>CM052815.1:40283158-40307260 GCA_028533885.1 Nasua narica | reverse complement strand
TTTTTTTTTTTTTTAAAGATTTTATTTATTTATTGGACAGAGAGAGAGATCACAAGTAGGCAGAGAGGCAGGCAGAGGGAGAGAAGGGAAGCAGGCTCCCTGCCGAGCAGAGAGTCTGATGCAGGGCTTGATCCCAGGACCCCGAGATCATGACCTGAGCCGAAGGCAGAGGCCTTAACCCACTGAGCCAACCAGGCACCCCAGATTACTTAAAATCTTGAAAGAGAGAGAGACTATTCAATAAATGCACAGTCAGTGCATTTATTTTTTAAAAGTCAGATATCTGTCATACTATATACAAAATTATCAAATAATTTTATTTTTCTAAGATTTATTTATTTTAGAGAGAGAGAGAGAGAGTGTGTGTGTGTGTGTGTGTGTGTATGTGCAGGAGCAGGGTTGGGGAGCAGCAGAGGGAGAGAATCCCAAGCAGACTCCTCAGTGAGTGCAGAGCCCGACAGGGAGCTAGATCTCAGGACCTTGAGATCATGACCTGAGCCAGAACCAAGAGGCAGACAATCAACTGACTGGGCCACCCAGGTCCCCCTATCATATGACTTTAAAGCTTTGAATTTAAGAAACAAAACTATGAAATTACTGGGGAAAAAAAGAAAAAATGTTTTTGTTACCTTGAACAAAAAGACCTTGCTTAGTAAAACCAATAAGGAAGCCTCTGAGTTTACCCCCGCGCAATCCTTACAAACAGAATATAACACTTTTCCACATACCCAAAAGAAAATCTACTCTACAAAACAATAATAAACAACATAGAGTTTACTGAAGTTCTTTGTTTTTGTTTTTTTAATTAAGTAGGCTCTATGCCCAAAGTAGGGCTTCAAATCATGACCCTAAGGTCAAGAGTCACATGCTCTCGGACACCTGGGTGGCTCAGTCATTAAGCGTGTGCCTTTGGCTCAGGTCATGGTCCCAGGGTCCTCGGGTCAAGTCCCACATCTGGCTCCTTGTTTTGGGGGGAGCCCGCTTCTCCCTCTGACTGCTGCTCCCCCTGCTTGTGCACTGTCTCTCTCTCTCTGACAAATAAATAAAATCTTAAAAAAAAAAAAAGGGTCTCATGCTCTACCAACTGAGACAGCCAGGCACCTGTAGAGTTTATGGAATTATGGAATTGTTCGAAGAAAGAGAAAGAGTTAATACATTTCTTTAGACATTTCTCTTCTTTTTCCCTTTTACTGTCAGCTCCTCCCTCTTTTCTCCTCCCTCCTAATCTCTAGAACAAACAGTCCTTTTCTGCTTTTAATCTTGACTCACAGACCCCAAAGGCCTAGCTTTATGGCAAGTTTAGAAAAATCTTTATCTAATAAAGTGGAAAAAAATTTTTTTGAGAATCTAAACTAACATTGGACTAGGAAAAACATTTATTTAAGTATATTATACATAAAGAAAAATTGACATAAGTTTATAGCTTGCTGAATATTCACTAACTCAACACGGGAGCCCCCAAATGAACAAATAGAGCATTACTGATACCAGAAAACCCCATATTTCCTTCCAAGTCACTATGCATCCGCCCCATGAGAAAACATTGGAAAGGCCTCTTAAAATATAATGTAAAACCCAAAAGCCAATTAGAGATTTCCATGTCTAGCCATGACAAAGTAATTGTACCAGACCAGTCTTCCCACTGTAAACAACTAGAATATTGGAGAAAATATCTGAAACACTGGTTTTAGATATTGAACAATACTCAGGGACTATAATCTTTGAGATAAGGAAACAAATAAGACAAGTCTCATGATCACCACGGCTTTCTGCCTAGAGTCACTTTCTGACTGTGGCACAAGGAGAGGTAATCCAAAGAGAGCACAGTGGTGTTCCTGAACCAAAGAGAAAAGGATTGGAGTTCAAGGCTATCAGTATGGCTGGAATTGGAGGACAGGATACCAGACAGGAGTAAAGAAGTAGCTTTAGATAGCTACATAGGAGTCTGTTTGGGTCTTTTTTTTTTTCAAAGATTTCATTTACTTATTTTTACAAGTGGGGTGGGGGGCGGGGAGTGTGCCCTGTGCACATGAGCAGGGGGAGGGAGGGGGGAGGGAAGGGCAGAGGGAGAAGCAGACACCCCACCGAGCAGGACCCCAGTGCAGGACTTGATCCCAGGACATTGGGATCATGGCAGCCGCTTAACCGACTGAGCCACTCAGGCACCCTTTGTTTGGATCTTTTGTTAAAAATCTACACAAGCCAGGGTAAGACTATATGAGGTAGAGCAAAGAACCAATGCTGGGGAAATAATAAGTGCTGGGAACCTATGAGCTGAATGGAGATACCAGAGCTTTCATGGGGCTGGAAGACATTAAAGTTCCCATCAATCAACCAAAGTGGAGAAGGGCAACCCTTTTGGGTCCCTCCCTCCTCAAGAGCTTTGTACTATCACTTTGCTATCATTCAATAAACCTTGCTTTGCTCCCCACCAAAAAAAAAAAAAAAAAAAACCAAACCAAAAACGCCCACAAAAATAAACAAAAACAAAACAAAACACCAAAGTGGAAAAAATTTAACCATATTGGGCATTCAGAGTCCCCAAAAAGGCAAAGTCTAGGCATTAGGGATAATCTAACCCTAGAGAAAAGACCCTTTCAGACACACCCTAATAAAGATTAAAAATAAGAATCAAAGGATTAATTTGACGTGCAAGTAAATTAACTGCCAGAACAAACCTCAACATTGCTCAAAGTACAATTTTTTTAAAGAGAAAATAGGGAGATACCTGGGTGGCTCAGTCAGTTAAGCATGTGGCTTCAATTCAGGTCATGATCCCTGGATTCTGGGCTCAAGTCCCACATCGGGCTCCTTGTTCATCAGGGAGCCTGCTTCTTCCTCTTCCTGCTTCTCCCTCTGTCTGCTGCTCCCCCTACTTGTGCTCACTCAATCTCTCTATGACAAATAAATAAATTAAATAATTTTAAAAGAAAATAGGAGGGCCACCTGGGTGGCTCAGTCGTTAAGCATCTGCCTTTGGCTTAGGTCATGATCCCAGGGTCCTGGGATTGAGCCCTGCATCAGGCTCCATGCTCTGCGAGAGGCCTGCTTCTCACTCTCCCACTTCCCCTGCTTGTGTTCCTTCTCTTGCTGTATTTCTCTCTGTCAAATAAACAAATAAAATCTTTAAAAAAAGAAAAAATAGGAATGCCTGGCTGGCTCAATCCATTAAGCCACTGAATCTCAATTTCGGCTCATGTCATGATCTCAGTGTCCTGTGATAGAGCCCCAAGTCTGGCTCCACATTCAACAGGGAATCTGCTTGAAGATGCTTTCTCTCTCCCTCTGCCCCTCCCTCTGATCTCTTTCTCCCTCTCTCTAAGATAAATAAATCTTGAAAAAATATATTTACTAAATAAAAAGAAAATCAAATTCTATAGCATGGAATCCATCATGTTTAGCCTATAATCTAAAATTACTAGACATTCCGGTGCCTGGGTGACTCTGTCATTTAAGCTTCCAACTCTTAATCTTGGCTCAGGTCATGATCTCAGAGTCATGAGATGGAGCCCCACATTGGGTCCCACACTCAGCAGGGAGTCTGCTTGAGATTCTCTCTCCCTCTCCCCTGCCCCTTCTCCTGTTCATACTGTCTCTCTCTCAAATAAATAAATATATATTTTTAAGTTTTTTTAATTAAAATTACTAGACATTCAAAGAAGCAGGAAAAGGTGATCCATAATTGGAAGAAAAATTAATCAATAGAGAGAGACCCCCCCAAAAAATAGAGACCCAAAAATGACTTTTTAAAAAATCTATCATTAAATATTCAAGGACTTAAAGGAAACCATGAGGGTAATAAGGTAACAAATGAGAAATAGCAATTAAGAAATGTAACCCATAAAGCAGAACAAAATAAAAATTCTGGAACTAAAAAATGCCACGTCTGATATGAAATATTCATTAGATTGATGTAACATCAGATCAGACACCATAGATAAAAAAAAAATAGTGACCTTGAAGACAGGGCAAAAGAATCTCTTCAAACTGTAGCACAGAAAGAAAAAGGCTGAGTCTAACGTAAGCTTAATTAGAACTTTGGAAAGAAAGAAGAAAAAAATAAGGTATCTGAAGTACTTTAAGAAATAATGGCCAAAGAATGACAGGGACATATCAAAAGGATTCAAGAGTAAGCTTGAAGAGGCTCCAATGATGAAATTGGGTATAATGTGAGCTGCAAAATAAATAATGATATTAACAGACTTTAGCTCATTGGATAAAACATGAAATTATGAGTTTATATCAATAAAATCCATGAGTAAATGAAAATTTTGATGAAAATAGAATACATAGTTTCAGAAAATAATAAAATATGATTAACTACAAAAAGAAAAAGTAACTTTACCTATCATATCAACAACTACTGGTAACAATTCTGAAAGAAATAAATGTACAAATCACAATTATAGTTGAAGATTTCATCACTCATCCCTCAGTAATTAACAAAACAAGTAGATCCAGATTGTGACATCGGTTATGTGAATCTGTATCTTTGCTAAAATTCATAGAATAACACTGCAAAAACTCAATTATACTGTAGGATAATTTCTCTTTTTTTTTTATTTTAAGTAGGTTCCATGCCCAATGTGGGGACTCAAACTCGCAACCTTGAGATCAAGAGTTACACACTCTACCGATGGAGCCAGGCACCCCATTGTAGGATATTTTTAATAAAATAAAAATAATATATACAGGGGCACCTGGGTAGCTCGGTTGTCTGCCTTTGGCTCACATTATGATCCTAGGGTCCTGGGAGCAAGCCCTGCTCTGCAGGAAGCCTGCTTCTTCCTCTCTCTCTGCTGCTACTTGTGTTCCCTCTCTAGCTGTCTCTCTCTCTGTCAAATAAATAAATCAAATCTTTTTTAAAAAATAATAATATATACACATAAATATTAAAAAGTCCCACATTGGGTGTGGAGCCCACTAAAAAATAAATTAATTAAAAAATAAGTTTTGGCGTGCCTGGGTGGCTCAGGGGGTTAAGCCTCTGCCTTCAGCTCAGGTCATGATCTCAAGGTCCTCCTGAGATCGAGGCCTGCATCGGGCTCTTTGCTCAGCAGGGAGCCTACTTCCCCCTCTCTCTCTGCCTGCCTCTCTGTCTACTTGTGATCTCTCTCTCTCTGTGTCAAATAAATAAATAAAATCTTTAAAAAAAAGAAAAGAAAAAGAGTGGCAGAGTAAATTAATAACTTAATTCTATAACTTATGGAACTAGAAAAAGAGGAGCAAACTGAACCCACAGCTAGCTTTAGGAAGAGAATAATGGAGTGGGGACAGAAACAATAGATAACAGAAAAACAATAAAAGGAAAATCCACAAAAACAAAAGGTGGTTCTTTAAAAAGACCAACAAAATTGACCAACTTTACCTAAGTGGGCTGAAGTATAAAGTGAAAAAAATCAAATTACTAAAATCAAGAAATAAAGTAGAACATTACTACAGATTTTACAGAACCAAAAAGAATTATAAAAGAATATTATAAACAATTCCCTTCAGGAAAAAGAACCAGATGGCAGGGAACAGTGAAATTTTGCTATTTGAATTTTGTCCTGTGTGCATGAATAATATATTTAACTAATAACAACAAACTTCTGAGCATGAAAACAGATCAAAAAGAAAATAATATATTAAAGCATAAATTATTTGTACTGCATTTTTCTAATGTTTTTGCAGTAAGCTTGTGTTACTTTCATGATTGGAATAAAAATGATTTTTAAATGTTTGTAATGTCAGTGTACATACAATTTGGGCTGTGTTTCTTTAACTTACTATCATATCAAGTCTTACTTCTTTGACTAGAGGAATTTAGTGAAAACAGCATCTTCTCCTTAGCTATGAGTAGGAACTGGAACCCCCAAGCTTTGCATTCCCAGGTGAGGAGACCTCATTCTGAACTGGGCATAGAAGCAGTTTAGAAACAAAAAGAAGAGTAACTTCTTAGGGAAAAGAAGGAGCATTTGTCCTAAAAATAGATTGGAATGTGGTAACTGGACTCAGGCATTTAGAACTAATTTTTAAGTCCCAGTGTTCAGGCAGCTGTCAGACAGGGCAAGCCAGAAGCCAGCGGGATCAGCTTCCTGGAAACCAGTTGGTGAAGCTGGAAAGAAGAAGCAGACAATGAATGTGGGGTAGTAGGGTCAGCACCTTCAGATACTGGCACAGCAGTGAGTTCTGTCCCCAGACTGCATGGGGAAAGGCCTGGCCTCTGGTCAAGGTCAAGAGCAACCAGCCAGGTCAAACTCTCTGGACTGACATCACTCTTCTGCCCAAAGAATGCAGGCAGCTCAGACTGCCTTTTCATTTGTGCTGGGTCAAGAGAGTGCAGAACGAGTCCAAACGGTTCGAGGCTTTGAGGCTTGCTTGGCCCTCTGGCCCATTTTCCTCAATGCCATTTGCTTAGGCCAGTAAATAATCCAGGCCTCTAAAGAGTCAAGAGTATCTGAACAGATCAGAATAACTTTTTTATTTTTAAAAAGTACTTGTTTTCCATAGGACATGTCACCAATCATCACTATATTGTATGGCATGCTTGTATGGATTTTGCCTTATTTTGTGTTGCTTCCCCAGTTGGAATGGAAGTTTCCTGAGGACAGGGGATTTATTCTGCCTATTCGTTGCTGTGTTCTCAAAGCTCAGGAGGGTGGCAAAAACAGTGGCTCAGAAGATTTTTGTTGAGATCCGAAAAAGTATCATGGCCAAAAACTTGTCACAAAAATTTCAAATAATATAGTTCAAAGGGAAAAATTGAGGGACCTTGTTCATATCTCAGTTTAATTCTAGCCGCTGAAGATAACCTTTATAACACTTCTGTGTGTATGACACTAATCCTAGAAAAATCTGTATTGTTCATTTCTGTACCTGTTAGGCAGAACACAGTGCTTGGCACTGAAGTACTTGATAAAAACTAGTTGAATATCCATTCAATGAGTTATAAGCAGTCTTAGGGTCTGGGTGGGGTGACAAAAAAGGGTTGGCTTACAGGCTATTTCCCCAATCAAGTTAGGGTGAGTTCCATGAATTAGGTATTCATCCATGCATCACAAGCATCAAGGGGCATGCCTGACCACTCTCCACCAATTATTTATTAAGTACTTACTGAATGACCCACCCATATACTGTGGAGAGAAATTTGATTCTCTGGCCTGCAACACTACTTTGGGCTTCCTTGCATAAGACTCTTTGCTCTATTAAATTGGTTCAGCACCTTCATATCAGAGCATGTTGGCCACAGAGCGGAACTCCCATCCCAAAGGGCTCTCTATGTCTCTTGACTGTTGGCAAGACAAAATGAGAAGCCCCTCCCATAGGCCAGCAGACACAGGCACCCATGCACATGTCCAGCCTGTCTGGATGGAACGCTGCCCAGTTAGATCCTCGGAGAGACAGAGATCTGTCAGCATCCTTTGTGAGGATGTCTCAGGGGATTTGTCCGGGTGCCAGCTTCTCTGTGGAAAATGCAGTCAAAGCCAGAAAAAACCAGCAACTCAGCCACACTGAAAATACAATATTGAAGCATTATGCTGGAATGTGGCAATTTACAGCTGTCACACCACACTCACTAAGTGAAATCACATTTTGTGCCAGATTTCCAAAGACATAATCACATGAAAACTATTTTTATTGCCTTGATGCGTGGTTAAAAGCAGTTTACCACAAATGTGAGAAAGTCAGATACTATAAGATCTCTTGAGCATAAATACAGAGAGCAATGTGGCTGTTTTCTCCTTCAGGAAACATTTAGTTATAAAGAAAATGAAATAAAATGATGCCCTAGGCACAGAAGAGTGACTTAGGGTGGATTCCTTGCTAGTTAATAATGTCATTGAATCCACAAAACTGAATCAAATCTTAGAATTCACCTTTGTTACAGAAAAGCTTCTCAGTAAGCATGGGCTACATGTTGGGTTTCAATTCATCTTTACTTTCTTCCTGACTCCTGCTTATTTCTTTACCGGGTCTTCTAACTTCCAGAAGTTAAACAAAATCTTCCCATCTTCAGCTGTAGTTGTCATTGGGTTCTTGTCAGTGAAGGTTGGGGGAATGGAGAGAGGACTCATATTCTTAGTGTCCAAAACATTAAAATTGCCAAATAATTCCCAGGCCCTTGCACCTACTAGTCCCTTGGCTTGAGAGACTCCTTTCCTAAATCTTTGAGTGACCGCCTCCTCATCATTCAGGTTTCAGTCAAATGTTGGTCCTCCCTGACTGTCCTATTTAATAACAAATGCCCTCTTGCCATCACTCTGTTTCATGGCACTTAGTCTTATTGTCCTCACAGTACATCATCTGAAATTATGTTATTGATCTGATTATTGTCTGTTTCCCTGGGTAAGACCTAAAAACCGTGAAAGCAAACATCTTATCTGCCTTGGTGACCACAGGATTCTAGCTCTGGTTGGTACAGAGGCTTTTTATACTTATTTATTTATTTATCTATTAAAGATTTTATTTATTTATTTGACAGAGAGATCACAAGTAGGCAGAGAGGCAGGCAGCGGGAGAGGGGGAGAGCCTCCCGCTGAGCAGAGAGCCTGATATGGGGCTCCATCCCAGGACCCTGAGATCATGACCCAAGCCAAAAGCAGAGGCCTCAACCCACTGAGCCACCCAGGCGCCCCTTCATATTTATTTATAATTGAGTATGTGGTGACTGATAGATGGCAGGCAAGTGACTAAGCGCAAGAGCTTTGGAAAGGTGATTTATTTAAGGATTTAACAAGAAAACTTAATTTTCAGTGCATTCTCTTTTTGCCAAAAAGGAAAAGAAAAGTGAATTGGGATTATTGTGTCTGTTCCAAACTTCTAATTGTGCCCTTGGCCCCAGTTTCTATACAAGGGATATGTGTATAAAACACACAGTGCTAGTTTCACCAGTTAGATCTGAGATCAAACAAAAAAAAAAAACAACAAAAAAACCATTAGCAAATCTTAGGATAACCATCAACACATGCTTCCCTCAATAGCTCTTGCAAGAGTTGCCCTAAAACAATTGTTATTCACTAGAACATGCAAATTAGTAATGAAAAAGTTTGCTCAATTAATCTCAATTAATGCATGTGTATAGAGAAGACACATTTTAAAAGGGTAGAAAAGTGCCCACAGAACTTAGTATCACTAAGATCATCCTTTTCTTTAGTTCTCTGTAGTGAAAAAACTATACAGATAGATAAGAAACAACAAGTGTTGGTGAGGATGTGGAGAGAAGGGAACCCTTATGCAGTGTTTGTAGGAATGCAAACTGGTGCAGCCACTGTGGAAAACAGTATGGAGGTTCCTCAAGAAGTTAAAACTAGAATTATCCTATGATCCAGTAATTCCATTACTGGGTATTTATCCAAAGAATATGAGTATTCTCATATTCTCAAGTAAAAAAACACTAATTCAAAAAGATATATGCAACCCCTTGTTTATAGCAGCATTATATAATGGTCAAGATATGGAAGCAACCCAAGTATCCACCCATAGATGGATGGGTAAAGAAGTGATATCGATGTATATAATAGAATATTATTCAGCCACTAAAAAGGAATGAAATCTTGACATTTGCAACAACATGGATAGACCTAGATGGTATAATGCTAAATGAAATAAGTCAGTCAGAGAAAGACAAATATCATATGATTTTACTCATATGTGGAATTTAAGAAACAAAACAAATGAACAAAAGGAAGAAGAGACAAGCAAAAACAAAACAAAAAACAGACTCTTAGATTTAGAGAACAAACTGGTAGTTACCAGAGGGGAGGGGGGATAGGTAATATAGGTGAAGGGGATTAAGAGTATATCTATTGTGAAGAGCACTGAGCAATGTATAGGATTCTTGGATCACTGTATTGTACACCTAAAACTAATACAACACTGTATGTTTATTATACTAGAATTTAAAAGAGAAAGAAATAAAAGCTCGGGAGAAAAAGACTATAAGGATGGTAAAAATTAAGATATTTTATGGCTTTGGGGCACTTGGTGGGTCGGTCAGTTGAGTATCTGACTCTTGGTTTCAGCTCAGGTCATGATTTCGTATCCAGCTCCATGCTCAGAGGGGAATCTGCTTGAGATTCTCTCTCTCCTTCTCCCTCTCCCCCACCCCCTGCTCACTCTCTCTCTCAAATAAATATTTTTTTAAAAAAGGATATTTTATGGCCTTTATACTTGTGATGAATTGATACCAAGTAAAGTTGTATGTTTGCATCATAAATAATTCATATTACCAATCACAGCTTTATCCTAAATGTCCAAGATACGACTTTGGTAATATTGGCTCTCTGAAATCTTAACAAGATTTGTGGGTTGGTGTGGAAATTTGTAAGAAGCAGGGCCATCAGGAAAAATGGCAGTTGATTTCATTCCTTTTCCTTTCACTTTCCTCATCTATTAAATGGAACTAATAATCCTTATCACATAGAATAGATGATGTATACCTACCTTGGGTGTAAGCACTCTGCTTTAGTAGATATTCAATAAATGTTATTTCAGATTGTCTCTCTCTTTAAAGTACTTGAGGCCCAGAAGCCCTTTGAGCAGCATCTGGCCTTCTGGTCTGTGATGTGCTTCAGCCACACTGAGCCCTATTACACATCTCCCCAGAAGCTTATTCAGCAAACACAGTGGGGAAAAAGAGTGTTCTGATTATAATCTGTCCCTGCTCAGAACCATAACAACAACAAAATCAAGCATCATGTCTAGTCTCCTCTCCAACATCAACTGTGTTTCAGGAATCTACACTAAAGAGGTATCTGGGGTACGACTGAACAGTGTGCTTTAGGAGCCTGAGCACCCATTCGGACTTCATCTGAGGCCACACCAGGAGCAGATCAAAACTGAACCCCAGCAGTGAATTTCAGGGATACCTCCCTAACAAGTGGTAGGTAGCTCTGTGAGGAGAGCTCCAACCATCTCATTCCTCTTCCTAACCCCATCCCAAGAACTGGTCCAAGTGCATGACCCAGATGCACCTGCCTTCCAGGGAACTAGAGTGGGAAAATGATTACAAAGTCAACCAGTCTTCTCCTGGGTATGTCTAGCTTGTACTGGGCAAGGCAGAGAGTTTTGAACCAAATAGGAGGTTGAGGTTTTAAGCCAGATTGAACTACACTATAGTAGTCAAGTCATAGAATCTGCCAGGTTGTCATTAAGGTACAGGAGAGAGGGATTTGACATCCCAGTTGAAAGTGGTGATTGAAGGGCGCCTGGGTGGCTCAGTCGTTTAAGCGTCTGCCTTTGGCTCAGGTCATGATCTGAGAGTCCTGGAATCGAGCCCTGCATGGGGAGTCTGCTTCTACCTCTCCCTGTCTGCTATTGTCTGTCTCTCACTCCATTTTTTTTTTTAAAGTAAGTTCTACATCCAATGCAGGGCTTGAACTCACCACCCCAAGATCAAGAGTTGCATGCATTGTCTACTGACTGAGCCAGCCTGGTGCCCCTCTCACTCCATTTTTTAACAGCAAAGAATTTATATAAGAAAACATCTCCCCAATGTGTCTTTCTTAAGCTACATTGCCTCTTGTCAAAGATCTCTTCAGTTTTTTCAGTTAGTTTCTTCTGTGATTCAATTTGACAAATGCTGTTGGGTGTCTGAATTGTATAGTGCACTGTCTTTTTTTTATTTCATAGAGAGGGAGAGAGAGAATCTCAAGCAGGCCCCACACCCAGGGCTGAGCCTGACTTGGAACTGATCTCACAGCCCTGAGATCACCACCTGAGCCGAAATCAAATCAGACACTTAACCAACTGAGCCACCCAGGCACCCCATATAGTGCAGTGTTCTGATAGTTTCTTCATTCAGGAAAAATCACACTCTGCCGGAAGAGAAAGAAAAATACATAACTAGAAATAACTCCGATTGGATTATAGTATTTCTTTTAGTGCTTCTGTAGGAACCCAAATAAGTGAATGCTGAGTCCTGACAGGGTGTGTCAGGAGGCCCCCTGGAAGAAATTAGCATTTGAGTTGGATTTTGAAAGATGAGTGGGATTTAGGTCAGAAAAGGTGGGGAAGGGGCGCCTGAGTGGCTCAGTGGGTTAAAGCCTCTGCCTTTGTCTCGGGTCATGATCTCGGGGTCCTGGGATCGAGCCCCGCATCGGGCTCTCTGCTGGGCGGGGAGCCTGCTTCCCCCTCTCTCTCTGCCTGCCTCTCTCCCTACTTGTGATCTCTCTCTCTGTGTCAAGTAAATGAATAAAATCTTTAAAAAAAAAAAAAAGAAAAGGTGGGGAAACAACATTCCAGGAGGAAGGAAAGGAGGCACGGTGGCATAAAATGCATGACATATTCTGGGAAAGTGGGCTCAACCAAGGCAAAAGAAGGAGGATGAATGTTGGGACAAGGCAGCATTTAGACAAGAAAGTGAAAATTGAAATGAGAAAGGGAACCTAGGGGAGAGGAGAAGAGGTGTTGGGGAAGGAAACCTACAAGACTGCGCTGGAATCTGGAAGACAGTGTGGCTTGCCAGAGAGGTTCCATATGAGAGGTACCGCTGGCTAGAAAAGTAATTTGGGACTAGATTAGGGAAAGGAGAAATTCAGTTTGGGACATGTTTACAGTGTTTGTTTATTACGTAGGTGAAGATATTCACCAGGAAAGTAAAAATTAGGACCTGGGGTGCCTGGGTGGCTCAGTGGGTTATAGCCTCTGCCTTCGGCTTAGGTTATGATCTCAGGGTCCTGGGATCGAGCCCCCGCATCGGGCTCTCTGCTTAGCGGGGACCCTGCTTCCCCCTCTCCCTCTGCCTGCCTCTCTGCCTACTTGTGATCTCTCTCTCTCTGTCAAATAAATAAATAAAATCTTAAAAAAAAAATTAGGACCTGAAGCTCAGCAAACTTTAAGCCTATGAATAATAAATGAGGAAATGATTCAGAGGAATTAGCCTATTAGTGAGACAGAAAATTGTGGAGTGGATAAAATTATTCAGCAAAGAGGGTAGAGCAGGAGATGATGTCTAAGAACAGAATCTCAGAGATCTCTATAGGGCAAGTAGAGAAAAGAAAACAGTGAAGGATACAAAGAAAGAGCTGTCAGAAAAGTAAAAGGAGAATCCATGCAAGGGGGGAATACAGAGACTGAAAGAGAAGAAATTCAAGAAGGAAAAGACAGTCAACATGGCAAAGAAAGGAAATTGAGGAGCACCCAGCTGGTGCATTTGGTAGAGTGACTTTTTTTTTTTTTTTTTAAGATTTTAATTATTTATTTGACAGAGAGAGACACAGTGAGAGAGGGAATACACGCGGGGGAGTGGGAGAGGGAGAAGCAGGCTTCCCACTGAGCAGGGAGCCTAATGCGGGGTTCAATCCCAGGACCCTGGGATCATGACCTACACCAAAGGCAAATGCCCAAAGACTGAGCCACCCAGTGCCCCAAGCATGTGAGTCTTGGTCTCAGAGTGAGGAGTTCAAGTCCCAATTTGGGTGTGGAGCCCACTAAAAAATAAATTAATTATTAAGTTTAAAAAAAAGGGGGGGAAATTGAATAAGAATCATTAGGTTTGGCAACTAAAGATTGATGACCTTTGAGAGGGAAGTTTCAGTATAGGAGAGATGCTTTCTCTACATCAGAGGGTATACAACAAAGGCTATCACTAATTTCCTTTAGAAGTTGTCTTAGTCATTGTCCTGGTCAGCTCAGGTTACCATAACAAAATACCATAGACTAGGTGGCTTAAACAACAGACATTCATTTCTCACAGTTTTGGAAGCTGGGAAGTCCAAGATCAAGGTGCCTCCAGATTTGGCTCCTGGTAAGAACTTTCTTGTTGTTTCCTCCTGTGACAGAGAAAGAGAGCTCTAGTTGTCTCTTCAGCACTTGGAAGAGCATTATCCCATCATGGGGGCTGCACCCTCACACCTCTCAAAGCCCCACCTCCAAATACCTTTGAGTTGGGGGATAAAGTCTTCAACACATGAAATTTGAGGAAACACAAAAGTTCAATCCACAGCAGTCACAATTCTTTGGGTTGCAAGTATTAAGAGAAATTCACTTCAAACCAGTGCAAAGAGAAGGCATTTCAGCAAAGCTCCAAAGTAGCCAGGATACAAACACAAAGGAAATAGGATCTGGAAACCCATCAGGAACCGTGATCCTGATAGTCTCTCCATCTCTATTTCTCTCTGCAGAGCTGTTTAGGTATCCTCCGTCATCGAAGACTAGCTCTCAATGTTTTGATATGTGTATGGTCAAATACGACTATTCCCTAACTTCTGGAAATGCACCTCCTCTACTCAAGCATCATGCAGATACTGAAGTAGAATTTCTCAAATCTAATTATAGTTCCTGATGTGGGTTGTATACCTGCAGCCAACTCCACCTTTGGCAGGCTTTAGAGGAATGAAACAAGAACCTTTCCTTCACCGAAGGTTTTTTGTTTGTTGTTTGTTTGTTTTTAAGGACTTTATTTATTAGAGAGAGAGAGAGAGAGAGCTAGCACAGGGAGAGGTAGAAGCAGACTCCCCACTGAGCAGGGAGCCCAATTCGGAGCTCCATCCCAGGACCCTGGGGTCATAACCCAAGCAGAAGGCTTAACTGACTAAGCCACCCAGGTGCCCCTGTTTGTTTGTTTGTTTGTTTGTTTGTTTGTTTGTTTGTTTGTTTTTTAAGTGGGCTCCACGCTGGGCTTGAACTCACCACCCTGAGATGGTGACCTGAGCTGAGATCAAGAGTCAGAAGCTTAACTGAATAAGCCATCCAGGCGCCCCTCACTGAAATTTTTTTAAATTGAGTTTCTGTTATGTACAATTGAAAGAGTTTAGAATCTCTGATGGTAAAAGTTGTTAAACCCCAGGATGGTTCGGAGAAAGACTTTCTTTCTAAAGAAACTCTAGGAGTTGTCTACAATGAACAATTCTTTTCTTAAAAAGGCCTCAAGTCCAGATTTTTTCCCTATCATTTCAAAAGCAAGTGACCAAGAAGAAATCACTCAATTGCTTCATCATCTCCCTGGGGAGGCAAGAGGTATTAAAATCATAGTCTGACACATAGGAACAAGCCCAAAGATGCTGATTTTCTGTTTTATCCACCCTGTCAACAGGCCTGCTAGGAATGGAATACCCTTTTTAGCTTCAGGACTACATTTTTTTTTTTTTCTTTTCAACAGTAAACTGCAACAGATCAGGCGTTAACAAGGAGGAAGGTAAACTTCTAGAACTCATTTATTCCACCTAAGTAAACACTAACCCCTTCCTTAGTCAAATACCCTAGGTAGCTTCAGGCAAATGAACCCTGGAGCAGAAGATATGAGTGGGAATTAGCTCCTTTAGCATTTAATCTTTTTCACCCAGTTATTTCTGTACAGCTTTCCTCCTCTGAATAATCTTTCATCATTTACTCTTCCGGGAATCTGAGCATTGCGTTGCCTTTTGAGATCTGGTTGTGAGGTATTTCAAGTCCTTTGGTAAGAACAGGATTTCCCACTGTGAGAAAGGTATTTTACTAGTAACAGCTATGGGGGTGGAGGGAGGTGCAGATTGTGCAGGACTTTTACTTCCTAAATTAAATATTTCTGACTTGTTTGAAATTTTTACAGTGAGCATGGATTGCTTTTGTAATCAGAAAATAATGTGAACACATATTTCTTTAACATGTTCAATGCCAAATAAAAAGGCAACCCACAGGAAAGAACTTTAAGCCGTGTTGCTCTCCAAGAGGAATAGTATTTTGTCTAGCCTCTTGCATATGCTGTCCTTTTCCTCTTCTAATGATAAAATCCTGTGCTTTTCTAGAAATGTTAATGTCTTAACAAAATTATAATAACCTCAGATCTGACTCCAGCCTTGCTCTTTTCAAATCATCCCCACAGTTTGTTTCCAGAGTTATCTTTTTAAAAACATAGATGTGAGCATGTCCCATCCCTGCTTCAAATTATCTGAGACTCCTCTTCCCCTACAAGCCCCAGGGACTCCATGAACCAGTCCTTACCCACTGGCTTCTCTAGCCCCATTGCCCTTTACCTCTCACCTTGCTTTTCAAGTTTCCACAGTACCAGACTAAGTTATAAGACACAGCATCTCAAAGTCCAAACTGAACCATCTCCTTCTCTGCCTAGGTGAGGAAGGACAAAGACCTCTCCAAACACTTGACTTTGCTGGGGCTGGACGCAGGTGTGCTCCTGTGAGTAGGACTAAAGTCATAGGGATGGAGACACAAGAGTTGGCACTGAAATGTGTGGAGTGTCATCACATTGGTGACGATCTGCAAACATCTCATTCCTACCTTAACTACAGCAGAATCACCAGTGCATCTCTACATCCCCTTCCTTATGGTTTTCTCTGTGATTTTAGGGTCTTGACATAACTCTCTGGGGGCTGTTGCAATGTCTGCTAATGGATAACCTGGTATTTCTGACCCAGAAACAACCTCCAAGTGAATGTCACGTAGATCACAAGCTGCTGTGGCTTAGCTCTACTGGGCCTCTTAAGTTCCTGTTGTTGCTAAAGGATCAGGAAGTGGGGAGCAGGGGGGAAGGGGACTTAAGGAGGAAGAGAGGCCACACCGTAGTAGTCCTGTGCCCCGAAAGGCTGTGTTATCAAAGACCAGCTTGTTCCTTGCCTGCTCTTATTGTGCAATAATTGGAAGCACCCCAAGCTTTCCTCTGGGTCATGCACAATTTATTATTGAACTGGTGCGCTATAAGAACACAGGAAGTAGGTGCTAGTGATTGCTCCCAGGGCAAATACACATGTGAGCGGTCAAAATTGGGAAAGGAATATGCCAAAAATATAATTACTAATGTGTCAGGTTAGTGGTATAATGGGTGACTTTTTCTTTTAAAATGTTTGAATTAGTTCATCTTTTAAGTACTTGCTAAGAGAAGAGGGGGTGGGGAAGGGAATAATGCTGCACCTTTGTGACCTGAATTTCTAGCATCTAGAGTAATGGAATGTGTGTATACCATAATAACCCATTCTACTCCAGGAGTCACCCTAGAGTTCAGCCGAATACACCCATGGAATTAGAAAAGTCATGGAAGGTGACTTAAAGACAGTCTAGTCCAATTCTTCCTTTTATAGAAAAGAAAGCTGAGACCCAGACAGATCAAGTGGCTTCTTTCCACACTAGCCCAGCTAATATGTGGAAGGGCTGAAAAGACAACTCAGGCCTCTTCTCCTTTATCCAAAGGGAAGAACGATTTTATTCTTTCTTACTACTGCCTTTCAAACTCACTCTGAAACTCTCCCTTCCTATCCCCTTAAGTTATCGTCTTTGGTCCTCCAACCTCTGACCTGCCCTCGGGTGGGATAAGACATCAGTCTCTACGCCCTACAACTCTGGGGACCCAGGTCAGATTGTCCCAAACACCCTCTCCCCATAGTCTGTTCTAGTCCCCAGTTACCTCCGGGCATTTCCTCCATTCAGCACACATGGCCATGAGATGTCAATCAGTCTCCCCTCCTGGTAGATCCCCATTCTTTACCATCCCTTGACTGAAGAGTGAGAAAAACACAGCACTCGGATAGTTCTCTTCAGAGAAACCCTCACTTTTTAAGCCTCTTTTCTTGGTCTTTTCTCAGGCCCAAAGTGGGTGTCAGGCGACAGGTTTCATAACCAATTAGGGGGTTACCCCCTGAGTAAGTCATGCATAAATGATCCGACGCATCTCCTTATAATATGGGGACTCTTGTAGCCTATTATTCTAAGCTCTGAAATTAAAGAAATAGGGAAATCTCACTAAACATCCTATTACAAGGGCTTATAGTTCTTTCCCAGGTCTCTTTGTTTCTTAACACATTCCAGCTGAAAATTTTCAATTTAATTTTTTATTACGTTATGCATTCCAGTGAGAGAACCCGTGCCTCTTACATTTTGTAATTCATTAGCTCCTGTGGTGGGACCAACCTCTGTCTCCCTCCTTCCCCTTAGCTGAGGACATCAGTAGCATCTGCAGGCTCAGTCTTGATCATAATATCCATGTCTGGATCCTACATGGAGGCAGGAGGAATTTATGGTGCTCACTCTAGGGTTTCCTATGGAGGCTGTTGTTAGGCTGAACCTCTATGCCCAAGTTCTATCAGATAGCTGACCTTCAGTCTCATTCTTAAGACTCAGCCCTGCCTTGGACTCCAGATCCAGTCCATGGATTCCAGCCTTGTGCCTCATATCCTATTCTGATAGCCCTGCCCCTTGGCCTGCTCCTTTCAATCCGCCACTCCTTGGGATTGGAATGTCTCTAAACTTTAGCTCAGTGACGGGGGTCCTACTACCTGCTGACCAGACTTAATCTGTTTGAAATCCGGAGTATTATCTACTATTACAGAATTCCCTCGCAGTAAGACAACATGCCATTTTCTGTTTGGCTTCAGATACCACTGGCTTGCCGATGACACTGCTTGCTGTTCTTCAGTGTGCCCTCCCAATGGCAGATTTGGCCTGGCCAGTGCTTCTGCAGCTGACACTGTGTCCCCTCTCAGCCAGTCCTAGGCCACCACAGACCTCAAGCCAGGCATGAACCATTTCCTTTGAGCAGGAGGTTTTCTTATACAGCTGGTGTGAAGAACAGTGCAACCCTTGGGACCCAACCAAGAAAAGCACAGCCCTGTGTCATGAGTATTTGAGGACAGATCATAGAATATGCCGTTGTCTCTTCAGGCACAGTCAACCTGGGTTAGAGATGGCTGTCCTAGCTCAGTGGATGTGTGTGGTGGACATCCATTTTGCCTGCCCATCACCCCTTTTGGTCTGATACCATGATTTTCCCTTCCCCATTCTCAGTCCCTAAAGTTCTGGTAGAGTTGACCCATACTCACTCCAACATTAGCCCTGGCCAACCAGAGCCACACAACACACCTCGGAACCAGTGATTGGCTCAGGGATGTGCACGTGACCCAAGCTGGACCAGTGACAGTCTAACCTGAGGATAATACAGATGCTTTCTGCCAGGGTTACTAAGTTGGTAGAATGTAACTTGGAGCTGCTGTTGGCCATCATTGTACCCACGTAGGGAAAGCCTGCCTGGGAATGAAGTCAACTCAAAGGAAAGCAAAACTGAAAGAGAGAAGCAAGTCTCTTACAACATTGATTCAATCCTAAAGCCAACAATCCACCAATGGACTCCTTAGTTTATTAACCAACATATTTACTTTTATTGTCAGTAGGAGTTGTATTTCTATTGCTTTAAAATTAATACAGCTGGGGTGCCTGGCTGGCTCAGTCGGTAGAGCACGCAACTCTGGATCTCAGGTGATGAGTTCAAGCCCCAAAATGGATGTGGAGCCTTTTTAAAACAAACAAACAGGGGCACCTGGGTGGCTCAGTTCATTAAGCCATTGCCTTTGGCTCAGGTCACGATCCTGGAGTCCCAGGATGAAGCCCCACATTGGCCTCCCTGTTCGTCAGGGAGTCTGCTTCTCCCTCTGATCTTAACCCCCCTCTCATGCTCGCTCCCTCTCTCTCTCATTCTTTCACTCTCAAAGAAATACAATCTTTAAAACAAACAAATAAGTAAATAAAATTAGTATAGCTAACAAGACTGACCGACAAGACTGATTTATTTCCTTCTACTTTACCAGCTGGTTAAACCTCCAGGTTGGAAATACAGCAAAGAAAAGCAAGTTGAAGAAAAATGTGCTCAAAAGGTATTCTTTCATTCATTCAACTATTACATAAGAACAGCAGCATAGTGCAATGAGAACAACACAAGCTTCAGAGCCTATTAGAGCTCTGTTCAAATCCTAGAGCTCCTATTTTCTAGCTGTAGCTATTGGGCATGTTAATTAATACCTCTGAGGCTTTGTTTCTTCTTTTGTAAAATGGGAATGATATTACCTATGTCCTAGGATTATTATGAGAAATAGATATAATGTATATGGTACCTGGCACTAAAAGGCTTTCAATAAATGATGCTTATTTTAATTATCAAATATCTTGAGCTGCAAGGACTTTGGGCTAGGGCATTTAAAAAACAAAAACAAAGGGTACCTCAGGGCGCCTGGGTGGCTCAGTGGGTTAAGGCCTCTGCCTTCCCCTCAGGTCGTAATCTCAGAGTCCTGGGATCGAGCCCCATGTCGGGCTCTCTGCTCAGCAGGGAGCCTGCTTCCCCTCTCTCTCTGCCTGCCTCTCTGCCTACTTGTGATCTCTGTCTCTCTGTCAAATAAATAAATAAAATCTTAAAAAAAAAAAACAACAAAGGGTACTTAGCTGCTTGTTGGTAGAGTATGTGACTCTTGATCTCAGGGTCATGAGTTCAAACCCCACATTAAGTGTGGTGCCTACTTTAAAAAAAAATTATATATATAAAAAAAGCAGGAGTGCCTGGGTGGCTCAGACAGTTAAGGGTCTGCCTTTGGCTTAAGTCATAATGTCAGGGCCCTGGGATGGAGCCCCATGTCAGGCTCCCTGCTCAGTGGGGAGCCTGTTTCTCCCTCTCCCTTTGCCCCTCGCCCCTGCTGTGGTCTCTCTCTTTTGCTCACACCCTCTTGAATAAATAAAATATTTTTTTAAAATAAAAATAAGTGGGCCCCTGGGTGGCGCAGTTGGTTGAGCGACTGCCTTTGGCTCAGGTCATGATCCCGGAGTCCCGGGATCGAGTCCCACATCGGGCTCCCAGCTCCATGAGTAGTCTGCTTCTCACTCTGACCTTCTCTCTCTTTCTTAATAAATAAATAAATAAAATCTTTAAAAAAAAATAAAATAAAATAAAGTAAGTAAATAAATAAATAAATAAATAATAAAAACTCTACGTAAGGGATGAACCACAATGTTAAAGAGAGAGAGGCAGTATAAGCTGTCTTGTTACTGGCAAAAGCCTCAATAACTCGAAGAAAGGAAGACAATTCCCTCTGGCGTGATCAAATAAAGGCTTCATAGAAGAAGACAAATCTGGGCCCTAGAATGAACAGAATTTTTTTTTTAAAGATTTTATTTATTTATTTGATAGAGCGAGACATCACAAGTAAGCAGAGGCAGGCAGAGAGAGAGGGGGGAAGCAGGCTCCCCGCTGAGCAGAGAGCCCGATGTGGGCTCGATCCCAGGACCCTGAGATCATGACCCAAGCCAAAGGGAGAGGCTTTAACCCACGGAGCCACCCAGGCGCCCCCAGAATTTTTTTATTTTTTATTTTTATTTATTTATTTGACAGAGAGAGAGAGAGATCACAAGTAGGCAGAGAGGCAGGCAGAGAGAGAGGGGGAAGCAGGCTCCCCGCTGAGCAGAGAGCCTGATGCGGGGCTCGATCCCAGGACCTTGAGATCATGACCTGAGCCGAAGGCAGAGGCTTTAACCCACTGAGCCACTCAGGTGCCCCCCAGAAATCTTTTTTTTTTTTAAAAAAAGATTTATAGTGATAAAAATCTTTTTTTTTAAAGATTTTTAATTTATTTATTTGAGAGAGGGCATGAGCAGGGGAAAGAGGAGAAGGAAGAAAAGGAGAGGGGAGAGGGAGGGGAGGAGAGGATTAGAGAAATAAGCAGACACCCCACTGATTGCAGAACCCAATTAGGGGTTTGATCCCAGGACCCTGAGATCATGACCTGAGCCAAAGTCAGACATTTAACTGACTGAGCCACCTGAGCGCCCCTAGAATGAACAGAAATTTTGACAACAGAGATTGGGAGAAAGAGAATTCCAGTTAAATAAAAGGCAAGAGTGAGAAAATGGCTCTATTGGTGGGATTGCAGGACCTGTCAACAAGGCTGGATTGTAGAATCTGTATAGGAGAGGGAGCTCGGTGGGGAGCCTGCTTCTCCCTCTCCCTCTGCTGCTCTGCCTACTTGTGTTCTCTTGCTCTCTGTGTCAGATAAATGAATAAAATCTTTAGGAAAGGGGCGCTTGGGTGGCTCAGTGGGTTAAAGCCTCTCCCTTCAGCTCAGGTCATGATCTCTGGGTCCTGGGATCAAGCCCTACATCAGGCTCTCTGCTCAGCAGGGAGGCCTGCTTCCCCCTCTCTGTCTGCCTGCCTCTCTGCCTACTTGTGATCTCTCTCTCTTTGTCAGATAAATAAATAAAATCTTAAAAAAAAAAATCTTTAGAAAAAAAAAAAAAAGACTTACTGCCCAGCTGCAGGGAGTAACAGCATTCAGCTGTCAACCTCTTGGTCATCCTCAGCTGTCCAGCCAAGGTCAGCCTGTTCTCAGAGTGGCCCAACCAATGACGATGGAAGGTAGTGGGTAGAAAGGCCTGTTTATTTCTACCAATCATAGGGCACCTCCAATAGGCCATCTCTCCTCCAAAGTTCCCTGCTGTGCTGGGAAACATTGTGTATCACATCTGCTCAATTCTATTTCTCCCCTTTCTTTTTATTGGTTTAACTCCCCGACAAACTTT
Source organism: Nasua narica (assembly GCA_028533885.1). Taxonomy (NCBI): domain Eukaryota; kingdom Metazoa; phylum Chordata; class Mammalia; order Carnivora; family Procyonidae; genus Nasua; species Nasua narica. The sequence continues at coordinate 40,285,018 of CM052815.1, read as the reverse complement.
TTCGCTAATTCCAACTCAGCATTGCTTCCTATAGAATCCAGCTGACAGGATCTTAATTCCATAATCCTAATTCCCAGAAATATACAGCATAAGCATTCTAAAGGACTATCATCCAGTCTGTTTACTAAGAATATATATAGTTTTGCATTGCTTTTTTTCACTCATTTTTAAATTAGTGTTTTACTATGAAGTTAAATAATTCTCAAGAAGCAAGACTTTTTACATCATTGCATTGTTAGACATTTTCATTGCTGCCTTTTTTTTTTTTTTTTTGGCTTCTAAATTATCCTACAATGACTATAGTATATAAATCTTTGTGTTTATATGTAATTATCACCTTGGTGTATATATACATAGAAATGAAGGTGTGGGAGGGGCTCCTGTCTGTCTCAGTGAGTTGAGTGGCTGACCCTTAGTTTCGGCTCAAGTCATGATCTCCTGGCAGTGGGATCAATCCCCTCATAGGGCTCTATGCCCCGTGTGGAGCCTGCTTGAGGATTCTCTCTCTCCCTTTCCCTCTGCTCCTCCATTTGTTCTGTCTCTCTCCCTTTCTAAAATAAATAAATATCTTTTTTTTTTAAAGAAATGGAATTATGGGAGGATGAGTTTGTATGCTTTTATTTTTATCCATATAAAAATGAATGAATTTAAAATTTTTTTCATTGAAAATGTTCACTGAAATATCGAAAAATATTTCAATACTTCAGTACCACTAAAAAAATGTATAGTGAGGGGTGCCTGGGTGGCTCAGTCTGTTAAGCATCTATCTGCCTTAATTTCAGGTCAGGATCCCAGGGTCCTGGGAGCCCAGCCTTGAGCTTCCTGCTCAGCGAGGAATCTGCTTCTCCTTCTGCTCCTTCCCCTTTCTGTGCACTCACTCTCTCTCTCTTTCTCTCTCTCAAATAAATAAATAAAATCTAAAAAAAAATGTATAGGGACCCCTGGGTGGCTCAGTCAGTTAAGTGTCTGCCTTCAGTTCAGGTCACAACCCAGAGGCCTGGAATGGAATTCCCCCCTGCTGGGGGAGGGAGCCTGCTTCTCACTCTCCCTCTGCCTGCCCCTCTGCCTGCTTGTACTCCCTCTCTGTCAAATAAATAAAATCTTTTAAAAATAAAAATAAATAAATAAATGCATAGTGGAAAAACAGTTGTCTTCTGCCTTGGTCATCTTCATAGCCCAAGGACAACCATTGTCCACTTTCTTTGTTGTTTCAGGTATTTATCTCCATATTTGAAATAACCTGTTTGTGATGTTATTTCCCAATGTATCTGTGTTAAACATTGGCTTTATGGCCTTGCTGCTGTGGTAAATAAGGATGTAGCACACTTACAAATATAGAACCGCACTTGTTCTTCCCCATCCTCTCACAGTAGATAATTCATAAATTTTGGCTTTTTTTTTTTAAGATGATTTATTTTAGAGAGAAAGAGAGTGCGCAAGCGCCCTTGCCTTTCCAACCTTTCCCCTTTCCCTTATGTTCACTTAGTTGCTCCTTGTCCTGCTCATACTTAACATCAGAGCACTTACTACACGGTATTACACGTATGTGCTTATGTGTTTATCATCCCAACCCCAGCTCCTGCAGGGGTGCCACAACAGAGGCTGAAGAGTAAGCATAAAATATTTACGGGAGGGATGAGGGTGTGGACCAGCCAGGCTTCAGTGCTTTAAATACTAGGAACAGGGCTTTCTACTCAAACCCAAAGACAACAGGGAAGTGTTAACATTTTCTTGAGCGGGGCAATGTCTTGAAGAACATAGCGCCCTTAAGAATGTACCCGGTCATTGTGTGAGAGCTGGATGGGAATGCGGCAAAACCAGTTAGGAAGTCACTGCAGTGACCCTGGACTGAAATGTATG
>CM052815.1:40113255-40283058 GCA_028533885.1 Nasua narica | reverse complement strand
TCCTGAGCTGAGACCTCAACTCCTCTACCGGGAAGGGCCTTGCAGGGCCCAGGCCCTGCAGTTCAGGGACGCCATAAAGAGCGGTCAGTACCTTTCAGGACCTTCGAAGCCCGCACCTACGGGCGGAAGAAGGCGCGTCGCGGCGGCGGCGCCCGGAGGCGGAAGCGACTGAGTCACCGCGGGGCAGGACCCCAGCGCGCGAGGCGAGGGCCGGGCGCCCGGGGAGCCGTGACGCCGGGCGTCCGCACACTCAGCGCGGGGGAGCGCGGCTGACGGCGGCCGGTAGAGCTGAGTCAGCGCAGGCACGCCCGCGGGGGCCGAGCGCCGCAGCTCGGGGGCGCCGGGGCTGCGTGCGGATCCGGGCGGGCTGTCTGCACCGCCCGGCTTAGACGCGATTCTGCGCAGGCCTTGGACGGTCGCGCCCGGGGGGACTGGAAGTGGAGAACGAAATTTGAAATTTGAAATCTTCAGGTGGCCCGAAGCAGCAGATCCTGTACGCAGGTTTCAGTGGAAACTCTTGATCTTGGGGAAAAGAGACAAGCTTTGTGTCAAAGACAGGATAGATTTTAAAAAGCAAAGGGACTTGCCCAGGACCAAAAATGATGTCTGACTCAGTTCCAAAATGCAGTGAATAATAGAACAAAACACTCACACACAATTGTTATTTTTTTAATGCAAAAGCAAGACTTCCAGAATTCCAGGAGAAGATAAATCTTGGATAAAGGTTTACCTAAAATAAAGTTCTACGTGGATGAGAGCCCTGCACGGGAAACTTTCTAGAAGTCCCTGGTAAACTTGATCGGTAGCTCCTTCTCCAGTTTCTCCCCCCTACTGTACTACAGAGGCCAGAAACCCATTTTTGTATATTTTATTGTTTTTATTCAAGTTTCTTTTTTAGTCAAAACGGTACTACAGAAATTTCTGAGGGAAAAAAAAATCATACCTAATTACAGTCCCTAAAACTGGAAACCACAATTACTTTTGCTTCTCCCCCTACATTTTTGTTCACAATAAGAGGTTTTTCCATAGCTGCATCAGAGCTATCATTTTCTATTTTACTGTCTTCAGGTAATGTTGTATAAACGTTTGCCCATGTCTCACAGATCTTTAAGACCATTATTTTAAATAACTGCCTTAAGCTCACCACATAAACTACTAAATTATCCTCCTGTAGTGTACTTGTAGATAGTTGACTGGAATTGTTCTTTTCTTGTTTCTGATTGTCCATGTTTGTCTTCCATCAGGAAACCTCATTGGGCAAAATGGTGGAACCTCATGTGGAAAAGTGGCTGCCAACCATTGCACTATAGGAAAGCTTATTTTCTTTTTAAGAGCTGGTATGATTTCTCCAATTATTCTTTTGATATTTTATCCCACTTGGATATTTATAGCCTTTCTTTAATGCTATAAGGTATACATTTATTTTTAAATATTTTATTATTTATTTATTTATTTATTTGAGAGAGAGCACAAGTACAGGGAGGGGCAGAGGGAGAGGGAGAAGCACATTCCCCACTGAGTCAAGGGGGTGGGGGGGTGGGGGTGACTCAATGCTTAGTGAGGAGCTCCATCCCAGGACCCTGAGAATATGACCTGAGCTGAAGTGAGATTCTTAACAGACTGAGCCACCCAGGTGCCCCTATGAGATATACATTTAAAGAGACTAGACCTTTCCAGGAGTCTGACACAAATGGGATTCAGAGCTGTGTCTGAGACATTTTCAGATTTCCATCAAGCAGTTTATGTTCCGCTGCCACTGTTTACAGTCTTCCATGTGACTTGGAACAATTAATTTAACCTATGTTGGTCTCTGTTTCTTTATCTTTAAAATGGAGTTAATAATAGTATATACCTCAAAAACTATTGTGAGAGCTAGATAAGATCATATTGTACAGTGCTTAGAATGATGCCTGCACATAATTCTCCATATATGTTTTCTTATAAATAGTCTTTTTGCTACTAAAGACAACAATAGCTATGCACTGAGCAATGACAGGCACATCTACCTTGGCTAGCAAGGCTGAAATTGTAGAAGTAGTTCCTTGCAAACTTTCCCCACCATTTGAAAATCAACTCAATGTTTAAGCCTTCTTGACCAGATCAGTAATTTCATAGTCAGAGAAAATGGATAAAGCTGAAAAGAGGTATAATGTCACAAGATCTTTGGAACAAAGTTTGTGTATAGAAACTTGTACCTATTTGGAAGCAGTGGGACTAAAGATGGGGAAGAGGGAGATGAAGCAGCTGTTACTTTTTTTTTTTTTTTAAGATTTTATTTATTTATTTGACAGAGAGAGACCACAAGTAGGCAGAGAGGCAGGCAGAGAGAGAGGGGGGAAACAGGCTCCCCGCTGAGCAGAGAGTCCGATGCGGGGCTCAATCCCAGGACCCTGAGATCATGACCTGAGCAGAAGGCAGAGGCTTCAACCCACTGAGCCACCCAGGCGCCCTTCAGCTGTTACTTTTTATCTTAAACTCTCCAGTACTACATTGTAACTATGCAAATATATTACTTCTTTCTTTTTTTTTTTCAAGATTATTTATTTATCTGAGAGAGAGAGATTAAGAGAACCAGTGGGAGGAGGGGCAGAGAGAGAAGCAGATGCCCTGCAGAGCAGGTAGCCAGATGCGGGACTCAGTCCCAAGACCCTGGGATCATGACCTGAGCCGAAGGCAGATGCTTAACCCACTGAGCCACCCGGGCGCCCATTACTTCCATCTGTGTCCTAGATCTGGTTCTGGTGTAACACACACTAGAATTCTCCTTTTTCATTTTTCTGTCTTAGGTACTTTTTCAACTGCTGTTATTCATTCATCCATTCAACACATGTTTGGTAGGTATCTATACCGGACCAGGCACTATGCTATGTGCTGAAGATGTTTCTTTAAATAATCAACCAAAATTTGGAACATGTGTGCCAGCTACCTATAATGGATTTTTGTTCAAGACTTCTGTTATTGTAGGGGCACCTGGGGGGCTGAAACGGTTAAGCATCTGTCTTCAGCTCAGGTCATGATCCAGGGTCCTGGGATGAGCCCCACATCAGGCTCCTTGCCCAGCGGGGAGCCTGCTTCTCACTCTCCCTCTCCCTCTACTGCTGCTCCCCCTGCTTGTGCGCGCACTCTCTCTCTCTCTCTCTCTCTGCCAAATAAATAAATAAAATCTTAAAAAAAAAATACTTCTGTTATTGTGGTTCCTTGGGTTTGTTGCTAGAAAATCTTGAGGTGATCTAATAGAATGTAGCTTTTTCTTTTTTCTTTTACTTTGCCTTTTTTTCCCCCCAACAGAGCTGGACCTAGAAATTCTGCTTCAGACTCCAGGGTCCTGCATATGAGAAATGGAGATACGACTGACTTTGCGTCCTCTGGTGAGGGAGTCGCTTCCACTAATACTGCCTTTCTGGAACTCTGCCCTAAGATAATGTTATATCAAAAGGCCCTGTGGGTACTTTGCTGGAGATATTATTTGATTCAAATCAATTCAATTCAAAATCATATATTGAGTGCCTACTACTTAGAAGCACTGGGGTATGAGTGGGAGATCAGCCAAAGATGTAAACAAGACCTTGAAGCTCATCATCATTTAAGAGTCTTAAATCTTCCTGAAGTTTGTTCTGATCCAGACACTTGTCTTTTTAAAATCTTTAATGGGTATCTTTTGCTTTCAGATTTTTTTTTCATCTCAAAAAATACTAAATTTAACTAGACACTATGCTGGGGGCTGATGATACCATTTCAAAAAGTTACATTGCTGATTGCACTGTTGTTGATGACATCTGAGTCACCAACACAACAAGCTTGTGTCAGTCCAAATTGCAACTGTAACATTTATAGTTTGGCTATGTATAGTTGCAAGCATCTGACGACTGCTTTATGACTTCTGATATAGCTATGCATGAGCAATTACATACTGAAGTACATATTATTTTATTATAAGTAACTTTTTTTTTGTTTTGGGGTTTTTTTTTTTGGTAATACAGTTGGAGCACTTTGTTGGATTTTTAAAAATATGTATGTGTGTGTGTAGTTAGACTATAGTATCTAGGTACCCCATTTAAGAAGAGTAGAGAGTTTGAAACAAAAACAAAAAAGGAAAAAAGAAAGAATAATAGAGAGAACATTACAAAAAGAGGTCTGGTAGGGTTGAAAACTCTGGCCTAGTCAGTTAAATCTAAGTGACTTATCCTGGCACTTACGGTCATCATTGTCTTGTCCCAGCTTTATTCCTCTTTGTTATACCTGAGATCAGGCAAGTTGCTCTACTTAATATGCCTACCATTGGAGCAGTGCCTTCGCCCCCACAGCTGTGAGGTCACCTTGTTCTATACCACAGGACTCTGTCACCTTTGTCACATCTAATTGACGATTCTATTCATAGCCTGTTTAATTGCCCAAGGGAGTTGCTCAATGAGAATGATAATAATTAACCAGATCAATCAAGTTGTCTCTTGCAAAGATTGAATTTGAGACCTAGACAGTAAAGTGGTTAATAGCAGGGTCACAAGATGAGAGACATACAGAGGAAAAGGCAGAAGTTATGACACAGCAAGAGTCACAGCCAAGAGTAGACAGAATCTTGAGTGTGCAGAACCAAAACAAGAAGTTAAATGGTAGTAGATGCCAGGAGAGCATCCCTATGTAGTGATAGACCACAGAAAGGGATCCAGACAATACACCCGATCCTTTGAGCTGCCTTGGATCCAGTATAACCCCCTAGTTCCCAGATGGAATTAAATCCCCCAAGAGGCCTCCGTCCCGCGTGATTGAGATTCCTGTCTTCTTTATTTTCCCACATAGCCTTGAAAGTAATCTTTATCACTTAAGGTAATGTGATCTTTGCAACCAAAGATCCTGACTACCACATTCTTGCAAACCATGCTCTCCCATTGCTGGGCCTTTGTCATGTCCTCTGCTTGCATTGTTCTGCCCTCGGTCTTGTTATTGTGCGTTTCAGTGCCACGCATCTGGAGTCCAGCTCAGATGCCACCTCCTTCATCTACCCAACCCAAATGTCTCAGCTGCAAGGGGCGCCTCCCTCTCTCCTCAGAGCTCCCATTTCTACTGCTTTTAAGAATATTTTTTACTCCAATTCTGTATTATATAAAAACATCATCTATTAGATTTTATGAGCCCCTTGAAGTAAATACAAAGACTATCATGTATGTTTCCTTCCTAGCAGAGCTACACATGCATAGAATGGGTGCTTAATTATTTACTCTTCCTTCTACTAATATGTTGCTTACCTTCTCCCCATTTCTCAGATCTCAATCCTTTCACGATGTCAGCTATCCTTAGGAACATGGCATTGAACCAAAATTGGTTGCACATAGTAGATTTTCAATATGTGTTAGCTGAATGGAGGATCTGTCTTTTACTTGAGACAAGGTCAGCATCACATCCTGTGTACCAGCATCAAAAGAATATACCCAATATTTGAAATTAATGTTTTCAGTAAGAAACATGTTCCTCTACTGCATTGCACATTTATTCTATTTTTTTAAAGATTTTATTTATTTATTTGAGGGAGAGAGAGAGTGAGAGAGAGCATGAGAGGGGAGCTCAGAGGGAGAAGTAGACTCCCCATGGAGCTGGGAGCCCAATGCAGAACTCGATCCCAGGACCCCAGGATCATAACCTGAGCCACAGGCAGTCGCTTAACCGACTGAGTCACCCAGGCACCCTGCACATTTATTCTATTTTTTAAAAAGATTTTATTTATTGACACAGAGAGAGAGAGAGAGAGAGAGAGAGAGAGCACAAGCAGAGGGAGCAGCAGAGGGAGTGGGAGAAGCAGGCTCCCCAAGAGCCTGACATGGGGCTCGATCCCAAGACCTCAAGATCCCCAAGATCCCAAGGATCATGACCTGAGCTGAAGGCAGATGCTTAACCAACTGAGCCACTGAGGCACCCCTACATGTTTATTCTGATTGTGTTACCACTCTCCAATCACTTAGGCTTAAAAACTTTATGTTGTCTTCCCGCTACGTGTAAAGTTGCATTGCCATAGTCTGGGTTTCCCCCAAAGTAGAGGCCAGACCATAATGGCAGTAGTTTATTTGGAAGTATATTCCCGGAGGGCAGGAGTGAGGACTAAAACTAGAAAGGAGAAAGAGCCAACACCAGGAAAGGTTTTAGTTGTCTGCTACTAAGGTAGTTGGCCTGTGGGATTGTGAGATTTATGAAATGTATCGCGGGACCATCTGACCAAGAGGAAAAAAGAGAGAAGAGTCAGCTCTTATAGTCCTCATTGGTCAAGGATTTGCCTCACAGACTATTAACTTTCCTGCACTTCTAGGTTGCACATACAAAAGCACCAACCATGTTTCTGTGGGCATACTGGAAGACGGCATCACAGAAGCCCTGGGGTAGGAAGTGAGAGGCCTGAGGTTCAGGCATGTATTTGCAGGCGCCTGAGTGGCTCAGTCAGTTAAGTGTCTGCCTTTGGCTCAGGTCATGATCCCGTGGTCCTGGGATCGAGTCCCACATCAGGCCCCCCCCTCAGCGGGAAGCCTGCCTTTCCCTCTCCCACTCCCCCTGCTTGTGCACACTCGCCCTCTCTCTCCCTGTCTCTCTCAAAAATAAATAAATAAATAATCTTAAAAAAAAAAAAAGAACTGTATTTGCAAGCCACAGTTACAGGGATGCTGACAGAAGGTAGAAGACTCCTAGGTCAGAGGCAGAGGACTTTATTACTTACTACACAGCAGGCAGCAGCATGTTTTATGTTCACATCAGTACTCTATTTCTGGAGTCATGGTCAGCCTCGGTAAGAGCCAACTGCCGTCCCTCCAGGGAGGAAGGGATCTGATGTAATCAGTCTGCTACCAAGTGTCCAACTGGTTTCCTCAAGGAATGGAGAGATATCGAGGGCTCAGCATTCGTCTCTTCTGCTGGCGGGTTGGGCATGCATTAGGTAACAACAGCCAGATCGACTGATTAGAAGGAACCCATAATGTTGGACCCGTGCATGGTCTCCATCCCTGCTATTGTGGCCACTCCATCAGTAGGCCCATTGTTTAAGCACTGGGTTGGCCAGGGAGAGAGTCTGGCTGGCATCCACAGGACAAGTCATCCTGCCTGCCTGGTTTCTGAGTGCATTTTTTGTGATGTTTAGTCTCTGGTGGACATTATAAGGAGGCACAGAGATTTACATAATTTGTGCCTATTTCTTTAAGTCCACCTGTTTACCTTCCCCAGTTCTCTTTCTCCCCATCTTCCGATGTTTCTTTTTCCAGCACCCTGGAATTAACCAGATAAAACATTTACCATGAGAGTCTATATATAGCCATATCTCAAGCCACTTATCCCGCCTTATAAAGTGATGAGCAAATGTACTGTTATCAACTCCATCTGCTGGGAGAATTTTCCTTCACCACCAATGGGTTCTTTAGGGCCACCCCTGAGTAGAGCTGTGGTTCAGCATAGTCCATTTTTTATTAAGACCAACATATGAGCTGATCCTTCTGTGAACCAGGCCTACCTTTCCTGCCCCCATCATTGAAGTGAATTGAAAAAGAGGCTTCAGTATTACAGAGGTAAGTGACACAGGAGTTGGGGTCGCATGTTACTGTAATTCACTTATGTCTTCCCACCCTGCCTAGACCCAGTCTCAAATCCAGCAATTCTATTGGACAACGGAGTGCTTGACCTTTCTTTTTTTTTTTTTAAGATTTTATTTTAAAGTAATTTCCATACCCAACTGGGGCTTAAACTCACCACCCCAAGATCAAGAGTCACATGTTCTACTGACTGAGCCAGCCAGGCACCCCCGGAATACTTGACCTTAGGACATGGTAGATCTTGTAACACTCGGCATGTATTGGGACCTCTGATTGCATGGTCACTAGTGTTCCATGGAAAAGCACTTGGGCTCCACTGGGTCCTAGTTAAACACTAGAAACTGTTTCTCAAACAATTGTTTAAAGGATCAAATAGTAAATATTTTATACTTTGTAGACAACATATAATTTCTGTTGCATATTCTTTTTTATAATATCCTGTTAAAAAAAAAAACAAACAACGTGAAACCTGCTTTTAGCTTATGAGCTGTGAAAAAACAAAACCCAAACAAACCGAAATAAAAACCAAACAACACAACAAGTTGAATTGACCCCCAGGCCATAGTTTTCCAACCTCTGGTCTAAAACCCTAGAGAAATATGTGTCAACTCTCCTTTAGAGCTTGCAAGAGTGGTTTTACCCAGCATGGATCCTTCTGACATATCCCCTCTACTGAGTCATATGACGCAGGTGGCAGGACAGCTTTCTCTGTGGCTTAGACCTTCCCTGTGGCAGGGTCTCTCTCTTGCTATTGGTCTGACTCAAAATTGAGAGCTTTCCTACATAGCTGATAAATGGTAAAGCAATATCCTCGAATGTGGGATAGGCTGCTTTCATAACTGAAAGAAGTCTACCAAGCAGAAAAGAATGCTGTCTCTCTTTGTGTAAGGGGAAGCAATTTGTCCTTTAACTTTTAAGGGATGCCACAGACCATCGGATCCCTAAACACTTCACCAATGTGATAGTCCTTTAAGTCGTCTCATGTTTTATCTCTCACTCTTTGGTCTTCATTTGTAAGACTTGGGTATTTGGGGAGTATTTATCACTTCTGCTCACCAAGTCCAATTAGTATGATGTATATTGGACCAGTGTGATGTTCTGTAGACTATTCTTAAGAGATCAAGGTCACTGCAGACTATATAAGGCCAGAGCAGGAGACTTAAATAAACAGTCATGGGGCAAGGCAATAAATAGGTATTAATGTCTTTTCCACTAAAGGCAAACTGGTTTTGGTCCTTACTTTCTACAGAGCCATAGCCGCTTACTAATTACTAGAAGCTGTGTTCATGTGTTGATCTACATTCCTTATGTTCAAGCTTCAAAAGAGCCATTCCTGGCAGGTCGTTAGAACCAGCTCCAGGCGTTGCTCTTGCCAGAACACTGAATTTGAGTTTTGGGCGTATACCTCCATGCTAATAAATTCTCACCTACTTAGCTTTTTGTCTTACCCTGCCTCTTTAACATGCTCAAGATATACTCCTTTGGTTTCTGTTGGGACATATTTCTATCATTCTTTTGGTGTATAATTGATTTTCTCTTGGAGTAGCAATGATCTTTCCCTTCCAGGCATGTACTGAGACCTCATCCTAGTTACCAGTATTAGCCTGGAGCAATGAAGGGTGGCACGGGTAGATCTTAAGAAGGACAAGAGTCATCTTATGAGAAATCTGCTTCTGATTACATCTTGCAGGATCCTCAAGTGAAGGGAGGGACGGCTTCTAGAGGAACCGCTTTCTTTTGGCTTTTGCAAGCTTGGAGGATTTAAGAGACTCTAGTGGTTCAAAATTCTCATGCTTATCCATCTAATTATCTTTATCCTAGATCTCAGAGTTCCACTTTTTATCAGGGACTGACTTTGACATAAGAGATCTATTGAGACTTTGAAGCAATACTATCTTTATGGTTAGAGCCTACGCCTGATTTTCAACACAGGCTACAATTTTTTACAGGCCTTGGGGGTCTCCCAAAATGCTGTTGTGGAGGCCCTCTCTTTCATAGCTTAGAGTGGTTAATTGGCTTACAGGAGTTTGTCCTTTTCCTTTTTAAGTCTGGTCTACCATTGCTAACAAAAGTGAACTCCATCCATGATTTCAGAGTTAACGTTGTTCAAGTGCCAGAGCCCCGATACACGGAACCAATATTTCCTTTCACCTACACCTCATCCCAATCAACCACACGCGAGATTCTTAGTAAATGGGATCCCAGGGCAGGTCAGAGGTCATCTAACCCACCTAAGCCTGTTACCAAGAGCAGTGATGTCCTCATTAGGTGATCCAATTCCCTCCTGAGGGTCTGCTTTCTAAGACCATTTGCTGTATGAGTGCTCTTAGCCTGGGTTGCCCTGATAGCAGACCCTGAGACAAAGGCCTATGTGTTCATCTTAGAGTGTGATTCCAGAGGGCAGAAGTGAGGGACAGCATGAGTTATAACAAGGAAGGAGGCAGAAGTCAAGGCAGAGACGGGCTATGTAGTGAGCCACTGTTCTAGACTACAAGATGCTAGATCATGGAAGGCCATCTGAGGAATTATTTGAAATGTATCTTGGACTGTCCACCTAAGGGGAAAGACAGGGGAGCACCTGTCCCGTCCTGTTTTCACTGGTTAAGCATTGCCCCACAAGGCCGAAACCTGCCTGGGCACTTCAGGGTTACGCATGTGCAAATAGCCAAGCAGGTGCCGTCAGGTCCCAAGATGGGAATGAGAGAAGTCCTAGGGCAGGAAGTGTGAGGTAAATTGCAGGCTTGAAATGAAATGCTGACAGGGAGCCTGAGTGGTGCAGTCGGTTAAGGTGAAGCATCCCGCTCTTGGTTTCCGCTCAGGTCATGATCTCAGGGTCGTGGGGATGAGCCTCAAGTTGGGCTCTGCGCTCAGTGGGGCGTCTGCTTAAGTCTCTCTCTCCCTTCCCACCTCCACATTTTCTCTCTCTAAAATAAATAAATAAATCTTAAAACAACGACAACAACAACTGAAGTGCTGTCAGGTTGCACCTTGACATGAGGGCAGATGAAACCTGCAGAGAATTGGTCACTACTGCTGTAGCTATGAGGATTGGAAGGGGTGCATAAGGGGTATGTAAAAGACCCGTGAGCTTTACTTCCTGAAATATTACTCTCTAGCAACACTTAGGTCCTTATTATCTCTTATCAAGACTACTGAAGCTCACTTTTATCTGTTATCTGTTCTTAGTCTCAGTCCTTCCAAGTCAACCTTCATATAATTACCAGAGTGATCTTTCTAAAACACGGGTAATTCTCTGGTTCAAATAATAGGCATGATGAGGACAACGATGATGATGATGACAAAGATAATGATAATAATAATAATTCAAGTCCTGAATATTTACTATGTGCCAGGTACAGTGTTTCTTCTTATTATTTTTTAAGACTATTTATTTGGAGGCACCTGGGTGGCTCAGTTGGTTAGGTGTCTGCCTTCGGCTCAAATCATGATCTTAGGGTCCTGGGATTGAGTGTGCTTCCCTCTCTCCCTCTGCCTGCCACTCCCCCGCTTGTGCTCTCTAGCCCTCTCTCTGTCAAATAAATAAAAAACAAATCAGCTTGGATTTTAGAAAAAAGAAAGATTTTATTTATTTGTCAGAGAGAGAGAGAGAAAGCAAGCACAAGCAGGGGGAGTGGCAGGCAGAGGGAGAAGCAGGCTCCCCGTTGAGCAAGGAGACCCATACAGGACTCGATCCCAGAACCCTGGGATGAAGGCAGACACTTAACTGAATGAGTCACCCAAGTGTCCCCAGGTATAGTGTTTAGAGTTTTACGTGAATTTATTCATTTCTCACAATTCACTGAGATAAATATTATTATTACTTAAATGTCCATGAGAAACTGAGTCACTGAGATAAGAGGCTTGAGACTCGCTCAAGGTCATATACCTGCCATGTGAGACAGTTCAAATTCAAGTCTTTTTTATTTAAGTCTGAACTTTTGAACCACTCCATAGTACTGTCTTAAATGTTTTTACCTATAGCACAAAGTTTAACATAATACTTAAAACGTTTCGGCACTAACTGACCTTTCAGGACTCATCTCTCGTGATTGTCCTCCCCTTTCCTCTCGAACAGACTCTGTGCTCTCATTACTCTATGTACATCTACTATATCTTTTTCCCGAAATGCTCTTCATCTTAACTCCATTTGCAGAAGATCTCTTTTTCATCCTTTAAGTTCAAAATGGTCAACTGAAAATCTTTCTAGACACCTTAAAAATTCATAATTTTGAACTATAGTCTGTTCTTCCATTTTTCTAGCCTCCCATTTTTCCATCTATCCTTCCTACCTCACTGTCTTTCTCTTTCATACTTTACTTTCTCAGTGGCAGATGTGAAAAGTTGAGTTAATTATATATAATCTCAGTTCTTAGCACAATATCATCATCAGCCTGTGTGAGACCCCTCTACCTTTCCTCCTTTCATCTGTGACTCTCATTAGCATTTCCTTCCCTTCCCCTGGCAGCACTTTAATATATATTTGATATGTATCCCTGAATAATTATAATCCTTGTAGAATATATAATATTATTCTGTGTGAGGATGCATTTTTTTAAAAGATTTTATTTATTCATTTGACTGAGAGATCACAAGTAGGCAGAGAAGCAGGCAGAGAGAGGGGGAAGCAGGCTCCTGCTGAGCAGATAGCCCGATGCAGGGCTCAATCCCAGGACCCTGAGATCATGACCCGAGCCGAAGGCAGAGGCTTTATCCCACCAAGCCACCCAGGTGCCCCTATGAGGATACATTTTTAAAAGTTTTTTTTTTTAAAGATTTATTTATTTGAGAGAGAGCAAGAGAGAGCATGAGTGGGGAGAGGGGCAAAGGGAGGAACAGACTCCCCACCAAGCAGAGAGCCCAATGTGGGGTTCCATCCTGGGACTCCAGGATCATGACCCGAGCTGAAGGCAGACACTTAACCAACTGAGCCACCCAGGCGTCCTGCATTTTTAAATGTTAAGTAAAATAGAATGAAAACAATTATTGAGATAAACAGAATTATTTCATAATGATAAAAATTTCAGTTCACCAGGAAATAACACAGTCCCAAATATGGAATGTAAAAAACGTATTGACAGAACTATAAGAATAAATTTAGAAACCCACAATCATAGTTGATTTTTATTTTTTAAATTTTTTCTTCAAGAAATAAAGAGGACTTAGAAAGAGGAGAAGAACAAAGGGATGTTATATTGTGTCCCCCCAATATTCCTATGTTAAAGGTGTATGGGTACCTCAGAATGTGACTATATTTGGAGATAGAGCCTTAAACGAGACAAAGGTAAAATGAAACCATTAGGATGAGCCCTCATCCAATCTGACTGGTGCCCTTATTAGAAGAGGAGATTAACTCTACAAAAAGAGATGCCAGGGAAGCACATACACAGAGGAAACACTATGTAGGGACATAGTGAGAAGGCAGCCATCTGCAAGCCGAGGAGAGAATTCTTGGGACAAACTAACCCTACTGACATCTTTTTTTTTTTTTAATAACCTCTACACTCAACCAGAGATCAGGAGTTGCATGCTCCTCCTGACTCAGCCAGCCCGGAGCCTGCCCTGCTGACATCTTGATCTAGGACTTCTAGATTCCAGAACTATAAGAGAATACATTTCTATGATTTTAAAAAAAGAGTGACAATGTGGTATATTATTATTTTTTATTATTTTAAAATTTTTAATTAAAACAAATATTATTTAATATTTGAAATAATATATTATTTTATGGTATATAATATATTTATAATTTTATTATGAAATTAATAATATATTATTAATTATATATAATATATAATTAATTATATATTATATATAATTAAAATAGTTATATATTAATATGATCTATGTGGTATATATTATATTATTTATATATGTGTCTCATATATATATATATATATATTTTTTTTAAGTAGGCTCCACAGGTGGGGAGCCCAATACAGAGCTTGAACCCACGACCCTGAGATGAAGACCTGAGATGAGATCAAGAGTCAGATGCTCGGGGGTGCCTCGGTGGCTCAGTGGATTAAGTCTCTGCCTTCGGTTCAGGTCATGATCTCAGGGTCCTGGGATTGAGCCCCGCATCGAGCCCCGCATCGAGCCCCGCATCGGGCTCTCTGCTCAGCAGGGAGCCTGCTTCCCGCCTGCCTCTCTGTCAAATAAATAAATAAAAATCTTTTTAAAAAAGAAAAAGAGTCAGATGCTCAACCCACTGAGCTACCCAGGTGCCCCTCATTATTATTATTA
Source organism: Nasua narica (assembly GCA_028533885.1). Classification (NCBI taxonomy): domain Eukaryota; kingdom Metazoa; phylum Chordata; class Mammalia; order Carnivora; family Procyonidae; genus Nasua; species Nasua narica. The sequence goes on along the minus strand of CM052815.1, from coordinate 40,269,256 downwards.
TTATTATTTATTATTATTTAACTTTTTACTTTGAAAGAATGGCAAACTTTACGGGAAGAGTCCAAGAATTCTCATATATCCTTTTACCCTGATTTTCCAAATGTTAAAAATTTACCACATTTGCTTTATCATTCTCTTTGCATATATTTTTCGAAACGTTTGAGATTAAGTTGCAGACATGATATCCCTTTACTGCTAAGTTCTTCCATGTATATTTCCTGAAAGCTCATTAGACATCTTTGAGGGTTTGTTTTTAGATTTTAAGGTGAATCTAATGTCGGTTTTTCTTTAAATATGGTATGGTCCTTGGGACACCTGGGTAGCTCATTCAGTTAAGCAACTGCCTTCAGCTCAGGTTATGATCCAGGGATCCTGGGATCGAGTACTGCATTGGGCTCTTTGCTCAGCAGGGAGCCTGCTTCTCCCTCTGCCTGATTTTCCCTTTGCCTGCTAGTTCCCCTCTTGTGCTCTTGCTGTCTGACAAATAAATAAATAAAATCTTAAAAAAAAAAAAGACTTGGTCCTTACACCTAAGCCAAAGCCTTTCTATTGTTTCACTGAAGTCCAGGGGTATTAATGAGATTTCTCCCCTTTGTCAGGGCTAAAACTCCAATGACCCCCAGATATTGATCTCTACGATCTCTGTTCCGTTTTTAATCTCCTAGGAGCTTCTATCTGGCAAGACTCCAGTGGTCTCATGGTTGTGCGTACATTGCAACCAGCGGTCATGTTCTAATGGGAGACCGGTACACAGACTTCCAGGGATCATCTCTATAAAGCCCCCTCCTCCATGAAATTTGGCTCCAAAGATTCTAGTGATTTCACCTGTCTTGAACTCTGATCTTTGCCTCCTCAGATCAGCAAGATCCTTGGGTTCTGCCAAAACCTGGTTCTGTGAACTCTAGGTAAGAATTATTCTCAGACAGGTAAATGGACATCATGGAACTCACTTTGTAAGTTCCTTTTCTCTGATCCTTATCAGGGATCAGAGTCTTACACTGTCTTTTTCTTTTCCTTTACCCAAAAATCAATACCTCATATATAATTTTATCATTGCTTACAATGAGAGGTCTATTCCTATAGTTACTCCATTATGGTCAGAAGTGGTGTGTGTATGAGCTTGTAATTTACATCAATGTCATTATGCTAAAAATTTCATTGATTTCCTTCCTTCACACATTGTGTGAATTTACAGCTCATTCAAAGATCTGTTCATATTGCTGTGGGTAGGTACATAGAGATTATTGTTTTTAACTGCAGCATGGTGTTCCGTGGTGTGAATTTACTACTTTTATCTTTTCTGGTGCTCTAGTGGTAGATGTCTGGGTTACCTCCTACTTCCTCCTGTGACAACAAAAAGTCATGAAGAATACACTCTGAAATATAAACCTTTGGACTGGAAGTATAGCCTTATAGTATGTAAGCATTATTTAATTTTGTGAAGTACCAACAGATTATTTTCCAAAATAGTTAAACCAGTTTATATTCTCATGAGCAGTGCACAAGAGTACCAATTTTTTTTTGAGATTTTATTTCTTTATTTGACAGAGAGACACTAAGAGAAAGGGAACACAAGCAGGGGAAGTGGGAGGAGAAGCAGGCTTCCCGCTGAGCAGGGAGCCCGATGTGGGGCTCCATCCCAGGTCTCTGGGATTATGACCTGAGCCAAAGATAACCGCTTAATGACTGAGCCACCCAGATGCCCCAGAATTATGCTTTTCAAAATGATGTCTTTGATCTTTCTGAGATCCACTTATGTATATGGTGTGAGATAGGGAGCCAGTTTTCTTTCTTTCCTTATAAAGGGCCAGTTTTTCCAAAACTACCCACTACACAATCTGTACTCTCCCCATTACTTCGGGGTGTCCACTTTGTCATATATGAAATCCCCATTTATATAAAGATCCAGTTTATAGCTTTTGATTCTGTTCTGTTCCTATTTGCCTGTTTCTGAGCAAGTGCTTGTTGCATGTTTTTAATTACTATGATTTTGTGGTATATCTATATGGCATTATAGTGAATCATATCTTATCTCCTATTATCTTCTCTACTTGGTTATGGTTGATGTAGGCAAATGCTACTGATTATTTCTTTTTAAAAAATTTATTGAGGTATAACATGTATAATAGAGTACACAAATCTTAAATGAAGAGCTGGGTAATTTTTGCATGTGTGTATTTAACACTTGTAAACACTATCCAGACAAATAGAAAACATTTCCATTATCCCAGAAGGTTCCTTTTGCCCTATCTCTGTTAGCGTCTCCTCTAGGTGTAGATGTTATTCTGACACCATTGATTAGATTTGCATGTTTTTGAGCTTAATGTAAGTGAAGTCATATAATACATACTGTTTTGTGTGTGACTTCTTCACTCAGCATTGTCAGGGAGACTCATCCATGTTGTGTGCATGTCAGTGGTCTGTCCTTTTTCATTGCAGCGTAGCATTCTATTATATAAATTTATTTGTTCATTCTATTAATGGATTCTATTTGGGTCATTCTATTTGAGTCATTTCCAGTTCTGAGCAATTACAAAGAAAACTACTATAAACATTGTCATGCCTGTCTTTTGATGGACATAAGCACTAATTTCTTTATGGTATATATCCAGGGTCATATGTATGCTCAGTTTTAGTTGGCACTGCCAACCATTTTTCCAAAGTGATTGTACCAAATTATACTCCACCTGAAAAGCACTCCACCTGAAAAGCATTCTAGTTGTTCTACATCTTAACCAACGCTTTGTATTGTGAATCATTAAATTTTAGATGTTCTTTGGTGAGTAATGCTACTTAATGGTTTTAATTTGCATTTCTTTGATGGTTAATGATGTTGAACATCTTTTTATACGTTTATTGTCCATTTTGTTTTTCCCTTTAGTGATATGTCTATTTAAGTCTTTTGTACATTTTTAAGATATTATTTTATTTTATTTTTAAAATATTTTATCCATCCGTTTGAGAGAGAGAGCATGAGCAGTGGGTGGGGAGAGGGAGAAGCAGGCTTCCTGCTGGGCAGGGAGCTCAATGTGGGGCTCGATCCCAGGACCCTGGTATCATGACCTGAGCCAATGGCAGATGCTTAATGACTGAGGGACCCAGGTGCCCCTAAGATTTTATTTGTAATCTCTACACGCAACGTGGAACTTGAACTTGCAACCCTAAGATCAAGAGTCAAACACTCCACTGACTGAGCCAGCTAGGCACCACAGTATTTTGTACATTTTTTTTTTTAAGGTTTAATTTATTTGACAGAGAGAGAGAGAGAGAGAGGGAGAGAGAGAGAGCACAAGTAGGCAGAGAGGCAGGCAGAGGGAGAGGGAGAAGCAGGCCCTCCGCTGAGCAGGGAGCCCGATGCGGGGCTGGATCCCAGGACCGTGAGATCATGACCCGAGCTGAAGGCAGACGTTTAACCGACTGAGCCACCCACGCGCCCCTATTTTGTACATTTTTAAATTGAGTTGTCTGTCTTTAAAAAAACAAAAAACAAACAAACAAAAAAAAACCTGATTTGTAGGAATTTGATATATAATCTGGATATAAGTCCTTACTTAGATGTATGTATCTTATTAGCTTGCCACTATTTATTTATTTATTTGTGTTAAAAAAAAAAAACAAAAGTTTTTTAAAGTAATCTCTATACCCAACATGGGGCTCAAACTCACAACCTAGAGATCAAGAGTCACATGCTCTACCAACTGAGCCAGCCAGGTGCCCCAATTTGTTTGTTATTTTAAAAAATATTTTATTTATTTATTTGTCAGAAAGACAGAGAGAGAGAGTGTGTGCACAACCCGGGGGAGCAGCAGGCAGAGAGAGAAGCAGGTTCCCCACTGAGCAGGGAGCCTGATTTGGGACTGGATCCCAAGATCCTGGGATCATGACCTGAGCCAAAGGCAGATGCTTTGACTGAGCCACCCAGGCATTCCTATTTGTTATTTTTAAATAATACTTTTATTTATTATTTTTAAAAGATTTTATTTATTTATTTGACAGAGAGATCACAAGTATGCAGAGAGGCAGACAGAGAGAGGGGGGGAAGCACGCTCCCTGCCGAGCAGAGAGGCCGATGTGGGGCTCGATCCCAGGACCCTGAAATCATGACTTGAGCTGAAGGCAGAGGCTTTAAACCCACTGAGCCACTCAGGCGCCCCAACACTTTAATTTTTAAATAAAAATAAATTTAAAAACTTTAGGTTTGCAGGATTACTGAAAAGATAGTACAGAAAATTCCCCTATACCTCACACCCAGTTTCCCTTATTATTTTTTTAAAAATAATTTGTTTTTAAATTATAATTTAAAAATAATTTGTTTATTTGGAAAAGAGAGAGAGATAGAGCGAGAGAGAGAGAGAGTATGCATAAACCTGGGGGAGGGGCAAAGGGAGAAGGAGAGATTCCTTAACCTGACACAGAGCCCCAAGCAGGGCTGTATCCCATGACTCTGAGATCACTACTTGAACCGAAGTCAGACACTTAACTGACTGAGCCACCCAGGCACCCTATGACATCTATTTTGTAAACCGTTTTATTATTATGCAATTATAGATTCACAGACAGGGGATTGCAAGGATAGTACAGAGAAACTGTGGAAAGCAGTATGGAGAGCCTTTGAAAAATTAAAAATAGAATTACCATATAATCTAGTAATTCGGCTACTGGGTATTTACTCAAAGAATATCAGACACTAATTTTAAAGATTTTTATTTATCTGTCAGAGAGAGAGAGCACAAGCAGGGGGGAGCAGCAGGCAGAGGGAGAAGCAGGCTCGCCGCTGAACAAGGAGAACAATGCGGGACTCAATCCCAGGACCCTGGGATCATGACCTGAGCCAAAGGCAGACACTTAACCAACTGAGCCACCCAGGCATCTTGAGAACACTAATTTTAAAAGATATATGCACCCTTATGTTTTTTGGTTTTTTGTTTTTTAAAGACTTATTTATTTATTTGTCAGAGAGAGAGCAAGCAAGTAAGCACAAGCAAAGGGAGGAGCAGAGGGAGAGGCAAGCCACCCTCTGAGCAGGGAACCCAATGCAGGACTTGATCCCAGGACCCTGGGGTCATAACCTGAGCTGAAGTCAGATGCTTAACCAACTGAGCCACCCAGGCATCCCTGGACCCCTATGTTTATTGCAGTATTATTTACAATAGCCAAGATATAGAAGCAACCTAAGTGTCCATTGATAGATGAATGGATAAAGAAGATGATAGATAGATAGATAGATAGATAGATAGATAGATAGATAGATATCTCAAAGGAATAGTACTCAGCCATGAAAAAGAGGTGAGTACTATTGCCGTTTGCAACAACGTGGATGGATCTAAAGGGTGTAATGCTAAGTGAAATGAGTTGGTCAGAGAAAGAGAAATAACAGTGTTTCTAACATATGTGAAATTTAAGAAACAAAAACAAATGAACAAAGAAAAAAAGGAGAGAAAAAAACAGACTCTTTTTTTTTAAAAGATTTTATTTATTTATTTGACAGAGAGAGAGAAATCACAAGTAGGCAGAGAAGCAGGCAGAGAGAGAGGAGGAAGCAGGCTCCCTGTTGAGCAGAGAGCCCGATGCGGGGCTCGATCCCAGGACCCTAGATCATGACCTGAGCCAAAGGCAGAGGCTTTAACCCACTGAGCCACCCAGGCGCCCTGAAAAAAACAGACTCTTAAATTTAGAGAACAAACTGGTGGTTACCAGATGGAAGGTGAGTGGGAGGAATGGATGAAATAGGTGAAGGAGATTCAGAGTACACTTATTGTGGGGCGCCTCGGTGGCTCAGTTGGTTGAGCAACTGCCTTCAGCTCAGGTCATGATCCTTGAGTTCCAGGATCGAGTCCCACATCGGGCTCCCGGCTCCACGGGGAGTCTGCTTCTTCCTCTAACCTTCTCTCCTCTCATGCTCTCTCTCACTTTCTCTGTCTCTCAAATAAATAAATAAAATCTTTAAAAAAAAAGTACACTTATTGTGATGAGCAGTGAATAATGTACAGAACTGTTGCATCGCTGTATTGTATGTCTGAAACTACTATAACACTGTACATTAATTTAAAAAATAGTACAGAGAAATGTTGTGTACCCTTCACCCAGTTTCCCCATTATATCTTAAGTAGCACAATATTAAAACCAGGAAAGTGACATTGGTGCAATGTATGTGGGGTTCTGTGTCATATTATCACATGCATAGATTTCTGTAACTACCGCTGCAATCAAAATAAAGTTATCACCACATCTCCATTGTGCTACTCCCTTTATACTTACACAACTTCTTTTGCCCCCTTCTCCATTACCATCTCTAACTCTTGATAACCACCAATTTGTTCTCCACTTATGTAATTTTATTATTTTACCACTATTGATTTTTGAATCGGCTTTATTTTTTTAGAGCATTTTAGAAAAAGTGAACAGAACATACAATGGGTTCCACTTGTCCTTTCACCCCTTCCTGTATAGTTTCCCCTATCATTTGTATCTCTCATTAATGTGGTACTTCTGTTATAATTCATGAACTGATATTGATATATTAGTGACAAGTCTATCCTCTACATTAGGATTCACTCTTTGTGTTCTACATTCTATGGGTTTTGATAAATATATAAGATCATATATCCACTATTATAGTATCATGTAGAGTAGTTTTACTACCTAGAAATCCTCTGTGCTCCACTTATTCATCTCTCTCTCCATACCTTGAGCCCCTTGCCAACCACTAATATTTTCACTTTTTTCATGGTTTTGCCTTTTCCAAAATGTCATTTAGTTAGAAACATAAAGTATGTAATCTTTTCATGTTGCCTTCTTTCGCTTAGCAACATACACTTAAGGTTCCTCTTTTTGTGGCTTGATAGCGCATTTCTTTCCATTGCTGAGTAATATGCCATTGCATGAATGTCATGATTTATTTATCTATTCACCTATTGAACAATATCTTGGTTGCTTCCAAGTTTGGCAATTATGAATAAAGCTACCGTAAACATTCACATACAGACTTTTGTATGGAAATAGCTTTTCAACTCATTTGGGTAAGTACCAAGGAAAGCAATTGCTGGATTGTGTGGTAAGAATATGTTTAGTTTTGGGGACCCTATGTGGCTCAGTCAGTTAAGTGTTTGCTTTCTGTTCAGTTTATGATCCCGGGGTCCTGAGATGGAGCCCCGCATTGGGCTCCCTGCTCAGCGAGGAGCCTGCTTCTCCCTCTCCCTCTGCTACTCCCCACCACCCCGCTTGTGCTCTTTCTCACTCTTGCTCTCTCTCAAATAAATAAACAAATAAAATCTTAAAAAAATAATATGTTTAGTTCATGTTTAGAAACTGCCAAATGTCCAATGTGGCTGTACCATTTTACATTTCCACTAGCAATGAAAGAGTTTCTGTTGCTTCACATTCTCACCAGCTTTTGGTGTTGTCAGTGTTTTTGACTTTAGTCATTCTGATAGGTGTATAGTGGTATCTCATTGTTTTACTTTGCAATTCTGTAGTGACGTATGATGTTGAACATCTTTTCATATACTTATTTGCCATCTGTATATCTTCTTTGGTGAGATGTCTGTTCAAATTACCACTTGTTGAGTTTCTTGTATTCTGTGTTCGTGGCTTGTGCTAACTGCTTGGTATATGTGATCTTATAACAATCTAATGATAGAATTACTATTGTTCTATTTTACAGACTAGAAAATTGAGGGCTTTGGTCATGTCAAAGCTAGGAAGTTATAGAATCTCCCTCCCTCCTCTCTCTGTGTGTCACTGTATATAATAGAGTATTATTCAGTTATTAAAAAGAATGAAATCTTGCTATTTGTGATAACACGGATGGACGTAGGGGTATTAGGATAAGTAAAGTAAATCAGAAAGAGAAAGGCAAATACCACATGATTTCACTTATATATGTAAACTAAAAATAAAACAAACAAAATAGAAACATTCTCATAAATACTGAGAACAAGCTAGTGGTTACCAGAGTGGTGGGAGTGGGGGAACGACTTAAATAAGTGAAGAGGATTAAGAGATACAAACTTTCAGTTATAAAATAAATAAGTCATGGGGACAAAAAGTATAGCATAAGGGAAATAGTTGATAATATTGTAAAAACTTTGGTGACAAATGGTAGCCACACTTTATCATGGTGAGCATTGTAATGTATATAATTATCAAATACTATGTTGTACAACTGAAACTAACACAATATTGTGTGTCAACTGTACTTAAATTTCTAAAAAAGGGAGAACATTAAGGAGAGAACTAAAAATATTAATAACGAAGTAAAAATTTAGTGTACTCCCCCCCAAAATCTAAATAGTCATATTCTATTAAAACTTACATTCATAAGTTTTTTATTCATAATTTATTTTATTTTATTTTTTAAAGATTTTATTTATTTACTCCATACAGAGAGATCACAAGTAGGCAGAGAGGCAGGAGGAGAGAGAGGAGGAAGCAGGCTCCCTGCTGAGCAGAGAGCCTGATGCGGGGCTCGATCCCAGAACCCTGAGATCATGACCCGAGCCGAAGGCAGCGGCTCAACCAACTGAGCCACCCAGGTGCCCCTACATTCGTAATTTAAAAATTTTCCCAAAAGGAAAACTCTAGGGCTCAGATAGTTTCACTGCTGATTTCTACCAAATATTTAAAGAAGAAATAATGCCAGTTCTACACAAGTTCTCTCAGAAAATAAAGGGGGAATAAGTGTATTTTATGAGATTAGCCTTACCTTAATATTTAAACTAGGGAAAGTCATTTAGGAAAAGAAAACTACTGACCAATATCCCTCATAGAGATATATACGAATGGCCTCCAAAAAATTAGCTAATTGATTCCAGCAGTATATAAAAATGTTTTTTTTAAAGATTTTTTATTTATTTATTAGAGAGAGAGAGACTGAGAATGAGAGGGGAGAAGGTCAGAGGGAGAAGCAGACTCCCCGCAGAGCCGGGAGTCCGATATGGAACTCGATCCCGGGACTCCGGGACCACAACCCGAGCCGAAGGCAGTCGCCCGACCAACTGAGCCACCCAGGCGCCCAATAAAAATGCTTTTTAAATGTTAATATATTATGCTTATGCTAGGAAAGCAACATGTGAAAATCAATTAATATAATTCACCACATTAACAGACTAAAGAAGAAAATGCATATGATGGTGTCAATAGCTCTAGAAAAATGGTCTGATAGAATTCAGCATCCTGTTCATGTTAAAGACTCTAAGAAACCTAGAAATGAAAGGGAACCTTTTCAACCTGATAGAATCTGTGAAAACTTTATGGCTAAAGTATGGGAAGAAAGTAAAGCCATTTTAAAATGTAGAAGACTTGATTATATGCACAGGAAATTCTAAAGAATTTAGAAAAGAAACTACTAAAATCAGTAAGTTAGCTTAGCAGGACTGTAGGATAGGATGTCAAAATACAAAAATCAATTGTCTTTCTAGATACAAGCAAAAACAGTTAAAAAGTAATGAGTAATAAAATAATACATTTAAAAAACAATTGGAAATGATATATATATATTGTATATAACATGAAATATTCAAGGATACATTTAAGACAATATGTGTGAACTCTGCACACTGCAAACTAAAAATATTGCTGGGAGAAATTTTTTAAATATGCAAATAAGTGGGGAGATATACCATGTTCAAGGATCAAAACACTCAATATTGTTAAGGTGTTAATTTTACTCAAGTTGATGTGCAGATTTTTTTTTTAAGATCTTATTTTTAAGTAGTCTATACACCCAATGTAGGGCTGAAATCCACAACCCCAATATCAAGAGTTGCACGCTCCACTAACAGCCAGTCAGTTCCCCTGATGTGTAGATTAAATGCAATATCTATCAAAATCTCAACAGACTTTTTAAAAAAGATTTTATTTATTTATTTGAGGGAGAGAGCGTCTGGGTGCACATAAACAGTGCTGGGGGGTGGGTGCCGGGAAGGGCAGAGGGAGAGGGAGAAGCAGACTCCCTGGCAAACAGGGAGCCAGGAAGGGAGAGTTCTATCTCAGGACCCTGGGATGATGAACTGAGCCTAAAGCAGACACTTAAACTGAGCCACCCAGGCGCCCCTCAACAGACTTTTTTTTTTCCCTAAGATTTTATTTATTTATTTGACAGAGAGGAGAGAGACCACAGGTAGGCAGAGAGGCAGGCAGGGGTTGGGGGGGTGGGGGGAGAAGCAGGCTCCCTGCTGAGCAGAAAGCCTGATGTGGGGCTGGATCCCAGGACCCTGAGATCATGACCTGAGCCGAAGGCAGAGGCTTTAACCTACTGAGCCACCCAGGTGCCCCCCAACAGACTTTTTTAAAACTGGAAATTAACAAGCTAAATTTTCCAAATGTATTTTGAAATGCAAATAACCTAGAATAGTCTAAACAATTTTGAATAAGAGTAACAAAGTTGGAAAATTTACACTACTTGACTGTAAGACTTACTAGAAAGCTATATTAATCAAGACATTGTGGTATTGGTATAGACACAGATAAATAGACCAATGGAACACAGTAGAGAATTCAAAGGTAGAACTACACATATTTGGTCAAATGATTTTCTTTTTCTTTTTTTTTTTAAGATTTTATTTATTTATTTGAGAGACAGAGAAAGTGAGAGAGAGCATGAGAGGAGAGAAAGTTAGAGGAAGAAGCAGACTCCCCGTGGAGCTGGGAGCCCAATGTGGGACTCGATCCCGGAACTCAAGGATCATAACCTGAGCCGAAGGCAGTTGCTCAACCAACTGAGCCACCCAGGTGCCCCGGTCAAATGATTTTCAACAAAGGGACCAACGTAATTCAATGGTCAAGGATAAACTTTTAAAAAAATTCTGCTGTACTAATTAACTGGATATCCATATGCAGAAACAAATAACTTCAACCCTTACCTCCATCACGCGCACACACACACACACACACACACACACACACACCCCTGTCAACTGAACCATAGATCAAAACATAAATGCTAAAACTACAAAATTTCTAGAAGAAAACATAGGAGAAAAATCTTTTCTTTTCTTTTTTTAAGATTTTATTTATTTATTTGACAAAGAGAGAGAGCGGGAACTCGCGCTTGAGAATACACACACACAAGCATGGGGAGTAGCAGGCAGAGAGAGATGGAGAAACAGGCTCCTTGAGAAGCAGGAAACCAGGAGGCCAGGAAGCTGGATATGGGGATCAATCCCTAAACCCTGGGATCATAGCCTAAGCCAAAGGCAGACACTTAACCGACTGAGCCACTCAGGCACCTCGGCAGTTTCTTATAAAGTTACATGTACACTTACAATACAAATCAACTATTCCGTTCTTTGTTATATACCAGAGAAATGAAAACATATATCCACACTCAGATTTGTACATGAACATACCTTTCGGCTTAATTCACAGTAGTGAAAAACTATAAATGACCTGATTGTCCAGCAACAGATGAATGAATAATTGTTGTATATCAGGTAACAGACTGCCATTTAGCAACAAGGAGGGAACTACTGATACCCTCAACATCATGGAAAGAAAAACCAGACACAAAAAGCACTTACTGCATGATTCCATTTATATGAAACAGTAGGAAAGGCAAATCTAGTTCATAGTGATAGAAAGCACATCAATGGGCATATGAGACACAGAGCTGAACACATAAGGATTAACCAGGAAGGACTGATGGAGAGATAATCTCTATGTTGATTGTGGTAGCGTGACATGAGCATATGACTTTGTGAACCCTCATTGAATTTTATGTAAATAATACTTTGATGAAGTTGATCTTTAAAATTGTTTATATGGTTTAAGGCATGAACTCCAATTTTGTGCAAGTCAGTGTATTTAAAAGAAATGCAATAAAGAATGGTCTTCGTTTGACAATTTCTGTACGACATTGTCTTTTACCTTTCCTTGTACATACTAAGCTTTACACACATACATAACCAAGCTGCTGAACGTGTAGCTGCTAGGAGGGATGATCTGAAGAAAGTCCTCATTTCATCACCTTCTATAACTCTCCTTCCTTTCCCTCTTACTTTCCTTTCTCCTCAGTCCTTCCCTTAAAATACCAATAACAATTTACTTTGATTCTGAGTTTTATAATTACAAAGCACTTCCCAACCTCATTTGATTCTCAGAATAATTTTGGGAGCCTAGATAGGATTATTTATACATTTCACAGGTGGAAACAAAAAAAAAAATGAGGGCCAGTGAGATAAAAGTTTTACTCAAGGCAGCACAGTTGGTACATGCCTCAGAACATAATCAATCACTCTTTTTTTTTTTTTTTAGCTTCCTTGTCTTTTTTTTAACCCCATCTTTTTTTTTTTCTTCCACTGTGGTCCCAGGAGTTAGCAGATACCAAGGAAAGGATATTGCACAGGAAAGCTTATTTTATTTATTTATTTTTAAAGTAAATTCTACCCCTAATGTTGGGCTTGAACTCACCACCCCAAGATCAAGAGTACCATGCTCTACCGACTGAGCTAGGCTGGCACCCTAATCCCTACATTTTGAATTGTTTGGAGTAAAACTCTTACCAAGGTGTAAAAATGAATTTCCTTTAGTGATAAGTATAATGATTACCATTATTGAAAAAACTAAATTTCATGAAAAATTTTGTCTGAAATATTTCGGATATCTGAGATAGGCCTAACATAAGATATATAGGATGTGGGGCTTTGGTAATTGTGGAATGTCTTGACAAAATCCAGTCATATCAGACACATTAGTCTAGATCTTAAGATACCCTTGGGTGCTAGACATTTATTCCCAAGACCTTATCATTGGTGTTCACCCACAAAAACCTCCAATGGAAGTGTGTAAAGGGAAAATTGATTCTTTTTGTTCCCTTATATTATAGCTGTATGGTCATTCCCTGAACCCTCCTTTCCTTTCATACCTGCAGAAGACATGTTTTTTTTTTCCTGTTTGAACAACAGAACCATCATTTATAAGATTAGTTAACTGTGTCACCCCTACATTGATCCTTATCTCTATTTTTGTCCAATTCCATTCCAGCTCAAAAATATTTTATACTTTTCTGAATTCCTCAGACTAATCTTGCCTGAGAAGGCTTTATATCTATATTGGCTATAGGGGTACAAGGAATTGGGAGTGATGAGATAAAAAGTTTATTTATGTTTATACTGACCTAACATAGCAGTTTTTTTCTTTAATCTTCACACATTTATTTATTGAGCACATGTTTATTTCTGTGTTTGCCACAAAGAGATAGACATTGTCCCTGCCCTGGAGGAGCTCACACCTATATTTCCAGTCATATAAGTCACATCCTCTGTGTCACTTGCTTGACAAAAAAATTAATAAAACTACAAAAAAGTTAGGTGTACTAATCACTCTGCAGCTAGGCTTTTAAAGGGGGGGGGGGGCTTGATGCAGGGCTCAATTGGAGGACTCCGGGACCATGACCCGAGCGGAAAGCAGCCGCTTAACGACTGAGCCACCCAGGCACTCCGGTATTTAGCATCCTATGAAGTCTATCTGAAGAAAGCCCCACTCCAGCTTTAGATCTGCAAAACTTGCTGGTTCCCAGTTCCCAGTACTGTAGCTTAGAAATCTTATTTTCCACTACTCCTTCTTCTCGCTTTCAGTTTCGGGAAAAGGGAATTAACATTTTTGGAGCACTTTTATGTGTCAGGTATTTTACATACATTGTGTGATGCTATAATTGTCACAGTTTCATAATGTACAAGTCAATTCTGGAATCTAAAATAGATATGTAGTAGTGCAACGAGGACTGGCTTTGGAATCATGAAGATTGAGGTTTCAGTTCTGGCTCAGCCACCAAGTCATCGCTAGTTCATTCATTCCTTTCTTCATTTATTCATTAAAATATTTATTGAACTCTTAGCAGACCTTTAAGCTTCATGGTAGGAGATAAGGATACAAAAGTGAATAAAACATAATCCTTATTTTTAAGACTCTCACAATTGTGGGATGGGTAGGGAGAGGAAATTTTTTTTTTTAAGTTTATTTATTTTTAAGTAATCTCTAGGTGTAGACCCAATTTGGGGCTCGAACTCAGGACTCCAAGATCAATAGTTCATGATCCCAAGATCAAGAGTCACATGCTCTTCCTGCTGAGTCAGTCCAAAGCCCCAGGGAGAGGGAATTCTTAAACAAATTTTATCATTACACAGACAGAGCTAACAATAGGTTATATTATGGAAATGTTATGATCTTTCACAATTTAAGTAGCTTATGTGAGCCTTGGATTTTTCATTTGTAAATTATAAATAATTATATAAACCTCACTTCCAGGCACAATGGTTGGCATATAAAAGATATTAAAATTGCTGGGGCGCCTGGGTGGCTCAGTGGGTTAAAGCCTCTGCCTTTGGCTCAGGTCATGATCTCAGGGTCCTGGGATGGAGCCCCACATCGGGCTTTCTGCTTGGCAGGGAGCCTGCTTCCCCCCCCCCCCCCACCTGCCTCTCTGCTTACTTGTGATCTCTCTGTCAAATAAATAAAATCTTTAAAAAAAAAAAATTGCAAAGCCCATTATTCCGGGGAAAGACTTTCGTGCCCCCCTTTCTCCTTTCTGCAGTCAAATGCTCTACCCCTGAGCTATACCCCTTGCTCTTTCTCCTTCCTGCAAACTGAAAACAATAAGTGATCTTTTAACAAGTTGCATTTGAAAATTTGTGATTCATTTTAAGTAAATATGTTTTATATAACTATATTACAATGATGACAAATATGAAAGGAAATTACTCAAAATCTCACCATCCTAGAAAATCTATTGATTTCATTTCCCAACTTTGTTTCCCAGTTTTTGTCCATATTACAAAGCCATAGCCTCACATTACTGTTTTTGTGTTGTTACAATGTATATAATATTTGTAATTTTTATGGCTGTGAAATATTTAACTGATTGAATTCTTTTAATTTGTTTAGCAATCCCCATATTGACATTTCTCTTGAAAGGCAGAGTGATTATGTGAAGAAAATGAAAACTTTCAAAACAGAAACATTCTAGGATTGGAAATCCTAGGTCAGCTTCTTAGTAAGTGAACTTGGGCAAGTTATTTAACCTTTCTGAAACTGTTTAACTGTTTTAAAGAAGCTAGGAATCTAATAGGGATTATGTCTTACTCTGCATTTACAGGTGATTTATATAAAGTTCCTACCAAAATTTGGACACTCAATAAAAATCCCATTTTTAGTATTCGGTAATCATAAATATGTAATAATACCTTTCACACATAAAGCTCATTTAATCTTGTGTCATTTCCTTAGGATAAAGTCTCATGAATGGTAATTCTTGGGGCAAAGATTATGAACATCTTTTTTTTTAAAGATTTTATTTATTTGACAGAGAGACACAGGATTATGAACATTTTTATGGCATTTAGAAACACATCTCAAACTGCTTTTCAAAAGATCATCTCCAATTACAAAGCTACTAGCAATGGATCGCATCACACATTGCATCAGATTCACCTCACGGTCACTATAGGTATACTATTATGGGAAATTTTTTTGCGTTTGATTGTTTTAATTTTGTTCTGTGCAGTTTGAACATTTTTCCTTTTTGAAAAGCAAGACTGGTCTGTAGGAGCGACAGTTCAGGGCCACGTGGGCTGCGGAAAGCTCTCGCGGACTACGTCTCCCAAGGTGCGCCGCGCGCGCGCGCCGACAGGAAGTGGCTGGAGCATCTCCCGCCTCCACGCCGAGGCGAAGAGGTTCTATCCGGGGCCTTGGCGCTTCTCTTTCCTTTCGCGCCGGTTGCCGCTGCGGAGCGCGGCGGGTCCATGTGCGCAGTGAGCGGCGCTATTCCTGGCCCAGTAGCACCCGAGCCCCGGGTTTGACCCGAGTCCGCGCTGCGATGGACCCCAACACCATTATCGAGGCCCTGCGGGGCACCATGGACCCAGCCCTGCGTGAGGCCGCGGAGCGCCAGCTCAATGAAGTAAGGACGCCGGGCGGACGGCTGACTGTGGCAGGCCGAGCCCTCTGGGCCTGGCCAGAGGCGCGGACGGCGTCGCTGAGGGGCCCAACTGGAGGGTGGGGCGGGGACCTGACTGCAAGTGCCACGCCAGGGCGCCTCAGGCTGCTGCGGTGGTGGTGGCGGCCAAGGCAGCCTTTGCGTCGGATCCTGAGCTGGGCCTCTGGCTGCGGTCAAGGCATGAGGAGCCGGCTGAGGCGAGGCGGGCGTGACGGGCTGGACACATGGCTGGCTTGGGTGGCCGGCCGCCCTCTGGCTCATTCCCAGCTCGTTCCTCGCGCCCAGGAGGGGGCGAAACTCACTGGGAGGTTTTTCAGACGTTTCCGGGAGCAGTCCGGCTAGCGCCGGGGTCGGAGGGGCTCCTGGGAATGCAGAGCTGGTCCTTTGGGGGTTGCGCCTGTCAGCTTGTCACTTCACTGGGCTGATCGGTGATCTGCACAACTTTCTTCTCTGCGACTGAGCTGCTAGGGAAAGCTTTCAGATGGCAAGCCCCCGCCTCTTGGGCAGGGCTAGGGTGCGGGCTACCTATATCAGTCTGATTCACTGTTCTACTCTGCTAATGCCTCAGTCGGGGAGGCAGGGCGATGTAGTAGAAAGTGTCAGGTGAAGTGCACCCTTTTAGGTAGAGTTGAACCACTAATTTTCTTGACTGACCTTGGACAAGTCGCTTAACCTTTTGATGCTGAGTTTCTCCCATTCATAAAATTAGGCCACAGGGTTGCTGTGACGGTCAAGTGAGACAGCGTAAGGCAAGGTGCCTTGAAACGTGCCAAGCTCCTTATCAACTCGCGGAGGATTGGTTCCCTTTTTCCCCTTTATTTTCGGGGACCACCCTTTGGAAAACAGCCTTAATATGTGGGTATATTATTGTACTATCTTCAGTTTCATTGTTTGTTTCTAAATTTCTGCAACTTTTTATATTTTAGTGAGTATTTTAAAGGCTTCCTAAAAAGACTCCTGTAATTACTTTGCCAGTTAATAATTGTCTTTTGGTATCCCACTGAGTCTGCAAGCCGTAGTGAAGTTCAGTGTACATTTATTTTTAAACGGAAAAAGAAGCCCCCTTTTAAAGTAGAAATTCAGTTATTTTATGCTCCTCTTAGTAGGAAACTCACTTAAAAGCATTATTTATATTGACTTTACAGAAGCCACAGGAGAATTCCTGATTGGACATCTTGAATGTACAATGCTCTTTTTAGAGATCTCTGCCCTCAAGGAACTTACATTTTAAGAAGACTACCCACAGAGTTTACACAAATAAAATGTAAAGTTATTTTAAAATAAAGTTAAGTTTTATATATATAAATACGACCGTCATGAGCTCATACCAAGACTGATGTTCAGAAATTTTTTTTAAAGATTTTATGATTTTTTTTTAAGATTTTATTGATTTTTTTTGACAGAGAGATCACAAGTAGGCAGAGAGGCAGGCGGGGAGGGGGGCGGGGGGGGGGGGAAGCAGGCTTCCTGCTGAGCAGAGAACCCGATGTGGAGCTCGATGTGGAGCTCGATCTCAGGACCCTGAGATCATGACCTGAGCCGAAGGCAGAGGCCTCAACCCACTGAGCCACCCAGGAGCCCCAAGATTTTATGATTAGGTAACCTCTGCACCCAATGTGGGGCTCCAACTCACAACCCCAGGATCCTTAGTCCCATGCACCATCCACTGAGCCAGCCAGGCCCCAGCCCCACACCCACCATGCTCAAATTTTTGGGCTCAGAGTTACCTTGGGAGGAGTTTAGATTTCTTTTATATACAATAATATGCTGCTGGGTGCCTGGGTGGCTCAGTTGGTTAAGCGACTGCCTTCGGCTCAGGACATGATCCTGGAGTCCCAGGATCGAGTCCCACATCAGGCTCCCTACATTGTGGGGAGCCTGCTTTTCCCTCTGACCTCTCCCCTCTCATGCTCTCTCTCTCTCTCTCTCTGTCTCAAATAAATAAAATAAAAATAAATCTTAAAAAAAATACTATTAAAATAATATGCTGAAACAAATTCCCATTTTGAACCATTATAAAAATATGGAGGGAGTTATGGATTACTTTTGATTTGTTTTGTGATAGACACAGGTTAAGATGAACATTATTTTGTTTATGAAGTATTAATACATGTGTAAGTTTAGGCACCCTAAAAGTTTAGTTACAGTGATTTCTACCATGATATTATTATTCTGACTAAACGTGCTGTAATAGTTAATTTTAAAAATTACTTGAAAAAGAGTTGGGTCCCTTATAGAAAAATTTGAAATTCATTCATTCCTAAAGCATGTATTGAATGTCTAGTTATATGCACTGACATCTTGTAATTGAGACCTGGAATAAATATTTCACAAGCTGATCTGTAGAAGATGAATAATCAAAATAGTATTTATAGCATTTTTTTTTTACTTAACTCTGAAGCTTCTGTTAGGGTTTTGGAACACTCTAGAATAGTGAACCCTGCTTTTCTGTCAAAGAAAATTTGTGGTCTAGCCTGTATTTCTATGATTGTTAGCTATTTACATTTTGCAAATTTCAATTCCACCTTAATTCGTTAGTAATTTTTCTAAGGTGACTTTTCAAGATTTTATTTATTTATTTGACAGAGAGAGAGATCACAAAAGTAGGCAGGGAGGCAGGCAGAGAGAGAAGGGGAAGCAGGCTTCCTGCTGAGCAGAGAGCCCTATGCTCGCCCAGGACCCTGAGATCATGACCTGAGCCAAAGGCAGAGGCTTTAACCCACTAAGCCACCCAGGCGCCCCGACTTTTCTTTTAATTAGAGTATTCTCAGTTCTAGTCTTCATTGTATTTTAATGAAGTGCTTCCATTTGAACACTTAACTTGCTTTGACTTTTTTTGTGGCAGAACCTTGATTTAGGAAATAGATCCCAGCTAAGTCTTGATGAAGAAGCTTGACTGTAGTAAGAATGAGGAAGTAACATTTTTATTTCTGTCAGGCTCTTCTCGCTTTGGATCAGACAGGATGAAGCAATCATTCCACACTGTTTTTATTTGACTGAAATTATATTTTGGTTCACTTAGTTAAAAGAAAAAGATTACTGACATTTGAGTGAATATCTTCAGCTAAGTGAAGTAATCACTAACTGTAAAAATTATAAATGTTATCAAAGTATTCCAGTGCAGATAGTTAAAAACAAAGTGCTCTTGCCTCACAGTAATTGCACTTAACTATTCATCTGCTTGGATCCACTTTTACTCAGTGATCTCCCAGACTTGATCTATCAGCGTTCAGCTTTCTCCATATCATTGAGGAGTTCCCCTGACTGCCACACTCCAGACACTGCATCTCCCTTCATTTATTTTTCTCTGTAGCACTAGTTTATCATACATATTTTATTTATTCTCACTAGTATAATTTTAGAGTTTCATGAGATGAGAAATTTTTGTCTTTTGTTACTGCAGTTCTTTGATTTGTCGGTATTTTTTTTTTTTTTTAAGATTTTATTTATTTGACACAGAGAGCGAGAGAGGGAATACAAGCAGGGGGAGTGGGAGAGGGAGAAACAGGCTTCCCGCCAAGCAGGGAGCACCATGTGGGGCTCCAGGACCCCAGGATCATGACGCAAGCCGAAGGCAGACACCTAATGACTGAGCCACCCAGACGCCCCTGATTTGTCAATATTAAGCTTTACTTAATTATGGCAGATAATAATATAGGCTTTAGCACTATTAATACCACCTCCAAATCAAGGATTTTTAGAGTAGCTGTGTATATTTTTTATATTACATATAGATAAAATTAAGAAAGTTCCATTAGACTGCTAGAGACTACAGTAAGGACTCTCTTTTTGGCAGATATTTTTTTTTTTAAAGATTTATTTTAGGGCCCCTGGGTGGCGCAGTTGGTTGAGCGACTGCCTTCGGCTCAGGTCATGATCCCGGAGTCCCGGGATCGAGTCCCACATCGGACTCCCAGCTCCATAGGGAGTCTGCTTCTCACTCTGACCTGCTCTCTCTCACTCTCTCTCTTTCCTAATAAATAAATAAATAAAATCTTTAAAAAAAAAAAGATTTATTTTATTTATTTATTTATTAGGAAAGAGAGAGAGTGAGAGCATGAGAAGGGAGAAGGTCAGAGTGAGAAGCGGACTACCCATAAAGCTGGGAGCCTGATGTGGGACTCGATCCCGGGACTCCGGGATCATGACCTGAGCCGAAGGCAGTTGCTTAACCAACTGAGCCACCCAGGCGCCCTTGGCAGATATTTTTGAGATAAGTTTTAGTATTAGGGCGCCTGGGTGACTCAGTAAGTTAAGTGTCTGCCTTCAGTTCCAGTCATGGTCCCGGGGTTCTGGGATGGAGCCTTGCATCAAGCTCCCTGGTCAACAGGGAGGAGCCTGCTTCTCCCTCTCACTCTGTCTGCTGTTCCCCCTACTTGTGCCCCTTCTCAAGAAATAAATAAAATCTTTTTTTTTTTTTTTAAGCTAAATTTTAATGTTCCGCACTGACTTGTTACTCTGTAGCACAGCACAAATTTTGGTCCTTTTTTTCCTAATACTGTTAACATTTTTGATCACGTCATTTCCCAATTTGAGACATCTTACATTTAACAAGCTTTGCCTCAAAGACTGGAGAAAACCAATAAAAAATACAAGCTTTCTTGGAAACAAAATCGAAAACCCCTTAGTTATTTGATTTTTATTTATTTATTTTATGAAACATTCTGTACTAGTTGGGGGATATTAAGAAAGTTATTTTCCTTACGTACAAAATAAAAGTAGTAATAGTATATATGTCATAGTGTCATGTGGGGTGAGTGAGATGCATGTAAGAAATTCAGGAAAGTATTTGGCACCTACTAAGTTCTCTCCAGATTATTTGAATTACTGCATAAGTGCCCATTGTTTAACCCATCTACCGTGCCATACATTTTATTTCCTGTCTCAGTCTAACTATAGTAGTTGTATATTTCCATGGGAAATGATCAGCACTAAGGGAGAAGGAACACAAGTACCTATTTGAACACTGAGATCATTAGTAGGTAGCTTATTGTAACTTGAAAATTGGCATAATTATAAGCACAGTGCCTGGCATACTATGGACTCTCAGTAAATAATTTGGTGTATGCAAAGAGAAGTAAGAACTTGTGTAATAGAAATGTCTTTCAGTCTTTTTAGATTTGTGTACAGGAATCTCATTTGTCACTTAAATTATATACTTTGAGATTAATTGACTTCTTTATATCTAGAAGTACAGTTTTAAAAAATTGGTTTTCAGGGCACCTGGGTGGCTTAGTCAGTTAAGTGCCTGCCTTCGGCTGGGGTCTTGATCCCAGGGTCCTGACTTTGTTTAAGGTAGGATCCTGGGATCGAAGCCCTGTGTTGGGCTCTCTGCTCAGCAAGAGAATCTGCTTCTCCCTTTCCCTCTGCTCCTGCCCCTGCTTGTGCTCTTTCTCTTGCTCACTTAAGTAAATAAAGTCTTAAGCCAACTGGTGCTCATTGCAGAGCCTGACACAGGGTTCGATCTAATGACCTGAGATCCTGACCTGATCTGAAACCAAGAGTCGAGCACTTCTCCAACTGCACCACCCAGGCCCCCTTGGTTCATTTAATAGCAAATGTCTTTATGATAAGCACTGAGCTAAGTAAATAGAAAGAAATTCATGATTTCTTGCCTTTCTGGAGTTTCATAGTCAACACAGCCCTCACAAATGCATGTGGTTGGGACTTATAATAGAGCTATGTGTAAGTTTTAGATAAGGAGCCTATTAAATCTGACTTCGCTTAAGGCAGCTATGATCTCAGTATCAGTATTCCTTCCCCTCTTAAACTTGCAACAAGAAAAAAGCTATAAGTAGAATTGAAGGCTTACCTAGAGCCTTTTAAACCTTCAGTTCCTAAGCTTAATGTGCTGTAAAATGGTTATGTAGGTAGAAAAGCTGCTCACATGCTTTATGTGACAAAATAAGTGGACTTAGCTTTGCTAAGTTTCTTGATACTTTGTGTTTACCTTTTAAATTCATAAACTACCTAAGTCACTTTTAGGATTTTCACAGATTATTACAATTACTATTGTAAATGATGTTTTATTTATAAGTGGTGTATTTGATTTTCTTTTATTAAAGGATCTATGAAATGTTCAATTAATAAAAATGTTAGGTCTGGAAAAGTGCAAAATGATGGCATGTTTATAGTACAATTTGGCATGTCTAGAAATTTAGCAAAATATTTCTGAGAATATAATGTATATTTAACATTACTTAATTAGGAATATTCTTAAGTATATAACTGTTTTGAATTTGGGAGAGGGAAGGTCCCTGGATACATTGGCTGTTACACAGGAAGTTAACCAGTGACATAGCATGTTAAAGATTTGAAAGAGAGATATCACCATATTAATATTTATAAGGAAATTTCTTTTTCAGATATAATGTATATAATTATTTGCTTCTATCAGTGGCATATTAGTGATGAGTTTGATTTAAAGTGTATTTTTTCTTTTGGTTACTAAAGTAATATTTTTTTGTTTTTTAACTAAAGTAGTTTGTAATTAAGAAGTTATTTTAAACTGCTTGGTTGAAGAGCATTTAAGTATTACTACTATTTAATGAAAAGCTAGAAGTCATAATGAAGAGCCTTAAGCCTAGCCCTGATTCTACCACTGTGATGATTTAACCTCACTATGCCTAATATTTTGTGTAGATAAAATAGGGATAGTATTTGTCTTTGTCAATTTTTTTTTTTAAGATTTATTTGAGAGAGAGAATGCGCTGGGGGTTGGGTGAGACAGGGAGAGGGAGAATCTTAAGCAGACTGTCTGCTTGATACCACATTGAGATCACCACCTGAGTTGAAACCAAAAGTCAGATGCTTAACCGACTGTCCCACCAAGGCACCCCTGTCTTTGTCAAACTCTTTAGTAAAACAGAAAAATTAGAAATCTCTTTGCTCTTGAAAGTATCTGGTTATATTCATTAATGTATTCTGCTGTCACAGTGCCCTTATGCCTGTCTTTTTCCTTATAAATAGTGTAAAGTATAGTAGCTAATTGAAGCTCTCTTTGGTTGCGCTCCAATGGAGAGAAATAATAAAAAATTACTTCTTAAAGAGTTAGCTATAAAAGATACTGACATTAGGTAATTACATTGAAAAGTGTGGGCCTTGAAGGGGAAACGTTGGAGAAAAACCTGACTTAAGTTTTAGGTTTGGTCTGAGGAGCTGGTAAACATCAAATAGAAAATGTATAGCAGGCAATAGGGAATGTGGAATTGAAGGTTAGGAGAGAAAGCAACAATGGAAAAGTTATTTTACTCAGTAAGTTAAAAGGAAAGGAGTAAGATCTAGAGATGTAGGGTGGGCTGGAGGGGTTCACTGTTGGCCATGCCCATTTTTGGAACTTTGATTAACAGGAAAAAGGAGACTGGAGAATTGTGCATAAAAGTAGGAGGTAGAAGGGTGTCTGGGTGACTCAGTTGGTTAAGCAACTGCCTTTGGCTCAGGTCATGATCTCAGGCTCCTGGGATCAAGCCCCACGAAGGGCTCCCTGGGAGCCTGCTTCTCCCTCTCCCTCTGCTGCTCCTCCTGCTTTGTGCTCTTGCTCTCTCTCTGTCAAATAAATAAATAAAATTTCTTTTTTTAAAAATATGTAGGAAAACAAGAAAAGGAATTTTAAGTAAGAAGATTGGTTGTGGGTAATTTAGTTTCCTTTTTACTTAAATGAATTTCATAGATTTTCTACTAGTGAACATGAATTATTTAATAAGTAAAAAGCTATTAGAAAAAGAAAGGGTTGTTGACATTTCTAAATGAGGGAGGTTAAAGCAGAATGAAGACTTGGGGGGAAAGCTTTTAAAATATTGGTAACCTTGGAGAAAGCAATTTTCTGAATACAGTGTTAGTAGGATGCTGGAAAGGGAATGGGAATAATACTGTAGGTTAAAGGCATAGTAGGATCAGGGGAAATTTGTTTATGTAGGTATGTGTATTTTTCATCTTTTCTTTTGTAAAGTTAGACGTATTTTGGGGAGTGGGGAAAGGCTGCCCCTGGAGAAGTTTTTCAGGCCTATTACTACCTAGTAATAATAGCTTTCCACCTGTGATGTTTTATAGTCATATATATTTATAGTCATATATCCATATAGTCATATATCCATATATAGAATTACATCCTTGATATTGTTTTAAGACCTTATCTTATGTGATTGTGTAAAAAAAATTTTTTTAAGGTTATTTATTTATTTGAGAGAACAGGAGCAAGAGAGCACAAGCAGTGGGAAGTGGCAGAGGGAGAGGGAGAAGCATGCTCCCACCTAGCAGCGGGCTTGATGTGGGACTGGATCCCAGCACCTTGGGTTCATGACCTGAGCTGAAGACAGACACTTAACTGACTGAGATACCCAGGGGCTGCTGTGTAAAAATTAAAAGGAAAAAAAAAAGTTCTCCTAAAAAAAAAAAAGTTCTTACTAGATCTTGATGTGGTCACAATTTATGTATTCGTTTTTGTCTTTCATTGTTGTGTTTCATTCTTTTAATAATCTCTTTAATATAACCCATAATTTGCAATTCCTGGGTGGCCCAGTTTTCAGTCTTCTGCTCAGGTCATGTTCCAGGGTCCTGGGATCAAGTCCCACATGGGCTCCTTGCTCAGCAGGGAGCCTGTTTCTTCTCCCTCTGCCTGCCACTCCCCCGACTTGTGCTCTCTCACAAATCAAATCTTAAAAAATATATAACCCATACTTCTTTTCCTTTTGAAAATCTTTTCTCCCTATCTCAATGCGTTTAAATCCCTCAGGATTTAACTCAAAAATTTACCTGTTAGTCCAATAGAATTAATAATGCTTCAACCTTTCTTATAGTGATCTTTTATCACTGTGGTGTCTGACAATTTTAAGTACCAGTAGGTAGAGAAGGAGGTAAAGGAAAGGGAGATGGAGTTGTGGCTATTGAAGAATTTTGGTGAAATCGATTAAGGATGAATGTCGAATTATCTGGGTTAATGACAGGTAATGAGAAGGTAAGACGTTGTCTAGAAAGGTAGTGTTGTGTTATGGTTAGCAGCTTTTAAACTTGAGTTTTAGCGATTTTAGCTCGACTCAATGATGTATAATGATCTATTTGTTGCCTTGGTTCTCCTGGTTCTCTGATTTCTGGAACCAGGAGCTTGAAGAAGGGCCTATAATTAGTGCCAACATCTAGAATTTACATTTAACTCATACTCTAAAAGATTTATTGTAGCATCTTGAGGTCTCTATGTCAATGTTTGCCAAATGGTTGAGAATAATACCGTAATTACTCAGATTTTTAGGAGTTTTTGTGATAAAGATTGATGCTAGAGATATTTTTACTTACATTTATCTTTTAAATTACTATGAAATGTGAAAGTCTTTTCAATATATGATAATAAAATAGTATATATTAGAATTTCTTTTAAATATGTTAGTTTGTTATACCTAAGAATGCCAAAAAATTATTAGAGATAACCTAGTGCTTAAAAGTATAGGTTTTCCTATTTGAACAGTTAATGTGTATCTTTATTTGATCTCTGTTATATAATTGTACTGATTCATGGTCGTTTTTTTACTTAAACTTTATTGAGGTATAATGTACATGCCATAAAATATACTTGTTTTAAATGAAACTCAGTGATTTTTAGTAGATTTAGCAAATTGTAACACTATCACCACAATCTAGGTTTTTTTTTTTTTAAGATTTTATTTATTTGTCAGAGAGAGAGAGCACAAGCAGGAGGGAGCAGCAGGCAGAGGGAGAGGCAGGCATCTACAATTCTTACTTTTTTATCTTTTTTTTTTTTAAGATTTTATTTATTTATTTGTCAGAGAGAGAGAGCACAGATTGGCAGGCAGAGGCAGAGAGAGAAGCAGGCTCCCCGCCGAGCAAGGAGCCCGATGTGGGACTTGATCCCAGGACCCTGGGATCATGACCTGAGCCAAAGGCAGCAGCTTAACCAACTGAGCCACCCAGGCATCCCGCTGTTTTATCTTCTTGAGACAAAAACTATTTTATGAAAAAAAAAACAAAAAACTATTTTATGGCCTTCAGTCTTTGATGTCACGTTAGGTTTTTTTCCACCAAGATGATAAAAATATTTACCGTGGTTTCCTTCAAGTACTCTTGGGGTATTTATTTATTTATTTATTTATAAATAAAAAGATTTTAGTTATTCGAGGGGGGAAAGCGTGGTGAGGGTAGGGAGAAGCAGACTTCTGCTGAGCAGGGAGCCTGACATGGGGCTCAATCCCAGAATCCCGAGATCCTGACTTGAGCCAAAGGCAGACGCTTAACTCAGCCACCCAGGTGCCCCTTATTTTTTATATTTTTTTTTATATTTAAACCTTAACTTAGAAATTGATAAAGGTCTTTTGTTAACGTAACATTTGTGGAGTACCTGTTGTGCTTGTAGGAAGATACAGTTAGTGGCATATGCTTATTTTTAAATAACTCACATTTGCCTATATAGGTGGCTAGTCAACAAAAACAGTGGTGGTTGTGGTGGTTTTTTTGTTTTGTTTTGTTTTTTGATATTTTAACATGACCCCTACACATAATCTGGCAACTTCATTGGGCGTTCCAATCATAGAAATTAGTCCTTTTCTTTTTTTTTTTTTTTCCTGTTGCATAAACATATGAAATTAGTCCTTTTCAATCAGAAGGTAAAACTGCAGTATTGGGGCCCTGAGAGAACCCTGTATATACAAAACCACAAATGTTGTATTTTATAAGTAATTTACAGAACTAAAGAACCATTTGGCAATATTCGGTTTATGCATTTCACCTTTTCCAAAAATTTTATTTATTTATTTGAGAGAGAATGAGTGAAAGCTAGAGAGTACAAGTGGGGGGGAGGGGCAGAAGGAGTGGGAGAAGCAGACTCCCTGCTGAGCGGGGAGCCCAATGTTGGGCTCCATCCCAGGACCTCAGGATCATGACCCGACCTGAAGGCAGGCACACAACCACCTGAACTATCCAGGTGCCTCTTTCACTTACTCCTTATAGCCATCCTGTGAAGCAGATTTTGTTACACTAATTTTGTAATTAAGTCTTAGATTTACTGAAGCAACTTGCTCAAGAGTTAAAAATGTTGGAAGTAGCGTCACTTGTATATATAATCAGACTGTCTGATTCTAGCTGTCCATTCCAGGGATTCATAATTTGATGCAAGAGATAAGATATATACTATAATATAAATGGCCTAAAGAGTGCCGTAGTGTTAGTATGGATAGTAGTGTCCTTTGTGGGCTTATCTATCTATCTCTTTAATATAAGTACTCTTTTATACTGCACTGCCCCTAGGTGCTCACTGCTGCTTCCAAGGCATTTTTTTGCTGATTCATTTCAGTTCTTCATTTAATAAATTTGTTGAACACCTTAAATGCCAAGCATCATGAGGAACTGGGTATACAAATAGTAACAGTTGCTATCAATGAAGCTTAAAATCTAATTAACAGAAGAGGTAACAGAAAAGGCAGACATAAACCAGTCTATAAATATAATAATTACATAAATTACTTAAAATATGTAATAAATGTTACAGGAAAAAAAGAAACCCTGGAGATTATGAGAGTAATAGGGAACCCTTCTTTAGCTTGCATGATCAGTCAGGAAAGCTGTCTCTAAATGTTTAAGTGGAAACTCAAAGAATGTGAAGCTGTGAATCTGTTAACTCCGGTGGAGCAGTGGACAGAAGAGTGTTATAGGTAGAAAGTCACAGCATGGACTGTGGAGTAGTTATGTTTGTTGTTGAAAGAACCTAAAGGTGGCTGGTAAGATGGGACGGTAGGAGGTGAGAAAGTTTCCTTAAATGAGACGAAATAGGCAGAGACAGGATAATATAGGCCCTAATTTATTTAGCATTTGGGAAGTAGAGTAGAAAGCTATCAGGACACCTAGATGGCTCAGTTAAGCCTCTGCCTTCAGGTGAGGTCATGATCCCAAGCTCCAGGGGTCAATTCCCACATCAGGCTCTGCTCAGTGGGGAGCCTGCTTCTTCTCTGCCTGCCACTCTCTCCCCTTTGTGCTCGCTCTTGCTCGCTCTCTCTGACAAATAACTTCTTTTTTTAAAAAAGATTTTATTTATTTATTTGACAGAGAGACACAGCGAGAGAGGAAACACAAGCAGGGGCAGGGGGAGTGGGAGAGGGAGAAGCAGTCCCCCTGCTGAGCAGGGAGCCTGATACAGGGCTCCATCCCAGGACCTTGAGATCATGGCCTAAGCCGAAGGCAGCCATTTAACAACTGAGCCACCGAGGTGCCCCCGACAAATAAAATTTTTAAAAAAAGCTATTGAAAGTTTTTTTTCCCAAGATTTTATTTATTTATTAGAGAGAGAGAGACTGAGAATGAGAGGGGAGCATGTCAGAGGGAGAAGCAGACTTCCCGCAGAGCTGGGAGTCCGATATGGGACTCGATCCTGGGACTCCAGGATCATGACCTTGGCCGAAGGCAGTCGCTTAACCAGCTGAGCCACTCAGGCGCCCGTTTTTTGTTTCTGTTTTTGTTTTTTTTAAGGGGGTTGGTTTACAATTTTAAAGACCTTTGGCTGTTGAATGGAGAATGGTGGAGGGGTGGGGAATACTTAAGAAAGATGGTAGTCATTTGGACTAGGCTGATGTTAATGGGAATGGAGAAAGTGGGTATATTAATTATATAAGTATTTTGGATATAGAATTGACAGGTCCTGACACATTGAATTGGGATAAAAAAGAGGGAAGTATTAAAGATGTCATTCAGGTATTAGACATAAGTAACTGAGGTTAGTGATGAAAAAGGTGGGGAGAAGTGGTATAAGAAAGTAGAAACAGCTTTTAGGGGAGAAGATGCTTTGAATGTAATAAATTTGAGAAGCCTATGAAGGTGGGGATGTTAAATAGGTCTCTTAAGAGTGAAGTGGACTGGAAATAATGTATCTGACAAATCATATTTAAAGACCTTGGTTGGGTGAAATCAGCTGGGGAGTGTAAAAGATGGCCTATAACTGAGCAGTTATAGTTTAAATAGGATAAGAAACCAGCAAAGGAATCTGAGAAGGTAAAGTGGTCTGTGAATTGCATAGTTGGAAGGGTATTTCAAAAAAGTTATAGTGGTTAATGGTGTTGAGAGTACCAGAAAGGACAAATACCTGCCTTTCACCCACTTAACTACTCCCATTCGGGTCTTTAAGCAATTCTCCTTTTGATTCTCCCAACTGTCTCTGATATTGTACTTTAACTGTCTCTTCTGCTGTACTTTATTGTAATTACTTGTTTGATTATCTTCACTGTCCTTCACATTAAACTCTTAAGTTTTCATGAGGTCATGGAACCTTACTGTTTTGTTACAACCTTGTATTCTCAGCTCCTGGCATGGGGTCATGCATCAGGAACATTTAAATAAACAATTTTTGGAGTGACAGAATTCCAGGTTCTAATGTAGAAGAAATTTTTTATATCCAAAGGGAAATTTTTGTTTCTTAGAATGTATGGAATATTTTGGTGGGGGGAAGTTTGTAAAGAAGAAACTAAAGTATACTGTTGTTCATGTGAACATGTGCAGAAAAATACTAAAATTGGGTCAGAAAGAAAGATGACATAGGTGGTAGTTATATTGGGGGAGAGGGAATGCAACTGAAAACATTCAAGAAGGGATATAACTTGAGTGGTTTTTTTTTTTTTTAAGATTCTATCTATCTATCTATCTATCTATCTATCTATCTATCTATCCAACAGAGTGAGAGAGAGAGAGAGAGAGAGAGAGATCACCAATAGGCAGAGAGGCAGGCAGAGAGAGAAGGGGAAGCAGGCTCCCTGCTGAGCAGAGAGCCCGATGTGGGGATGTGGGGCTATCGCTCCCAGAACCCTGAGATCATGACCTGAGCCGAAGGCAGAGGCTTCAACCCACTGAGCCACCCAGGTGCCCCTCTTTGGTTCTTTTTTTAAAAGATTTTATTTATTTATTTATTTATTTATTTATTTATTTATTTATTTATTTATTTATTTATTTATTTATTAGGAAAGGGAGAGAGTGAGAGAGAGCATGAGAAGGGAGAAAGTCATAGTGAGAAGCAGACTCCCCCTGGAGCTGGGAGCCCGATGTGGGACTCGATCTCGGTACCCCGGGATCATGAGCTGAGCCAAAGGCAGTTGCTTAACCAACTGAGCCACCCAGGCGCCCCTTTGGTTCTTTTTTAAAAAAAAAAAAACAAAACCAGAAGCAAATATGACAAGTTTAGTAATCATTAAGTAACTTTTTTACACTCTTAATGAAAGTGTCCAGGGTCCGTAGTATAAACTGGAAAATAGAAAATATGTGAAGAATAGCTCCTTTATAATCCTACCACCCAAGAGAACTGTATTAACATTTTGGGCATATTTCATTATATTTGTATATGCTGCATTGGAATTTCATATAAATGTATTTATTAAATTATCATATAGTTTGTATCCTACTTTTGTATGTTCAAAGCTATCAATTTTTAATTTTCTATTTAAATGTAACATGCATACAGAACAGTCATTGTAAGGGTATATAGTTGATTAATTTTCACAAACTGAACACATTTTGGTAAAATAGCATATTCCGAAATAAAACATTATTAGCACTTTGGAAACCATTTCCCAGGCTATTAATTTTTACTGACTTAGTTTGTCTAGTCACTCAGTAGAACATCTCTATGGAGAAATTATTACTGAATTGGGGAAGTAGGTATTAAAGAGGATATTGTTCTTGAGCTGTTCATGTAGGTTAAGTGTAGGTTAAGAGTGCCAGTTGGGATAAATGGGAAGTGGAGCCGTATGAAGGAAAATGCAAACATCTGGAATATTTTAGGAGTTAGGTTATTAAATTTTTTTTTAGTTCATTGTCAATGAATGATGGGAAATAAGGCTTGGACCAGCTTATGGGTGGGTAGCCTTTTGTGCCAGTCAAACAGTGGAATAGAGTACTGAGAATATTTATTTGCAGAAATTTAAAACCTTTTTTTTGTTTGTAGGCACACAAGTCTCTGAATTTTGTTTCAACGCTGCTTCAGATTACTATGTCGGAACAACTGGATTTACCTGTGAGACAGGCAGGCAAGTTACTGAATTATTTTCTTGGGTTTATGTAAATCAGTTATTTAAAAGGTTCATAGTTGAATAGCAGAGGTATGTGTTGGGGTGGCCCTTCAGTGATTTTCTTCCCTGAAAATCTGTTTGCCCTCATGTGTTTACTGTAAACAGCTTGTGCCTTGGTATTGATGGCAGAGTTAAAGGAATGTGGTGTTCGTTGAATTAGAAGAGAAGCTGAAAAGAGAAATTGATAGGGTTTATTAAAAGATTCTGTGTAGCCTGGTGGATGATTCTAAGATACAAACCCCTTTGTTTATGCAGTTGTGCCTTACAGCTTGTGTATTTACTATTTTTAACCATTTAAAAAGTACTACAGTAGCCCCCCCCCATCCATGACTGATATATCTTAAGACCCTCAGTGGATGCCTGAAATTGTGTATAGTACTGATGCTGTATATACTACATATTTTCCTATACGTATTTACTTTATGATAAAATTTAATTTGTAAATTAGGCAAGTAAGTTTATCCACAATAATAATAAATTAGAACAATTATAACAGGATCCTGTAATAAAAGGTATGTGAATGTGGTCTCTTAAAATATCTTACTGTACTCATCCTTGTGATGATCTGTAAAGATTAAATGCCTGTGTAATGAGATGGGGTGAGATAAATGGTGTAGGAATTTTGACATGGTGCTAGGCTATTGTTGACCTTCTGATAATACGTCAGAAAAGGTCATCTGCTTCTTGACTGTGGGTGACCACGGGTAACTGAAACCATGGAAAGTGAATCTGCATAAGGGGGAGGACTACTCTATTTCTTAGTTCCAGTTTCAATAAGATAAATTGAGCAATTCTCTCAGTACCAAATTGTCTATGAAAATGTGGTGGGTTACTTCTCATATTATCTGTTGGTCTGCAAAATAATGGAATTCACATCTTTAGTGTCCTGTTACTTAATTTATTTGCAGGTGTATAAATTTATTATAGAAAATATTAAATTTCACCATTCTAGAAAAACTAGTTATGTTCTGGTATTATTTCTTTCTGTTCTTTTCTGTACATCAATTTTGTTAATTTTTTTGCTTCATTCAATGTGTTAGTAAGCTCATCCCTTTTCTTTACATAATGTTAGTCTTAAAATTTATTTCAGTGACTAAATAATTTAGCATAATGTGCCATATGGAGTGAACCATTTCTCAAGTGTTAGCTTTTAATCTTAGAAGATCTGTTTCATTAACAGTTGTATTCACAGTACCTAAAATACTGCCTGGTACACCAAACGTACTCAGTAAATAAATGAATGCATGTAAGTTTATTATTTTTTAAAATATTGGTAAATATGTAGCATAACAACGGAACATTTTGGAGGGCCTGTGAAGTAATAGTAATTTCACTAGACCCTGGTCAGCAGCAAATCTTTTTTTTATTTCTCATTAAATAGAAGAAAGTTACTGTTATTATTTTACTGTCATTGCTAATGAAGTTGGCGTTTTCCAATTTGGTTATTTTGTAGATAAGAATCTTTGCCTCAGAGAGACAAATACCATATGATTTCACTCATATGTGGAATTTAAAAAATAAGACAGGTAAACATTGAGGAAGGGGAGGAAAAATAAGATGAAAATCGAGAGGGAGGCAAACCATAAGAGACATTGAGGGTCCTTGATGTATTGAGCACTGGGTGCTATATACAGCTGATAAGTCACTAAATTCTGCCTCTGAAACTAATAAAATAATCTTTGCCTTTAAATTTCAGATTTACTAAGATGTTGAAAGTGGCATTTAAGAGGGACCTTAACATTTTGAGACTTGATTATGTGCATTAGCAAAATTAAATTGTACTAGAAAATTGTATAGTTAGTATGTGCAAAACCAGAAGCAGCCAAACTGTGGAATTAGTCAAGAATTTTAAAATCTAATTATTACTTTAAAAATTATATTCTTTTAATAATTGAATGATACTCTTTAGGGCATATGGTGATTCCATCTGCTAGACTTGAGAGATGCATTTGGTCTTTGTAGCAGAGTCTAAGCATCCTGGATGGAATAGATTTTGAATCACGATATTCTTACAATGTAGTTCTCAATTGTTTATGTGTTTTGGAGACCAAACAACTTAAAATACTGAATCATAATTATACAAATAAATATATATACCCATTCTTTTATGCATTATGGTAGAAAGACTCAGAGGCTCTATGCAGAAGACATAGAGCTGTATCAAGTCTTAATTTTAGTCTGTTCTGTTTTGGAGCTAAAGAATCAAAATTCTGGAAATAGCACTAATCTAAAACATGTGTACAGAGTCCGTGTTCTTTACTTGAGAGGTAGTTTGTCTCAAAACTTGTAAAAGGGTATTTTAATGTACAGTCAATCTTTTTTGAGGTACTATAAGATAGAGTAATATTTTAATTCCCGATAGAGCAAAGTAGAATATAAAAATCATAGATATACCAGTTATGCTATTCAAATAGGTGTAATACTCCAGGTAAGTTAATTACTACTCAGAGAAGGGCTGGTATTTTGTAGAATTTGGTAATTGATTAATTTTGAATAATTTCCATTTCCTATACATCATATACATTTGTGATTAAGGGTTCTTTTTCTCATTTGGGGGTAGAGGACTGAATAAAAAGCATTGTTAGCAATCTAGTTATCTTGCATTAACTATCAGTATTCAAGATAGCGGTGTGATAGCTAACAGAAAATAGTAATCTGTAATTTTTGAACACAGCACGTTCTCCCATAAAATAACATGAATTTGAAGTGGTATGATTGTGATATATTAATGAAATGCTTGAATTTTTAGACTAAAAAATTTTATGCTGTAATTTTCCTATGATAAAGATAACAACCTTTATGTGTCTTACTCAGTTTGGGTTCCTATAACAGAATATCATAGACTGAATGATAGAAATATATTCCTCACAGTTCTGGAGGCTGAGAAGTCCAGAATCAAGGAGCAAGCAGATTTGGTGTCTGATGAGGACCCACTTTCTGGTTCTTATAACCCAACGTGTTGGGAGGGGAGGAACCTCTCCAGGGTCTTGCCTATAAAGGCATTAATCACGAAAGACCCCACTCAATACCATCAGACTGGGGGTTTGGATTTCAGTATGAATTTGAGAGGGCCACAGATACTGTCTATAGTAATGTTATTAATTGTGGGAGCAGTGTGGTACATACATGTGGTTTTGTCTTTAGAAGCTTCATTTGGAAAATAGATATGGTAAAATTAATCCAAATAGCTTTCCTACAGAAACCAGGATAAAAAGTATAAATGTAACGTAAAAAGTTTTAATAGTTTTGTTTGTATAGTGTGTTTATTTGTAGAGTTTCTTGGGCTGTATGTTTAATAGTAACTTCAGGGGTGATTACTGTAGCTAAGAATTAAACTGTTTTGATTATCAACTTTGAAAATAATAAAATGTGCAGTATTTTAAATGGAGGTGTGGACACTCTAAGGGGTATTCACAGTGCTTTCACAGTAAATACTCTTTTGTCAAATTGATCTACATTTTAGGTGTTATCTATTTGAAAAATATGATAACACAGTATTGGCCTGATCGAGAAACAGCACCAGGGGATATATCCCCTTATACTATTCCAGAAGAAGATCGACATTGTATTCGAGAAAATATTGTAGAAGCTATTATCCACTCTCCTGAGCTCATCAGGTATATGTATATTTTAAAACTTACCCATCATTTCAGGTACACAATTTGTGGAGTTTGGGAGGGGACAGCACAGTGGGTCTTTTCAGAACATAGAAACCTGTCATTTTTATAGCAGTAAACTTAATAAATGCTGTTACAGGCAAATTCCTTTTGTTTTATTTTCTTAACTGCAGTTTTTATATTTATAAAAACCAAGACCAACTTCTTTTTTTTAAAACCAAGAACTTCTAAACTTCATGTAAAATTTATGAAACTGTGATCAGGTGAGAGGGGGTAGAGAAAACTGTAGAATGTTGTGTCATATACTTTATCTTATATGGTCTCAATATTTAAAAGTTCTTATTTTTGTATGATTTTGTAGAATATTTTTTAAAGATTGTATTTATTTTAGATAGAGAGCAGAGAGAGGCAGAGAGGGAGAGAGGGACAAGCAGACTCTGCACTGAACATGAGCCTGATGCAAGGCTCGATCTTACAACCCTGAGATTACGATCTGATCCAAAATCAAGTCAGATGTGTAACCAACTGAGCCACCTAGGCACCCCTGATTTTGCAGAATTTTTAATGAAAATAGCTGTGTTTTAAATGAAACTCAACAGTTGATGATAGGGATGAAAAAAAGGAAAAATAAAATCATCTACATTTGTAACATTTGTTGGGTTTCTTTTAAATCAGTAGGAACAGGGGCATCTGGATGGCTCAGTGGGTTAAAGCCTCAGATCATGATCTAAAGGCTCAGATCATGATCAGGGTCCTGGGATCGAACCCCACATCAGGCTCTCGGCTCAGCAGGGAGCCTGCTTCATCCTCTCTCTCTGCCTGCCTCTCAGTCTACTTGTGATCTCTCTCTGTCAAATAAATAAATAAATAAAATCTTAAAAAAAAAATCAGTAGGAACAGGTAGTTTTTTCTCAATGACTTATTTATTTTTATCTAAGCAGCCATTTTCTTTGTGTGAGCAGAATTTTATCTAGGTAGCATTTCTTTCTCCTTATTGTTTATTTTTGACTTTCAGGGTACAACTTACCACATGCATTCACCATATCATCAAACATGATTATC
This sequence comes from Nasua narica, assembly GCA_028533885.1. NCBI lineage: Eukaryota > Metazoa > Chordata > Mammalia > Carnivora > Procyonidae > Nasua > Nasua narica. Next base: position 40,233,599 of record CM052815.1, on the reverse strand, counting down.
CAAGCCGCTGGACTGCCATTGTGGACAAAATTGGCTTTTATCTTCAGTCTGATAACAGTGCTTGTTGGCTAGGAATTCTTCTTTGCCTTTATCAGCTTGTGAAAAATTATGAGTAAGTGTCTCTCAATTCCTACAGAGATTTGAGAAGTAGAAAAAGTTTAGAAATTTTAAAGTATTTTCATTGAACATCTAAAATTACATTTGGTATATAAAAATTAGTGAATTATATGTTGATTTTAATTCAGTATTTTCTTTTTAAAATAGCACTGTTATTTTAATTCTTCAATCACTTCTGTTGATTCAACTGAGAAACTTGTTTTGCCCTTTTTCATATTACCTGTTTCCCTATTCAAAAACTGGGTTACCTCTTAATTCCTCAATATGGGCTCCTCAATTTGTGCTGATAAAAGGCCTAAACATAAGCTTTTTTAAAATATGAAGGGTATCAGAGTACTTTGAGCATTAGAGCTCTTTAACTTCCGGTTTTCTGTGAATTTTTTATCTTAATTTGGGGTCTTGATAAATTTCAAGAACCTACCTGTAATTCTTTAAGAAGGATATGTTGGAATTTCACATGATCATTTTTAATCATTGTGTTTTGAGGGATTCAGTCACTTGTTTCAGTGTTTGCCTATTTGAGCAAATTATAGTTCATATAAGTAATTAGCATCAGTAAGAAAGATTTTAGGCCAAGGGGTCATTTTTAGATCTGGATTTAGGAATGAGAAAAAAGATCTAACCTTGGAAGTTGAGGTATAGCATTAAGAGTGGTAAGCCATACATTGAAGGGATTATCTCTAGCGTGTTGTGAAAGTAATGAAATTTGTAGGCACTTGAAAGTTTTGATAACAGAAAATTTTGAGGAAGGCATGAGGAACACTTAAACCATGATGGTGGCTTTATTTCCAGTCCTGACAGCTGCACAGATGCCATTGTGAGCCCTCTAATTCTGGGGTCTGTAGTTAGCCTCCGATACCCTTTTTGGGTCCCAACTCAAAGTAGCTGATGAACTGCTGCTTTTCTTCTGAGCAGGAGAGAAATATACCATTTACAGCATTGGTACTGGTGTTTTCTTGTGTTCCCACCAGCTACCCATCTTCCTGCTAAGGAATGTTCCAGCTGTTGCTCCAACTTCTATCAGAGTGCCAGTTGTTGTAGTTCTGGTAAGTGAGTGACTAAAATGAGAGAGAATAACAATAATAAGCCGTTACTGTCATTGAGGAGGTTAAGTCTCTCCTGTCCTATAATCTTAGCAGGAGAGAGTGTGACAGATTTTTTAAATGGGAGACATAGGAGGCTGCTACAATATTGGAATTCCAGTTCATTTTCAGCCAGTGTTCGATTGTGGAGCACAAGGTGTTCACAAGGGATCTGTGTGGACTGAAGCAGTTCTAAGAAAATTCATGGAGAAATTGGAAGTTGTGGTGGTCTTCAGGAGCATAGATCCTCAGGAAATGCTTGTCAGTTGAAGGAGCACAGAAGGAGCATTTGAAGAGGAAGGCATGTCACACCATACGGAGTAGTATGAACAAAGAAAGAAAGGTACAGAGGTGGAAATGAGATACTGTCTTTAGTGGGTAGTGAGGAGACCACTAAATGGTATGAATAATTTCTGTTTAGAGGTGGGGGATAAATTTGGACTGGTAAATTGGGACCACGTTAAAGAGGGTTTTCAATACCATGATGGAGAATTTGGATGTAACCTTTTAGATAGTAATATACCATTGAAGATTTTTTTTTTTTTTAACAGTAAAGTGATGGGCTAGTACTTGGGATTTCCTATGAGCATGGCTCACCAGATTGGCACATTGTAGCCTTGTGGTAGTCCTCTTTTATTAGTGTCACATTTTCGTGCTTTCAGGAATTTTCAGGTCTTAGGGGTTAGTAATTTGTTTCCTACCGTAATTACTTTCATATAACAGCATAGATTAGCAGCTAGTACCACCTAATTTGTAGTCCTCTCCTGAATACAGAGAGGGAGGTAAGAAAGAAGAATGTGTAATATGGACTGAGTACTCAAACCCTCTTAATGTGGGTGATCATCTGGGTTGGGTAAATGGAGAGAAGTGCATAATATAGTTCTACCTTTTTTGTTAAAAGGAATTATTGTCTATAATCACTGTAGTTTGTATAATCAGATTGGAGACTGCAAATGGCTTCCTTTCATAAATTGGTAATTGTTTTTACTGACTGAAAGAACTATACAGATGTTTTAAAATATATGCTAGGTATAATTTCTCAGCACATTAAAACAGTATTTAAAATGATCTGTCAGTTAATTGTTTTAATAGTCTCAATCATTATTAGAACGTTTGTCTTGGTGTTTTTTATTCTTGGCAGTTTACTTCAGTTCTAATTCCATCTAGTAGGGGAAAAGAATCTAGCCTTTTTACCTTTACCTTTTTTTTTTTTTTTTTTTTTTAGATTTTATTTATTTATTTTGGAGAGAGAGAGAGAGAGAGTGTGTGTGTGTGTGTGTGTGTGTGCATGGGGGGAGGGGCAGAGGGCAAAGGAGAGAATCTCCAGTGGACTCCTGCTGAGTGCAGAGCCTGTCCTAGGGCTTGATCTTAGGACTCTTGAGATCATGACCCAAGCTGAAATCAAGAGCCAGGCGCTTAACCAGCTGAGCCATCCAGGCGCCCCTTACCTTTACCTTTTAAAAATGTGCTCAGATATTCAATTCTTAAATATATTTTCTTCCTTCAAGAAGGCTACCAGTGATAAAACTAGAATCTAGTAGGAAAAACCAGTTAAAAAGCAGTTTAACCTGAAAAGATAAATTATGTTTTTTTAGAATAATGACTTAACCACTAGTCTGTATTTTGTAAAGCTCTTCTGCCTATCAACTTGTTAATGGAAGGTGGGGTGTCATTCCTATAGTTCTTTTTCTTATTTATTTGTTTGAGAGAGAGAGAGAATATGAGTGCTTGCAGATGGGGAGAGAGAGTGAGAAGCAGACTCCCTGCTGAGTAGGAAGCTGGGCCCTGGGCTCTCCCAGGACCTGGAGATCATGACCTGAGCCAAGGACAGATGCTTAACCAACTGAACCACCCAGGTGTCCCCCTATAGTTCTAATCTGTTAATTCAGTTGTTTAAGGTTTTTTTTCATTGAAGCATAGTTGACATTATTTTTTTGTTTTGTTTTGTTTTATTATTTATTTGAGAGAGAGAGAGAATGAGAGGGGAGAAGGTCGGAGGGAGAAGCAGACTTCCCGCAGAGCCGGGAGCCCGATATGGGACTTGATCCCGGGACTCCGGGATCATGACCTGAGCCGAAGGCAGTCGCCCAACCAACTGAGCCACCCAGGCACCCTTGACATTGTTTTTTAAATTGAAGTATCAGTTTAATTAAAAAAATAAATCAACAGACCTCTTTAAATAATACTGTTAAAATGCTAAGAAATCTATATGCGGAAATTTCTCACTTGGGTCAGCAGTTCTTTACCCACATCCTTGGAGCAAATGTGATTCAGAATTCAGAATTTTTTTATTTTAGAAAGATAAGATGGTTCACATAATACATGTTAAACACTTGGTGAAATTGAACTAGCACCCAGTAGTCAGACACATATTATCATATCGGCTATAAAATACATGAATATCCACTCCAGATGGGATAAGTAAAGACAATAAATAGCCTGTTGAAGTCAGGTTTTGTTGCCAAATAGGTTACAAAAGAACTTCCTGTTTATAAAGTGCTTATTTTCTGCTTTCTAGATGCCACTTCTGCCTTAATACTTTTGGTATGTAAATAACTTAAGGATGATAATATGTAATCAGTTTTGTATCAGTCAGCTGCTAATATTTAAAAGCCAAGTCATTGCAGCTTCTCAGTTGTATAAGTATTCACAATTAGAGACTATAGTGAAGTATTTAAAGAGGGCAGACCTTGGATCTTTACTGCTGAAGTTCAGATCTAGATGGGTAGGCTTAGAGAGATACTGCTCTGTGCCTCAGTTTCCTCAGACTATTGAAGTGAGGATACTAAAGGAGCCTTGAGGATTATTGACTTCATAATGAATGCTCAGAAAATTTTAGATACTTTATTATTATTTGAGGTTTTTCTTAGGTTGCTTTTTCTTGTGATTTGGTTCCATTGTCGGTTTTTCCTTTTCTTCCTAGGAATCTAAAGTTGCTTAGGAAGTATTTGCTTATATTTGTATGGACAAACAAGCAGTTTAATTTTATATCTCATACGTATAAATAAAATTGTGAAGTAAATTCTTACAGAATTAGTTTGTATTCCTACCCAAAGGTACAAGAAACCAGAGGAACGGAGTCCACTGGTAGCAGCAATGCAGCATTTCCTGCCAGTTCTAAAGGACCGTTTTATTCAGCTTCTTTCTGATCAGTCTGATCAGTCTGTCCTCATCCAGAAACAGATTTTCAAGATCTTCTATGCTCTTGTTCAGGTAATTTTTATATATAAAAGTCTTATCATTCGGTACATTAAAAGATAAAGAATTTCCATGTCTTAATAATAATTTCATTTGAAAATCTAGATTAAAGGGATGATCTGCTAGTCATATATAAATTGCCAAAATTATATGTGTGTTGAAAGTCTAACCAAGCATACTTCCCTAAATATACAAACAATTTCAATAAATCTTAAATTATAACTAGTCAGTCTTAAGTTCTCTTAAACCATCTGACACTATTTACAAAATTAGTAAAAAAATTTAAAAAGTTTTAGATTAAGAATAAGTTGTTTTTGTAAATTGTTCTAGGTCATAGGGCAAAATATTTATCTTCCCAACTAGTTTTTTTTTTTTTTTTAAGATTTTATTTATTTATTTGACAGAGAGAGAGTACAAGTAGGCAGACAGGCAGGCAGAGGGAGAGGGGAAGGCAGGCTCCCTGCTGAGCAGAGAGCCCAATGCGGGGCTTGGTCCCAGGACTCCAAGATCTTGACCTGAGCTGAAGGCAGAGGCTTCAACCCACTGAGCCACCCAGGTGCCCCCCAACTAATTTTTTGATGCTAGCACACCCTGATATTCAATATAGCCCTTTCTCACTTGTGAAAATAGATATCCTAAAATCCAAATAGGATATTGATTTTTTTTGAGCCTATTGAGAGGATTTATCCAGGGAATGCAAGAGTGAATCAACAATAAGAGATCAGTTTCTGTGATTAACTCTTACAAGAAAAAAAAAGATCTGTAACCATCTCTAAGGTTGCCAGATAAAGCATTTGATAAAATTTAATAACCATTCCCACTTTAAAGAAACAAAAAAACAGAGTGTCCTGGAATAGAAATTTTTTTCACTTGATAAAGACATTCACTGGAAATCCACAATATCACTCTTAAGGTAAAAAGAAGATATATTCCCAGTAATTTGGGACTAAGACAAGCATGTTCACTGTCAGTGCCACAATTCTCTATTGTAGATAACTGACCAAATCAGCCAGATAAGAAATTTGCTTGTGTACTAAAAACAGGAAATGTGGATTGAATAAAATATTTTTTGTAGGTTTTGTGAAGAGTTAAAGGAAGTGGGATTTTCTTTTGTAAGGATTTTAAAGTATTGACTCTTGATTTTCATTTAGTATACACTACCACTGGAGCTGATAAACCAACAGAACCTGACTGAATGGATAGAAATTTTAAAGACTGTTGTGAACAGAGATGTACCTAATGTAAGTCTCTGTGTGTTCTTGTATTACTAAAATATCTAAATATCTTTTTGGGAGTTTTAACTGATACTTTCTGTAATATTTTTATGAGTTTATATAATTCATGATGCAAATTATTCTAGATAAAGAGACTATTTTATTTACATATGTGCAATACTAATAAAAAATTGTGCAGTATTTCATATACTATTGTTTAGGTACTTATATCTATCTCTATCCTAATGCTTCTGTTTTTTCTTCTGAGTTTTTTATTTTATTATATGTATAAAGTTTTTTTTCTTTCTTTCTTTTTTTTTTTTTTGAGAGAGAGAGGGAGTGAGCACATGTTTGGGGTGGGGGTGGGGAAAGCAGACTCGCCAGTGAGCAAGGAGCTCAACGCAGGGCCTGAGCTCATAACCTGAGCAAAAGGCAGACACTCAATCGACTAAGCCACGCAGGAGCCCCTTTATTTAAACAAATTTTTTTTTTTTTTAAGTTTTATTTAAGTAATCCCTACACCTAACATAGAGCTCAAACTCATGACCCTGAGATCAAGAGTCACATGCAACTAAGCCAGCCAGGCACCCCATCTTATCTTCTCAGCTTTTATTTTTATTTTAAATTTTACTTATTTATTTTAGAGAGAGGGAGAGATCACAAGTAGGCAGAGAGACAGGCAGAGGGAGAGTGGGAAGCAGGCTCCCCACTGAGCAAAGAGCACCATGCGGGGCTCGATCCCAGGACGCTGAGATCATGACCTGAGCGGAAGGCAGAGGCTTTAACCCACTGAGCCAACCGGACACCTCTCTTCTCAGTTTTTAATTAAGAGTTTGTAATATATATTACCTCACATAGTTACAAAATTCTTTTCTTACAATGAGAAATGTTTTTAAAGATTTATTTTAGAGAAAAAGAAAGTGTGCATGAGGGAGCAGGGAGAGGGGCGGAGGGAGAGGAAGAGAGAATCCTCAGACTGCCCCATGAGTGGGGAGGCCCATGCAGTGCTTAGTCCCAGGACCCTGAGGTAATGACTTGAGCTGAAACCAAGAGTCGGAAGCTTAATCGACTGAGTCACTTAGGTGCCCCATGATGAGAATTTTTTTTTTAAGATTTTATTTATTAGAGAGGGTGCACAAGCAAGGGGAATAGCAAGGAGAGGGAGAAGCAGATTCCCTGCTGAGCAGAGAGCTCTACCTGGGGCTCAGTCCCAGGACCCTGAGATCATGACCTGAGCCGAAGGCAGACACTTAACCAACTGAGCCACCCAGATGCCCCATCATGAGAATTTTTAAGATCAACTCTCTTAGTGCCCTTCAAGTATATAGCATAGTACTATTAACTATAATTACTATGCTGAACATTACATTTCCAAATAAAAGTTGTACTTTTATCATACAACTAAAAGTTTTGACCACCTTCTTAAATTTACTATGGTAATCATTTCACAGTGTATACATATATCATGTCATTGTGTTATACATCTTAAACTTAAACATCTTGAACTTAATACAATTTTATATATTATATATATATTTTTAAAGTGCTTGCATCTAGAGTTTAGACAAATTTAACAATTTGTCAGATACTCATAAACCAGAAGACTTTGTAGTTAGTCCCATTACTTGTTTTTTTTTTTTTTAAGATTTTATTTATAATTTATTAGAGAGAGAGAGACTGAGAATGAGAGGGGAGAAGGTCAGAGGGAGAAGCAGACTTCCCGCAGAGCCGGGAGTCCGATATGGGACTCGATCCCGGGACTCCGGGACCATGACCTGAGCCGAAGGCAGTCGCTCAACCAACCGAGCCACCCAGGCACCCTCATTACTTGTTTTTTTAAATAAGTTTTATAGAGAGATAATGCATATGCCATAAAATTCACCTTTTCAAAGTGTAAATCAATTAAGTGGGTTTTAGTACATTCAGGATTTAGTACATACAGAATTGTTTTATTTAGTCATTTTTTAAAAAAAAGATTTTATTTTTGCGAGAGAGAACACAAGTGGAGGAGAGAGGCAGAGGGAGAGGCAGATCCCTATCTGAGCAGGGACCCTGATGCAGGACTCAGTCACAGGACCCTGAGATCATGACCTGAGCCGAGGAAGACACCCAACCAACTGAGCCACCTAGGTGCCCAGTTTTGTCACAATTTTTAAAGTAACTGCAATTTTTCTTTATAATCTAGTTTTCTAGAGAGGTAGGAGAATGTATAAGTCCTGAATACATAATGTGTTTTAAAGTGCTTTAATATTCCTTACTTATTTGATCCTCAAAAATTTGCATGAATCATTTGCATATATAATTTATGCAAAATAATTTTATTAGTGGCATTAGTGAGACTCTCCTGTTTTGTGGTTTATTGCTTACATTTCTATTTAAAGTGAAAAACAGTGTAGGGGCGCCTGGGTGGCTCAGTTGGTTGAGTGTCTGGCTCTTGATCTCAGTCGGCCCAGTTCTTGATCTCACAGGGTTGTGAATTTGAGCCCAGTTTATTTGGTTCTGCACTGGGTGTGGAGCCAACTTTAAAAAACACAAAACAAAAACAGTATAGAAGAAATGAATAGAACATTTCTTCCGCTCTGTAGGAAGCTAGTTTGTTGTCTGTTTTTCTGGACACATTTAATAGGTACAAAATAAAATTTTGATTTTTCATTTATACACTATACTTTTTGAGTATAATTTATAAACACATACATATTATAAATAAATAGTCCAGTGAGTTATCAGTTATATGTATCCATGTAATCATCACCTAGAATATTTGCCGGTGGCTAGTTTTAGTCATTCCTATCATCACCATTCTCATTTCTAGCACCATGGATTAATTTTGCCTGTTTTAGAACTTAATATAAATCTAATTTTTTGTATTTACCCTCTTTTGCATGATATATTTATGAGATATATCATGTTGTGTTAAATAGTCTGTTCCTTATGTACTGATATTATATTATAGTAGTTCTTTTTTATTACCAAATAGTATTTTATTATGTAGATATACTATAATTTATTTATCCATTCACAAGTTGATGGACAACTGGGTGGTTTCAGGATTTTAGTAGTACTAATAGAGCTGCTATGGATGTTCTTACACAAATCTTTTTGTGATCATGTTTTCATTTTTCTTGAGTAAATCATCAAAGAGTAGAATCGGGTCACAGGGTAGGTATATCTTTAACTTTATCAGTAGCTTCTAAAGCGATTTTCAAAGTGGCTGTATCATTCCTCTCACTTTAGTTTTAGTTTCAGGTTGCTCCAAAGTCTCGCTTTCCCATTGTAATTTAAAAATATGTCGGGATGTTGTAGCTAAGTATGTAGGAATCAATCCGTTCTTTTTTTTTTTTTTTTTTTAAGATTTTGTATATTTCTTTGACAGACACAGCAAGAGAGAGAACATAAGCAAGGGGAGTGGGAGAGGGAGAAGCAGGCTTCCCGCCAAGCAGGGAGCCCCATGGGGGGCTCGATCCCAGGACTCTGGGATCATGACCTCAGCCAAAGGCAGATGTTTAATGACTAAGCCACCCAGGCACCCCAGGATCCAATCCATTCTTTGAGTGGTTGTATAGTAATCTTTTATAGGTATTCTATAATTAAGCATCCCCTTATTTGTGAATGTTTAGGTTTGTGGTAGTTTATCACTATTGTTTTTAAATGAATGTCTTCATCTGTTTATCCTTTTGTGTTTATACTAATATTTCTGAAACTAGATTTCTGAAGTGGTGTTTCTCGTGCCCTTTTGATTTGAACTATACTGGTTTTGATTAAACTACTTTCCATGGTCTTGACTTTATATTAATTGGATTTTGACTAAAATGTTTGTGTTTGAGTTTGCTCTATAAGAATTTTAAAAAGCATATCCTTCATAGCCAAGTAGTGAAGCAGATGAAAATGCCTCTTATATTTCAATAAGAGTTAGTACTTTTCCAAATCTAGCCTTTTATTTCAAAAGGCCAACATTGACGTTTTTTGTGAGTCTCTTCTCACCTCATGGTGTTCTTCTTAGATTGTATCATCTTACTATCATTAAATAAATCTCTCTTTAAAGGAAACACTTCAGGTTGAAGAAGATGACAGACCAGAGTTACCATGGTGGAAATGTAAGAAGTGGGCTTTACATATCTTAGCAAGGCTTTTTGAAAGGTAAGCTTCTCTCAGTATATGATGATTTAAGTTTATTTTTTCAAGTGCTTAGTTTTACAAGTGTCAATATATAAAGCATTATAAAGAAACAGTGGGCATTTTAATGTTCTTTTAGATATGGAAGCCCTGGCAATGTTTCCAAGGAGTATAATGAGTTTGCTGAAGTATTTCTGAAGGCATTTGCTGTTGGTGTCCAGCAAGTAAGTCTAAGAATTTTTCTAAATTGAAACAATATGTTACTATTAGGTTAATTTCTTTCTTTTTTTTTTTTTTTTTTTTTTTTGGTTATTGGTACCCAAAGATTGCATGTAGCAGTCTTTTTTTTTTTTTTTAAGATTGTATTTATTTATTTGACAGAGAGATCACAAGCAGGCAGAGAGGCAGACAGAGAGAGAGGGGGAAGCAGGCTCCCTGCTGAGCAGAGAGCCCGATGTGGGGCTCTATCCCAGGACCCTGAGATCATGACCCGAGCCGAAGGCAGAGGCTTTAGCCCATTGAGCCACCCAGGCGCCCTGCATGTAGCAGTCTTTTAACATTTTGAACCCTGTACGAGTTCTCATTTTTTGTTCTTAGGTCTGCCTTATTCCCTTAAATTTTTGAGCTTCCATTTATGTGATTTATACCTATGATATTTTTCATTAGAAATTAAAATTTAAGAGTATTAATTGATTTAGAAACAATAACAAACCTAGTATATTAACATAGAATATGTTTTTTAATAACTTCCCCAAAACGAAGTTTTTAACAAAAAGAAATGACATTGTTAAAACATTTTTACTAAATTTCTAATGTATGGCTTAATAAAAGGCAGTTATACACTCAATCTACCTATGTATTTAGTCCTTTTTAATTTATTGTGATGGACATAAATGCAGATAGTGTGGCCCAGAGAAATTGGAAAAGGAAAGACTTTTTTTTAAGTAAACTCTACACCCAACGTGGGGCTCGAACTCATGACCCCAAGATCAAGTGACATGCTGTACCAATTCAGTCACTTAATAGTGATAGTTTCTTTTTTTTTTTTTTAAGATTTTATTTATTTATTTGACAGAGAGGAAAGAGATCACAAGTAGGCAGAGAGGCAGGCAGAGGGAGAGGGGAAAGCAGGCTCCCTGCCGAGCAGAGAGGCCGATGTGAGGCTCCATCCCAGGACCCTGAGATCATGACCTGAGCCGAAGGCAGAGGCTTTTAAGCCACTGAGCCACCCAGGCGCCCCAGTAGTGGTAGTTTCTTAAAGGTTAATTGCGGTGTAGAGTTTGTTAACAACAATCATTTTATATTCTTTTACATCTATACTGCACTTTGAATAGATAACTTATCCGTACATGATTTTGTAACAGCTGGTCGTTTGTAAAATTGAGTTAATGAACATTTTCCAAATGTTAACATATTTCATTATGCAACTTAATTTTATTTAATTTTTTAAAAGGTTTATTAGAGCAAGAGAGAACATGCATGAGCAAGGAGAGGAGCAGAGGGAGAGGGAGGAGAAGCAGACTACACACTAGGCACTGAGTTTACCATGAGGCTCGATCTCATGACCCTGAGATCATGACCTGAATGGAAATCAAGAATTGGAGATTTAACTGACCTAGCCACCCAGGCGCCCTTCTTTATGCAATTTTAGAAAAGAAATCGTATTTGCTAATATTACCACTGATGTCATCAGAAATATCGTTAAATACTGGAAATCGAATTAAGCGGATCTAAGTCTTTCCATATAAGATTTTGAGAATTCTAATTTTGTTTGAAAGCTCAGGTTTTTGGTTTTTTTTTTTTTTTTTTTTTTTAAGATTTTATTTATTTGACACAGAGAGAGAGATCACAAGTAGGCAGAGAGGCAGGCGGGCGGCGGGGGCGGGGGAAGCAGGCTCCCTGCTGAGCAGAGTCCGATGTGGGCTTGATGCAGGCTTGAACTCAGGACCTTGATATCATGATCTGAGCCAAAGGCAGAGGCTTTAACCCACTGAGCCACCCAGGTACTCCTGAAAGCTCAGATTTTAACCCCAGTAACATACTCTTGGTTATTTTCCTTGAAGTGACAGGCTCATTTTATTCATTTTTGAGGAAAAATATGCCATACACACAAGTCTAAATAACCATAATTTGTGTGTCAATTTTTCTTTTAAGCCTGTGATAGCATTTGATGGGAAAAGCTATTATTTCAGTTTTCTTCCAAACATTCTACTTTGGTATGTAGAAGTGCTACATGTTATATATTCCCCATTTAATAATATTTGTATTTCTGATTCATTAAGAGTGTGTTAAGGAAAGGTGGTTTTGAATGTAATGGGGCTGTAAAGAATATGATGACTGCTGGTACACTTAGGTGCCATTCCTGGATTCATGTCAGGCACTAGAAGTTTTGCCACTATTGCTTTGTACCATCGATGCAGATGTTAACACAGTGAAAAGGGCAAATAATGTCTTGGCCTTATTATGGAAATACTTTTGACTTCACAGATCCTTTAGGTGGTCTGTGGGCCAAACCTTGACAATTATTGTTTTGAAATATGTAGAATTAGAACTCTGGCAGACATTAAATTGGTAAGTGGTTTGCGTAAGGTTTTTCCGGGGGGTAAGTAACAATGCAGGGCTATCTCAGAAAATTATGGCAAGTTCAGTAAGTAACCTGTGGTTTTCTTTTTATACTTAACTAGTAACTAGTCATTTGACATGGTATTAATTCAGTTTATTTATTTGAATACCTTGGGAATAAATATGATTCTCTAACACAAAATTTTCAACATTTCTTTTTAAGAGAATATGGTTGTTATTTTAGGATGATGATCTGAGTATTAAGATACGGGTCAGATATTTTTGCTGACTTATAAAGTGGTTAAAATTCTGTTTAATTTTTGGTTTCTGATCAAATATTTTTTTCAAAGGTTTTATTGAAGGTATTATATCAGTACAAGGAGAAACAATATATGGCTCCTCGAGTTTTACAACAGACATTAAATTATATTAATCAAGGAGTTTCTCATGCCCTCACCTGGAAGAATCTGAAGCCTCATATACAGGTAATAATTTTCTATCTGAAATGTTTTTCTGGAAAATATAATGGAAATAACATTAATTTTCATAAAGGTTGAACAATGCCTATTTTTGACTTGTGTTATTCTAGTTGTTAATTGTTTTGATGGTATAGTAGGAAAATGAGAAAATACCTTGACATAAACTTTAAAAAGGTATTTGTGAATATTCAGATTCCTTTTATTCTAAAACTATTACCTTAAAATTTGCATTTAAAATCTTAGTGCTGGGGCCCCTGGGTGGCGCAGTTGGTTGAGCGACTGCCTTTGGCTCAGGTCATGATCCCGGAGTCCCGGGATCGAGTCCCATATCGGGCTCCCAGCTCCATGGGGAGTCCGCTTCTCACTCTGACCTTCTCCCTTCTCATGTTCTCTCTCTCTTTCCTAATAAATAAATAAATAAAATCTTTAAAAAAAAAAAAAAAATCTTAGTGCTGGCTTATGATTATAACATTTTAGTCATGTAATTTGGAATAAACCAAGGACTGTTTCACAAGATTAGTTTTGAGGGTAATTAGCTTCTGTAGTATTTCTATGAGTAATTTATTTGCTTTATTTAGAACTATAGGATTTTATGGACTAAAATTTTATAATGTATTTTCTCAGATACTTAATTATATACACATTATATACCCATGTCTTATAATTATTTTAGTTGCACAAAATAGTATATACCTTAATAGTTGATCTGAGAATCATTACTAAAGTTTGATGTTAAGTTTTAAAACACATGTTATTGGGTTGCTTTTGTTTTAGCACTTAACCAAAATTGAAGGTTTAAATTTGAAGATTGACCTAAGGTTATTTTCTTAACTTAAATTTCAGGGCATTATCCAAGATGTTATTTTTCCATTGATGTGCTATACAGATGCTGATGAAGAACTTTGGCAAGAAGATCCTTATGAATATATACGCATGAAGTTTGGTAAATTTTCACTTTCTTAGAAACAAAATATGTCAGTAGCTAAGTTTGTATATAGTATACATAGGGCTATCTTAAGGCCTCACCTTTGGTACTAAAAAATCTTTGTTGTTTTAATGTAATTTATCCCTTTGTTAGACTTTTTTGGGGTGTTCACTAGTTCACTAGGCATTTAATAATGATAATCTTCATTTTTGGCAGACAGATAGTAGTGTTACTAAGTTACAATTATTAGATGTGCTTTTGGCACATGCTAAAACTTAGAAATTCAAGATTGTACCTTAACACTAAGTGTCAAAACTATACTTTTGGATCCCATGTCAGTCACCATATGTGTGGGAATTGAGAAGACATATATTGGAAGCTGATATCACATGGAATTTCTACATGGAACTAAAGGATTGTAATTTGACTAATGTTGAGTATTAGTCCTTCTTCCTACCAAATACTTTGTATTTGTAGTAAATTGTACTTTTGTGACCATATTTTGAAAATTCTCACAGTAGTTGTTTTTTTGTATGAAAGAAAATGATCATTAAGAGAAATTAATGGATTAAAATTTAATTTGTATTGAAAAGACATGAAATTAGGCTTTTGCAAAATTGTATAGTAATCTGATTTCCTTTTTATACCTCATGTGAACATTTAGCAAAATTTTAAGATTTTTTACAGAGCATCATTTGTAAACTACGTGAAAATGTTCGTTGAAGAAATTGAAAGTAATGATTTTCATATTAATTTTAAATTTATTCTCCAGATGTGTTTGAAGATTTCATTTCTCCTACCACTGCTGCCCAGACACTCTTGTTTACAGCTTGTAGCAAGAGGAAAGAGGTAGGTATTTAATGTAGAGAACTTTTACTTTAATATTTAAAATCTGGGGCGCCTGGGTGGCTCAGTTGGTTGAGCAACTGCCTTTGGCTCAGGTCATGATCCTTGAGTTCCAGAATCAAGTCCCACATCGGGCTCCCGGCTCCACGGGGAGTCTGCTTCTTCCTATAACCTTCTCTCATGCTCTCTCTCACTTTCTCTGACTCTCAAATAAATAAATAAAATCTTAAAAAAAAATATTTAAAATCTGTTCAGATATACACTCAGTTTTTAATGTTAGCCATGTAAATCATTTTGTCTTTTTATTGTTGTTAAGAATTGTTAGGAAATAGAATAAAGTGTTAACTTTTCTCTTTTAACCTAGGTACTGCAAAAGACAATGGGATTTTGCTACCAGATTCTTACAGAACCAAATGCTGATCCTCGAAAAAAAGATGGAGCCCTGCATATGATTGGCTCCTTAGCTGAAATACTCCTGAAGGTATTTCTTTTGTGTACAGGTAGTTTAATAACAGTTTTATTGAGATACAGTTCACATACCATACTGTTTGCCCATTAAAGTGAGTAATTCAGTGGTTTTTATTATAGTCACAGAGTTGTACAACCATCAACCCCAAAAGAAACTATTATTAGCAGTTACTTGCCATTTTCTTCCAAACTTCTCAGCCCTAGGCTACCCCTAATCTACTTTTTGTCTTTATGGATTTGTCCATTTTGGACATTGCATATAAAGGGAATGCTATATAACATGTGCTCCTTGAGGAGTGCTTTTTTCACTTAATGCAATATTTTCAAAGTTCATCCATGTTGTGGCACATGTCAGTACTTCGTTCTTTTTTGTTGCCAAATAATGTTCCACTGTATTGATATACCACATTTTATTTATGCATTCATCAGTTGGTGTATACTTGCATTGTTTTCATTTTTGGCTGTTAGGAATACTGAAGCTATGATCACTTATGTACAAATCTTTGTGTTGTAGACATAATATTTTCACTTCTCTTGGGTCACATACCTAGGAGTCGAATTACTGTCATATTTTGACTTCCACGCTATTTTCCAAAATGACTGTATCATTTCATATTTTTACCAGCAATGTATAAGGGTTCCAGTATCTATGTTCTCACCAACAATTATTACCTTTTTATTGTAGTCATCCTAGTTGGTGTCAAATAATACCTCATTGTGGTTTTGATTTACATTTCTCTGATGATTAATGATGCAGAGAATCTTATTTGCATATTGGTTATTTTATATCTTCTGTGGAGAAATGTATATTCCAATCCTTTGTCTGTTTTTTAGCTGGGTTATTTGTCCTTTCATTGTGGAATTGTTAAAGAGTTCTTTGTATATCCTAAATACTAGACCTTTTTCATATATATGATTTGCAGGTATTTTGTGGGTTATCGTTTCACTTTCTTGATGTCCTTTGAAGTACAAGTTTTGATAAGATTCTGAAATTATGTCCAGTTTATGTGTTTTTTCGCTGCTTGTGCTTAAGGTACTTCTTTTGCATGAGTTATTTTTATGTTGCAACATAATTATAAAATAGTGTTTGCCTTCAAAAAGTTTATCTTTAGGGGCGCCTGGGTGGCTCAGTGGGTTAAAGCCCCTGCCTTCGGCTCAGGTCGTGGTCTCAAGGTCCTGGGATTGAGCCCTGCGTCGGGCTCTCTGCTCGACAAGGGGCCTGCTTCCTCCTCTCTCTCTGCCTACTTGTGATCTCTCTCTCTCTCTCTCTCAAATAAATAAATAAAAATCTGTCTTTAAAGAAATTTTTAAACATGAATGAATCCATTCATAGCCTAGGAACGTCATGCTTTCGTGACATAAATTTCTATAAAGAATGACCCTGGATTAGATTTAATTTTAGGAACCTCAACTTAATTGTACACATTGTGTCTGACTTCATAAATGCGATCTGAAATTTATTTTCCTTAAAAGGTAATAAACAGTAACCAAAGTGTAAGTGAATAGTCACAGAATCACCTAACTCCCAGGAACCTTGTTCCATATCACCATTAATTTTTAGGTATATTTTGTTTATATTTTAGTTTTTTTATACCTATCTACCTATCGTTCTGTTAGTTTATAAATTAAAGACAGTGTTTATTTGTTATATGGCAGGCTGGGAATCTTTATTGAGTTCTCTTGGCAAGTTCAGATTTTTCTGTTTTAACTTTTGATTTTTAAGTAATTTTAGACTTACAGAAAAATAGCAAAAATAGTTTCCATTACTCTTCATCCACCTTCCCCTAATGTAAGCATCTTAGTTAGCCATACTGTTATCCTCAAAACCAGGAAATAAGCATACTATTCACTAATCTTACAGACCCCTTTCACATTGTGCAAGATTTCCCACTAATTTCCTTCCTTATGATCTAGTCCAGGATCCCACATTGCATTTAGTTCCCATGTCTCAGTTTTCAGTTTTTCAAGCATATATTTTTTTTTTTTCAAGCATATATTTTTAATGTTGATGTAATATGCAATTCCAGGATTTCTTCTTAAAAGCTTGTTGTTACCACTTAGAAAAGAATACTTTAAGATTCATGAGAATAGGGGCGCCTGGGTGGCTCAGTTGGTTGAGCGGCTGCCTTTGGCTCAGGTCATGATCCTTGAGTTCCGGTGTCGAGTCCCGCATCGGGCTCCTGGCTCCACGGGAAGCCTGCTTCTTCCTCTAACCTTCTCTCCTCTCATGCTCTCTCTCACTTTCTCTGTCTCTCAAATAAATAAAATCTTAAAAAAAAAAAAAAAAAAAAAAAAGATTCACGAGAATAGGGCGCCTGGGTGGCTCAATTGGTTGGGCAGCTGCCTTCAGCTCAGGTCATGATCCCGGAGTCCCGGGATTGAGTACCGCATCAGGCTCCCAGCTCCATAGTACTCTGCTTCTCCCTCCAACCTTCTCCCTTCTCATGCTCTCTCTCTTTCTCTCTCTCAAATAAATAAAATCTTAAAAAAAAATTCGTGAGAATATCTTTTTTCCCTTAACCATGCATTTTAAAAAATTAAAATTCTTTTTATTTTTTAAAGATTTTATTTATTTGAGAGAGAGCGAGAGTGCATAAGCATAGGTTGGGAGCGGGGAGGGAGGGAGGGAGAAGCAAACTCACCCTCCCTGCACCACCCCCAGCAGGATGCCCAACATGGGGCATGATCCCCAGACTCTGATATGACCTAAGCTGAAGGCAGATGCTTAGCCAACTGAGCCACCAAGGTGCCCCGAGAATATCTTTTTAGATAACCACATTATTACCTTGTAAGCAGGGTCTTTTCTCAAACTGTGTTGTATTCATTTAGAACCTTTCCAGTGTTGCTTTTTTCACTATAATAGTTTTATAAGGTAAGGAATAAAATTAACCACACTCCCATTACTCAAACATGATTGCTGTTAAGGTTTGGTGTAAATACTTTCTTAAGCAAATGAAGTTAAAAAATTAAAGAAAAGGAATTCAGTGTTTTCTGATGGTGAAGTTTGAGAATGAGAAAATTAGATATGGATCCTGAGGTACAAAGAGTCAGAATAAATGTATGTTTTGACATAGTCACTTTTAACATTTGTGTATTCATTTGGCATTTGAGTTGATTATATTTGGAAATCTTTGAAAAAATAATTGTTGTTTATATTTACAGAAAAAGATCTACAAAGATCAGATGGAGTACATGTTGCAGAATCATGTATTCCCTCTCTTCAGCAGTGAACTAGGCTATATGAGAGCGAGGGTATGTTTTAAGCCTTATTCACTTTATTCATTTATTTTTATAATGAATGGCTGCTTATGTGGACTTTTATGTGGAGCCTTTTTAATGCTCGCCTTAATAAAAGCCTTATTTCATTTTAGACTTCAGTTTCATGTAAATATTAAATGGCTGCTGTAATGTGTGCATAGTTTTCATCTGTGTCTGATAGCAGTGTCTGTCTGTGTTTTGCATTCAGACCTTGCTATTCACACAAATGTTATGCAGCCAAAGAATAAGTTGGGATCATAGTACTGGTCTAGTGTGTCTCTGGACATACCTACCACTGGCCAGCCTCCAAATTCCCACACACAGAACTTTTGAAATAGACATACTGTAGCTTAGGGTTATTTAAGGATAGGATATCTATAATAACTTACTGCATTTTTTAATAAAAGGCTTGCTGGGTCCTTCACTATTTTTGTGAAGTAAAGTTCAAAAGTGACCAGAACCTGCAAACGGCCTTAGAGCTGACAAGAAGATGTCTGATTGATGATAGGGAAATGCCTGTGAAAGTGGAAGCTGCCATTGCACTTCAGGTGTTGATCAGCAATCAAGAAAAAGGTAAAGGATTTATATCTCAAAAATAGTGCAGTGTTTTTATAAATAATTGTACAAGGCATAATCCTAGAAACTTGACACATTTTCTTCCCCTTTATGGGAGAGTATCTATTTTTTATTGTTTGATGTATGTTATATCAGGTTTTAGGCGGTTTTGGCCAAATTTTTTTTCTCTTCCAGCTAAAGAATATATTACACCATTCATCAGACCTGTAATGCAGGCTCTTCTTCATATAATAAGAGAAACAGAAAATGATGATCTTACCAATGTAATTCAGAAAATGATCTGCGAGTATAGTGAAGAAGTTACTCCTATTGCAGTAGAAATGACCCAGCATTTGGTATGTTATTTGAACCAATTATTTATTCATTACTTAACCTTTTAACAAGTATTTTCATAGAACTTATTATAGATCAGGTACTGTTCTAAGCCTTATATATGTATTTAGTTCATATATTTAGCTCATTTAATTCTGTATAAAGAATATGTATTTCATATTATGTATTTCATATATTTTGTAGATTGAATATATTTACATAGAAATATAAGATATATTTCTATGTAATATAAATATATTTTATATATATAATCATATACTGAGAGAAAATGTGAGCTATGAAAAGAGCCATTCAGGCACCCTAGATTTTTTTTTTAATGAAATTTATAAAAGTAGTTAATAGTTGGCCTTTGTTTACTATTAGCCCCAAACTTCTGAGAATTAACAATGTAAATTATTTAAGGATAATAGAAAGTATGAACATGTCCCTAACAATTACCATTCATAATCCCTATACAATGGTTTATTTGATGCAGTTTATATTTCTGCTGAGTATTGAGGTTTCAGGAATCTAGTTCTTGGTATTTGCTGTGGTTTTAAGCAAAAGCAAAGAGTTTTGTGAAAAACTGACTTTGAAATGGGGAAGGATATTTGAATAACTGTAGCAGCATTCATTAAATATGTATATTACATTTATAATAAGCTGGTTATTAGTTAGGACTCCATCCTTCTCAGAATTTTGAAAACAATTTTGTAACAAAAACCTTGATTAATATACCTGTACTTGGGTATTGTAAAATGTTAGCCAATAATATTAATAAGAATACTGATAATATTAAGCACTTTTATGCCTTGCCTCATTTAATCCTCAAAGTATCTCTATGATAAAGTTCTCAAATGAAATGTCAGGAAAAAGGTCAAGCAACTTAAGGTCACTGAGTAAGAGGTAGTACCATTTGATTGTAGAGCCCAGACTCTTACTTATTATTATTCAGTGGTGGCGTTGATTGGTTTTGCTGTCTCTGTAAGAACATTTTAAAAATTAAGTTTTAGACCAAAATGTGTTTATACTGCTATAATGGCAAGCCTAAATTATATTCTCTTGACTCTAGGCAATGACATTTAATCAGGTAATCCAGACTGGGCCAGATGAAGAAGGAAGCGATGACAAAGCAGTTACTGCTATGGGAATTTTGAATACCATCGACACACTTCTTAGTGTAGTTGAAGATCATAAAGAGGTAAAATGATTCAGTGTTATAAGGTTTTGATCCAAGTAATAATCCAAGTTTTAGGGAATTTAAAGCCATTTTTCAGCAACTGTTCTAAGGCTTTTTTGGAAGGCTCTGGCTTATCTAAATTCTCTGATTATCTTCAACATGCACCCTGATTGTTCCATCTTTTAACTAGTTCCCTTTTTTAAGGAAAAGATTGGTATCTTATAAATATTTTAGGTTCTTTAGTATCAGAAGGAATAGGAAGGAGGTATTTGTATTACCGTATCTTTACTTCAAGGCTCTGGATTTTGGCTGCCTCTTAGGTTACCTTTATCAGATCCAGATCCAAATAGTGTGGTGATTCCTAGGAAAACCTTCCGAGTTTTCCTTTTTTTGAAAAGGGAGGTCAGAGGGAGAAAGAATCTTATGCAGACTCCATGCCCAGCACAGAGCCCACTACAGGGCTCAATCTCACAACTCTGAGATCTTTTTTTTTTTTTAAGATTTTATTTTTTTGAGAGAAAATACAAGTGGAGGGAAAGGGCAGAGAGAGAAGCACACACAGCTTGGTTCAGGACCCCAGGATTATGACCTGAGCCTAAGGCAGATGCTTAACCAACTGAGCCACCCAGGCACCTTTCTAGTTTTTCTTTTTAATTAAAAAAAAAAGTTTCGGGTCCCTGGGTGGCGCAGTTGGTTGAGCGACTGCCTTCAGCTCAGGTCATGATCCCGGAGTCCCGGGATCGAGTCCCACATCGGGCTCCCAGCTCCATGGGGAGTCCGCTTCTCACTCTGACCTTCTCCCTTCTCATGCTCTCTCTCACTCTCTCTCTTTCCTAATAAATAAATAAATAAAATCTTTAAAAAAAAAAAGTTTCTTAATGATGTTTAAACTACACATAACATAAAATTTACTATCTTAACCATTTTCAAGTATACAGTTCAGTGGTGTTAAGTATAAATTGTTATGCTGTCATTACTATCATCTTTCTAGTTTTCTCTTACAGTTGTCTTTTTTTTTTTTAAAGATTTTATTTATTTATTTGACAGACAGAGAAATCACAAGTAGGCAGAGAGGCAGGCAGAGAGAGAGGGGGAAGCAGGCTCCCCGCTGAACAGAGAGCCCTATGCGGGGCTCGATCCCAGGACCCTGAGATCACGACCCGAGCCGAAGGCAGAGGCTTTAACCCACTGAGCCACTCAGGCACCCCTCTTACAGTTGTCTTTCAGAAAGAATTGTAATCATGAATTTTTAAAAATGGATTAATTTAAGATGTTCAAAAAGGATAAACAAAACAATAGCCAGTACCCTTTAGCTACCACCTAAAATTATTAGATTTTAACATTTTATAGTATATCCTTTAGACTTTATTTCCGGTAAGAAAAACAATTTCAGATAGATGTAATTGAAACCCTTGGAGGACCACTTCCTAATCTCATTTCCCTACTTCTTTCCCTTAGAAGTAAGCAGTGTCCTGAATTTGGTGTTTTTAATTCCAATGTAGGTATTTATATCCATAAATCATATTTTCAGATTATCTGCAGATTGCCTTTTGCAGCCAGAGATTTTTGGTAATTTATATTCTGCATTATAATTGGATAGGCAGAAGCCATGAGGAATTCTATAGCTGTCTATGGTTAACAAATAAGTTGTTACTGTATTTGAAGAGTTGAAAATGTTTTAAGTGTATCTAATTGAAATGGATGTCCTGGCTGTATACCCAGTTAATAAATTTTATCTTGTCTTCCCTCCTCACTTTTTCAAACATTCTGATGGTTTCCAGGGATTTGGGATCTGGTTCATGATGTACTGAAAATTAAAGAGGAATTTGTGTTTTTGGTCTTAGGGTGTGGTTCACTATAGCTAACAATTATGTAAATAGAGGTGACAATTTAATTAGTGGAAGTGGTAGGAATAATGTTTCAAATAATTTTTCGGTAAGCTAGTGACAGTGACTTTTCAATTACATCAGGGCTGAGTCGATCTGTATTTAAACACAAAAAGGTTTATATTCTATCTGCAGAATGATTTGGCCCTTTATTTTCATAATTATTTGCATTTTTCCAAGATAATTATTTTTTCCTTTACTTTTTAGGTAAAATGTGCAAGTGATTTCTTGTGTGTGTTTCACTGTAATGGTATTTCATTAAATATCAATTCCACATTGACCCACAATTTTATAATGAGTCACTTCAAACAAAGACTTAAAATGATTTAAGATATTGACTTTGTATTTTAATAAGCAGTGAATTGCATTATACGTTATTTATTAATTAGTTCACTGGTGTGCTGCAGTTACATATAATTTTTTCTTCTCTTTTAGATAACCCAGCAGCTTGAGGGAATCTGCTTACAGGTCATTGGAACTGTTTTACAACAGCATGTCTTAGGTATGTACCTCTAATTATACTTAGAATTTTCTGCTATTTCATGTCTCCAAGCATTGTCCTAATGACTCCATACTCTCTTTAGAATTCTATGAGGAGATCTTCTCTTTAGCACATAGTCTGACGTGTCAACAAGTGTCTCCACAAATGTGGCAGTTGCTACCTCTAGTATTCGAGGTTTTTCAGCAAGATGGCTTTGATTACTTTACAGGTAAGTCAAGTAAACATAGAAATACTGATAATTTCCCCCGTTCTGATTTATTTTTAGTATATCACTTGAACATATACTTTTGAATATTCTAAGTGCTTCTTTATTTAGATGTTTTCACTTGTAGTTAATGCTCAAGGATGATAACATTGATTTCTGTTATATATTTTGATTTACTTATCCTTTTAGATGTGTTTACTTTAACACATTTCCTCAGCATCCTGCTCCTTGTCAGTCTTTTTGTGCAATAAATAATAATAATCTTTGCATCACACACACACACACACACACACACACACACACACACACACACTGTTACAGACCAATCTCATATTTGCTTTCTTTTTCTAAGGAGATTTTTCAGAAACAGCATTTATATTAGTAAAAATATTTAACTTTTATTACTTTTTATGTTTTAGTTTAATTCATTTTTTTAATATTTTTATGCTTTTTATTAATACAGATATGATGCCGCTGCTGCATAATTACGTAACAGTTGATACAGACACACTTCTGTCTGATACCAAGTATCTTGAAATGATATATAGTATGTGTAAGAAGGTAGGTCATTTTTAGTTAATGTAAGGATATATGTCATGAGGCTGATGCTGTGATAAGTATGAAATTGTGAAGAGTCACATGACACATTATAGTGAACATATTATATGGGTCTCAGAATAAGAGCTTTAAAAGCTATAAACTAAAAGACTGATTTCTACATGCACAGTGATGGCTTTGACATGTATTAGTCTTCTGTCTGCTCTGATTATTTTTTTTAAAGATTTTATTTACTTTGGGGGAGGAGCAGGCACTAGAGGGGCAGAGGGAGCAGCAGACTCCCCACTGAGGGAGCCCAACATGGGACTCAATCCCAGGACCCTGGGATCATGGCCTGAGCTGAAGGCAGACACTTAACCAACTGAGCCACCCAGGTTCCCCTGTCTGCCCTGACATTTTATTTGGAGTTAAAATGTTTTTGATGTTTAGAGTGCCTAGAGCTTAACTTAGCCTAGTTCTTTGAATCAGAAGAAGGAAAGAATCAAGACTTATTTGAGAGATATTTAAAAGGATCAAATAAAGTTGGTTTTTTTTAAGATTTTATTTATTAATTAGAAAAAGAGACAGAGAGGGAAGACAAGCAGGGGAAGTGGGCAAGGGAGAAGCAGACTTCTAGCCAAGCAGGGAGTCTGATGTGGGGCTCGATCCTAGGACCCTGGGATCATGATCTGAGCCGAAGGCAGACGTTTAACAACTGAGCCACCCAGGCACCCCTAAAGATGTTTTATAAAGAAAATTCTTGGAAGTTGCACGTTTATGGAGGCTTTACAGAAATTACTTAGTAAATAATAAAATTGTATAAATAAAATAATAAAACCAAGGGTTTACTTAAAGTGAAAGTCAAACGTACTATGCCATTTCTTAGAAAATCATAAGTAAATGTATACCAAATGTTTTGGGTTTTTTTGTTTAATGATTTTCTTACATGAGATAGGAGATACAGTTGTTGAATTGGGGTCCTTTAATATCAAAGTCAGTATAATTGGGTTTGGGTTTTTCTAACAGTACTGAGAGACAGCTAGCTGCTTAATACCAGGCATTTTAGGGGCACCTGGGTCGCTCATTCAGTTGTGTCTGCCTTCAACTCAGGTCCATGATCCCAGGGTCCTAGGATAGAGCCCCACGTCGTCGGGCACACTGTTCAGCAGGGAGCCTGCTTTTCCCTGTCTTCTCCACTTGTGCTCTCTCTTGCACGCGTTCACTTGCTCTCTATCTCAAATAAATAAAATTTTAAAAACAAAAGACCAGAACACCAGGCATTTTAAAAATGATTTTGCTCCATGGAGTTTTTAGAGGGGTTTTTCTTCCTTGGTATCTTTTCTTTCTGAACTCTTAATTACAAAATAATCATCAGGTATACTATTCATTATTTATTGTCA
The DNA here is from genome assembly GCA_028533885.1 of Nasua narica. NCBI lineage: Eukaryota > Metazoa > Chordata > Mammalia > Carnivora > Procyonidae > Nasua > Nasua narica. Next base: position 40,208,739 of record CM052815.1, on the reverse strand, counting down.
ATTACACAGTTTATGTTAATACTCTGGGAAAAGTGATATCTGTCTGTACCATCTATGTTCTTTTCCAAAAGTTACCCATAACACTTAAGAGTTCTCTACTAGCAGGTCGAGTCCATCTTTTTTTTTTTTTTTTAAGATTTTATTTGTTTGTTTGTTTGTTTGACAGAGAGAGAGAGATCACAAGTAGGCAGAGAGGCAGGCAGAAAGAAGGAGGAAGCAGGTTCTCACTGGGCAGAGAGCCCGATGCGGGGCTTGATCCCAGGACCCTGAGATCATGACCTGAGCCGAAGGCAGAGGCTTTAACCCACTGAGCCACCCAGGCGCCCCGAGTCCATCTTTTTTATTTCTTGCTTGGGAATAGCATTTGCCCATCAACAAGCTGCCTCTTCTTCCTCCTCTCCCAGTCCAATGACACTGTTTTTTATTTTATGAGACTAGTGTAAAGAAAGGGCTTTCCCAGCAGTGTCAGCTTATTATTACTTATTTTTTTTGTACTTCTTTACATAAGAGCCTAATATCCCTGAGAAAGTAGGGTACTTTAGCTACAATGGTTGTATTAGAAGATAGTGGTTTTCAACATGTTGTAGTCCAGAATGGCACTACAGGGGAGGTGATTTGATTATGTAGACTAAGGTGTGTGATTGCTGAGATACAGCCAACCAGTAACTCCAAATCCTCACAGTTGCTTTAGGTTCCAGTCTGTACAATAATATTGTAATCATATATATTAATTAGAGTATCTTGAAAACTCCAGAGACTATAGACGGAGGACAGATATTCTCTGATTTAAAGGTTTCATGACGCCGCATTGCGTTTCTGTGTTGATTAGGTTCTTACAGGAGTTGCAGGAGAAGATGCAGAGTGTCATGCAGCAAAATTGTTAGAGGTCATCATTCTACAATGCAAAGGCCGTGGCATTGACCAGGTCAGTGAGGCTAACTATTAATGATTCCCATTTGAGGCTTACTAGAGAGAATCTTCCCTTCCACTTTTTTTTCTTTGGGAGCAGTTGTGTATTTTGTATGTTATTGTTTATTATGACACTAGATAACATTTTTTAATTATTGATTTGAAATTTAACCAATATAATGATCATGTGTTTAATATGTGTGAAAATATGACTGGTAAGTTTTATGGCTGTTTGTTATCATGCATGGTAAGATTTATAGTAGGCTGTGAGAGTATTGTTTGCCACATTATCACTTTGCAGTAAGATAGATTTAGTTGTTAAATTTCCACGGTCAGTTTCCAGCTTTATTGATGTAATTAAAATACAACATCATATAAGATGAAGGGTATATAATATGGATTGATACAGATGTATATACTGTCAAGTGACTACTACAGTAAGATTAGTCATTAGAATATTTTTAATCCAGCTAGCTATCGTGGTGAGGCTCTAATAGCCCGGTGAAGACTTGTCTTCTCTAAAGTTAAATTTCTCAGTGAATGCCTCAACAGTAAAAACTATTAGGTCATCTAATGGAGAGAAAAAGAGGTTTGTTGAGGCAACAAGTTAATATGGGTAGGATGGTTAGACTGCTGTTAATTAAGGTTTTGGAATATTTTGCTGTCTTTCTTTATAGTGCATTCCCTTATTTGTGGAAGCAGCTTTAGAGAGACTGACAAGAGAGGTGAAGACGAGTGAACTTCGGACAATGTGCCTGCAAGTTGCCATTGCAGCTTTGTATTATAATCCACACCTACTTCTGAACACCTTAGAAAATCTTCGCTTCCCTAATAATGTTGAACCAGTTACAAATCATTTTATTACACAGTGGCTTAATGATGTTGATTGTTTCTTGGGGTAAGTGACATATATTAGATCTTTGTTTATTTAACTTGGTGAGAAACTCTGCTTATTAAAAAAAAAAGAAGAAAATCTTTATTTTATTTTATTTTTTAGGCTTCATGACAGGAAGATGTGTGTTCTGGGCCTTTGTGCTCTTATTGATATGGAACAAATACCACAAGTTTTAAATCAGGTTTCTGGACAGATTTTGCCAGCTTTTATCCTTTTATTTAATGGATTAAAAAGAGCATATGCCTGCCATGCAGAACACGAGAATGACAGTGATGATGATGATGAAGCTGAAGATGATGATGAAACTGGTAAGGGATTTATGGTGGAAGAAGCTGTACTTACCTATTAGAAATCAGTGGACTTGTTTTTTTTTTTTTTTTTAATTTATCTATTAGAGAGAGAGACACTGAGAATGAGAGGGGAGAAGGTCAGAGGGAGAAGCAGACCTCCCGCAGAGCCGGGAGTCCGACATGGACTCGATCCCGGGACTCCGGGACCATGACCTGAGCCGAAGGCAGTCGCCCAACCAACTGAGCCACCCAGGCGCCCTGGACTTGTTTTTTTAACCCTTCTAAAGAAATGTGGAATCATACCCAAATGCTTTTGTGTTTGTTCATTCATAGAAAGACTGCCTTATCTTCCTGTTAGAGCGTAAGGTCTGCGAAGGCAGGAACTTGGGCTAGATCTCCTTAACATGTAAAAAAATTCTAGGCATTTATGGGTTTTGCTCTTGGCAAACATCTATCATCTATTAGTGCTAAAACCTGAGTATATGCACTATAAAATTAATTTGATTAGATGTTGGCTAATACATTTCACCTTTAGGACACTATAGACTACAAGAGTATAAATAGATAGAATATTGGTTAAGAGAAATTATTGTAATGGTTTCAGAATAAGATAGGTAATGCCATTTTTGTCTTTTATCATTCACCGACTTAGCCTGTAAATGAAAACTCATAAAAAGTGTTCTATGGATATAACATAAACTTATTATTTTACTGTTGGTGTTTGGTTTGGTATATACCATAATGCCCAGAGTACAAGTGTTGAATCTCATATAATCTTTTTTCAAATCTCTGGTATTAGGAATTGTGGTTGGGTTTCTTGGATTTTTATGATAAGTTTTTATTTTTTTTATTGGCGAATATTGTATTTATTTAACTATTTATTTGAAAGAGAGTGTGAGAGCAGGAGTAGGAGGGATAGAGGGAGGGGCAGAATGAATCTCAAGCAGATTCTGTGCTCAACGTGGACCCATGGCTTGATCTTGATCTCATTACCCTGAGATTATAACCTGAGTCGAAACCAAGAGTCAGATGGTTAACTCACTACACCAACCAGATGCCCTGCTGAATATTGTATTTAAACACCAGTTTCTGGAACTTGAATTTATCAGTTGTGATTTATAATTTACTAACTGTGATCACTGTTACTTTGTTGAGTAAGAGAATATTTCAGTGTTAACAAATATACCTATTTATGACTCACAGAGGAACTGGGGAGTGATGAAGATGATATTGATGAAGATGGGCAAGAATATTTGGAGATTTTGGCTAAGCAAGCAGGTGAGGATGGAGATGATGAAGATTGGGAAGAGGATGATGCTGAGGAGACTGCCCTGGAAGGCTATTCCACAATCATTGATGATGAAGATAACCCTGTTGATGAGTATCAGATATTTAAAGCTATATTTCAAAGTAAGTCAACTTGTTATATGTAATTCAGATAGCTCTGAAAGATCTATTTCTCTGAACCTGTCTGTTCTTATTTGTGTCTGTCACTTAAGGGATTTTAGGTATATCAAACCCAAACTGCTATGATTGAGGGGATTGGTAGCTAACGTATCCAAAGTTACTATTGTTGCCAGAGAGTTGTAGAGCATTTCCTCATTTTATTATTTTACTTATATTTAGATTATCATATTGAAACATGCACATTATAGGAACGTAGTATAGTTCAAAATTTATACAATGAATATTCCTCTTTCCCACTTCTGATTTCTAACCTTTCAGCTTTCTCCAGAAGTATCCACTCATATCTGTTTGTTGTGTATTTATATATGTGTATCTTTTTTTTTTTCCTCCACCTAAAACCACAGTTAACTTTCTGAGAAGTTGACCATTTTTAACATTAATGGTCTTGGAATCCCTTTTCTTTTTTCCTGTAATACATTTTATATGGCTTTGCCATCCTTTATTTGGACTTCAACAAAATATAACATCTCTGTTTCATCCAATTTAAGAAATTAAGATTGGCATTATATTTGAAACACCCTTTTCTCTACCAGTACAACTGTACTATCATTCCTATGTATTATGAGAACTTTGATGTAGAATACATTCTCTGATAACCAAGGCATTGGTTATCACAGTCTTCCATACCCATAACAAAGCAATTATGATGCAAAGTTACAGAAACACAAAGGAGTGATTTCCAAGCTACATGGCAGGCACCAAGAATTGATCGAGGTGCCATGAATTACTGATTTGTTTTTGTCTATGACATTTTGTGTTTTATAGACTTAAATACATAATGATCCCAAAGGATGGCTTATAATAGAGGGCCTGTGAATAGTAAATGCAGTAATGTAGAAATAGAAAAACATGTGATTGGATGTCAGATTAACCTCCCCCCATACCTGTCATCTGGTACATGCAAAAATCAGTTTTCAGTCTTGGAATTACTGTGTTAAAAACTTCTTCTGTGGAAAGTCTTTATAGAGAACTTTTTTTCTCTAACTCTGTACACATAGCTACTTAATTGAAATAGGGAAATACATGGTCAGACTCAGTACTCTTATACACCAATTTATTAATGCATGTTTTTTATGAAACACTGAGATCTTAATACCTGGTCTTGTCACATGCTGGCAAAATTTGTTAACTATTTATTACAGATTGGGTTTGACTATTATTTTAGGCTATAATATAAAATATGATCATTTTAAGTACTGTAGAGCTACCATTGGAAAAAGGCAGATGTATTTAAGAAAAGTTTTTGACGAGGCAGTGCAGAACAAAATGCATGGCACCCACCACTGGATGGCTCAGTGGGTTAAAGCTTCTGCCTTCAGCTCAGGTTATGATCTCAGGGTACTGGGATCAAGCCCCGCATCAGGCTTTCTGCTCAGCAGGGAGCCTGCTTCCCCCACCCCCCTGCCTGCCTCTCTACCTACATGTGATCTTTCTCTCTCTGTCAAATAAATAAATAAAATCTTTAAAAAAAAAAAGAAATAAGTATGAGAATGATTAGATTTTTTTGTAGCATAAAGCCAAGCCAGAATTTTTTTCTCCTTCTATTTTTTGTTTCACAAATAAAGTATCTTAAATTACTTTTGGGAAAATAAAAAAGTAGATTAGAATTTCAGTACTGGAGGTGAAGTAGAAGGAACATTATAAAGGAACTATCAGGCCTTTCATATTATTGCCCTTTTTCTCCTTGTTTTCTTTTTGATAGCTATACAAAATCGTAATCCCGTGTGGTATCAGGCTTTGACTCATGGTCTTAATGAAGAACAAAGAAAACAGTTACAGGATATAGCAACTTTGGCTGATCAAAGAAGAGCAGCCCATGGTATGTCAATTGACCACAACCCCTCTTTAATACAATTGATGACTTGATACAGCTTTAACATTTTATATTAAGTGATTTAAAATTATATAAAAGCTACAGTTGGGGGGGCGCCTGGGTGACTCAGTCGTTAAGCTAACGCCTGCCTTCGGCTCAGGTCATAATCCCAGGGTCCTGGGATCAAGCCCCGCATCGGGCTCCTTGCTCAGCCCGCTTCTCACTCTTTCACTCACCCTGCTTGTGTTCCCTCTCTCACTGTGTCCCTCTCTGTCAAATAAATATTAAAAGAAATAATAAAAAAGCTACAGTTGTTGCAGGTGATAGGAATTACGAAGGAATAAAATGAAGAAATGAGTTTTGTTTTTGGCCATAGTTGACTGGTTTTAAGTGTAGTTTCAGTGTACAATAGCTTTGATAAAGTTGCTCAAGCTCATGGTGATGGCTTGAGAAGAAAATTCTATTAAAAGTGTAAAAAAAATTTTAGGTTATAAAAACTAGGCATTTTCTTAGAAATATTAAAGGAAATCCCAGATATCATCACATCCTACCATCTTTAAACATTTCAGTGTGCATTTCAGGAAAGAACATTTTAGATATTAGATAATACACAGCCTAACAATTTTCAGTAGGTCTTAATACTATTAGTCAAATTAGTATTCAAAAAAATATCTTCCTTACAAAGAAGGCACAACTTTCTAAGGTATTTTATATTTGGATTTCCCTGTACTAGATTCATTAGCTTTTACTCCCTGTGTTGAAGACTGAGTTCTGATTCAGTATTTGATTCAGAAAGGTGTATTTAAAGATTTTTTTTTACCATCAGAAAGTGAAAGTTGGCTAAGAAGTCTACCACATACAACATGAGGGTTTATCTTCTCTCTATAATATACCCCTTCCCCTCTCTTACTCCTATACAAGAGAAGGAGGGAGAGGACAACTTTGGAACTTTCTGGCTAATAGGAGTTGGTTAAGCTTTTGTTAATGTCTGTCAATTCCTTCTCTTCTCCAAAGTAGTGAAGATTATCAAATACTCTATTAAACTCTCACTTACTTGTTTTTTTAGAATCCAAAATGATTGAGAAGCATGGAGGATACAAATTCAGTGCTCCAGTTGTGCCAAGTTCTTTCAATTTTGGAGGCCCGGCACCAGGGATGAATTGAGTTATCACTTTCTTTCCTGCTGTGTGATTGTAGTGAAGAGCTTGTGTTCCTCCTAGTAGCGGTTCCAGAACTGGTTCATGTTATCTACTCTAAACTAATTGATCAATAGATGGACAAAAAAACCCAGGAGGTGGGACCTGATCATGCAACTTGGCACTGAAAAAGAAACCAGAGGGATTTGGGGGGGAGGGTGGTAATTTGGGGGTTGGTATTTTCTTTATTTTTTGAAGAAAGTAAGATTCTGACTGAAAGTTCAAGTGACACTGTGGAAATTTGAAACGAGGGGATGTCATGAAGGCAGCTTTTCTTTTTCTGAGGAAAAAATAGGCATGGGCTACAGGACTACTTAAAATGTCTCATTTACAGTATAAGCTCAAAGGTAGATGTAATTTTTACACCTATGAGTATTTGTCCGATTTCTGTCTCTTCCTCACCATTGGGTATCTATTCTTTATATGTAAATAAGATAAGGTAATCGATAGCCTTATTCAATCTTCATCATTTTCATTCATCAAAGATTGTTCCTATGTAGATTATTGGACATTTATTGTAGCACTACATAACTGATTAAAAAAAAATCTGTAAATGAATTAGCACTTTCATATTGAAACAAGCCTGCTAGCCTATGTATAAAATAGCAAAATGTTTGCTGTTTATAAAAAGAAGGGATGTGATGGGGTGGGGGGGCAGGGTAATTTCAAGTTATTAATTTAAAAATGAACTAGCAATTTTGTACCTGGTGACTTTGTGGTGCACTCACCTCTGATAGTGACTTGAATTCGGTATGTTAAAAGGGGTTAGTGATATTTCATTGCTGCTAAAAAATGGCAACTCCCTCTGTGTTCTGTTTTTCTTAAAGCTGTCAGTGTACAAGTGGAGACTTGGATACAAGACCTTACTGTATCAAATAAGAAAGGTGATATTTGAAGCATGTAAATTGGATATAAAGTTCTACTCTTAAAGAGTTGATCAAAGAGTATGGCTAAAACATCTATATATGCAATCCATTAAAAGAACTTAATTCGGCTATTATGTCTTGATTTGATTGCAGTTTTTTCCTGATTATAAAACTTTTCCCTCATTGGCCTGTTTTTATCCTATACCTAGAAAGTGCAAATGCACACTTTTAAAATTTAACACCTGCTCATATTCCCCTCCCCCCATCTTCCTTACCCCTCTTGTTGATTGTGGTATCTGATCTTAAATAGCTAGGCTGAAGGCACACGGTTCCCTCCAAAAACCACTATTGATACCACTGCAAAAACAAGCCAGCAACAAAGACAATGTGGAGAGGTTGGCTTGCTTCCTTCTCTCCTAACTGCATGTTGAAAAATAAGCCTTTATTGATCTTAAACATCTGTCAGATGAATCATACATTGGGTTATTTTTTTATATACATGTATACACACACTATTTCAAATTGAAAGCAACATCTCAATGGATTCAAACTATTAAATGCTGTTGTCTATAACAGACTAGGAAATTTATAACTGTAAAAATGAAACAAACGCACATTGATATTTAAAATGCATAATGAAGAAAACCCATTGGTGTTGTGTTTTTCTTGTATGCCAATAATTAAGCCACTACTGTTGGCACTGTTTGGTTTTCTATTTTAACACTGAAGGAGTGAAAGTATTTCCTATATTTATGAATTTACTATGAAAATCTTGGCAAAAAACAAACAAAAAAAAAAACCAAAAAAATTGTCTGTCTAAAATGTGTGGGTGAAAACTGTTAATCAAGTGTGTTTCTACTTTTTTTCCCCCAAGTTGGACACCATCTGTATACCTTAGGTTGCTTAAGGGGATTTCACTATTATATAAAATCAATAAAATTAAAATGGAGTAGTTGTATATATGCAACATTGTGTACAGAGGGGATATATTGAATAGTATTAAACATTTTCGTCTTCCTTTACCTTTTATCCCTTAATATCTAGTCTACTTTTTTAAACTTCAGACTTCAGTGCTCTTTGAATTGATAATTCTAATTTTCACATTGTTATTGGAAAACCATATCTAATAAAGGTTTTAGTTATTCCCATGCACAGTATGAAAATTCTCATTTGCTGAGCTTTTATTTTAAGAAAATGTATTGGTATGTCTTTGAGAATAAGTTTTATTGTCTCCTCTGTCATACAATCCAAACTAATCTCCATTTATAGATTGTAATTGAAATTAAAGACCTTAAAATTAGTTTTCAAGTGTTAGTTTCTAATGTATCAAATATATATACCAGCTATTTACAGTATTCCCTTAAACTTAAGATCAAATTTTAGTTTCTTACAGATTATGCACCTTGATATTTGTCAGTGCTTCTGAATAAGGTTGTAGGACTTTGGTTAAGAGTATTTACAGACTTGTAATGGGTTGCATGTAGATATTTAATATACAGTCTTTCCCTCAGTTTCACTAACCTGTAACTTATTTAATTTATAGAGGTTAATTCTGATTTTGTTGGGTTTCCATTTTTGTTTTGTCAAATGGCTGACAGTGTAGAATCTTCACTTTTTGTTAAACTTAAGCTATTTTTTTTTTAAACGTATTCATTTATCACTATTAAAGAAAGCTGATTTGTTTCTCTCCAGGTAATAAAATTGTGATTGCTAACCTACACAGCTTATCAAGAGAGTGACTGCTGTGCTCTCCTCTGGAAGAGACCAGAGTAAGGGTGGCCAAACCACAGCCTTATGATTGTATGCTTCTATTCAGCCATAGATGTAGGCCCTGAAGCAAGCATGAAGAAAAAGTCATTAAGAACTGTGTTAATATGACTAAACCATGTCTTTGGGAAGATCTAACACAATGCCTTAAGAATAGTAGGTGATCCATAAGTGTTTGTAAAATGAATGGCCTAAAATTACATTAAAACATCCATCACAAGAATGTCAGTTCGGTTTTATATAATTTAAATTTTGGTGAAGATTACCTGTGACTTTTTTTTTTTTTTTTTAAGCATTCCTGAATTCTGCATTTTACCTTTGATGAGGTTGGCCACTCTCGTAATAGCACTTTGGTGAATCTGGTTCTTAGAAAGGGAATCTAGATGTCTATTTTAGAAATCCAGGATTTTACTAATATGTAAGAAGTGTCTTTTAAGTAACTTTTTTGTGAAGTAACACACACACACACACCCTTCCAGGTTTTTGGGTTTTTTTTTCCCTTCCAAGTTTTTTAAAGCATAGGTGACCCTTTATGTATGTCTGGATTCTGCTTTCATGTATAGATTGAAATTTTGTCGATTATACTCAATATTTGGATCATATATTTAAATGCTTCCTATCTGCGTCGTAAGATTTCTTTTAAAATCCTTTAATAAACTCAAACTAGAAGTACAGGGGAACTCCTCAAACTGAAAAAACGCATTACCAAAAACTTAAAGCTAGTTAATAGTGCTGCGATCAAGAACCAGACAAGCAGGTTCCTTGTTGCCACTTGTATTCAGCATTGTACATATAAGGCTGTAGGCAGGACAATTAGGCAAGAAGAAATAAAAGGCTTCCTTCTAGATTAGAAAGGAAGAAGTGAAACTATTTGCAGTTGATGTGATCTTGTAGAAAGCTTGTAGGAATCCTTACACAAAAAAAGCTGACTTCACTATGGTTGCAAGATACAAGATTAATATTCAAAAATCAGTTGTATTCTATAGCAGTGAAATTAAGGAAATTACATTTATAACTCATCAACATTTAGCAAAACTGGAAAACTTGTGAAAACTATAAACACTGTTGAGAGAAGAACTGAATAGATGGAAAGACGTCCCATATTCATGAATTGGAAGACAGTATCATGAAGATGGCAATCCTCCCCAAATTGATCTATGGGTTCTGTGTAATCCCTATAAAAACAGCTAAAATTTTTTTTTTTCAGGAAATGACAATTTGTTTGGATATACAATGTACTCAAAACTAATCAAAACAGTCTTGAAAGCAAACATGATTTTGTAATCATGGCAGTGGTTTTGGTGTAAGGACAGACATCTTCTGCTGACTGATGAAGTAAAATTGAGAGTCCAGAAATAAACCCTTAAGCTTATGGTCAACTGATTTTTACAAAGGTACCAAGACCATTCAATATAAGAAAAAAATCTTTTTCAACAAGTGGTTCTGAGATGGCTGGATATCTACGCTCATACCATATGCACAAATTAAAGTGGTTCAAAGATGGAAACATTCAAACTCCAAAACTCTTAAGAAAAAATACTGGCATAAATCTTTGTGACTGAATTAGGCAACCATTTCTTGGATTTAACACCAAAACACAAGCAACAAAGGGTTAATAAACAGGTAACTTGAATTTCATCAAAATTTTAAACTTTTTCAAAGAACCCTTTCCAGAAAGTGAAAAGATAGCCCAGAAAATGTGAAAATATTTGGAAATCCTGAATATATAGAGGACTCTTAAAACTCAACAACAAAGAAACCCCAATTTGGAAAGGAATAAAGGGGTACCTGGCTGGCTCAGTCAGTAGAACATGTGATGATCTTTGGGTGGTGAGTTCCACATTGGGCATAGAGCCTACTGAAAAAAAAATATTTCTGCAAAGATAAATGGCCAGTATCATAGGAAAAGATGATGAACATCCCTAGTCATGAGGGAAATAAGTAGATATTTCACAATAACGTATCTGTAATCAAGAAGGTGAACATAAGTTTGGTAAGGATGTGGAGAAATTGGAACCCTCATACATTGCTGATAATATGAAGATGCTTATCTTTTGTAGAGAGGATTGACAGTTCTTCAGAAGATTGAAAATAGTATAACCCAAAAATTCTGCTAGATATACATAACAAAGAGAAATAAAACATGTCTGCACAAAAACATGCAGAGAATTGTTGATAGCATTATAGCCAAAAGGTAGAAACAACCCAGATAACCATTAACTGATGAGTGGATAAATAAAATGTATGGCTATACAATCAGTTGGATATTAGGCAATAAGAAATAATAAAGTACTGTTAGATGCTATAGTGTGGATAGATAAGTAAAATGTATGGACATACAGTCAGATTAGGCAATAAAAAGTAATAAGGTACTGTTATATGCTACAATGTGGATGAGCCTTGAGTGAAAAGTCAAAACATTCCATTTATATGAAATATCTAGAATTGTCAAGTCCAGAGTCAAGAGTGGTGGCTGTGGAGGTGAAGGAATGAAGAATTACAGCTAATGGGTGATCCAGGGTTTCTTCTGGGGATCATGTTTTGGATTGATAGTGGTGATGGTTTGTACAGCCTTGTGAATATACTAAAGTGAACACTTTAAAACACTGAATTTTATGTGAATATCTCAATTTTCAGTTTTCTTAACCAAATTTGGTTAAAGTTCTCTTAAAAAGTAACCCGAAATGTTTCTAAATTAAAAAGCTTTACTCACGGTTATTCAGTTGTAAATAGTCTATAGAGATTGGAAGTAGGGTCGCCTGGGTGGCTGTCGTTAAGTGTCTGCCTTCTGCTCAGATCATGATTCCAGGGTCTATGAGCAAGGCCCACATGGAGCTCCCTGCTCAACGGGAAGCCTGCTTCTCCCACTCCCCCTGCTTGTGTTCCCTCTCTTACCATCTCTCTGTCAAATAAAATCTTAAAAAAAAAAGAGATTGGGAGTAAGTAGACTTAAGAGATTGTGTCTTCCCATATTTTGTTTGCTACTAGTTCATGATTTTTTTAATTTTTGTTATTAAGTAACTCTATACCCATCGTGGGGCTCAAACCCATGACCCCAAGATCAATAGTCACAAGTTCCAACAACTGAGCCAGCCAGGTGCTCCATTCATGTTTTAAATTCCATCACCTTATCAAACAGCCCTATTACTGTAATTGGGGCCAAAATTTTAGAGGCAGATCCTTAAATTTTTTTTTTTTACTGTAAATGTTGCATCTCTGTTTTATCTTTTTTTCTTTTCTTTTTTAAAGATTTTATTTGTTTGTCAGAGCACACAAGCAGGAGGAGCAGCAGGCAGAGGGAGAAGCAGGCTCCCTTTTGAGCAAGGAGCTGGGTACGGGACTGGATCCCAGAACTCTGGGATCATGACTTGAGCTGAAGGCAGACACTTAACCGACTGAGCCACCCAGTTGTTCCTAGTATTAAAGACTGAGCCCAACTTTTTTTCTCAAAAAAATTATAGCACTTAAGTGTTTTTCTATAAAATCTTAAGATAGTACCAGTCTTAATGCTTATTTGAAGATATGAACTTTAAAGAAAATTATTGGGGCACTTGATGGCTCAGTTATCTGACTCTTGATTTTGGTTCAGGTCATGATCTCGGGATCATAAGATTGAGCCCCCTGTCAGGCTCTGCACTCATTGGGGAGTCTACTTGTGATGTTCTCTATCCCTTTGCCCCTCCCCTGGGCCCATGTGTGCACACTCACTCTCTAAAAAAATAATTTTTTTTAAGATTTTATTTTTTTGACAGAGACACAGCTAGTGAGGGAATACAAGCCGGGGTAGTGGGAGAGGGAGAACTGGCTTCCCACAGATCAGGGAGGCCAATGTGGGGTTCAATCCCAGGACCCTGGGATCATGACATGAGCCAAAGGCAGATGCCTAACGACTGAGCCATGCAGGCACCCCTAAAAAATAAATCTTTAAAAAAATTATCATTTTGTCTCAAGATTATGTTTTCCCTGGAGCGCCTGGGTGGCTCAGTCAGTTGAGCATCTGACTCTTGGTTTTGACTCAGGTTATGATATCAGGGTCCTGAAATCAAGCCCCAAGTCAAGCTCTGTACAGAACTCTGCGTATCTCTGTCTCTCCCCCTGCTTGCATGCTCTCCCTCAAAATTAAATGAAATCTTTTTTTTTTTTTTTTTTAAGATTATGGGGAGCATGGGTGTCTCAGTTGTTAAGCATCTGCCTTCCAAAGCTCAGGTCGTGATCCCAGAGTTCTGGGATTGAGCCCTACACTGGGCTCCCTGCTATGCAGGAAGCTTGCTTCTCCCTCTCCCACTCCCCTGGCTTATGTACCCTCTCTCACTGTCTCTATCTCTGTCAAAAAAAAAAAAAAAAAAAAAAAAACTTTAAAAGATAATAAAAAAATACTTTTCCCAGAAAAATAAAATCATGTTAAAACCGGTGGTTTTGGGGCACCTGGGTGGCTCAGTCGTTAAGCATCTGCCTTCAGCTCAGGTCATGGTCCCGGGGTCCTGGGATCGAGCCCCGCATCAGGCTCCCTGCTCCACAGGTAGCCTGCTTCTCCCTCTCCTTGTATTCCCTCTCTCGCTGTGTCTCTGTCAAATAAATAAAAATCTTTTTCCTTTCTGGTTTTCCTTTCTGTCTGTAATGCTCTACTTTAAGTATTAATGAGAAGCCAAAATGATAGCTAGAACGTCAAGGTAACCAGTTTCAAAGGAACACCTGAAATCTTAAGGGGCTTTAGAACACTCATAATTTGTGAATTGAGTGTATTTTCCTTTTAGTTTGCCACTAAAATAAACAATATACATTAACCACAACTGGTAAGCCCTGAAGCTCACTTACTTGGGTGTTTTTTTTCAAATGGGGTTAACAAATTGGTTGAAGGCTATAGAGTTGGTAAAAAGAAAAAAATGCATTCATATGGGTATTATCAGTTTGAAGTAAGGAAATCATGCAATTAGTCACTAACATTACCGCTTTTCTTTTTTTAAAGACTTTATTTGACAGAGACACAGCGAAAGAGGAAACATAAGCAAGGGGAGTGGGAGAAGGGAGAAGCAGGCTTCCCACAGAACAGGGAGCCTGATGTAGGGTTCGATTCCAGAACCCTGGAATCATGACCTGAGCTGAAGGCAGACGCTTAACAACTGAGCCACCCAGGTTCTCCATTACCAGTTTTATGATACCTATGCTTACATCAGCACACATACTGAGAACTGATACAGGAGTGTTTTAAATAATCATACACTTACCTAAAGTATGTTCTAATTAAACCTTGATTAATGTGGAAGGTGAATGAGGTTAATTAAATGAGTTTATTACAGACCAAAGACTTGACTTTGGGTCCATGAGCCCTATGGAATTAACCACCCCCCTCTGTTTTTTAAGAGATTTATTTTAGTGTGAGCACAAGGTGGAGGGGCAGAAGGAGAGAAAATCTCGAGCAGAATCCTTAGGCAGCAGAGCTCAAGGTGGGACTGGATCACAGAACCCTGAGATCATAACCTGAGCTGAAACCAAGAGTCGGATGCTTAAATGCTTAACCAACTGAGCCATCCAGGTGCCCCAGAACTTCATTTCAATTTTTATTTTCTTTTTAAGATTTTGTCAGAGAGGGGTGCCTGGGTGGCTCAGTGGGTTAAAGCCTCTGCCTTCGGCTCAGGTCCTGATCTCAGGGTCCTGGGATTGAGCCCCTAATCGGGCTCTGCTCATAGGGGAGCCTGCTTCCCCCTCTCTGCCTGCCTCTCTGCCTACTTGTGATCTCTCTCCTCTCTGTCAAATAAATAAATAAAATCTTTTTTTTTTTTTTTGTTAGAGCACTAGTGGGTAGGAGAAGCAGGCTCCCCTACTGAGCAAGGAGCCCAATGCAGAACTGGATCCCAGCTGGCAATCATGACCTGAGCCGAAGGCAGACACTTAACCAACTGAGCCACCAAGGTGTCCCAGAACTTCAAGCTTTTTAGTGCATCTTGCATAGATAGCTTTCATCTGAATCTCAAGGGCGTTATCAAGGTGCTTAAGAACCACTGCTATAAGGTGAGAATCAGACAGGCTAATATTTAGAAGTGTGTGAGAAGTATCTCTGATAAGTACTGTGCTACATTTATCTACATTATCATATATCCTCCCAATTACACTCTGAAATTAAGTGGTTTTACCTTACAGATGAGTTAACAGGTTCTGAGACAAGGCAATTCTACAACTCCTAATGGAGAGCAAGCTAGCAGTTTAGTTTTAAATTCTTTAGTGTTGAAAAAAAATCTTCAAATTCATGATTAAAAAATTCAAATTTATTACAGAAATAATAAACCCTCTCCCAGAGATACTTTTAATAGTTTAATGTATCCTTTCTATCTTTTTTCTGTACATGTTAATTCTTTAATGGTCATGTCACTATACAAATATGCCAAAAGCAACCATTCTCTAGAAAAGTTTCGAGGTGCTGAAAGGAATGTTTTAAAAAACATGATGGTAACTTTTTTTTTTTTTTTTTGTCAGAGAGAGAGAGAGAACACGCACAAGCAGGCAGAGGGAGAAGCAGGCCCCCGCTAAGCAAGGAGCCCGATATGGGACTCCATCCTGGGAACCTGGGCTCATGACCTGAGCCAAAGGCAGCTGCTTAACCAACTGAGCCACCCAGGCGTCCCATGATGGTAAATTTTTAAAGGGGGCTAGAAATGTTAGCCTAGGGGCACTGTTACCTCAGTTGGTTAAGTGGCTGCGTTCGGCTCAGGTCATGATCCCAGGGTCTTGGGATGGAGCCCTACATCCAGCTCCCTGCTCAACAAAAAGCCTGCTTCCCTCTTTCCTTCTGCCCTCCCCCGCACTTGTACAAGGGCTCTCTCAAATAAATAAAACCTTAAAAAAAAAAAGAAACATTAGCCTAATTCTAAAATTGAGGAAATGGTTCAGCTTTATCTAAAAGCCTGGACTAGCACTGGTTGGAAGTAAAGTATTTTCAATAAGCCATTAATTTGACAAAATCTATTAAGATATACAGGAGGTGATGTGGGGAAAACCTGAAGATTATGAATGGCCTTGAAAACTGTACACTTGAACTCTATTCTATTACCTGTGACAAAATCTGAATTAAGGTTTCTCTTTGAATCATTAGAATTACAGCCCCCTATCTACCACCATTCAATTTTTACAACCACTCAGAAGGCTCTGGGGACACGAAGATGTCCTGTAATTGCAATCTATAACTACAGGGTGATTTTTAAATTCTTTATGATATTTTATATTTATAGTGCTTTAATTAGACTAAAGGCATGGGACTCAGTAGTAACTGGCTAAACTACATAAAATTATCTTGATTAATGACCTATCTGTTTATGAAATGCAAATATAACATCTGGAAGGTAATGAAAGTAATTAAAACACTTTGTTTTTCATCTGAACTATACTTCTGTCTGACAAAGAGAATGTATCCATTGGGTACATTATCTGTTTTGTAAGCCAATTCCTCCAGCTTCAAGTAACCTAATCCAGTTTTGTGCCACGTTTTTCATCTTTATAAGGGCATACATAATAGAAACTACTTTAAACTGCTAGAGTATTATTCATAAGAAATTCAAAGTCTTAATTGCCTTCTAATGGAGTTTGGGCGCCAATTACGCAACTATGCTTTGGTTATAGTTGGTCGACCCCCACTCCCCACCAAAAAGAAGGTAACGTTAAAATCTCAAACCAGACTAAAACTACGTTAGTAGGCTAGCTATCTTAACATCCTTTTACTTTAATCTTTTGGCAATACCATAATCACTTGAAATGCAAGTCACTAAATCAAACGCCAACCAGCTCTCCAGGTTTTTTTTTTTTTTGTAGGCAGGTCACAAGTGTGTTGAAGCGATCAGCCACTTCATTCTCTTAACTACCTAATTCTACACCTGGAATACACGACTGAACAAATCTTGTCTCCACACTATCTCACCTTTACTCAGCCTTGTTGTCAAAGAAAATGAACACTTAATATTCCTGAAAAGACTAACATTTCCAATAGTTTGGAAAAAGTCTGAGTTGAGAGTTACAAGAAACTATTACCCAAATACTTTGGGGGAGCCCAAGTCAATGCTTGTCCTGCCCTCCTCACTTTCCTTTAATTCTCAACACAAAGAAAAGGGAAAGTAAAAACGAAGGTAGCGACACCATTACAGCCCACTTCGAACTTATAAGCAACATGAAAGCACAAAAGCACCCGCAGTGTCTCCCAGTAGAGACTAAGACGACCGCCCTGTTGCCAAGCTCCATCGCAGCTTCGGCAAGCGCAGGAGGCCCACTCCCCCACCAAATGATGCCCCGGCGACTTGAAAAGCGCGGCAGGCCTAGCAGCCAGTGACCGACATACAGCAGCTCCAGGAGAGCAGAGCCCTCTCCCCAAACCAAAGGCCTCGGCTAGCACCGAGAGCCCCAGGGAGCGGTCAGGAGTCTTTTTTTGTCCTAGCCCTCCCTACCACTTTCCTCCCAACGGGGCGACACTCGACAATCGCTAAGCAAAGCCCAACCAGTCTCCAGAACGCGTTCCAGGAAGCCCACCGGGAGAGCCAAGGCCACCTCCTAGCCCCTGTGGGGAAAATGGCGCCTGTCACCCCATCTCCCTCCCGGCTAGTCACAAGGACCAGCCTCCCTCCCTCGCTACAAAATGGCGCCTCCCGCTGGGGCCCCAGAATCGGCATAAATCACTTGTCAGCGAGGCGGTATCTGTCTAGGATTAGCGGTTCTGCCAACCAGTCAGACACAGGAACTTTGATTCCGCACTTTGCACAAGCCATTCAGGCGCTGGCTGCAAGGCCAGACGAGGCTAACGTCACGAAAAGGGGGCGTAAATGAGGCGGTGTCCTTTCGCGTCGCCTAAATTTGAGCCAATGGCAAGCAGGAAGCACCTCGTGAGTGACGTAATGACCACCCAATGGGGGTTGTGGGCGGGCCTCGGACTCGCTATGCGGGTTGCGGGGCCAGGGGGCCGGGCGGCTGTTTCCTGTCCTGGTGCATGGTGGTCGGACGAAGGAATTGTTGGAAAATTTTCTCGGAGGTTCGTATATAAATGTGTTTTTACCCAGTGTGCATTATTCTCCGCCCGGCCGCCGCCCTCAGCGCGGCGGCGCGGGCCCGCTCGGGCCCGGGCTCTGACTCCGGCTGCTCAGCCTTCGCCGCAGGCCCTGCCGATCCTACGGCCGACCTCGGTAGCGGCGCCTGGGCAGAAGCGGAGTTTATTAATAACCCGCGGCCGCCACTCTGGGGCGGCGGAGCCTTTCTCGCTGAGGACGCACCCCCCCCTTGTCTCTGCGAGTTGCGCCCCGCCTGTTCCCCTCAGGGGACCGCCGAGGGGAGGGAGAGAAAGAGGGGAGGGTGGAGCCCTCGGGAGCCTGGCGGCGCTTCTCTGCATGACCTCCGCGCGGGCGAGTCCCCAGACACCGCGGAGGCAAAGCTCCTTCGTCTGGGACGCTGGGCCACGGTCCGTACCAGGCCCCAGACCGACGCCGGCGGCAGGACTGGCCCAGGGCCCGCCCGGGATCCCGTTTGCAGATCGCACCCAGAATTTCCTCCCACCAATATCGTGCACAAATTTCATGTTTCTGTCTTTTTTTTTTTTTTTTTTAATTTTTAGGTGACTGGGGCCTAACATCGAATATTATAAGTTGTCAGTTTTATCATTGCCCTTTTTTCTCGGTTTTGCCCAGAGTTAACGAATCTTTCAGTTGCTTTGTACTATATTACTGTGGAACGTGAACCAATTCTTATTCCCTCCCCTGTTGCTTTTTTAAAAGCATTTTAAGTTTTTTTTCCCGCACTAACAAAGCTAAGCAAAAAGTAGGAAGAATACCATTACTAAACCCACTAGTTGTTTAAAATCAGCTTCAGCCTTTGCTTTGGAAGTGTCTAATCAGCTGGTATGATCAAGTAAGGGTGTGATGAAAAATTGTAGGTTCAAGGTTGTGGTCTTTTTCAGGAAAAAGACCGGTTAGAAGATACAGGTCTTGCTGAGCTAAAAATTTGTGCAGTATTTAATGTTTGCTCTTACTGGATTACTGGAACTAGTTTAAGTTCGTTGTTAAAGTGTTTAGTAAGAACAGGTGATAAGGACCATCACCAAGATAAGATACATAATTAATTTTATCCAGGCGGATTTTGACTACTTTGGAAAGTAATTATTTGGCAGTTTACAAATACTTGAGTGGCTCTTTTTTCTATACCACCGTTTTATTTTCTAAAAATAATATCTTTATTAATATAATTTATGTACCTTACAATTCACCCATTTGAAGTACGAAATTAGGTAGGTTTAATAAATCCTATTGTGCCCCCATCACCACAATCCATTTTAAAACATGTTCATCGCCCCAAAAAGAAACTACCAGTTAAAATACTCCCCATTTACCCTTAAGCCTGCCTCCTTCCCCAACCACTAATCTACAGATTTCCCTATTCTGAACATTTCATGTAAATAGAATCACAGTATGTGGACTTTGTCACTGGCTTTTTTCACCGCATAATATTTGCAAAGTTCATTAATGTTATAATTTGTGTTAGTACCTCATTTCTTTTTATTGCCAAATAATATTTCATTGTATGGACCTAAGTTTTATTTAAACATTCATCTGTTGATGGACATTTGGGTTTTCACTTTTTGTCTATTTTGTGAACATTTGTGTACAAGTTTTTGTGTAGACATGTTTTCTTCTCTCTGGGATATGTATGTCTAGGAGTAGAATTTCTCGGCCATACGATAACTGTATACTCAGCCTTTTGAGGAACTATCAAATTTTTCCAAAGGGGCTGCACCATTTTGCATTCCTCTCAGCAGCATGTGAGAGTTCCCATTTCTCCACATCCTTGCCAACACTTGTTATTAATCAGTCTTTCTGATGGTAGCCATCCTAGTGGATATGAAGTGGTATCTCTTGTGATTTTGATTTGCATTTCCCAATGGTGTTAAGCATGTTTTTCATGTGTTTATTGGCCATTTGTATATCCTTCTTTGGAGAAGTGGATCTTTTCCCCATTTTGAAATTGGATTGTCTGCTATTGAGTTGTAAGACTTCTTTGTGTAAAAGTCTTTATCAAATAGATGATTTGTAAAATGTCCATAGCCCTTTGCTGCAAGTTGGGATATTGCAGTGGAATAAGCATTCATCATGTTCCTCATGGAATGATGACCTAGCTAAGTTAGGGAATTATGCCTCCACCATTACTTTAGCTATTATTATAGCTAAATAACATATGTGGCATATTATAGCTAATTTAGCATATGTAGTTTATGATCATGTTAGGAGAACTAACTTACCTCCTTCCTTCCTTCCTTCCTTCCTTCCTTCCTTCCTTCCTTCCTTCCTTCCTTCCTTCCTTCCTTCCTCTTCTGGTTCGTTCTTAGGGTTAAGCGTCTGCCTTCGGCTTGGGTCACGATCTTGAGGTTCTGGAATGGAGCCCCGTGTTAGGCTCCCAGCTCAGTGGAAGTCTGCTTCTCCCTCAGCCTCTCCCCTGCTTTTGCTCGCTCTCTCTCTCTTAAATGAATAAATAAAATCTTAAAAAAATAAAGATTTATTTATTTGAGAGACCAGGACCCTGAGATCATGACCTGAGCCAAAGGCAGATGCTTAACCAGCTAAGCCACCCAGGTGGCCCAGGAAAACTGACTCCCGAGGTTTTTGTGATTACTTAATTTTGAAGTGTTTTTTTGTTTGTTTTGTTTTGTTTTAAATCTGAGGTTTTACCTAGTTCTGAGTCTTTTTGCTCCTGGCTTGATTTCAGGACATAATGATTTCTTAAAGAGTTGTGTTGTGTTGTTTCTCCTTTCTGTGCTTAGTTTGCATTCATTTTAAGTGATGGCCTTTATGGGACAGTGTTTTAGACTTTATTATACTGTCAATCAAAATTATTTTGTTTTTAAGATGGATTTAGACTGAGAAATCTCCCTCATAGAAATTCCCCTCATAGAAAAAAAAAATCGGAGGTGCCTGGGTGGCTCAGTCGTTAAGCATTTGCTTTCGGCTCAGGTCATGATTTCAGAGTTCTGGGATCGAGCCTTGCATCAGGCTCCCTGCTTGGTGGGAAGCCTGTTTGTCCCTCTCCCACTTCCCCTGCTTGTGTTCCCTCTCTCACTGTGTGTGTCTCTCTCTGTGTCAAATAAATAAATAAAATCTAGGGGAAAAAAAAGAAAAGAAAAAAAATTGAAAACAGTGATACACTTCTGTCCACACTTTCCCATAAATCTAATCCCAGTTTAAAACTGTGCTGCAGGGGCACCTGGCTGGCTGTCAGTAGAGGGTGTGACTCTTGATCTCAAGGTCATGAGTTTGAGCCCCACATTGGGTATAGAGATTATAAATAAGTAAACTTTAAAATGCCATTATCGGGGCGCCTGAGTGCTCAGTGGTTTAAGCCTCTGCCTTCGGCTCAGGTCATGATCTCAGGATCCTGGGATCGAGCCCCGCATCAGGCTTTCTGCCCTGCAGGGAGCCTGCTTCCGCCTCTCTCTCTGCCTGCCTCTCTGCCTACTTGTGATCTCTTATTTGACTTGTGGTCAGATAAATAAATAAAATCTTAAAAAAAAATAAAATGCCATCATCAACTATTATTTCATGAAACTTTATTAAAACGACGTTGCAGTGGGAACTCTACAACCTATGGAAATAACTTGTCCATTAATGTGTAGACACAGGCATTTAACTCCACAAACTGCATTTTTTTTGTACTTAAAATACCACTTTACTTAGTATTTCATTTCTACTAGGCACTGAGTTAAATGATTTGTTGAATGGTTTACATATATATATAAAACTATTGTCTTTATTATGAACCTAAGTCAAGTACCAGAGTTATCCCTATTTTACAGGTAGGTCAACTGAAGTTTGGAGTAACTTGTCCATTTATCATACAGCAAAGGTATGACTTGAACCAACGATTTGCCCAAACCTACTCTGTTAGCTGAGTTATTCAGTAACATACCACATACCTACTTCTTTAACTTTTAAAATATAAGATGTCTATAGTTCCTAGAAAGATACAATTATTTTGAGTACTGTACATAATATGGCAAAGCAAGGATGTTTGTGTTATTTATGCACATCTTTAAATAACAATGAATGCCTTTGGCCTTGTATTAAAAATAGTTTTTTTAGTATAGTACAGAGGTAATGGTAACAAGATGTCGGAATCATTTAAATGAATGGCATTTTGTATATGCTATATACACACAGTATAGTAACATAAAAGTAAGGCATGATGAAAAGAGCATTGGAATAAAAGAAGACTAGTCTTAGACCTGTCTCAGGCAGTTAATTAGCCATGTCTTTATACAAATTGTATTCATTTGTTCAACAAATATTTAGTAAGGATATACCATGTGCCAGGCATTCTTCTGGGCACTGAGAATTCAGGGGTGAACAACAGATGGGGGCCCAGCCATGATGGAACTTAGAGTTCACTTAGAAATTCTGATAAGTACTATGAAGAAGATAGAGTTCTGTGGTAAAGAATAAGGGGATAGTGGTAGAACAGATATTTTAGATAAGTGACATGGAACAGTACTTGCTAAAGCAAGAAGGTCAACATGGCTGGATATATACAATGGAGGACATTTGTAAAACACTCTGCAACATGAGTTATGTTAGACTCATTAGATATTTATTGATTATATAATCTTAGGTGTCAGAATTTTAAAGACCCACAGAACACAGTACCTACCTTAGAAAGCTGATAGTCTAATTGGGGAGACTGGACATGGGATTTTAAGGACTGTTAAGAGGAGGAGCATTAGATATCAGGAATCAAGACTTTCAGCTACAAATGAGGTTCGTAAACCTCACTTTCCTCACTTGTAGAAAGAAAATTGGCAGGTTTTGAGTACATCTTGAGTGCTAAGGTCTTTCTGTACTTATTTCCTTTCTTATAATAGACCTATCAGGTGGATATTCTCCCATTTTTTCAAAAGAAAAAACGGAAGCTCAGCAGCAGGTTTTTTTGTTTTTTTTTTTTAAGATTTTATTGATTTATTTGACAGAGAGAGAAAAATCACAAGTAGGCAGAGAGAGAGGAGGAAGCAGGCTCCCCGCTGAGCAGAGAGCCCAATGTGGGGCTCGATCCCAGAACCCCGAGATCATGACCTGAGCCAAAGGCAGAGACTTTAACCCACTGAGCCACCCAGGCGCCCCGCAGCAGGTTAATTGTACAGGAACTGAGTAAAATTAAAATACAGAGCATACCAGCAAATTACTAAGCCATGTACAGATGAAACGTATGATAATAAAAATGTAATTCGTAATTCTCAGTGACCTGGGCTACAAGCCAAATAGCTGCAGATACTGTAGAATTTAAATGATGACTGAGATCTGGCTAGTGAGGGACAGAGGCACCATGGAAGAGCCTGTGGCAATTGCAAGCTGTTTCCTGTGCCTGAACTGCCCTTTCTACTTCTCCTACCCCTAGGAAATGTTTACTTGTCTTTTGATGCCTAAATTTCCATACCATCATCTTTGCATCCCTGAGGCAAATTTAGGTCTCCTTACTCTGTTAATGCTTCTGTTGATAGTAACTTTTCAAAAGTTGATTCTATTTATTCATTTGTTTATTGTTTTTAAGATTTTATTTATTTATTTGACAGATAGAGGGAGAGAGAGCACAAGCAGGGGGAGCGGCAAGCAGAGGGAGAGGGAGAAGCAGGCTCCCCACTGATTAGGGAGCCTGATGTGATCCCAGGATCCTGGACCAGGATCCTGGGATCAAGACCTGAGCCGAAGGCAGAAGCTTAACCAACTGAGCCACCCAGGCATCCCACTTGAGTTTTTAAATATAAATACTAGCATTTGCAAGTATTTATATATATTTTTAAAACATGAATATAGTCATAGCATAAATACTCTTTTTGCAATTTGCTTTTTCTTCCACTTGCAATATATCTTGGACCTATTTCCTACCCTTTCATATCTATCCCTTTTTCATATTTGCATGTTTCATTTATGAACGTCCTATAATTTATTCTTTTGGGTGCACCTTTATTTATTTTTTTTTGATTTATTTATTTATTTATTTGAGAGAAAGAGAGAAGGTGAGAGAGTACGAGAGGGGAGAAAGTCAAAGGGTGAAGCAGATCCCCCGCGGAGCTGGGAGCCTGATGCGGGACTTGATCCTGAGACTCCAGGATCGTAACCTGAGCCTAAGACAGTTGCTTAACCAACTGAGCCACCCAGGCGCTCCCATGGGTGCACTTTGAGATCGTTGACTATTTTTTACTATTGTTAATAATACTCCAATGAACTTTGCACACTTGAGAGTGTCTAATAAGTCCCAAGAAGAATTACTTGGTTGAAGATTTACATTTAAAATATTGATAGTGGGGCACCTGAGTGACTCAGTCGGTTGGGTATCTGCCTTTGGCTCAGGTCATGATACTGGCTTCCCGAGATTGAGCCCGCATCAGGCTCTCTGCTCAGTGGGAAGTCTGCTTTGCCTTCTGCCCCTCCCCCTTTCGTGCTCTCTCTTTCTCATTCATCCTCACTCAAATAAATAAATAAAATCTTTAAAAAATATTGATAGTTCTATTTTTTTATAAGAAAGATAGTTTTTTTTTTTTTAAGATTTTATTTATTTATTTGACAGAGAGTGAGATCACAAGTAGGCAGAGAGAAAGGGGGAAGCAGGCTCCCTGCAGAGCAGAGAGCCTGATTTGGGGCTCCATCCCAGGACCCTGAGATCATGACCTGAGCCAAAGGCAGAGGCTTTAACCCACTGAGCCACCCAGGCGCCCCTTGATAGTTGTTCTAATTGTTGTGGGGTCCCCCGCCACCGCATATTGTGTTTTCATGACCTGTTTTTTTTTTTTTTTAAGATCTTATTTTTATTTATTTGAGACAGAGAGCAAGAGAGAGAGAGAGAGCGAGCGCGTGCACATGACCAAGGGGAGGGACAGAGGGAGAAGCAGACTCTCTGCTAAGTTGGGGGGGGAGCTTGATCCCAGGACTTTGGAATCATGACTTCAGCCGAAGGCAGACCTAGCAAAGCTTAACTGACTGAGCCACCTAGTTGCCCTTAATGACCTGTTTTCACTTTTGTCTTACCATGGAATGAGTTTCTTAAAGGCAAATGCCACTTCTTTTTTACCTCTCTGTATCTCTAAAAGCTTGTGTGTGCGCACACACACTTAATACATATACATGTGTGTATACACATATTCACGTGTATGTATATACACATACATACATGTATGTGTATATACATACACTACTCAAAATACCAGTCCTAGATATTTATCTAACAAACATATTTTTTTCAGTAGTTGATCATGGTAAATGTAAAGACCTAAAGGAGAATAGGAGATGAAATTCAAAAAGTAGTTGGGAGCCAGATTGGAAAGTAGCCTGAATGTCAGACCAAGGAACTGGACTTAGACCTATAAGTAGTACAACTATAAACGATCATAGGGGAAAATGTTTAAACCTGGAGGATCCTATCTCAGGATTCATTTGGAAGGATCTTAAGTCCTTGCTCTTCTTTAGAGTAACCCAAACTTGCACCTGGGCGCCTCCGTCAGTTAAGTGTCTCCCTTCAACTCATGTCATGATCCCAGGGTCCTGGGATCAAGTCCCACTTCTGGCTTCCCGCTCGGGAGGAAGTCTCTCTGCTTCTCCCTCTCCCTCTGCCCCTCCCCTTGCTCCTTCTCTTGCTCTCTAAAATAAATAAAACCTAAAAACAAAATAAGACCCTTTAAAAAAATAAAGTAACCCAAACTAGAATGCATCATGCTAGTGATTTTTATAAAAAAGTTTATGTTGAATAGATCCACACACCCACTTCTCAGAGAAGGGGCCTTGACCTTCTATCAAAAATTGGTGAATGAATATGTTTAAATATTTTTTTAAAGATTTTATTTATTTATTTGTCAGAGAGAGAGAGCACAAGTAGGCAGAGTGGCAGGCAGAACCAGAGGGAGAAGCAGGCTCCCTGCCGAGCGAGGAGCCCCATCTGGGACTCGATCCCAGGACTCTGGGATCGTGACCCGAGCCAAAGGTAGCCGCCCACCCAGGCGTCCCTATGGTTAAATATTTAAAATATATATCATATTTATGCTTCCCTTTAGTCTTTTTTTTTTTTTAAGATTTTATTTATTTATTTGACAGAGAGAAATCACAAGTAGGCAGAGAGGCAGGCAGAGAGGGAGGGGGAAGCAGACTCCCTGCTGAGCAGAAGAGCCGTATGCGGGGCTTGATTCCAGGACCCTGAGATCATGACCTGAGCCGAAGGCAGAGGTTTTAACCCACTGAGCCACCCAGGCGCCCCACTTTAAAATACTTTTAAACAAGAGATTGAAATATGTGCATAATTATTTTGTGAGAACAAATGTGTGGCTTCCTTACGTTGGCATTTTTTTACAAAAGATTTTATTTTTTGGGCCGCCTGGGTGGCTCAGTCATTAAGTGCCTGCCTTCAGCTCAGGTTATGATCCCAGGGTCCTGAGATTGAGCCCCGCACTGGGTTCCCTGCTCAGTGGGAAGCCTGCCTCTCCCTTTCCTACTTCCCCTGCTTGTGTTCTTGCTCTCTCTCTGTCAGATAAATAAATAAAATCTTAAAAAAAAAAAAAAAAGAATTGAAAAAAAGATTTTATTTATTTGTTTGTCAGAGAGAGAGAAAGAGAGAGCACAAGCAGGGAGAGCTGCAGGCAGAGGGAGAATCAGGCTCCCCACTGAGCAAGGAGCCCTTGTGGGACTGTAATCCCAGGACCCTGGAATCACGACCCCAGCCAAAGACAGACGCCTAAGGACTGAGCCACCCAGGCACACACCCCCCCCAAGTCTTTTACAACTGATGATTCAACTTGAAACATTAACTGTATGAAAGTCATACATGGTGAAGATTTTTTTTTTAATTACAGAATACATACAGTAAAAATTATAGTGTTCTTTAATGCTGATGGCTCTATTTAACTGAAGCATACTACGAGAATTTTAAAAACCCAATAATACTCTGAGCTAATCTCTTGTGAATGATGATTGTCTTTCTGTTTCTTTTGGTTATTCAGTATATTGGGTGCATAAACCTTCTATTGGCATATATTACTTTTATTTGAAATTTTGAATTTAAGTAGTCTTATTTTCACTGAGTGAACAAAGTCAAAGGGTTGCACTTAAAAATACACGTATGGGGCGCCTGGGTGGCTCAGTTTGTTGAGTCTGCCTTCAGCTCTAGTCGTGATTACAGGGTTCCTGGATCCAGACCCCTGTCAGGCTCTCTGCTGGTGGGAGTCAGCTTCTCCCTCTGCCTCTCTCCTGGCTCGTGCTCTCTCCCTCTCTGTCTAAATAAATAAAATCTTAAAAAAAGTACATCTATAATAAAATACCACTTTCAGCTGTTTCTTATATTTGGGTTCAAGATAATATTTAGTTTGAAAAAAGGATACTAACTGCTAATAAATATTTAAAAGCTTCCATAATATGCACTGAATTTGAAAATGGTGTCCATTTCCCAGACTGAAATGGTGGTTTGGAAAATGAAGTATACCAAGAGTAGAAGTATCAAAACTAAAAATCTGAAGATTCTTCAAGGTGAGCATCTCTTATTTTATCCCTTGTTGAAACTGTATTCCTCGAGGCTGAATAGGAGGACGAACCACAGAATGGAAGAAAATATTTGCAAATCCTCCGTCTGATAAGGGATTAATATATATAAAGAACTCTTACAATTCAACAATAAAAAGACAAACCATTTTAAAAAACAGACAAAGAAGGGGCACTTGGTTTGCTCAATTGGTAGAGTGTGCACTCTTCATCTCGAGGTCTTACACTCAAGCTCCACCTTGGGCACGGAGTCTACTTAAAATTTTTTAAAAATTTAAAAAGTTTTTAAAAACGGGCCAAAATAGACAAAGGATCCGAATAGTTATTTCTCCAAAGATATAGCAAAGGTCAATAAGCACAAGGAAATATGGTCAACATTATTAGCCATAAGGGAAATGCAAATCAAAACCACAATGAAGTACGACTTCATACGCACAGGAATGGCTATAATCAAAGACTGATAAACTGTTAGCTACGACTAGAAATTGAGAAATTGGAACCTGATACATTGCTAGTGGGAGTATAATATGGTGCAACTGCATTGGAAATGTTCCTCAAAATTTAAGCATAGAGTTACCATATGACCCTCCAAACACTTACATACATACATACATACATACATACTTATCCCCAAGAGAAGTGAAACCTATAGCCACACAAAAACTTGTACCCTAGTGTTTGTAGCATTATTCATGATGGCCAAAAAGTGTAAAATGGCTCAAATATCTAGATACAAACAACTCAGATGATTGGATAAATAAAATGTGGTACATTCATAGAATGGGCCATTATTCAGCAACAAAAGAATGAAATACTGATCTTTGCTACAACATGGATGAACCTTGAAAACCTTTTGAGTGAAAGAAGCCAGTCACAAAAGACCACATACTGTGGAATTCCTTTTATATGAAATATCCAGAAGAAGATCTGTAGAGATAGAAAGTAGCTTAATGATTGCCTAGGCTTTGGGGGGTGGGGTGGGGAGTGAGGTTTTCTTTTTGGAAGTGGTAAAAGTATTCTGAATATAGATTGTGGTGATGTTTGTACAACTTTGAATATACTTGGCTTTGAATGGCTTTGAATAGCCATTGAATTGTATACCTTAAATGGGTAAATATTGTGGTATGTGGATTATATATCAGTAAAGACATTTTAATTTTTTTATTTTTTTTTACTCGGAGCTTCATCCCAGGACACTTAACTGACTGAACCACCCACTTTTTCTTTATTTATTTTTAAAAAGATTTTATTTATTTACTGGACAGAGAGAGATCACAAGTAGGCAGAGAGGCAGGCAGAGAGAGAGGGGGAAGCAGGCTCCCCCCTGAGCAGAAAGCCCGATGTGGGGCTCGATCCCAGGACCCTGAGACCACGACCCAAGCTGAAGGCAGAGGCTTCAACCCACTGAGCCACCCAAGTGCTCTCACCCACTTCTTCTTTAAACAATTATGGTAAAAAAGCAGAACATAAAATTTACATTTTAACCATTTTTAAGTATAATAAAGTAGGGTTAACTGTATACACGGTATTGTGCTACAGACCTCTAGAAAGTTTTCATCTTGCAAAAATGTCTAGGGAGCAACTCTAGGGAGCATCTCTAGGGAGCAACAAGTCCTCTTTTGCCCATCCTCTAGTCCCTGGCAACCACCATTCTACTTTCTAAGAGTTTGACTACTTTAGATATCTCATATTAATGGAATCATGCAGTATTTGTCTTTTTCTTTAAGATTTTATTTTATTTTTTAAAAGATTTTATTTATTTATTAGGAGAGAGCACAAGCAGGGGGAAGGGCTAAGGGAGAGGGAGAAGCAGATTCCCTGTTGAGCAGGGAGTCTGATGCAGGGCTCCATCCCAGGACCCTGGGATCATGACCTGAGCTGAAGGCAGATGCTTAACTGACTGAGCCACCCAGGTGCCCCATTGTATGTTTGTTTTTCTTAGGCTGACCTATATCATCATCTTCCAGAAAGGCAGGAACTTTATTTATTACATACTGTGTCTTCTTGGAGTTTCCTATAGTGCTTCAGGACAGCCTCTTCTGTGTCTGATTTTGGCCCACGATTCATTATTAAATCACGTGAAATTGACTGCATTGCATAAGGTGGCCCTTTTGAAAGCTATCATATATATCTTACATGTTCATTTTCACACACTCTGAAAATGTCAGTGACAGAAACAATCAAGACATGATGATGGATATGATGTGAGCAACGGTAGACTGCTAGGTCTTTGGCTCATTTATGCCTTTTCTTCACTGTCATATTCCCCCCCCATGTGATCATTTTCTAACAAAAGCCTTCGTATCCCAGTCTTTTGTTTTTAAAAAGAAAATGTGCTGTATACTTGCCATCACTTATTATCTCTGGTAATTGTAGTGCCATTTGAACTCCTCTAAGCCCTTTCTCCCATCACTGCTTCATGTATTTGCCAGCAGTTTGTGTCCAGCAAACAATTGTTTCTTCTTCCTTCAGTTAATGTAGCTTTTTTTTCCCTCATTAGGATTAAAACTATAGGTGCTGAAGCCTTCTGAAAGAAATTTAACAGTTGACCAGCTTTCAGGCAAGGGAGAACTTTTATTTATTGCAGATGTGTCAGTTACCTGTTGATGCTATATATTGTAGTTATTTGGAGGTTATAAGTAATTGAATGAAAATGACAAACCTTAGACATTTCTTAACATCATGACCCAAATTGCCTTGTAATCTGCCTTTTTTTTTTTTAAAGATTTTATTTATTTAGTTGACAGAGGGAGAGAGATCACAAGCAGGCAGAGGCAGGCAGAGAGAGAGGGAGAAGCAGGCTCCCTGCCAAGCAAAGAGCCTGATGTGGGGCTCAATCCCAGGACCCTGAGATCATGACCTGAGCCAAAGGCAGAGGCTTTAACCCACTGAGCCACCCAGGTGCCCCTGTAATCTGCCTTTTAAAAAGTTAATCTTCTAGGGGCTCCTGGGTGGCTCAGTGGGTTGATGCCTCTGCCTTTCGCTCGGGTTGTGGTCTCGGGGTCCTGGGCCCCGCATGGGGCTCTCTGCTTGGCGGGGAGCCTGCATCCCCCCCCTCTCTGCCTGCCTCTCTGCCTGCTTGTGATCTCTCTTTCTCTTTGTCAAATAAATAAATAAAAAATCTAAAAAAAAAAGTTTAAATAAAAAAAGTTCATCTTCTAGAATACTGCAGAAATCACAATGCTTACTACATCTTTATAGGTGTTTCCCTTCCATTTCCTTATCTTCTTAATTTATTTCCGTTACAGAGTGACAACTTGTTCTGAAAATTAACCTTTCTCAATCCTATTCTCATCAGGCGTGTTAACAGCAGAATACTAGTGTTACTTTGAGGCTTCTCTGTTAGCCCTTAGAGGTAGCAAGGAAGTGTTGAAGTTTCAGTCTGCTGTATGAACAGTTGTGGATGTGAATCTTTCAGGACTCCCTGAAAAGTCAGCCCTTCATTGACTTTTATCACAATGGTGATACTTTTCCGTGAGCCTAAACTACAGTTCCTGGCTTTAAACCACAGGGTTTCCAAAACAAAAATCAAGAAGTCATAAATATAATTGCAAATTATTACTATCTACACATTGTTGTTTTAAATATTGACACCAAAATCAGATCTTTAGACCTGGAAAGTCTTCAGGAGATCCTCTGGTCCAATTCCTTGGCACAAGGCAGCTAAGTTATCCCATCTCCTGTTTGAAGCAACTCAAGGCCCACAGAGATAATGAGACCTGGAAGTAGGAAAAGAGAGAAAGGAGGCTGTGGTGGTGACTGGTAAAAGAGCCATTCATCCATTTATTTAGCACCTGTTGTATGTCTATTATGAGTCTAGTACCTTTCAGACATGTGAGTCAGCAGTGAGCAAGCAGATAAAAATCCTGGTGCATTCTAGTGCAGGGAAAAATAGATAAGAAACAAACTAAATGAGGGCACTTGGGTGGCTCATTCAGTTAAGCATCGACTCTTGATTTTGGCTCAGGCCATGATCTCAGGGTCATGAGATGGAGCCCCATATCGGCCTCTCCACTGGGCGCGGAGCCTGCTTAAGATTCTCTCTCTTCTTCTCCCTCTGCCCCTCCGTCCCCCTCCCCTTCTCCCTCTAAAACAAACAAAAAGAGACTAAGTAAGTATAAGTCATACGTCAAATACAATAACAGAGGGAAGAGGGATAGGGTCTATCATGGTTGGGAGGTGGGAGGTGCAGTTTGAAATGAAGTGAACAAGGAAGCTCTCACTGGGGTAACAACATTAAACAAAGACTTGAAGAAAACGAAGGAATGACAATGAAGAGACTGCAAAGCATGTTTCAGGCAGAAGGAACCTGAAATGTAAAGGTCATGAGGCAACATCACCCCGTGTGTTTGAGCGAAAGAAGGGACACCAGTGTAGCTGAAATGAAATGAACGAGATGGAGAGCAGTAGGAGGTGAGGGGCAAGATCATCGGGCTCACAGGCCAGGGTAAAGTCTTGTGGCTTTATGTTATCAGGTTTTGAGCAGTAGGGGGACAGGATCTAACTTTTCCCTTCTAAAAGACACAGTGACTGTTGTGTTGAGAGGAGACTGTGGGGAAGTCACTGGGGCCGGCAGGGAGACCCCTTAGGATTGCTAGAGTGTGGCAGTCATCTAGGCAAGACGTGGCAGGGATGGTGAAGAGAGAGGCAACCAGACACAGGATGGCTCTCTGCAGATCGAGGCAACAGGCCTTTGGGAGTCCGTGGGACTCTTCACCATGTTAAACCCAAAGTTGTGAAAACTAGACATGGGACAAAACCGATAGGCAAGAGTTGTCAGTGTGCTCAGTAGTTTACTGATGTATTATGAAAAGCATGCTTTGGACTTTGGATGAATACCCTTCCCCTGCATATTAAAGTGAAATTTCAGCTTATTTCAAACACTGTTTATTTCTGTAGCAAATTTCTGTGGTTCCTAAATATTCTTTGTCGTTGTTTCTTTTATTTGCATTGTTCTTTGTTCTCAAGTGTCTGTGTTTTTCCCCAAGGTAGAAAATGTTGTTAGCCCAAATAAATCGAGATTCTCAGGGGATGACAGAGTTTCCTGGAGGAGGAATGGAGGCTCAACACGTTACCCTGTGCCTGACAGAGGCAGTGACAGTGGCAGGTGAGCAGTGTTATTTGAGGGAATCATGTGGGTTCCCTTGCTGTGGACACGGGGTGCAGGAGGGCAAGGAAGTATTTTTTGTAAACGTGAGAAGAAATCCCATTTGTCTTAAGTTAAGCAGTCTGCCTTATGCCTAATTTTCATTTAAAAAATTTAGACAGCATATACGTGTGAT
Source organism: Nasua narica (assembly GCA_028533885.1). Classification (NCBI taxonomy): domain Eukaryota; kingdom Metazoa; phylum Chordata; class Mammalia; order Carnivora; family Procyonidae; genus Nasua; species Nasua narica. Next base: position 40,175,736 of record CM052815.1, on the reverse strand, counting down.
AGTTATCTAAAGAAAATAACTTTTTTTATAATAGATGGTGACAATTTAGAAAATATGGAAGGTGTAAGCTTGCAAGCAGTAACACTTGCAGATGGTTCTACCGCTTATATCCAACACAATTCTAAAGGTATGTGCCGCTTATATAGCCCGTTGGTTAATACCGGGAATTCATAACCTCCGAGTTGGAGCGCCTAGCAACTACACCCCTTCCCGGCCCATCCTAAAGATGCTGTATTGTATATGGTAATTTTCAGTAGTTTCAGGTTCACTTAAATTTGGGGACACCCTCTGAGACATTTGGAATATACTCTGGGGTGTCAAAATTAGTGGGGGAGTGTCCCCATGTATTTTCTAGTAAGACCCCTCTTGCTTTTTTTACTTCAAGTTATCATGTAATGTTTTTACAAAATGTGCATGGAAGTATAGACCCTTGGTTTTGCTTATATAACATTATCTGTAAATCAGCATTTACCTTGCTCCAAGAACTAGCTCAGTTCTCCAACTCCTTGTTTTTATGGGAACCTACTGAACGCATGTATACATAGTCAAGGGTCGAATAGCACCTAGGAATGAGAATGACATCAGGCCTCAATACACTGATGTATGGGTCACCGTTCCTAAGTGGCTCTGAAAGGTAAAGAGATTCAGCTCCCATAGTTGCTGTGATGAGCCACTCTTCCTCTTGAACTTATTTAATTGAAAATCGGAGGGGAGGAAGAATGGCTGAGGGAGGATTTTCTGCTTTCTGTAGGATCACTGGATGTGTTTTTGAATTGCCTCAGAACATTGAGGGAAGAATCAAGATGAACATGATCTTAAGTAGTGTATGTTTTTATAGTTGATACCATTTTGAAATTGTATAAAGTTTTAAAATGTTTGCTTGAGCTAATTTGTCGGCTTAAATCTTTTGTTCCAGATGGAAAACTGATAGATGGCCAGGTCATTCAGCTGGAGGACGGTTCTGCTGCCTACGTTCAACATGTACCCATACCTAAAAGTAGTAAGTATTTGATACTTACGCTCCTGATTCTCATACTTGAGTATTTGCTGCCTCCAGCTCCCTCTTACTGGTGTAAACTTGGTTCAGTTCTCTAGTCCTCCTTTTAAAAGGGGAGATCAGTAGGTGGCAAAGAGAGGACCTAAAGACCATTTGGACTTCACTGAGACTTTGTCTTAGAAATAATAGAAAAGAAATTACTGGACTACGCTCTGGAGATAAATGGACAACAGTCCTACGTGAATATTTCTATCACTTGAGCTCACTCCTACATGTCTCTCATTTTCTTTTATCCCCCCCTTCTTTCAACTCTCCTTATTTGTTAGTAGATATTCCTAAAACAAGTATTCTACTATGTTTTTACTAAGCACTTACTTAGAGTAGCTTTACTGAAAATACCATAGTGTTCAAGGACTCTTAAAGCATATGTAGGTTTTTATAATGTGTTTAATGGGTTTATGGACTCTTATTGCTGAGTTATCCGATCGTTAGGAAACATGGGATCTAAATGTAAGCATTGTTCTTGAGCAGGGGACAGTTTGCGTTTAGAGGACGGTCAAGCAGTGCAGCTAGAAGATGGAACTACAGCGTTTATTCACCATACCTCCAAAGGTAAACTAACTTTGGAAATAGGAATAAGGGAGGAGTGGGGGTGTGGGAAAGTAAGACCTGCCTGTATTTGCTGAAGTGCTGTCACGTAAAAGAAGATTTGTACTTGTTCTCTGAAATACAAGATGGCAGATTTGGGCACAGTCTAAGGAAAAGCTTTCTAATCATTTGAGCTGTCCAGGAAAGGTTGGAAGAGCAAACCCCTGGTCTCTGGGAGACTTCAAATAGAGGCTACTATTCGAATATGAAATTAAACATTTGAAAGTTAAATTGTTGATTTTTTTTTTTCCCTCTTAAGTATATGTTTTTTAAGATTTTCTTTATCTATTTGAGAGACAGAGAGCGAGTGAGAGAGAGTATGAGCAGGGTGTAGATGGAGAAGCAGGCTTGGTGCTGAGCAGGGAGCCCAATGTGGGGCTGGGATCATGACCTGAGCCAAAGGCAGACGCTCAACTGACTGAGCCATCCAGGCGCCCCTTAAATATAATTTTTAAGCAAGATCCTTTGCCTATTTTGTTGGTCCTTAAGATGAAAAAAAAATTTTAATTTATTTGAAGCCAATGTGGCAAAAATGTTAGCGCTTACTGACTTCGTGTAGGGAGGCCCAGGGGTTTGAGGTGGAATGCATAGGAGTAAAATAGCTCTGCAGCCAGACTGTCTGGGTTCAAATCTGGGCCTGCTGTCTTTCAGCTGGGTGACCTTGTTCAAATTATTTAACCTGTGCTTCAGTTTCATCCTCAGTAAAATAAGTGTTACAGTAAGTATCCACATCATAGGGTAGTTATGAGGACAAAATGTGCAAACATATATAAAGCACACTATTTGTCACATAGTAAAGGCTCCAAAAATGTGAGCTGTTATTACCTTATAGACTATTTTACAGAATGACATTACATGTTTTAGAAAGACTTTAGTTGTGAAACCAAAGGGGGAAATTTTTTAAAATTGGGAATACTTAAATTTGTAAGTAAATTCAATTAAAGTTGAGAGGAAGTAAACTCTGAATTTTTTTCTTTTTTCTTTTTTTTTGAATTTTTTTCTTTAGCAGTGGGACTTAATCACAGGTTCATTGTGATTGTCTAGAATTATGATTTCATGATGCTGTATACATCTTGGCATGCTTATTTAGAAGGAAAAAAAGCCCATGGACTTTGGAGTCATCCCGGCATGAGCTTAGATCCTCGTTCCTCCACATACTGACTTTGACTGTTAATTGTTAGTTTTCTCAATTTTCTGGGTCCTAAGGAAAGGGACTTTACTTCCCCCAAACCTCAGTTTCCCTTTTGCCGAATGAGGGTGGTACATATATACCCACCTCACAGAATTATCGTGAGGATTGAAGGAAATCACACGTGAAAGGCACAAAGGACCTACTCAGCCAAAGTTCCTTCCCTTCTTCCTTTAAATCAGAATCAGACTGCCTGTAATTTCATGCCCTTCTCTTCCCCTCCCCCAGACAGTTATGACCAGAGCGCCTTACAGGCAGTGCAGCTGGAAGATGGCACCACCGCGTACATCCACCATGCAGTGCAGGTCCCGCAGTCTGACACTATCTTGGCGATCCAGGCTGATGGGACGGTGGCAGGCCTGCACACTGGGGATGCCACGATTGACCCCGACACCATCAGTGCCCTGGAACAGTATGCAGCAAAGGTACAGCGTCTCACAGTGTCAAGAACGTCCCAGATACAGCTGCTTTACTTTTCATGAAAATAAAACAAAAAAGTCTTCTTTATCAAAGAAGAAACTAGCAATTCAGAGTCAAAATCAGACAGCCTTACGGAGAAGATCAGCATTTATCTTAAAAGAAGTGCAGTGTAGGAAGAAATAGTTGAGTACAGATAACAAGAATGGAATAAGAGCTTATAGAAAAGAAATGGGGACTGATACGTCACAGAAAGATATATTCAAGGATGAGTGCCATAAAAGAAATAATAAAGTATAGCTGGAACAGCTTATGAATTAAGAAGCAGAAATTAGAGATTGGGAAAAGTGAAGGAAAGTCTCAGTTAAGTTTTACATCAAAAGAACTGGGTGTTTTCCTTGCACGGAACGTGTATCTTGCATATAATTTAAAAGGTTTCTTCTCCCCACTTTCTATCGTAGAAAATTTCAAGCAAACACAAAAATAAATGAGAATGAATCCCTATGTACTATTCACCTAAAGAAATGTCAAAAAGTAAAACTTTTTAAAGCTTTATTTTATTCCTCAAGGTGTCCATTGATGGAAGTGAAAGTGTTACAAGTACTGGGCTGATTGGAGAAAACGAGCAAGAGAAAAAAATGCAGGTATGTAGAGCTACTTTTTTAGAGAAGAATTTCTTTCCTTAGCATTTCAAGGCCCTTCTGTGAATGAAAGCAGGAATAGAGAACTCACTACCTCTATAGGAAAATCTTTCCAGGGAAAGAGTGTACTAGGCAGTAGCTTGCTTGAACTGCCTCCGGTCTCAGGATTTATGATGGATGCACAGTGGCACTAAAGAAATAGAAGTATCCCAGAAATCCCAATGAAGTTTGTGTTCTGGAATCCGAGGCAGTTTTGGAGGCCAGAGATTCTTCTGACTGCCTCCACCCATGGCAGGTTGTGGATCCTTCCTCTGAGGCCCCATCATTACTGCAACTAACTCACCCTCTCTACTTTGCTCGTTGTGTCTTTTTGTTTCTTCTGCTTCTACCTGATTCCCTATACATTTTCCTCTTCAACTTCCGTAGAGAAGGTCCAGCCTCGCTGATCATCATCATTCCTACTGGGCAAAGCCGTTTATGCTTTTTGTACCAGACTGCTTCCTGGGCTGCACAGGGCCACAGGCTGGCTGTCCTTAATTCCGATGCTCACCCTGGGTCCAGTCATTGGGCATCCATTTCCCAAACAACAGCCCAAAGCAGCAGTGCCTCTAAAAGTCTTATACGAAGTGCAAAGTAGTCACGGATGCTTTCTGGGAGATATACAAGTCAAAAACCCCAAACTGGCATAATTCTGCTTCAAATTACATGTTTGTGTGGGGAGTGGGTGTTTGGGTGGGTGTTTGGGAGTTATATAATCATTGTAGCATGTTCTTGCTTTAATGCTGCTCCTTATTTTCTCAGCAGTCACCTCTAATAGTTTGCCGATTGTTCCCTCGTGGCCGTTGTTTGCATTCTTTTGAGAGTTTTATCATACTTAGCTCGTGTTCTAAAATGATTCCTTCAGGGCCACAATTTTAACTTGGGCGTTGGCATCACCACTTAATAACATGGAGTGATACTATTAGAAGTTATTGAGAAGATTTTACCTTTATAATAATAATAAATGATAAGATAACAGGAATCACTGAAATCGCTGGTCGAAATGTCATACTTCTTCTTTTTTTTTTTTTGAAGATTTTATTTATTTATTTGTCAGAGAGTGACATGGTGAAGAGAGAACACAAGCAGGGGGAGGGAGAAGCAGGCTTCCTACAGAACAGGGAGCCAGATGTGGGGCTCCATCCCAGGACCCTGGGATCATGACCTAAGCCAAAGGCAGACGCTCAACGATTGAGCCACCCAGGCGCCCCAGAAATGTGATACTTCTAAACATTGCCGAAGAGCCAACATTTCTGTTTCTTCTCTCAAGTGGTCACGAAGGGGCAGTAGTATAAACAATAGTTGGCAATTCACCAAGCCCGTCAGCTTTGTTACTGTGTGATTCTTGGTGAAATTTTCGAGTCTGTGAAGTCATAAAATGCGAAATATTTTTTGCACTGCAGTATGTCAAATCCACCGAGTCAGGCTCTACTAAAATGCAAATGTGGTATAAATATATTCAAGACATGTAGGTCAGTGCCTTGGAGTCTGTCTCTTATTAGTGACTAACAATTAAGTTTTTAAATAATGGAGTATTTTTAAAGAGAGACAGTTGTAGCTACACTTGTAATTAATATAGAGTGGGTCTTAACAAAAAAAACGAGTGAATTTATCCCTGGGCTGTATAACATACTATTATCATAAAAGTCTGTCTATTGCTGGCTCAGTCAGTTAAGCGTCTGCCTTAGCTCAGGTCATGATCCCAGGGCTCTGGGATGGAGCCCCGCATCTGGCGCCCTGCTCAGTGAGGAGCCTGGTTCTCCCTCTGCCCCTCACCCGCTCTCTCTCATTCGCGCATAAATAAAATCTTTTTTATTTTTTTTATTTTTTTATTTTTTTTTTAAAAATATGGAACGCTTCACGAATTTGCGTGTCATCCTTGCGCAGGGGCCATGCTAATCTTCTCTGTATCGTTCCAATTTTAGTATATGTGCTGCCGAAGCGAGCACAATAAAATCTTTTTTAAAAAGATCTGTTTACCATCAATAATTATTTCTGAATCCAGAAACATAATTAGGAATTTGGTACTGCTAAAGGAAAATATTGTAAAAAGCCCTATTAATGCAGTCATACAACCATTTGGTGTTGATCCCAATAGACAAAGAAACAGAAGGAAGTTGAATAGAATTTTTTTGTAACTGTAGCTTTTTCTCCTTTGCCTTTCTTACCTCTCCTTTACAGACTAGATCTGTGCTATCCAATATGGTAGCCAAATGTGGCTTTTTTTTTTTTTTAAGATTTTATTTATTTATTTGACAGAGAGAGAGATCACAAGTAGGCAGACAGGCAGGCAGAGAGAGAGGGGGAAGCAAGCTCCCCGCTGAGCAGAGAGCCCGATGTGGGGCTCGATCCCAGGACCCTGAGATCATGACCTGAGCTGAAGGCAGAGGCTTAACCCACTGAGCCACCCAGGTGCCCCCCAAAAGTGGCTATTGAGCAATTGAAATGTGGCCACTCAGAATTGAGATGTGCTATGAGTATAAAATACATATTGGATTTTGAACACTTATTATGAGGAAAAAAAAGTAAAATATCTCAATAATTTCTCATATTGATTACATGTTTAAATGATAATATTTTAGATATATGGGTTAAAAGAATTACTAATATTAGTTTCAGCTGTTTCTTTTTACTTTTTTAATGTGGCTACTAGAACGTATATGTACATATATATTATGTTCAGTTAGCCAACATAAAGTTCATCATTAGTAGAACATATTTTTTAAAAATTAGGCTCCAGGCCCAGTGTGGAGCCCAACACCAGGTTTGAACTCACAATCCTGAGATCAAGACCTGAGCTGAGATCGAGAGTCAGATGCTTAACCGACTTAGCCATGCTGGTGCCCCCAGAACATTTTTAATTATAGACATGGCTCGCATTTGTGACTCCTCTATTTCTCTTCATTAGCGCTGGACCAGGAGTTCATGAGTCCTCCATCCTTTCATACAATCTCGTACCATAGTTGAGATTGAGAGCCCAGTACATAGCATTAAAAGGTCAAAATATCACAAAAGAACCACTGCAAATAAGCAGCGCCTCCTCTGGGTACTCCTCCTTCTGCCAGAATGCTTAAGAACTTGTAACTCTGTGCCTGGCTGAACTTTAAATAAAGAGATCTGTAGCTAATACAGTAGATTTTTTTGTAAATAATCTTGTTCCAAAGCTCTAGATTTTTTTTTTCATTTTGATGCTTACAGTTTAGAACTCTTTCTTTCATCTATAACATAAACATACTCATTGTGCTGCTGAGTTGATCTCTTACATGAAACCAGATTTCTTAAGACAAGAAAGACCTAGAGGATCCAAAGTAACTATGGTTATGGGGGAGGGGGCAGTTTTGTCCCCCACCCCCCCCACCAGGAGACATTTAGCAATGTCTGGAGACAACTTTGGTTGTCACAGTTGAGGGAATATTACTGGCATATAGTGGGTAGATGTCCTGCAAGGCATGGGACAGCCCCCACAACAAAGAATTATCCTGTTCAAACTATCAGTAGTGCCAACTTTTTGAAAACCAAGATCTAAAGTACTCTATTTAAGAATGTCCAAGAGTTCATTTGTGAGAACTGTAAGGCTGATGGAGTAGGTATTTGGAGGAGACTCTGACTGCTGTCTTTGCCCTCATGCTGTACCACCCTTAGTTAATTAAGTAGAAAACAGCTTGGTATTAAAGTAGTACACATGTATAATAAAAAGTCCACGTAGTTTCTGCTTTGCCATGTAATAGCTGTGTGACTGAACAAATTACTTAATTTCTCTGGATCTGAGCTTTCTCATCTGCTAAATGAGAGTAACTTGCCTTACCCATCTCATGAGGTTATAAAAACCAAATGAGATTTTCATTTGGTTGACATTTTAGGTAACACATGAGAACATAATTTGTAACTCTAAGTATTATACAACGTTGTTCATACTTTACATGTTCTAGAATACTAGGACTTTTTTTCATGGTAGCTATTAGTTTATTTTAACTTCATTTGAAACTAATTTTATTTACATTGGGGATCAAAGTGCTTTGGCTTGGTACTTTTAATCAGAATTCTAATAGAAAGTACAGAAAGTCAGTGAAGCCAGGTTAGGAAAAAAGAGAGATTGTAAAGATACAGCAGAGCTTATAAAAAGCCAAGATCATGAACTGATAAACAACCAGGCTTCACCGGAACCAGAATTGCAAAGAAGTCAGGACTGGACGTTAATCTCACTCCTTTTTCTTCGCCCTCCCCTCTTCCGTGGCATCTCTGCTCTCTCCTCTGCAGACAGGTGTCCTCTTTGCCTTCATTGAATTTGCATATGGCTCATCACAGTCATGCTTTCTCAGGTTTACCACCCACAACCAACTCGAGATTTTCCTTTATTTCTTAGGTCAAGTTCCAGGGGAGGAAAGTTTGTGGACTTTGCTTGATTTTAAGTTGAGCCTCATAAGGCATAGGTTACCGGTCAGCCTTATATACACCCTCTATTCCGGTTATCAGGCTCTGTGGCTGATGTGGCAGATTCTCCCAGAACGTGGGTTCGGTTATTACCCCCAAACCTGCCTGTATATATAGGCAGTTTGAATGTGGATCCTATTTCATGCATATTTTCTGTGCTTCTATCGAGCCATGTGATCTTGAGCAAACGAACCTTGCTTTTCTAAGCCTCTTTTTTAGTCTCTAAAAGGAAGGTATTTGATCAGTGGTTATTAATCAGGAGGAAACTCACTGAGCTACAGAGCTTTTAAAAATAACCCCTGACTGGGGCACCTGGGTGGCTCAGTCCGTTAAGCCCCCATCTCTTGGTTTTGGCTCAGATCATGATCTGAGGGTCATGGGATTGAGCCCCGAGTTGGGCTCCACACTCAGTGGATCTGAGTCCACTCAGATTCCCTTCCCTATACCCCTCCCTGTTCCCTTCCCTATACCCCTCCCCCTGCTCACACTTTCTCTCTCACTAAAATAAACAATCTTAAAAAAAAATAACCCATGACTAAGATCAGTTTCCAGAGATTTGATCAGTAGGTCTGAGATGGATCCCAGGATTTTTTCAAAAAATATTTTCAGTAGTTTTTTTTTTTTTTTTTAATTTCAAAGAAGTACATTGAAGAAAACAAAATGACCAATTATCTTACTATGTATATAGATAGCTACTGCATACTCTTTTTTTTTTTTTTTAAGATAACCATGTTTACTATTAGATAATCCATTTGTTGTCTTACCTCCAATTTCTTTCATCAGTGTATTATAGTTTGCAGAGTACAGGACTTCACCTCCTTGGTTAAGTTTATTCCTAGGTATTTTATTCTTCCTGGTACAATGGTAATGTACCTGTTTTCTTAATTTCTCTTTCTGCTATTTTATTATTAGTGTATAGAAATACAACAAATTTTTGTGTGTTAATTTTGTATCCTGCTACTTTACTGAATTCATTTATTTTAATAGTTTTTTGGTGGGATCTTTAGGGTTTTCTATGTATAGTATCATGTCATCTGCAAATAGTAACAGCTTAACTTCTTTCTTGCTAATATAGATGCCTTTTATTTCTTTGCTTGTCTGACTGCAGTGACTGGACCACTTCCTTATACTGTACACAAAACTAAATTCAAAATGGATTAAAGACCTAAATGTGAGAACTGAAACCATAAAACTCCTAAAGGAGAACAAAGGCAGTAATTTCTCTGACATTGGCTATAGCAACATTTTTTGTAGACATGTCTCCTAAGCCATGGGAAACAAAAACAAAAATTAACTATTAGACTACATTAATATAAAAAGCTTTTGTACAGTAAAGGAAACCATCAATAAAACAAAAAAAAGCAACCTACTGAATAGAAGATATTTGCGAATGATATATCCAGTAAAGGGTTAATATCCAAAATATATATATTTAAAAAAACTTACACAGCTCAACACTAGAAAAACAAATAATTGGCTTAAAATGGCAGAGGACCTGAAAATACTAATTCAAAAAGATATATCCACTCCTATCTTTATTACAGCATTATATACAATAGTGAAGATATGGAAGCAGCCCAAGTGTCCGTTGATTGATGAATAGATAAAGAAATTATGGTGTTTATAAAATGGAATATTTTGCAGTATTAAAAAAAGAGATCTTGCCACTGGTGACAACTTGGATGGGCCTAGAGGGTATGCCAAGTAAAATAAATCAGAGAAAGACAAATGCCATGTGGTTTCATATATATATGCAATCTAAAAAAACAAGACAAATCAACAAACAAAAAAGCAGAATCAGACATAAATGCAGAGAACAAAATGATAGTTGCCAGCGGAGAAGGAGTGGTGGGGGGGATGGGCAAAATGGGTGAAGGGGAGACGGAGATACAGGCTTCCAATTATGGAATGAATACATTGAGGGAATAAAAAGCACAGCACAGGGAATCTAGTCAGTGTTGCGTGGTGACAGGCGGAAGCTACACTGTGCAGAGGGTGGCATGTCACATAGAGACATTGAACCACCATGCTGTACACCCATAGCTAATACAACGTTGTGTGTCAGCTATACTCGAGTAAAAAAAAATTAGATTAAAAAAAACCTGGGGCGCCTGGGTGGCTCAGTGGGTTAAGGCCTCTGCCTCCAGCTCAGGTCATGATCTCAGGGTCCTGGGATGGAGCCCCACATCGGGCTCTCTGCTCGGCGGGGAGCCTGCTTCCTCCTCTCTCTCTGCCTGCCTCTCTGCCTACTTGTGATCTCTCTCTCTCTCTGTCAAATAAATAAAAAAAAAATCTTAAAAGAAAAAAAAACCCTTATCTCATTGTACCCTTAAAAAAAAATCCAAGTGGTATGGATAGGTAAAAATAAAAAGTGAAGGACCACTACCCAATAAAAATCATTGTTAGAATGTCTGTGGAGGATTTTTGTTTGTTTAAGTAAGCTCCGTGCCCTGTGTGCGACTCAAACTCACGACCCTGAGATCAGTAGTCACATGCTCTACCTACTGAGTCGGCCAGGAGCACCTTTGTTTGTTTGTTTGTTTTTACTCTTCCTAGCAATTCTGATGTGTCCCATGTTCCCTAAAGGTCCCTCTGTTGCCACACTTCTTCCATTAATTCCTTTCTTGAAAGAGCGTTCTTTTGAAAATTCTTCAGGTAGCTTGCATTTTCTCCTTTCCCAAGAGTATAAATGATTTACATCCTAATATATACAGGTTTACCTACGTCAGATAACAAAAGTTCTATCTTCCGTGTGCATCAGACCTTTACAGTAAACGGAATTTCAGGTGCTGACCGATGGCAGTAAAAGCACCAGTTTTCCTCGGCCCTGTCGGCTGTCTCACTTTGTGCTGCGGAAGCTCTGCCCGTTAGTTACCACTGAGCTGCCGCAGCCTGAAGCCTGATGGCTGACTCCCGTGAACTCTAGGGCTCATCGCTTCAAGTCTACTTCCCAGCCTTTGACCTTGGGCAAGTGACATTACTTAACAACCCTGAGCCTCATTTTTCTTATTTGTAAATCATAGGAAATGGTTAATTCACTGGAAAGTCATGGAGGACCAACAAGGCAGCACACAGGCAAAGCACCCCATGAGTGCCCCTCCTCCAGGAATGGTAGTGAACCTCTTTCGTATTGAAGTCCCTTTGGAATTCAGTCTTGGGCTCAGCCCTTTATTTACCAGTGGGATTTGCACCTCCTCAGAACCCTGGAATGTTAAAGCTACAAGGGACATTATCTTCTCCTAAGGTGGTTTTTAAACTCTTGATTTTTCAGTGCGGGGTGGTCCTAGGGTTTCTTCGTGGTCCCGTGGTCCCTCTGGGACTAGCAGAGCTCTGAGCCACCCACATCTGCCCGGGCCAGCAGAGGCAGGAATGCTTTCATCTGTTTTGCACAGTAGAATGCTGTGTAAGATTTCATCTGGCAAAGGAATGTAACTCCTTAAAAAAAGTTTAAAAAAGAAAAAAAAATCACTGCTTTAGGACAATGTTTAGACAAACAAGCCCTACTGACTTGCACAAGGTCACACAGTGAATTTATGGCAGAGCTGAGGTTTTTTCTTCATTCCCAGAACATAAATTAAGCCAAATAGTAATGAAGTCATTTTCTGTAGATGGTTTTAGAAGCTGATTAGCATTTCAAAGGTATTAGCTTCTCTATTGCCCTTGAGACTTTTCCCTTGTGATAATACATCAGGTTTTCTTTTGGCAAAGACCGTGTATGTCCTCTACTGAAATAACCAGTACAGCCCTGCCTGTTCATTTAGCTTTTGGAATTTGGACTCTGCCCACCTTCACTCTTAAAATATCTGCAGAATCATCTATTGCTTTCTATTCTGTGGTCATTGTCCTAGGTTAGTTTTCACCACTTCTTCCCTGCATATTCATGACTACACAGACTTTAGTCTCCTTGCCTCTTTTTTTTTTTTTTTAAGATTTTATTTTATTTATTTTAACAGAGAGAGAACACAAGCAGGCAGAGAGGCAGGCAGAGGCAGAGAGAGGAGCAGGCCCCCTGCCGAGCAAGGAGCCCGATGTGGGACTCGATGTGGGACTCGATCCCAGGACGCTGGGATCGTGACCCGAGCCGAAGGCAGCTGCTTAACCAACTGAGCCACCCAGGCGTCCCTCCTTGCCTCTTTTGTCTTTCACTGTTGCATGCCCTTACCAGAGTTCTCTTTCTAAAACACAGAGCTGATCTCAGTCAGTCCCTTACTTTAAAAATGTTCGGCTGCCCAGAAGAGCTTGTGACCTTGATCTCGAAGTTGTGAGTTCAAGCCCCACGTTGGGTGTAGGACTTAGTTAAATAAAGAAACTTAAAGAAAAATGTTAATGCCTGCCTTTGCTTTCATTATCTAGGTTTACGCTTCAGAATGGCTTCTAGGGATGCCTGGGTGGCTTAGTCGGTTGAGTGTCTGCCTTTGGATCAAGTCATGATCCCAGAGTCCTGTGATCGAGTCCCACGTCAGACTTCTTGCTCGGCGGGGAGCTTGCTGCTTCTCCCTCTGCCTGCCGCTTCCCCTGCTTGTGCTCTCTCTCTCTCTCTCTGACAAAATAAATAAGTAAAATCTTAAAAAAGAAAGAAGGAAAAAAAGGAAGGAAGGAAGGAAGAAAAGAAAGAAACAAGAATGGCTTCTAAAGCTCTTCCCGAATGTGATTCTTAGCTTCCCTTTCTTTTTCACGTTACTCACTGTCCTATAGACATAATCCTCTCGTACTAAGTTTCCAGTTCTTCCGGGCACACTTCCATACTTTTGGTCATACTCTTCCTTCTGTCTGGACTGCTCGCCTCACTCCTCCTTTTCAGCCTTCAAATTTCACTTCGAAACAAGTCGCCCTAACCTACAACTCTGTCACCCCAGGGCCCACAGAGAGGAAAGTCATTCTTCTATTTTTATGATATCTTAATTTCTAAAACAGGTGGTCATCTTTAAAAGCTTCTAAAATCAGGACAATTGTTTGAGGTCTTGTGACGTTGAGGCCCAGAAAAATGATCTCCTGAATATAAGTACAGACTAGGATCTGCACTGTACTCTCTCCCGCGGGTGACCCCAGTGACATAAACCCCTCTTTTTCAGTGCTTTGAAAGGCTTTTGAAGTTGAAAATGCTCTTTACATTGTTTTTAGGACAGATATCCTATATATATTTATATATCTCCTTTGAGCATGTCATGGAACACCTGCCTACAATGGTGATGCTTCCTGGGTTGATTTTTCTAGAATGGGAATAGATCTGTGAGCTCTAGCTTTGCCCCCTTGTGGATCTCATCTTTTGACTCCTTCCATCTGCTGACTTCAGTTCTGGAACACAAATAACCTAATGGGCCCAACACAACAGAATTTTTGTAAAATGATAATCTGAGTCTGGAAACCCACATTACAGTTTTTTATCTCTTTTGTTCTGAAAACAATTTCACCTGCCTTATTTCTGTATGAATAATTTGAACTACTTTTTGTTTCATCTAGATTGTCTTACAAGGACACGCAACAAGAGTAACTGCTAAATCCCAGCAGAGTGGAGAGAAGGCATTTCGCTGTGAATATGATGGATGTGGGAAATTATATACAACAGCTCATCATCTTAAGGTATATTTAAAGGAAATGCTCTATCTGGGTATGACAGGACTTAGGACATTAAATACCAACACGGTATAGTGATAGCATTCAAAAGCCGTTATTTTTCCCTCCCTTACCAGGATAAAGACACACACTCACGCTTACACACAGGTCATGCAAAACGCTATGCAGATTTTAGAAACTGACAACTCTTTGAGAACTCGGGCTATTCTTCTCTGTCTCCGTCATGTCTGGGATACGACCTGGCACATGGTAGATACTCCATCTATTTGAATATGTTTTTGTCAGATGTGAAATTTATATAAGTTTAGGAGAGCTAACAGAATGTAATCGTTCTGTTAATAGTGATGTGTCGAAATCTAGCAGAAGTTGCTGTTAATGTGCTCTGTCTTTCAAATATATGGGCCAAATATTTTGATAGCAGCTACACACAGCATGCCACGATTCAGTAGCTAATCCTTACTGAATAACTTACAGTGTGTCAGGAGCGGGCACTTAGCCTGTTTAGAATAGCAGTCCCCAGTACCCTTTGGTGTGGAACCTTGACGTGTTAATTGGTGTCTTAAGGCCTCATTTTCCTTAAGGTAAAAACACCTCCCTCATAGAGTGGTTGTGAGAAGTAAATAAGTAGATACTGTGTATGTAAAGTACCAAGAAGAATGGCGTGGTAGAGATTCAGTAAATGTTGGTCACTGTCGTGATTCTTCATTTGCCACGGCCGCCCTCTCCGGTAAGTGCGGTTACGTCTCGGCTTTACAGAGAGGATTTGAGGCTTAGAGAAGGCACCTGCCATGGCCATCCCACTAGTCCACGGTGAAGCCTCGCCTCGGGGCAAGGCCCCTCTCGCAGCAGCCTCCACACTCTTCACCTTACTTTGCGTAGCCTCTCCCTACGCTCTGCTCCTGGCCCTCGCCGTGTCTGTGTTCCGTACGGACACCTTTGACCGCCTCCAGTACTCCTGTTCTGTAATTAAAACGAGTACTTCTTAACACACAGCATTTAGGTCTACTTTGAGAATTGCTGGGCCATAGTTTTTGAGAAAAGTTGTCTTTTGTTTTTCAAAAAAACATAACACACAACAAACTGCAGTTCAGCCTTGAACAACACAGGTTTGAACTGCGCAGTCCGCTTATATGTGAATTTTTTCAGTAAATACGGTATAGTACGGTAAATGGATTTTCTCTTAAGAACACTTTCTTTTCTGGATTACTGTATTGGAAGAATACAGTATGTAATACATACACGAAATAATGTGATGATCAGCTTTATGCTCTTGGTAAGGCTTCTGTTCAACAGTAGGTTATTAGTAGTTTACATTTTGGGGGGAGTCAAGAAGTTATATGCAGGTTTTTGACTACAGGAGAGGCGGGGGTCAGCTCCCCTAACTCCCGCGTGGTTCGAAAGTCAACTGTAATTCAAAAGAGGGGAAAACAAAATAGGTCTCTCTTGAGACTGTCTACCTGAGGGATGCCTGGAGGAAATAGACTCATGCCTGCATTTTAATGACAGGTCCATGAGCGATCACACACGGGAGACCGGCCTTATCAGTGTGAGCATCTAGGCTGTGGGAAAGCATTTGCAACAGGTAAAAACACGAATTTTCTTCATTTCATAGTTCCACTTAGGGGGCAAGCAGGGACTGGCCAGGGGCAGGAACTGACCCCTTGCCTTTCTCTGAATTAGTAGATGCACAATAACCAGGGTTTCAGTGTCTCCCTTAACTTTCTCTTGTCCTACTTTCGCTTTTCTCTCTCTTTCTCATCCTGCTTCTGTTTTTCTCCTCAGGCCTATTTCTACTTACTGTGTTTGGTGTTTCACCCCACACTCTGCTTTCTTTTAGCAAAAAAGTAAAAACCGAGTATTAGAAGCGGACACAGAATTTAATGTTAGGACAAACCTGAGGGAACCATGGGCAACTGGGACCTAGCAGGGCTTGGGGCCTGCCTGGGAACACCTCCAGCAGGGCCAGCATTGGGACTAGGCCTCCTGACTTCCACCCTGTTCCTCGTTTAATGTCTTGGCTCTATCTCAAGCTTTTGGGGTAGGAGTTGTGAACATCTAATAAGATTGGGGCACTTTAAAAAAAGAAACACATACAACCTCTTCTAGACAGAGATGGAACTATGGAATTTCCAACATGGCGGCCCTTAGCTGTCATACTCTCGTCCGTTGCTAATAGCAATTCTGTTGTGTTTGCCAGTGTTACGTCCTTGGTGTTTACTATATTTTTCAATTGTTCAATCTCAGTTGGCATGCTTAGAGGGGTCTCATATAATTAAATTTCTTTTATATTTTTCTTAAAGGTTATGGATTAAAAAGTCATGTCAGAACTCATACAGGAGAAAAGCCATATCGGTGTTCAGAAGATAATTGTACTAAGTCTTTCAAAACGTCAGGAGATCTACAGAAACATATCAGAACTCATACAGGTATTGGTATGAACAAATACCATATGTAGGCCAGGATTTGACTGATTGATTGGTTGATTGATTGATTTAAGGCCAGAATTCTTCTTCT
Organism: Nasua narica; assembly: GCA_028533885.1. Taxonomy (NCBI): domain Eukaryota; kingdom Metazoa; phylum Chordata; class Mammalia; order Carnivora; family Procyonidae; genus Nasua; species Nasua narica. Next base: position 40,159,286 of record CM052815.1, on the reverse strand, counting down.
TTTTTTTTTAAATTTTATTCATGTATTTGAGAGAGAGCACGTGTGCCCATGAGCTGGGGCAGAGGGAGAGGAGAAGGGACAAGCAGACAAGCAGACTCCCTGATGAGCATAGAGCCTGACGTGGGGCTTGATCCCCAGGAGCCCAAGATCAGGACCTAACTGAAGTCAGAAACTTAACTGACTGAGCCACCCAGGCGCCCTGAGGCCAGGAATTCTTCATCTGAGGGGATTTGAGGAAGGAGTCTCTGAAAATTTCAGAGTTAGCTTCAAGGGTTTCTCTTAAATTCCTGAAATTCTGTGCACCTTGCCGTTTACTTCTTTCCAGGATGAAGGCCCATAATTTTAAGATTCTCAAAGGGTCCATGTCCTAAAGAAGACAAATAATAGCCAGAGATCACCAGCCTTCTCAGTTTGTAGGTATTATCTGAGCAACAGTCTTATTTACCTAGGATTGCACATCTACTTAGTAGCCCAGCTGAGACCAGAACCTAAGGCACCCTGTTCCTTCTCAGTTCAGCATTGCTTCTCCTGTGTTAAGCTGCTGCTAAAGACAATGAACTCCTAACAGCCCCACAGAAATGATGGCTTATTACTTGCTTGTGATCATCTCTCGCCCCCTTTAATTTCCTCCTCTCCTTTTCCTAAAGAGTACTTTGTTTTTATCTCCCCTCCCCTCTCTTTCTTGTACTTAATTATTTGTAGAATTGGAATACCAATTATAAAGGTAATTATTTGCTTTGGATGAGAGCTGAAAGAATTTCAGAAGCCGTTGATAAGAGATGCTGGTATAAGCTACTGACTAAACTTATTTATAGCTTAATAATTTAGTTTGAAATTTTACCACAGAGGTTTTTTTTTTTTTTTTTAATATTCTATTTATTTATTTGACAGAGAGAGATTACAAGTAGGCAGAGGCAGACAGAGAGAGAAGCAGGCTCCCTGCTGAGCAGAGAGCCCGATGCGGGGCTCGATCCCAGGATCCTGAGATCATGACCTGAGCTGAAGGCCGAGGCTTTAACCCACTGAGCCACCCAGGCGCCCCACCACAGATGTTTTAAACATAGTGTGATAACTTTGTCCCCAGATACTTCTAAATATTCTAAAATAGTTCAGCAAATTTCTATCGAGGACTTGTCTAGTCATTAAAGTTTAGCTTTTAATCCATATATGATCCCAGATAAGCTTTGCTTTACAGTGTTCGGGAACAAAGCTGTAGATCTCTGCTTCTATTTTATTCATGTACTTATTTTTATCCACTGTTATCAGATGCAAGTGTTTCCAAATTCCTGCAAATTCTATTTGGATTTGCTGTATAATGCCAACCTGTTATATAAGTTACATAAAAACACAATCTAGTTCCATTAATATTTGGTCAAAACATTAGAATTATGATTCCTTTGATAGTACTCATTTAGCAAACCATAGAGTCATGCATCAGTTTTTAAATCATGAGTATTTTCATTGGTAAAACACCAAATTGAGTAAGGGGGCTTCAGGGCTGTCTGTTACAAACAAAAATGATTTCAGTGCAAAAACAAAGCAAAGTGCTACAGGGTCAGAGGAGTAGTGTATGTAACATCATGGAAATTGTTGGAATGCCAGATTCCTTATCACAGCATGTCAGAGCTGGGAAAATGTTAAGGTCATCTAGATCCAGAGAGAAGGGATTTACCGAAGACAAACTATTTTCCTTAGGTTAACATATTGAAAAAAAAAAAAAAAAACAACTTTCTCTAAAGAAAGGATCAGAGGTTCCTGCTCCTTTTTAAATGATTTCATACTTGAGGCAGAAATCTTTTGGAATGATTTTTACCAGCAGGTGAATCATAATTTCACTGGACCAAAAGAAAAATAACCAACTTTTGTGTATATAGGTAAATATCTATTTATCTACACATACTTTTTTTTTTTTTAGATTTTGTTTATTTATTTGACAGAGAGAGACACAGCGAGAGAGGGAACACAAGCCGGGGAAAGTGGGAGAGGGAGAAGCAGGCTTCTTGCCGGGCACATAGGAGCAGATAGCTTAATGCAGGGCTCGATCCCAGGACCCTGGGATCATGACCTGAGCCAAAGGCAGACGCTTAACGACTGAGCCACCCAGGTGCCCCTACCTTTTTTTTAAATTTATTTATTTATTTTATTTTTAATTTATTTATTTGAGAGACAGAGAAAGTGAGAGCATGAGAGGAGAGAAGGTTAGAGGAAGGAAGCAGACTCCCCATGGAGCTGGGAGCCCGATGTGGGACTCGATCCCGAAACTCAAGGATCATACTCTGAGCCAAAGGCAGTTGCTCAACCAACTGAGCCACCCAGGCGCCCTTTTTTTTTTTTTTTAAACCACAAACGTTGTTTGCTTAATTTGAGCTTATTGTAAACAGGGCACATGGGAATCAAAACCAAAGACTACTTCCTGCCTAACAGTTTAAAGGCTCTTTAAGTTCTGAGGTTGTATAAAGCAAGTATGAAGAAGAGGAGTATAATTGGCAGAATAGACTTTTTCATAAGCTTAGATTATGAGCATAATAATATATTCAGCAAGTATATGTGATATGTATTATGTGCTAGACACTAGATTTTTAAAAAAACAAAAATTTTTTCAAGATATTATAAGTTGAGTTAAGATATAAGCTTTTGGGGGATTCTAAGGTTCAGATAAAATTTTTTTGCAGTTTATCAATTTTTAATTTTATTTTTATTTTTTATTGTTCAAATACTCTTTTTTAAAATTTCTTTAAAGATTTTATTTATTTGTCAGAGAAAGAGCAAGAGAGAGAAGGAGCAAGAGAGCTCACACAAGCAAGGGTAGCAGCAGGCAGAGGAAGAGGGAGAATCAGGCTCTCCGCTGAGCAAGGAGCCTGATGTGAGACTCGATCCCAGGACCTTTGGATCATCACCTGAGCCAAAGGCAGACGCTTAACCACCTGAGCCCCCAGGTTTCCCTATAATTCTTATTATGGACTCTATTTTTCTTTTGTATATTTTTACGATATTTTTTTTCTCTACTTAGCTCATTTTTAATATGCCCATCTGGATAACTCCACCTTGGAAAATCACGCAATCAGTGATAAGTTTTGAACAATAATCAGAAATAGAATATAGAAATAGAATATAGAATATAGAAATTTAAATTTGGAGTAGAAGATACTATGTACAGGGAAAAAAAAGAAAAAAACCCTGAAAGAGAAGCTCCATACCGGAAGGCTAGAGTCTTAAGTGTGATCCTAGGCAGAATTGAAGGATAAGACATTTCAATTTTTGGAGTGCCTGGGTGGCTCAGAGGGCTAAGCATCTGCCTTAGGCTCGGGTCATGATCTCAGGGTCCTGGGATCAAGACCTGCATTAGGCTCTCTGTTCAGTGGGGAGTCTGTTTCTTTCTTTCTTTTTTTTTTTATATATTTTATTTATTTATTTAACAGAGAGAGAGAGATCACAAATAGGCAGAGAGGCAGGCAGAGAGAGAGGGGGAAGCAGGCTCCCTGCCCAGCAGAGAGCCTGATGCGGGGCTCGATCCCAGGACCCCGAGACCATGACCTGAGACCTCTGCCAAAGGCAGAGGCTTTAAGCTACTGAGCCACCCAGGCGCCCCAGGGAGTCTGTTTCTCCCTCTACCCCTACCCCTGCTCTCTCTCTCAAATAAATAAATAAGAGGTTTAAAAAAAAAGACATTTCAGTTTTCTGTGTATTTTTCCACCATGTAATTTATTCCTTTTTGTGTTTTCAGGAGAAAGGCCCTTTAAATGTCCCTTTGAAGGCTGCGGTCGGTCTTTTACAACATCAAATATCAGAAAAGTGCATATTAGGACACATACAGGAGAAAGACCGTATTACTGCACAGAACCAGGATGTGGGAGGGCATTTGCCAGTGCAACCAATTATAAAAATCACGTGAGAATACACACAGGTAACTGCCTCTCATTTCTTTGTCTTCTGTCTTTCTTCTGTAAACCATTTTCCAGTCATTCCTTCCCTCTTTCTACCACTTGGCATGGTAGAAGGGGATTAAGCAACTTAAAAAAACCCTTTACATTAGCATTTATACATTCATTTATTCAACAGAAAGTTACTGAACATCTGTTGTGTGTTCCCCTGTGTGGCATCCAAGGTACGGAGACAGATACGACATGGTCAAGGGCAGTTGAACCGGGGAGAGATGATAGACCTCTAATTGCTACAGAGTGCAGACTGTCTCCAATTCCTCGAACAAGATGTTTTGGGAGTAGAGAGGGGAGCAGCCATCTCTGTGGGAAGGGAGAAGCATTCAGGGAAGCCTTTCCAGGGGAAATTGACTTTTAGACCGAGTCCTGAAGTTTGCTAGGTGGAAGGCACGGGGCAGGTGATTCCTGACAGGGGAAATGTCACCGTTAAAGCCACAGAGGTGTGGAAAGCATGATTTATCTGCAGAATATGGCAGGCATAGGGCACATGTAGGAGACTAGTGTGAAGTGAGGTTGGAGGGGTAGGCGGGGGCCTTGCGTAAGCACTATCACGGTAAGGGTGTTTCTTTCTTTTTTTTTTTTTTTTAAATTTATTTATTTGACAGAGAGAGAGATCCCAAGTAGGCAGAGAGGCAGGCAGAGGTGTGGGGGGAAGCAGGCCCTCCACCGAGCAGAGAGCCCGATGCGGGGCTCGACCCTAGGACCCCCACCGAGATCATGACCCGAGCCGAAGGCAGAGGCTTAACCCGCTGAGCCACCCAGGCGCCCCGGTAAGGGTGTTTCTTAAATTGGCCTTTGTGGTGTTTGTGGGGCAGAGGGGGAGGGGCAGTCTGTGGCTATATTCTTTTTTAAAAAATAGCTTTATTGAGCTAGAATTCACATTCTGTACAATTCATCCATTTAAAATATATGATTCATTGTGTGCCAACTATTCTTCAGTAAAGATGAATAAATTCATTAACTAAAGTATATGATTCACTGTTACTTAGTATATTCACAGGGTTGTACAATCCATCAGCATGATCCAATTTTAGAGCCTTTTCATTCCACCTAAAAGAAACTCCATACTTCTTAGCAGTCTCCTCCCACCCCCACCCCCTACCTGTAAGCAGTTGTCGTTCTGTCCTTACTGATTTGCCCGTTCTGGGCACTTCATCCACATGGAATCCTGTGACCCCAGGGATTTTGCGTCCGGCTTCTTTCACTTAGCATGCTGTTTTGAGGCTCAGCCATGTCACAGCCTGTCTCCGTAGCTCTTTCCTGTTAATTACTGAATAGTATGCCATTCTATGAATGCGTCACATTTTATTTCTCCATTGGCCAGTGGCTTTCGCTTTGGCTGTTACGAATAATGGTGCTCTGGGCATTCACGTACAAGTTTTTGCGTGGAATTCTGTTTTCATTTCTGTTGGGTGTATACTTAGGACTGGAGTTGCTGCTTCGTATGGTAACGCTGTGTTTAACATTTTGAGGAACTTCCAGACTGCTTTTTCACAGTCTCTCCAGCGACGTGTGAGGCTTCCAGTTCTCCACAATGCAGCTAACAATTATTATCTGTCTTTTTGCTTATAGCCAACCTAACAGGTGTGAAATGGTATCTATCCTCTTGTGCTTTTGATTTGCATTTTCCTGCATCCTAAAGATGCTGAGCATCTTTTCCTGCGCTTATTGACCATATGTAGGTCTTCTTTGGGGAACTGTCTACTCAGATCCTTTGCCCATTTTTCAAATTTGGTCCTTTTAATTGTTGAGTTGTAAAAATACTTTGTTATATTCTGGATACAAGTCCCTTATCAGATGATTTACAGATATTTTCTCCCATTTTGTGGGTTGTCTTTTCACTTTCTTGATGATACCATTTGTAGTACAACTGTTTTCAATTTTGATGCTGCACTTTGCAAATGTATTTTTAGTGGTAGGGAAGGGAAAGGCAAATGGAAGGCTAAGGCAGAATGTGCATTAGTTTTTTAAGAAGTTGTTTAATACATTGTCTTGATTACTGGTATTAAGAGTAACTTTGCATTAATTTAAAATTAAAAGACATTTTGGGGTGCCTGGGTGGCTCAGTGGGTTGGGCCTCTGCCTTTGGCTCAGGTCATGATCTCGGGGTCCTAGGATCGAGCACCCTCATTGGGCTTTCTGCTCAGCGGGGAGCCTGCTTCCCCATCTCTCTCTGCCTGCCTCTATGCCTACTTGTGGTCTCTCTCTCTGTCAAATAAATAATAAGTAAAATCTTTAAAAAATGTTTAAAAAATTAAAAAAAATTAGAAGACATTTTTACAGAATGGCATGTTAGTTGCAGTGTTTCTCTGGCTGCATTCCCCAGATCCCTGAGCATCTCTGGAAATCTTTCCAGGGATCCACAACAATCCCTTCCCTTTTGAAGAAGTACATTAATAATTTGAATATCACTATGGGAAGAGAGAAAACTTTAAGAGGATTTAGAGAAGGTTTGATTTTTTTTTTTTTTAAGATTTTATTTATTTGAGAGAGAGAGCGAGAACACAAGTAGGGAGGAGAAGGAGAAGCAGGCTCTCCCTGCTCAGCAGGATGCGGGACTGGTCGTGGGACTTGATCCCAGGACCCTGAGATCATGACCTGAGCCGAAGGCAGATTGCTTAACAGACTGAGCCACCAGACACCCAAACGTTTGCTTTTTCTTAGAAAAAAAAGTCGCTCGGTCCATATTATAGAAAGATGTTAAAGGGAAATGAGACGAATGGTGAGGAAACTGAGGGCTGGTAGAATATTCAGAGTGAGATAGAGAAGGATACAAATGAAAAGACATTGAAGAGATATCCGCACAGGACTTGGTTAGTCACGAGGTGTAAAGAAGAACCTATCAGTCTAGGTTGTGTAACGGGTTAGATGATAATTGTAAAATGGGGGAGAACAGGTTGGAAAGGGAAGTTTGGAATCTATAGTCTCTGGGTCTCCCTCCCGACTTGAACTCTATCTGTATATTTGCTATAATGATCTGCAAAGTTTTTACCCAAAATTTATGATCCAAACTGAAAATCCACTATAATGAATCTACTTGTGATGCATTTTTCTATGAAAGAAAAAAATTTTAAGTTGTGTGTGGGTCTAAGTGAGAAAACATAGGGCGCACTGAAGTCATATTTCTGATCGTGTCTTATGCTTACATTGGGTAGTATGCATTACTGCCATTTTGGTTTAGATTTGTTTGGGTAGAGGGAGCCAGTCGAGGCTGTGCAGATAGCCAGTAGGGGGCGCCAAAGCCCAAGTCAAATCCACTTCTGTCTTGACTGTGGTTTGGTGCCACCTAGTGGCAGTTTCTGCTCCAGCCTAAATATCAGTGGGGCAGGTTTTCTGTTGGAATTGCCTGCCATTTCCCTGGCCTTGCCCTCATCAGGCTGTCCCACAATCATTTACCAAGATAAGAACATTAACCTACCCTGCTTTGCGAACATAGATTGGGCAGAGGAAGGAAGCAATTTCCATTTACTTTATGCTTAAGACTTATGTTACAGATTACATTAGGGTGAGATTTTTACCATTTATGGGTGGTCTTACCTTGTTTAGAACCATGGGATGGGGCGCCTGGGTGGCTCCCCCAGGAAAAATGCAATTACCCAAGGAAGGGTTCAAAATGAGAATAAAGTAAGATATGTGCGTGTATGCACACATGCATGTGCACATTTTAGAAATTATATGGGTATGTCCTTTTAGGGGCGCCTGGGTGGCTCAGTGGGTTAAGGCCTCTGCCTTTGGCTCAGGTCATGATCTCGGGGTCCTGGGATCAAGCCCTGCATCGGGCTCTCTGCTCAGCGGGGAGCCTGCTTCCCCCTCTCTCTCTGCTTGCCTCTCTGCCTACTTGTGATCTCTCTCTGTCAAATAAATAAAATCTTAAAAAAAAAAAAACCTTTAAAAAAAAAAAAGAAAGAAAGAAATTATATGGGTGTGTCCTTTTAGATTTCTAAGTGTCCAGACCATGGCTAGTAGACTTTTTAGGCAATCCTTTTTTATTGTCCTTATAAAACCCTTAGGGAAAGCTTCATTTGTTATAGTCATAATTGCATTTATTATTTTTAGTATAGTATTAATATCTAGCTTGTCTAGTTGTAGTTAACAATAAATGAGTTTTATTAAAGCTTAGAGTTAAACTGGGCAACATCGCCATCCTTTTCTCATCCCTTAAAATTAAGGGAAAAGTGGTATTCAGGGATGAGATAAGACTCAGAATTCATACTAATTCTGAATTTTGAGCCAAGACAAAACCATAGTTAGGGGAGTCTTGTCTTGTGTTCTGCCTTATGGAGGTATAGAAGGAGATCTGACAACTATCTATTTTTGCTATTAGATGCTTTTTTTCCCCCATGGGGGGAATGGAATGATTATGCCTTCATATGTAAAAGTTGATTTTGTGGTGTGTATTCTTTACTTAGGTGAAAAGCCATATGTTTGTACAGTCCCTGGGTGTGACAAAAGGTTTACAGAATATTCCAGTTTGTACAAACATCATGTTGTTCACACTCATTCCAAACCATACAACTGTAACCACTGTGGGAAGACCTACAAGCAGATCTCCACACTGGCCATGCACAAACGGACGGCCCACAATGACACTGAGCCCATCGAGGAGGAGCAGGAAGCCTTCTTTGAGCCTCCCCCAGGTGAGTATTCTTTCTGGTAAAGCTCTGTCTGTGTTGGGGAATCAACAGCTATCATAATCTGTGATTCATAGCATTTTCTCAGATCACAGAGTTTTAGTCAAGTAATCACACTGACATAGAATTTACAGCTGTAATCAAAGAAAGGGACTTGGTGCTCCTGGACATCTAAGAAGGGAAGTTAATCTAGTCTGGGAAGTGTTTTTGCTTTGTTTTGTTTTGCTTTTTCCCTGTTTAGTTCTCCTCTTATTAAACAGAAGGATCACAATAAAGTGGATTTAGGACACGCAGCTTAGCTCGAATGGCAGTTTTTCTTCTGTCAGATCTGGTTGCACTTGTATATACGATGGAGGGTTTTAGCTCTTGACTCTGGCTTCTGTTCAGCAAGAAAAGCAGTAGTTGTCACTAAAGAAGCCCTGGAGCCTGCCAGCTTGGAGATCAAGCTTATTTTAAGTGACATTGGCCTGAGTGGTAGGAGCAGAGGGATCTGCGATGGCGGGAAGCACAGGAGGGACCCACTGCCTCCCTGGTGTCTAAAGCAGTCTCTGCCTTGCTTCGAGCTGAGCTTGAGTGACATGACCCTTTTGCTGCTTAATAAAGTGACCTCTAGGTATAATAGAATGCGAAGGCAAAGAGTTGCAGCAAATTGCTTGCACAAGCCATGTGAGCTTTCTGGTTTTGTAAAGTTTATTACAGGTTACCTAGGCACACTTCTTAAATAAGTTAAAGTAACAACTACTACGAGAGATGGTAGAGGGTGGATAGGCGTTAATTTGATGGAGAGGCAGGGAAGTAAGGAGCAAAGTCAAGAGGACATTCCAAGAGGGAAGGGCACATACAGAAAGCCCTCAGATTGGAGAGAGCAAAGTAAATTGGAGAGGCTAAAAGAAGTCTGACCAGTGGGGCATTTCTGCCCCAGAGAACAAGGGAGGAGCAGCTAGACTATTTGGGGGCCCTAACGATGTTGATCTTAAGTACTAGAGTGCTGTAGCACACCCAAATAACTCTTTGTTCATTCATGTGCTTTTCAGTAGTGTTATAGGAGACAAAAGCATTCATTTTGATAAGAATAAACTCTCGGGAAAAAACATTAGAGGATTATATTCTGTGATTTCATAGGTAAGTAGGTAAAATAGGTGAAGGTTTTCTTAAAAAACAAAACAAAACCTAGGTTGTCCTGCTGTTTCACTAGGTACCTCCTAAACAAGGTAGATTTGAAAATGAAAAGAAATCATATTTTCCCATTCTTAGAGTGAAGTGTTGAAAAAACTTTAGGTGAAAAAAGTTGGTCGGAGAATAAGGGGAAGAGCACATCATTCACTCCCTGCTGCAGTGATTCCCTGTAGTTCTAGTTTGTCTTTTCAGACGTCTGTCATGTGGTCGAAGTAACCGCTTCTTCAGTCCTGCGTGCAGTGCTTTGGGGGAAAGCGCTGTGAGTGGGCATGGCCCTGTAGCCCCCCAACCGCTGGGTCCTTGCAGTGAGAAAGCAGGCTTTGTTGTTTTTAAAGGGGCTTTAATGAGGACACGCTCAAGTTTTAAAATTTTTTCTAAGCTTCTTCGGTCTCTTTTTTCGACGTGGATCTTGGCGGATGGTCTGAATTTCTCGTATTCTGGAAAATAGTCTGTAATATGCTAAAGCACATTTTGTTAAAAAAATAATCAACGAAGATTGTTTTTCCAAGACTAGGGATGGGTTCGCGTTCCTTTCCTTTCATATGATTCTTGAGGTTTTGTAGCCCACTGGGATAACAGTATCTAAGTGGCTGTGACACAGAACAGACGGGCGTGAAGTAACCGTGGAAATTACACCCCCGCGACCCGAGCCATATGCGTGCAAGCGTCAGCCACTAGCATGGAGAAGTACTCTTAAATTAGCAGAAGTCCTTCCTTGAAGGAAAAAAAAATACCCCATATTTATCCTCTTTCTGACTTCGTGGGAGGTAGAAAGCCATAGAAGAGAGGGATCAGCAGGCTTCCTGGTTGCCAAGTATAGCAGTAATGGACTGTTGAAATTGCTGTTTACTTGCGGGTTCTTTATGAAATAAAGAAGTGGATGGGGGTTCTGTCCGCATTAAATGATTAACCTTACCCCTGATAATAATGCCATTACCTTGTCTTTACACAATGTGGTCATTGTGTACAGATGACTTGCAATCAGTCACTTGTGTTAAAGAGTAAGTAATTTAGTATTACTAGTAGTTTCTGTTGACACCACATTCTGGTTTTGCGGTTAATGTTTATGAAGATTGTCTTATCATTTTTAACAGCTTCTTAAGTGACTGCAAGAACTTCATGCATACTTGCCCTGTTGGAAGTGTTGTTTGCCAGGCAGTCTTCCCGTCCTGTACCCCCCATGCCCCGGGACACGTGCACGGTATCACAGAATGACTCCAAGTACGAATAAAAGGGGTCTCCCAAAATTTGAACTTTTTTTTTAAAAGTTTTGTTTATTTATTTGAGAGAGGGAGAAAGAGAGAGCGTGAGCAGGGGGAGGGGCAGCAGGAGAGGGAGGAGCATGCTCCCCACTGAGCAGGGAGCCCGATGGGGGCTCGATCCCAGGACTGATCATGACTCTGGTGAAAGAGTGACGCTTACCCAACTGAGCCACCCAGGCACCCTCGAAATTAGAACTTTTAAATTTGATGTGGAAAGGTTTGGTTTGGTCTGCTTTATTTGGTTTGGCTCTACAAAAGTGGCAGTGGAAGAATTGGAAGGAGGTGCTGGAAGCCATTTTTATGATTTGGAATATAATACATATACACTTTATACAAGTATTTCTGTCATATTTAAAATATTCTGTTTTTGAAATGCAAATCAGAACTACCCTGTGACATCCCCTCACACCTGTCAGAATGGCTAAAATCACACAGGTGTTGGTGAGGACGGGGAGAAAAGAACCCTTGTGCACTGTTGGTGGGAATGCAAACTAGTGTGGATGCTGTGGAAAACAGTATGAAGTTTCCGCAAAAAAGTTAAAAATAGAATTCCCTATGATCCAGTTATCAAATTATTGGGTATTTACTTGAAGAATACAAAAACACAAGGGATGCCTGTGCGGCTCAGTTGGTTGGGCATCTGACTTTTGGTTTCAGCTCAGGTCGTGATCTCACGGTTGTGAGATGGAACCCTGAGTCGGGCTCCCTGCTCAGTGCGGAGTCTGCTTGAGATTCTTCCTCCTCTCTCCCCCTCTGTCTCTCTGACTCTCTCTGTCTTCTCAAATAAATAAAATCTTAAAAAAAAAAAAGAATACAAAAACATTAATTCAAAGGGATACATTCACCCCTATGTTGATAGCAGCCTTATTTACAATAGCCAAGGTATGGAAAGAGCCCAAGTGTCCATCGATTGATGAACGGATAAAGAAGGTGTACACACTACACACACATACACACATGCACACACACACGACAGAATGTTATTCAGCTATAAAAAGGAATGAAATCTTGCCATTTGCAACATGGATGGAGGCAGAGTATTATGCTAAGTGAAATAAGTCAGAAAAAGAGAAATACCATATGATTTCACTCATGTGGAATTTAAGAAACAAAACGAACCGAGCAAAAAAAAAAAAAAAAAACAAAAAAGAACAAAGAGAGGGAAAAAAAGAGAGACAAACCAAGAAACAGACTCTTAACTATACCGAGCAAACTGACGGTTACCAGAAGGGAGGTAGCGGGGAGGGGATGGGTGAAATAGGTGACGGGGGTTAAGGAGTATTGTGACGAGCACCAGGAAGTACGGAAGTGATAAATCACTCTGTTGTACATCTGAAACTAATATCACACTTTATGTTAACTAACAAGAATTAAAATAAAAATTTGGGAAAAAATAAATAAGAAATATTCAAAGTGATTAAAAATATATATATATATTCCTCTGTTTTCTAAACAGCTTGGTTGGTCGGTCAAATAAATGATTCATTTGTTTTAAATAGGTCAAAGCGAAGATGTTCTTAAAGGGTCCCAGATCACGTATGTTACAGGTGTGGAAGGGGATGATGTTGTGTCCACACAAGTAGCCACGGTGACCCAGTCTGGGTTGAGTCAACAAGTTACGCTCATATCCCAGGATGGGACTCAGCATGTGAGTATCCACCAAAAGCCAAATGAGTTAAATAATATTTCTCTGAACATGTACATGGAAGGGAGGTTCGGCCCCAACTGAGGAAAGCCTTGACTATCAGCTCCTAGGCCGTGCTAGCGCTAAAGGTTTTCCAGTAGGCTGCCGAGAAAGGCTATGTACAGGGGCATCAGAAGAGAGAGGATGTTTGTGACTGCAGCATTCACATGGTGTTACTGGTATAGTTCAAAGGTAAGGTGATACAGGTCAGAACCACAGTGAAATTGAGGGCTTAAAAAGTAAAGGATCCATGAGAAAACATAAATCAGAGAAGGGCTAGGATTATTTAGTAGCTGATTCAATTCAGGAGGTAAGATTGAGAAACCAGCAGAGCCTTGGCTGAGGGGATGAGGATATTAAGGCATCATTAAAAGATCCTGGGGGGGGGTGCCCGACTGGCTCCGTCAGTGGGCCATGTGACTATTGATCTTGGGGTTGTGAGTTCAAGCCCCACATTGAGTACAGAGATGACTTAAAAATAAAATCTTAGGGCGCCTGGGTGGCTCAGTGGGTTAGAGCCTCTGCTTCGGCTCAGGTCATGATCTCAGGGTCCTGGGATCGAGCCAGGCTCTCTGCTCGGTGGGGAGCCTGCTTCCCCCCTCTCTCTCTCTGCCTGCTGCTCTGCTTACTTGTGATCTTTCTCTCTCTTTCTGTCAAATAAATAAATAAATATTAAATAAAATATTAAAAAAAAAAGACCCTGGGAAGTCAGCAATGGGCAAAAACTGTAAAATTTCCAGCAGGTGACTCTCTCCCTACCTGGAGTTAATGGGAGTTCACTTAACATACCTCCCAGAATTAATAGACCAAATATCTTGATTTCCCCAGGAAAACAATATAATTGTTATTCTCCAAACAATTGGTTTCTAGATGCCACAAGCCTGAAATAATCCAGACTTGATTTCATTTTTAAGCTCCAACTAAGGTTGTCTTGGTACTTGGTAGAAGTAGGCATATGGGACTCTTTATCCACCTATAACTGTGTCTTCCCTGGAAAACTCTCTCTTCCCCTTCCTCTCTCAGAGCTTACCTCCCATGATGAGTCTGCCCTTGTGTTGATACCTGTTACTATGCTGATGTTAATTAGGAGACAGAACATTTTCAGGATTGGCAATTCTAAGGTGTTGGTACCATCCCATTCATTCCTTTCCCCTCACAGCACTACTTCCTCACAGTATTCTTTGTCCGCCGATTGCCATGAAAGATAAAACATATTCACTAACGCAGCTTTAATTTAGCATCAAGCCCAAGACTTTTTCTTGAATTAGATCAACACAGACAGAGACCCTCTTGAAGTCGTGCGATGTAACCTCCCTCCCTCCTGATAAAGGAGAATTTCCCGCCACAGCAGCCCCCAAACAGATAAGGCAGTTTTTTCCGTCAGAGGCAGCCTGTTCCATTGTTGGATAATTCTGTTGTTTATCAGACTGGAACCTACTGTTATGTCAACCACTCCTGGCTCCTCTCTGACCAGATAAAATGAGCCTCATCCCCCTTCATGTGTTCCAGAGCAGCTATTTTCCTTATCCGGAGGTATTTTCTCCAGATGTAGCCTTCCCGTTTCCTTCAGGGATTAGATTTCTCTTCCATCCCTTTAGTCAATTAAATAGTAAACAGTTACTGAATTCTACTCAATGCCAGATATCTTGGTAGGCTTAATGTGAGGAATACAGAAAATGGCGGTGGGTATCGTAGTCTAGTAGGAGACAGCTATTCCTAAATGAACGGTAACTTCTCATAATGATGGATATATAATGTGTAAAGTGCAGTGTCAGCCTGGAGGAAGGAGTAAATAGTTCTTCCTGAAGGAATGTTGGAAGCCCTTATAGAGAGTGACCATTTATTTATTTTTTTAAAGATTTATTTATGTATTAGAAAGAGAGCGCACATGAGCATGAGCGGGGGAGGGGCAGAAGGAGAGGGAGAAGCAGACTCCCTGCTGAACAGGGAGCCCGATGCGGGGCTCGATCCCAGGACCCTGAGATCATGACCTGAACCCAAGGCAGAGGCTTTAACCCACTGAGCCACCCAGGGCTCCCTAGAGTGTAGAGATTACTTAAAAATAAAATCTTTAAAAAAAGAAAAATAGTTTTTCTCATTATCTCTTTCTTTTTTTTTTAAAGATTTTATTTATTTATTAGAGAGAGAGAGAGAGAGAGAGATTACAAGTAGGCAGAGAGGCAGACAGAGAGAGAGGAGGAAGCAGGCTCCCCGCCGAGCAGAGAGCCCGACGCGGGGCTCGATCCCAGGACCCTGAGATCACAACCTGAGCCAAAGGCAGAGGCTTTAACCCACTGAGCCACCCAGGTGCCCCTCTCATTATCTCTTTCTAAAAGACTTTATTCCATTATAGAATTCTTATTTGCTCCCTCAGAGTAGATTGATACAAGGATTAGGCCTAGTCCTCAATAAAGATTGCCGAATATTTGGAGCGCCCAGCTGGCTTAGTTGGTAGAACATGCAGCTCTTGATCCTCAGGGTCATGAGTTCAAGCCCTACATTGGGTGTAGAGCTTACTTAAAAAAATTGAAAAAAAAAATAAGATTGCCAAATACAAGAAACAGACTGATTTGTAAAATGCATTGTATTGCAGGTCAACATATCTCAAGCTGACATGCAAGCCATTGGCAATACCATCACAATGGTAACGCAGGATGGCACACCCATTACGGTCCCCGCTCACGACGCAGTCATCTCCTCAGCAGGAACACACTCTGTTGCTATGGTTACGGCCGAGGGCACAGAAGGACAGCAGGTAATGCTATTTTCTTTGTATATGAATCAGCACACGTGTCAGTATCATAACCGTTACACAGATAAGCAGTGTGATACGGTGGTGGGAAGCACACAATCTTTGGATTGAATCCCAGCTTTACAACTCATTAGCCACACAACCCTCTGAGTCTCAGTTTTTCCTCCTCTGTAAAGGAGTGATTGTTGCTTCTACACCAGAAGGTTGAGATAAGGGTTGAATGAGATAGTGAGTATAAAGTACTTAATATAAAGCCCAGGTGTAGAGTAACTGTTCCGTTAGTGGTAGCCCCTTCTGTGCTTATCATCAGATAGTTAGGAAAAGTTCATTTGCAACATTTACTTTACTTAATATTTTGAATGTGTAACATATTCACATAGTTCCGAAATCAAAAAGTATATACAGATATGCAGTGAAAAGTCCTCCTCCCAGCCCTGCCTCCATCAACCTAGTTCTTGCAGAGATAATCCACTCTTACTAGTTTCTTGCGTAGTCTTCCAGCAATTCATGAAGCATATACAAACAAATATAAACAGTCATCTTCCTCCCTTCCTTTTTTTCTTATGGTCGTAAACTGTACTGTTCTTCACCTTGTGTGTTTAACTTGTTTAACTTAATTATACATCTAGGTAATATTTCTATTTCATTATACAGACAGCTTCCTCGTTTTTAAAAACTATATTGTGTTTCACTATACGAACACCGTAATTAAAGACTTGTGCTGTTTCAAACATGTCACCTTGTGCTCATGTGATTTTGCACGTGTGTAAGTCCGCTAGGCAAATCCTAGAGTGCACTCATAATTGTGATAAGTAGCGCCAAGCTTCCCTTCTAGGGCCCTGCCCATCCACGTGACCGCCAGCGGCATCTGAGACTACCTCTTCCCTTTCAGTAGAGTCAACACGGTGGTATCAGATTTTTGCATCTCTGCCAGTCTGATGTATCTCTTTGTAGTTTTAATTTTTCATTTCCCTCAAAATACATGCGATTAATACATTTTACAGTTGTTCTTGTGCTATGCTGAAAGCAATGTTGAGATTCGCTGCAGCTGCCTTACCCGGGTCAATGAAAGAGTCTGTCAAAATTAGTAGCTCTCATTCTTCATAAATTCATTTATAAATTCAATACCATCACAGTCAAAATTCTAACAGGCTTTTTTGAAGATATTAAATAATCTCATTTTAAAATGTACATGAAAATGAAAGGACCTTTGATAAATAAAACAACCTAGAAAAAAGACAAAGTTGAAAGTCTTTATACCTTGAAATACAAAACTTAGAGTCATAAAGCTTCTGGAAGAAAGGTGAAGATTTTTGTAACCCTAGGGTAAAGATTTCTTAGGATAAAAAATGCACTACCAATGAAAGAAAAAAACTGATAAATTGGATTTCATCAAAATTAATTCTGCTCACCAAAAGATAGCATTAAGAAAAAGATTTGAAAACCCTCAGATTGGGAAAAATATATTCACCCTATATATATCTAACAGTGGATTTATGTTGAGAATATATAACAAACTTCTACAAATCAACAATAAAAACATGAATAGCCCATTAAAAATGAGCAAAATAAATAGAATTTTTAAATTATTTTATTTTATTTAAAGATTTTATTTATTTATTTGACAGAGAGTGCACGTACCAGCAGGGGGAACAGCAGGCAGAGGGAGAGAGAGAGAGAGACTCCCCGCAGAGCAGGGAATCCCCTGCGGGGAGTGATCCCAGGACCCTCGGATCATGACCTGAGCCCAGGGCAGACGCCTAACCACCTGAGCTACGCAGGCGTCCCTGTAATTTTTTTGAAATGAGCAAATCATTTGACTGCTCATTTGAACAGACCTCTCACAAAAGAAGATATAAGAGTGGCCAATAACATTAAAAAAAAGTGCTCAGATTTGTAGTTAATCAAAGAAATGCAAATTAAAATCACAATGAGATACCACCATTTCAGACACAGGAAAATTACTAAAACAGAAAAAACTAACAACATTTGGTAAAGATGTGAAGCAACTAGAACATTCGTACATGCTAGTGGGAGTGTAAAATGATACAACTGCTTAGAAGAACTGTTTGGTGGTTTCTTATACCCCATCACCCGAAAATCCCATATGATTTCACTTACATGGAATCCAAGCACAGACAAAACAAATCCATGGCGATGGAAATCAGAAAATGCTGCTTGCCGGGGGGGAAGGAAACTGATGGGATGGAATATGAAGAAACTGTTGTCTATTTTGTTTTAGGTGGTGGTTCCAGAGATGTATCTGTCAGAACTCAACAAAACACCGAGAGATTTGTGCATTTTTATTGTTTTGTTAATTATACTCTATGCAAACACAGAAACAAAAGCAAAGCCCACCCACTAGCTTTCAGGCTGTCTTCCAGAGTGGTCCCGGTCATTTCTGTGGCTGTAGGATCCCTGGATGGGTGCGCGGTACAGCGTGGGTATATCCACCTTATGCCAGTTAGAGTTGTAGGTCTGGAAGGGAGTGACCATAAAGCAAACATTCTTTTGTAGTTTATCTGTAGCCTGGGGAGTAGGAAAAATTTCAGGAGAGACAGCTTTGAGGGCTGGAATGAAGCCAGGCAGCTTTCAACAACCAGGGATATTGCAGCAGGAGTGGGGGTTTCATTGCAGGACCAGATGCCTTCGCTGCTCCTGCTGCTGCAACTGTAGGCCATTGGGCAAATGTTGGCTTTTCCACTTGGGGTGTCCAGACGCCACCTGTGAATTAGCTGTAATGTTTAAATCACCTAGTTCTTTATATGCATGAGAAGAAAGCAATTGGTCCTTCACTGTTTTTGTTTTTGTTTTTGTTTTTGTTTTTTAAGGTA
Organism: Nasua narica; assembly: GCA_028533885.1. Classification (NCBI taxonomy): domain Eukaryota; kingdom Metazoa; phylum Chordata; class Mammalia; order Carnivora; family Procyonidae; genus Nasua; species Nasua narica. Next base: position 40,141,009 of record CM052815.1, on the reverse strand, counting down.
ATTGGATTTCTTAGACTCCGTTTTCTAGGTGCCTCTGGAAGCCTAGTTAGCAGCTATAGACAGAAAGTCTGTGCTCTCCATCTGTTTTAATTTGAGATTATGAAAGTAATATATATTCCCAATGTAATAGAATAGAAAGGGAACAAACCCTCACAGATAGTCAGTTACATTTTAACAATTAAAAATTGACCATTCAATGAGAAAGGATGGTTTTTTAAACAAATGGTGCTGGGAAAACTATATCCACATGAGAAGGAGTGAAGTTGGACCCTTACCTTAAACCATATATAAAAATTATTAACTCAAAATGTATTAAAGACCTAAATTTAAAAGCTAAAACTATATAATGCTTAGAAGAAAATATAGATGAAAATCTTCACGACCTGAATTAGGGAATTCTTTTTTTTTTTTTTTAAGATTTTATTTATTTATTTATTTATTTATTTATTTATTTATTTATTTATTTATTTGACAGAGAGAGACACAGTGAGAGAGGGAACACAAGCAGGGAGAAGCAGGCTCCCTGCTGAGCAGGGGAGGGCTATCCAATGTAGGCCTCGATCCCAGGACTCTGGGACCATGACCTGAGCTGAAGGCAGCCACTTAACAACTGAGCCACCCAGGTGCCCAGGGAATTATTTCTTACGTCTGATACCAAAAGCAGAGGCAATGAAAGAAATAGATAAATCAAACTTGTTTAAAATTAAAAACTTTGTTCACTAATTAGAATTTAAAGAAAAATTTGAAAAAGAAAAAAATATAATAAAATAAAAAATTAAATTAAAGACTTTGTGCATCAAAGGCCAGGATCAGGAAAGTGAAAAGACAATCTACATAATGAGAGGAAATATTTGCAAATTATATATCTGATAAGGGATGAATATTTATAATAAAGACTTCCTATAACTCAACAACAAAAAACTAAGCAACCCAATTTAAGCAAGAACAAAGGACTTGAACAGACATTTCTCCAACAAGATTTAGAGATACCCAATTAGCTCATGAGAAGATGTTCAACATCATTAGTCATCAGGGAAATACAAATCAAAACCACACTGACGTATCACTTCGCTCCCATTAGGTTAGGCTGTTATCCAAAAGTCAGGCGGTAACAAGTGTTGCTGAGGATGCGGAAAAATTGGAACATTGATACATTGCTCGTGGGAACGTAAAATGGTGCAAGTCCTGTGGAAAACAGTATAGCAGTTCCTCAGAAAGTTGGACATAGAGGCGTCTGAATGGCTCAGTCGGTTAAGTGTCTGACTTTTGGTTTCAGCACAGGTTGTGATCTCAGGGTTGTGAGATCGAGCCCCATGTCGGGCTCTATGCTGAGCATGGAGTCTGCTTGCAGTTCTCTCTCTCCATCTGCCCCTCGCCCTGCTCACACTTTCTCTCTCTCTAAAATAAATAAAATCTTAAAAAAAAAAAAGTTGAACATAATGGGGCGCCTGGCTGGCTCAGTTACTAGAGTGTGTGACTCTTAATCTTGGGGTCATGAGTTCAAGCTCCATATTGGGCATAGAGCCTACTTAATGAACATAGAATTACATACGATCCTATAATTCCACTCGTAGTGATATATCCAAAAGAATTAAAAATAGAGACTCAAACTAAAAATCTGCTATAATCGGGGTGCCTAACAGGTTCAGTCAGTGGAACATGGGACTCTTGATCTCAAGGTTGTGAGTTTGAGCTCCACAATGGGTATAGAGATTACTTAAAAACAACATCTTTTTTAAAAATCTACTATACTTTTTTGACGTTAAAATAACTAGTCTCAACATTTAGGACCACTTTGTGTGTGTGTGTGTGTGTGTGTGTGTGTACAGAGTTAGGATTATAATTTTGTGCTCGTCATCCATCTAACACTATATTCTGAGCACTTTCTCATACCAATTAAATGGTCTTATAAAAGGGTTATCATTTGTAAAGTAATCCATCACATGGACCTTATTAACTCATTCCACATACATAAATTGTTGTACAAGCCTTTGGTTATATTCATAGGAATAAATTCTAGACATGGAATTATTGAATTAATGGTATAAAGTATTTTAAGCTGTTTGCTACATACTTCCAAATTGTTTTCCAAAAAGTTTTAACAATTATGCCATGGGTCTAAAAGCTTCCTTGTTCTTCTGCACTCTTCTTGCTAGTATTGAGGATTTTTAAAATATATTTGCATAATTCAAATTCACAAGCAGAAGTTGAATTCTGTTTTTATTGTCATTTGCCCACTAACAAGGTTTTTCATATCAGCCCACAATCTGTTTTTTCTTAATTGAGGTAAAATTTACATGCAATGAAATATACAGATCTTAAACTTACAATTCAGTGAGTTGTTAAACATATACACTCATATAACCACCATCCCAAACAAGATTTAGAACATTTCTGTCACCCCAGAAAGTTCCTTTGTGACTCCCTCCACTCAATCCCCAGCCCTTCCAGTTTTCCTCCTTCAATGGAAATCTAATTTTAAATGCAATAGGTAAACAACAGAAAATAGTGTATTACCTACCACTTATCCCAACTCAGGAATAAATAGACCTTTGAGATAGGAATTAGTCCACATGTGTAACTTTGCAAGCAGCCACTTAGGGTAATAGAACCTAGGCCTAGTCCTGTCTCCCGTGGTTAATGGAGCCTGGTGTAGCAGATCCCTTGCCACTGTCCTCTAACCTGATGTCATTGGTTCGCTAAGCATAGATAAGTCCCTTCTTTTTGAGCTTCAGCTTCTTCAAGTAAAAAAGAAGAGTCTAGGGATGCCTGCGTGGCTTAGTTGAGCATCCGACTCTTGAATTCAGCTCAGGTCATGACCTTGGAGTCATGGGACTGAGCCTTTTGTGGGGCTCCGTGCTCAGCAGGGAGGGAATCTACTGTAGATTCTCTCTCTCTCTCCCTCTGCCTCTCCCCCTGCTCTGCTCTCTATATGAAATAAACAAATCTTTAAAAAAAAAAAAGAGGGGTGCCTGGGTGGCTCAGTCATTAAGCGTCTGCCTTTGCTCAGGTCATGATCCCAGGGTCCTGGGATCCAGCCCCAAGTGTGGCTCCCTGCTCAGCGGGAAGTCTGCTTCTCCCTCTGCCACTCCCCCTGCTTGTGTTCCCTCTCTCGCTGTGTCTCTCTCTGTCAAAATAAATAAAAAAATCTTAAAAAAAAAAAAAAGAGTCTAGAATAGACAATATGTAAGTTCTCTTCCAGCTCTAGGCTTCTACAAGTCTTGTGGTCAGAAGGGAGTTTTTCTTTTCAGATCCAAAGACAGTCCCTCGCATTAAATGGAGTTTAATGTACTTAATCATAGCTTTCCTTCTTTGTACTTTTTGTTAAAGGTTGCAATTGTGGCTCAGGACTTGGCAGCGTTCCATACTGCCTCATCAGAAATGGGGCACCAACAGCACAGCCATCACTTAGTCACCACAGAAACCAGGCCTCTGACCTTAGTGGCCACGTCCAACGGCACCCAGATTGCAGTTCAGGTGAGTGTGGTGACAGCCAGACTCCTCCATAGCTGTCGGCCTCGTACACTGTACTTTATATTCATAACCTTCACCAGAGGCGGGGCACAGAATAATCTATGGCACTTAGCTCCTTGAGGAAAACTGCTGTTTGCAGTGGACTCGAAGACACCGGCACTTTGTTCTCTATTATCTTTGCGTTGTTTTAGGGGAATTTATAGCAAGAAAAAGAAAAGCTTCTGGTAAACATCCCAACATGCCCCCAGCCAGCCATCTTTACTTTCCAAATAAGTCTCATTAGGCAGGATTCTATAAAGCACTTAAGAGCTCCTCCTTGCAAATGAACCTCATATAAACAGAGCCCCTAAGTTAGTCCCCTGAGGATCCCTGCACAGCTGCATTTTACATTGGGGGAGCATCAGAAGACAGGAAAAACTATTCTCGGGGGAGTCACTGGATTGAAGACAAGAGTCTAGAATGCTAGGTACAGATCACCCTTCCTGGGGAAGAGTGGTTTTTCATGTATTTACTTGGAAAAGAGAACACATTCGGGAAAATGCCGACCATTGGTTTTCATTTCATTGATGGGCACGGAAGCCAAAGGCTCAGGGTGCTCTCTCAGTGCCTCCATTGGAAAGATGAGCATCTTTTTGTCTGTTGCACAAGTGAAGGTTTATCAAAATCTTACAGAGAGAAACTACATTGTTCTCCTGCAAGGATTTTTTTTAATGCTCTTAATGATTGGATCAGCAGTAGTAGCTTAAGTCCAGCTGTCAGAATTACAGAGAGAAATTTTTCTTCTGGAGGCACCTGGGTGTGTCAGTTGATTAAGTGTCTGCCTTCAGCTCAGATCATGATCCCAGGGTCCTGGGATCAAGTCGGGCGCTCTGCTCAGTGGGGAGCCTGCTTCTCCCTCTTCCTCTGCCTGCAGCTTCCCCTGCTTGTGCTGTCTCTCTCTCTTTCTCTGAAATAAATAAATAAAACTCTTAAAATTTTTTTTTACTTCTGGCATATACTATTTTTTCAGTATGATCTTAACTATGTGTTTGTGTTTGTTCCTATTTCAGCTTGGAGAACAGCCATCTCTGGAAGAAGCCATCAGAATAGCATCTAGGATCCAACAAGGAGAAACGCCAGGGTTGGATGATTAGTCCTTGAAACAGTGGAGCACTACATCAGGAGGAGCCTTTCATCTTCAGGCAGCAGACATCCGTGAGCCCGGGCCCAGGAAAATTAGTTTTTCCATTCCTGACATACTGTACACATTTTTATGCAAGAGTGGAGAACATTTTATTCTTGACACTTTTGTGTATATAACTCTTGGAATAGATTCCCAAACTAATTCATTGTGTACAAGGATGTATGAAATTAGGGCAATACGGTAAATTTTCACGTTACTCTTTTATCAGTTTGCAAACTCCTAGAATCTACATGCAAGATCAGTGGAGTCTTATGGAGTCTTATGATGGATTTTTAACTTACTGTGAAAAAATAAAATAAAGGCTATATCTAAAACGTCAAAGGTTCTATACTTCAAACAATCAATTCCAAAAGCCATCATGGATAATAAAGGATGTAAAGCCTTCAGATATTTCCCCAAGTTAATAGAGTGTCTGCAGTTTTTGTTCTACTGTATACTTGTTTTTATTTGTACCTCACGGTTTGAAGACTATCCATTATAGTTTTCTATCCCTGTTAAAATACCACCTCTTCAAGCTGAAATGCTAATTATATTGAATTGGATCCATTACATTGGATTATGTATAAAATGACAAAGTTTGGTTATTTAAAATTAAAAAGTTAAATCCAGTGCTTTGGTTTTGTTAAAGATTTTACTTAGCGTTCAATTTTTTGTTACTGTTTTTTAAAAATAATGAACTATCAAAGTTTGACCACAGGCTGCAGCCCGGGATAACAGTGCTGTAATTGAAAATGGCTTTACTCTGAAAATTAGGTTAGTGGGTCGGTGTAAATTATTTATTTTTGCTTATGTACTTTTGTTTTAAAGCTTATTTACCCTAAAGTTTATTATTAATTTTGAATACAGCGATTTTTAAAACGTTACCTTTACCTTTGTTTTATTAAATTGGTATGGGGGTGGGGGAACGTGTTGTAGAAAACACCACCAGTGGCATCAATTATAACTCATCACACATATATCGGGAGTATGTTGTTTATAAAGCACAGAATAAGTATTTTTTCATACATTTTAATGTACTCAAAGCAACTTTATGAGATACAGGGGATTTATTATCCCCCTTTGTACAAGGGGAAACAGTTTCCAAAGAAGTTAAATGTCTCACCTGGGGCCTCTCGCTGTGCAGTGGGAGGGCGAAGACAGGGCAAAACCCAGACTTTGTGACCCCACATCCCGAGAGCTTTCACCACACCGCAACTGTGCCTTCTCAGATGAGAATTTGTGGCAGAGATGATCGAGATGAGCTCCGGTGTTTTCTGATTGCCTAATGACCTGAGCGCCTGAAAAACCATGTCTAATGTCAGAAATTCAGCTTAGGGTCCACCAATGTCCAAAAAAAAAAGTCAGGGAGGGAGGGAAGGTTTGTCTTGCAATAACCACTCCTTCACTGTGGTTCACTGTGCTTTGCCGGAGAGCTGAAATGGGGCTCTCGTGTTTCATTCCAAGCTTTACAGTAAAAAGGGGAAAACTGTTGTACTGTTTTCTTCCATATAAATGTTATCTTTGATGAGGTTGCTTTGAAGTCTTGTTAAAAAGGGTCATGACTCAAGTCATCAGAAATGGGGGTTGGGCCGGGAACTGGTCGCTTTCCCTTCAAAGCTCCGTGCAGATAGCTAACATTAGAAAAGGTCTTAGTCACACACGGATCCAGTCTTCCGTCTTGACTGAGGCATTTGAACACACATAGAAGAACTGCCAGCTGAGACCTGCTGAGGCTCAGAAAGAGGCTGGCGTGGGAAGAGAGAGGAAGAAGAGGAACTGCGAAGTCCCAGGGTGCTGCTCCAGCCTCCTAGTCCGGGTCGTGGCCACTGATCAGGAGCTCCTCTGCTGGGCCCACCTGGGCCCGCTGTCAGGCTTGCGGCCTCCCTGCTCTCCTGACAGCGGCCTTTGCTCAGATCCCAGGTGGGGGTGCCCCCACCCCAGCCCCTTTGCCAGCTGGACTGGACAGGGCTGAGCCGGACTCCACTGGCAGGCCTGGTTATCCCTCAGCGCAAAAGAAAATGCCTTCCTACTGGCACTAGAGAACAGGGCAGAGGGAGGCTGCTGGTGCGTCCCCTGCCTGTCTGGCTGGGAACAGGACCTCGGACGCCTAAGGAAGAGGCACATTTCCCCCAAGGGAAGACCCACTGATGTGCAGAGAGTTGCTAGTAAAACCGGTGTGTGGTTTCTTCCCAGTGTAGGATGCAGAGAGGAGCCCTCCGAAGCTGAAAATTCCCCAAAGACACTTGAAATAAGAGCATGCCTTACCAATGGAGCCGCTTGGAACATAACTTGGCAACGTGAGCTGGACAGGGCTCAAGGCAAGACTTGGGGTCTCCCATGCTGCCCATCAAGCATGGCAGCCCTGGGACTACGGAAGTAACTTGGGAAACCACGCACTCAGCACTGAAATGGACTGGATTCTAGGAACTTAAGAGCCAGTATTTCCTAGCTCAGGTAAGACTGTAGACCAGTCAACAATCGGCAGATCCCAGCAATGAGCCAGGAGTGAGAGGGTGAAAAGGACAGGGCACAGCTAAAGTCTGTTGGCGAGCGAGGAAAGAGAGCCCAGCCCCCTCTGCTGTAAGCACTCTACACTTAGCTTTCCTTAAGGATGAGGAGATCTTACAAAGAAGACTCCAGCCAGATCTCCCCTCTCTTTGGCCTGAGAACGTGGCTGGTTCATGGACATGTGGCCAGTACAGTTGAACAAGACCTTGCACTTGGGATTTAATGCACTGTGTTTGCAAGTCTTGGAATTCTTTTTTTTTTTTTTTAGATTTTATTGATATATTTATTTGACAGAGAGAGATCACGAGTAGGCAGAGAGGCAGGCAAAGGGAGGGGGAGGCAGGCTCCCCGCTGAGCAAAGAGCCTGATGCGAGGCTGGATCCCAGGACCCTGAGATGATGACCTGAGCTGAAGGCAGAGGCTTTAACCCACTCAGCCACCCAGGCGCCCCGGTGGCTGGCATTTTATTTTTTGCACTGAGTCCCACAGATTCTGTAGCCTGCCCGGCTGAGGAAAGCACTTCTCTCAGCCCTTCTCTTTTCACTGTCACACAAGAGGTATGACTTGTGTTTTAGAAATATATTATCTGCTTCTCTTTTTAGAGCATGGGCTCCCTTAGCATAACTGGGAACTGTAGCTTCCTACAGGCCTGGAAGAGCAGAGGGGCCCCTCTAGCTGCTGCTCCCAGCTCTAAACTCACCTGGCTTGAGAGGTACAGAGAATCCTCCATTCCCTTGCAGGGGTTTCATTTGGCTTCCCACGCACGTCTAAAATTGAAGAGCAGAAGGTCACGCTGAGAGCAAAGAATGCTCCAGATCTGGGGAAATTACATAAATAGTTAAAATGAAAATTATCCAGCAAAAACTTTTTCTTGTTACTTTTCTGCATTCAGGTGAAGGAAGATGGGATTCCTGCTCTAAAGTCAATCCCAAAGGTCTCCTTGGTTTGCCTCACCTCCGCAGGGTTTCCCTGGGCCCTCCGGAGGCATCCACAAAACAACACCTTCGCTAATCTGTCTCAAAGTCCCACCTGCCTAAGAAAGGGTTGTGGAAAACAGCTCTAATCTCGGTTACAGACTCAGTCCCAGTGGCCTCCAGACAAATTCTGCAGTTTCTATGGAAAAAGCGAAGAGGTGAAATCTCTGCTGCCCAAGGGGGTTGTCTTATCTTTCTCAGTGGGAAAGTTTTTCTCCAAGCCAGCCACGGGCTTTCGAGCCGATGAGGGCCCTGGGAGCAGCTCTTTACGCTCACCAGATCTTTTACCCAGATATGGTTGATCAGGCAAGCTGCTTCTCCGCGGTCTTGGGCTTTTCTAACATCCTGAAATTGCTTAGTGTTCCTTTCAACAGAAAATCAGAAACAGTAGAAAGCTGGACCATTTTTTTACTGCAAAAGTGATCTTAGCTATAGGGACGCTCCTGAAACTGAATTCAAAGTCAAAAAGGCTCCAAGGTTAAGCCTTGGGGTCAGTCACCAGTAGGAGGCGCTATGTGGGTTCAGGAAGCAATCCACCACCGTGAGCGGCTTGCTTCACCACCTCCTTCTGGAACAAATCAACCAGCTGGCCAGTGTGGGGTGGCGGGAGGTGGTCTTTTCTCTACTTCCTCCCGCAGAATCACTTTCCCCTGTGATAGTCCAGGAGTGCTGATGCCCTGGTCAGAGCCAGCACCTCGGGAAAGGCCCAGAAGCCCTTCCTCTGTCCTCCACTAGGGTTCTATTTTGATTATGCTGTGTATCTGCCCTTGTCGCCTCCCTGTGAGAGATGAAGAGAACAGGATCCACCTGCTTAGTTTTTGACTGGAGAAATTATGGATTTTGAAAATGAAAATCTAAATGAGTCTATATATTAACCGGAACAGAAAGGTACCTAACTTTAATTTTAACACCAAGGAGGAAAAAAAGGCCAGAGAAAAACAAAAAAATGCTCTAATTTTAGAAGAGCAGATTCAGAAAATAGAAGTTTCATTTGCACTATATATTCCAGTGTGATATTTCCCCTTCTGGAGCATGAGCTATGGACGGTCTGATATCGGAGGCAAGAGAGTACTGACTGATTACAACTGAGGAAAGGGGCAGAACTACGGCCACGGACCATCTGACGCTAGCGGCTCGCTCCGGACCACGTGACCACAGGGCTAGCGCGGTCTCTCCTGCAGGTATGTATCCTCCCGCCGCCATCTTCCATTGCGCTGTATGTATGCTGACCACAGGCTATGAGTGGAACAAGACACCCACACTCTCTGATCAGCCCTGGTGACGATCAGCTAAATGCAGGGTACCCGCCCAAGACAATGTGTTAGTAAATACGAGGAGGCCACCAGACCTCTGTGCACTTCTCTCAGGGCCGTCTGTAGCCATTGTAACTCAGCTACTGGTTATCAGGACCAGTCACCTTATGGAGGAAGTGATGCTTGCCCGTTGTGACTACTTATTTTGGGGGCACCTGCTGGCTCAGTTGGAAGAGTTTAGGACTTTTGATCTCAGCGTTGTTTGAGCCCCATGTTGGGTGTAGAGATTACTTAAAAATAAGTAAACTTAAAAAAAAAATACTACTCATTTTTGGTGAGGAAAGGAGTGAAAGCAAGTAGCTCACCGGCAAAGCATTCAAGATCTCCTCCATCTCATTCTCCAAATTCACAGGGGCCTTGAATGAAAAGGAGAATTGCTACTCTTTAAAAGAGAAGAGCGAGGGCATCTGGGTGGCTCAGTTGGTTAAGCAACTGCCTTCAACTGCGATCATGATCCCGGAGTCCTGGGATCGAGTCCCACTTTGGGCTCCCAGCTCCACAGGGAGTCTGCTTCTCCTTCTGACCTTCTCCCCTCTTATGCTTTCTCTCACTGTCTCTATCTCAAATAAATAAATAAAATATTAAAAAAAAAGAAGAGCAATACTATATAAGGTTTGATAATGCTCTCCTAACACATCATCACCATTCCAAATCCTCCCCCGTGTTGTAAAACAAAAGATCATGACCTCAGTAAATGTTAAAATGAGTTACTGAGAAGAAAAACCAGAGTTTAATTAAATGGTTAAAAAATAAATTATAGGCATAAGGAAACTTTTTGGGCTGACAGAAACATTCTGAAACTGGGTTGTGATGAGGGTCTCATAACTATAAATTCACTAAAAATCACTTAATTTTATACTTTCAGTAGGTGAATGTGGTATGCAAATTCACTTCAATAATGCTGTTAAAAAAAACTTTTAGGGGTGCCTGGGTGGCTCAGTGGTTTAAGCCTCTGCCTTCTGGTCAGGTCATGATCTTAGGGTCCTGGGATTGAGCCCTGCATCAGGCTCTCTGATCAGCAGGGAGCCTGCTTACCCCTCTCTCTCTGCCTGCCTACTTGTGATCTCTCTCTCTCTGTCAAATAAATAAATAAAATATTAAAAAAAAACTTTAAAAAAATTATGGTTCATCTAGACAATGGAATACTATGCAGCCTTTAAATAGAATGGGAGCACCTGGCTAGCTCAGTTGGTGGAATGCGTGACTCTTGATCTCAGGGTGGTGAGCTTGAGCCCCATATGGATGTAGCGATTACTAAAAAAAAATAATAATAAACTTCAAAAAATAAAAAGAATGAGCAGACTAGTCCTATATATATTAACATGAAGCAACATCCAAGAAACAGTAAATGAAAAACCAAGGTGCAGAAGAGTATGTGTAATATGCTACAAGTTCTTATACAAATATTTAAATGATTACATATATTTTCATAGACCATTTCTACAAGGATAGACAAGAAAACAATAATGTTGTTTGCCCCTGAGGAACAGGCTAGAAGCTGGGGGTGAAAGGGAGGCTCACCTTTGACCATATACCTTTTTGTGCCTTTTGAATTTTGTATTATGAGGTTTTTATTCTCTAAAAAAAAATAAAATTGCTTTCAAGAAAGAATCTCAATCTCAATGATAGGCCTTCCACCTCTACCTGTAGCACTTCGTTGAAAAGATTGTCTATGTTTGGTCGCCAAATTTGAGCTACAGGCCTTCATCAAATATAAGGTTGGCTGGTACACGTCGATTATAGTAAAATAGTTTAAATTTAGCCTTTTCAGCATTAGGTTGGAAATGTGAAAGTGTGACTGGCTTTTAGCAATAAATTTTATTTATTTATTTATTTATTTATTTATTTGAGAGAGAGAGAGTAGTAGGAGGGAGAGGCAAAGAGGGAGGGAGACAGAGTCTTAAGCAGACTCCCTGCTCAGTGCTAAGCCCGACCCAGGGCTCCATCTCACAACCCTGAGCTGAAACCAACAGCTGGTGTGCCACCCAGGCACCCCAAGCGATACCAGAGCCAAAGTATCTGGCTTTGATACTTATTTGGTCTCATCCCTGAGTATCCAGCCATTTACAATGTCATAAGTATAGCCAGTTGCCCCCATATATAGAAAGGGCCCACTGTCACTGCTCTAGGACACCCTGAGGTAGTGGACATGCTGGGGACATTGCTGTTTGGATCCATGAGAGAAGCTCTGCTTTCTTTCACCTGACAAAGAAGGACTCAATTTCTTTGCAGTTTCCTTGGCAACTTACAGGCTGACAGCATGACCTCAGTGCCTTTGTCTACAATCTGTGTGTGCTCCTACTCTGGCAAAGTTTAAAAAAAAACCAAAAAAACAACCTCTGCCTGTAGAGGTTAAAAAAGCTGTCGCCTTTAACTTTGGCTAACTACTTCTTTCTTCCTCATTGTCAGGAGAACATGAGGAAGCAATAAAGCTCTCTGTTTCTTAGTTATACTATATGTTTTTTTTTTTAAAGATTTTATTTATTTATTTGAGAGACAGAGAAAGTGAGAGAGAGCACGAGAGGAGAGAAGGTTAGAGGAAGAAGCAGACTCCCCATGGAGCCGGGAGCCCAATGTGGGACTCGATCCCAGAACTCAAGGATCATGACCTGAGCTGAAGGCAGTTGCTCAACCAACTGAACCACCCAGGCGCCCCCATACTATATGTTTTTAAAATTAATTTATTTTGAAAGAGAGAGAGAGTACGAGCAGAGAGAGGAACATAGGGAGAGGGAGAGAATCTCAAGCAGACTGAGTGTGGATGTGGGGCTCGATCCCAGGCCCCTGAGATCACGACCTGAGCCAAAAGCAAGAGTCTGATGTTTAACTGACTGAGCCACCCAGGCGCCCCTCTTACTCACACAGTATGTTCTATGAGTAAGGACTCACTCATTCAGAGGAAAAAGAGCCTGAAACTAGTTGGTTCTTAGTCAGCCTGATGTACTCAAACTAGGAAAATTTTCAAGTTCTCTTAAACAACCCTTCAATCAGTGACAAACCAAAACTGAATTACGGACTCATTTTAACATGTAGCAATGAGAATGTATGGACTTCAACTACATGTGAAAGTATGGATGATTTCCACAAATATAATGCTGAGCAGTAGAAGCTAGACAAAAGAGTGCAGGCAAAACTATTCTTACCACCTGAAGTCAGGAGAGTGGACACCCTTGGCGGCAGGGCGGGGGGCGGGGTGGGGAGAGGGTGGGTTAGGAATGGGCAGAGAGTCCAGAGGCCTGCTGGCAGGGCCAGCTTCGTGAGTGTATACACAGGACCCTGCGTTTAGAAAGATCCCACAGTGAGGGACGTCTGGGTGGCTCAGTTGGTTAAGCAGCTACCTTTGGCTCCTGTCCTGATCCCAGGGTCCTAGGGTCCAGTCTCAAATTGGGCCCTGGCTCAGCAGGGAGCCTGCTTCTCCCTCTGCCTGCTGCTCCTACTGCTTGTGTGCTCTGGCTCTCTCTGGCTCTCTCTGTCTGAGATTTTAATAAAATCTTAAAAAAAAAAAAAAAAAGGAAAGAAAGATCCCACAGTGGCTTAATGTTCTGCTGTCACACATCTTACAGGTCTTAATAAATGTGAACATTATATTTCCATTTCTCACTGGGTCCTGTAAATTATGTAGTAGCCCTGGGTATTGGTAATATTCTCTTTCTTTTTTCTTTTTTTTTTTTAAGATTTTATTTATGGGGCGCCTGAGTGGCTCAGTCATGCCTTCGGCTTGAGGATCGAGCCCCCCACGCAACGGGTTTTCTGCTCAGCAGGGAGCCTGCTTCCCCCCTCTCTCTCTCTGCCTGCCTCTCTGCCTACTTGTGATCTCTCTCTCTGTCAAGTAAATAAATAAATAAAGATTTTATTTATTTACTTGACAGAGAGAGCACAAATAGAGGGAGAGGCAGAGGGAGAAGCAAGTTCCCCGCCGAGCAGGGAACCTGATACAGGGCTTGATTTCAGGACCCTGAGATCATGACCTGAGCTGAAGGCAGACGCTTAAACAACTGAGCCACCCAGGTGCCCCAGTAATATTCTGTTTCTTAATCTGGGTGTTGAATTTGTGAATATTCACTAAACTGTACATATGTTGGTGTGTTTACCTTTGTGTATGTGTATTATACTTCAACACAAAATTTTAAAAAGTGAATTATAGACTATTTTAAAAATAACTCAGTGAAACACTATTTCTGGAATGCTGCCAAAGTTGTATTCACAAGAAAATGGATGGCCCTAAACACTTTTATTGCTAAATAAGAAAAAAGAAAAGTTCATTAAGAAAGCAGACAACACAGGAAATTAGAAGCGGGGGAAAAAGCCACAGCACAAAGCGAAATGCAAAGAAAGTGAAAGGAGTTAACAAAAACACAGGCAGCATGAACAATTTCAAAATCAGAAAAAAGACATGACTGATGAATAAATCTAAGATCTAGGTCTTTGAGTTGGGAGGAAGCAAACAACAAAACTGATAAGCCACCAGGTAAAATAATAAAAAAGAAAGACAAGACAGAAATGCACAAATTAGGAATGAGAAAGGGTTTATGGATGGGTACAGAAGAAATGAGAAATACAAGGGAGAGGATTCAGTCAGCATTTGTCCGATCCTACCTATGCTAATGTAATTTAAAATCTGAATGAGGGGCACCTGGGTGGCTCAGATGGTTGGACATCTGCCTTTGGCTCAGGTCATGATCTTCAGGTCCTGGGAGTAAGCCCTTGGTAGGGATCCCAGCTCAGCAGGGAGTTTGCTTCTCCCTCTCCCCCGGCTCATATGTGCTCTCTCTCTCTCTCTCTCTATCTCTGTCTCAAATGAATAAATAAAATCTTTAAAAAACAAAAATAAAAGATAAAGTACAAAATCTGAATGAAATGGGTAATGGTCAGGAAATATTAATTACCAATAGGGACTCAAAGAAAGGAGAATATCTAAACACAAGTAATCATGGGCAAAAGCTGTCAAAAGCTATATACCTCCAAAAAAAAAAAAAAAAAAAGCAGAACCTAGATATGTTCATAAGCAACTTCTTTCAAACTTTCAGGAAATCAATCATTCTTACTCTTAAAGCTATTCCAAAACATAGAAAAAGAAGTAAACACCCCAGTGTTTCATGAAGCCAGAATCTTTTTTTTTAATATTTTATTTATTTGAGAGAGATATTGTGAACAGGGAGGAGAGGCAGAGGAAGAAGCAGGCTCCCCACTGAGCAAGGAGCCTGACCCGGGCTCAATCCCAGGACCCTGAGATCAGGGCCCAAGCTGAAGGCAGATGCTTAACGGATTGAGCCACCCAGGTGCCCCATGAAGCCAAAATCTTATAGATTGTACAATAGAGGGGTGCCTGGGTGGCTCAGCCATTAAGCCTCTGCCTTCAGCTTAGGTCATGATCCCGGGGTCCTGGGATCCAGCCCTGCATTGGGCTCCCTGCTCAGTGGGAAGCCTGCTTCTCCCTCTCCCAGTCCCCCTGTTTGTGTTCCCTCTCTCACTGTGTCTCTCTCTGTCAAATAAATAAATAAAATCTTAAAAAAAAAAAAAGATTATACAATGGAAAAACTAGGGACCAGTCCTATAGTCCTATTTATAAATACAGATGCAAAATGCCTAAATGAAGTATATGAATATAATTTTGCAGGATATTTTGAAAATGACTTGACTGAACACATTTGTTTATTTCAGAAAGGATAGAGTGGTATAAGGAAATCCATTAATCCAATTCACAATAGAGATAAATCAAAAGAGGAAAAGGTAGAATGATTAAGAGAAATGCTAAAAATTTAATATCATTTAATATTCATTTCTCACAAATATTCTGATAAAAGGAAAAGAAGACTTCTTTTTTTTTAAGATTTTATTTATTTGACAGAGAGAGAGATCACAAGTAGGCAGAGAGGCAGGCAGAGAGAGAGGGGGAAGCAGGCTCCCCGCTGAGCAGACAGCCTGATGCGAGGCTTGATCCCAGGACCCTGAGATCATGACCTGAGCTGAAGGCAGAGGCTTTAACCCACTGAGTCACCCAGGCTCCCCAAAAGAAGACTTCTTTAACATAACACAGGTAGAAATCCTGTGCCTGTGTACTCACACACGTGTATACATTAGTCAATCAGTATTACTTTTTTGGATATGTATGTATGTATTTAAGGTAAGCTCTACACCTAGCATGGGACTTGAACTGAGACAGCCAGACTCCCCCAGCAGTATTACTCTTAATATTCCCATTAAAGTCAGGAGCAAGAGAAGGCTCCTCACCACCTCTCCTATTATTAGTACCGTGCTCTAACCAACTGAGCTAACTGGCCATTGAACACCTCTCCTATTATTTAATATTGTTCTGCAAGTGCTAGCTAATACAATTAGACAATACAACAAAAGAAGTCATAAATACTAGAAGAATTATTATTAATTATAGGATTGTCTACCTAGAAATCCAAAATAATCAACTAAAGAATTGTTAGAAACTGTGTAAGGCCACAGAACATTTTTTGAGTATTTATTTCATACTGACCGTTTTTCTGTGCTCTTGTGTTGTTTCTAACAATTGGTTGACAAGGGGCACCTGGGTGGCTCAGTCTCAGGGTCCTGGGATCAAGCCCCACATCGGGCTCTCTGCTCAGCAGGGAGCCTGCTTCCCCCCCTCACCCCCCCACCTCTCTGCCTACTTGTGATCTCTCTCTCTGTCAAATAAATAAAATCTTAAAAAACAACAACAACAACAAAAACCAATTGGTTGGCAAGCATATGGATACACAGGGCCCGGGAAGTCAGCGGAGTTTGGTCGAGTAGGTGGGAATAGGGGTGGGTATGAAACCCTTAGGGTTAACTACTTCCGAATCCTTGATGGCCATACAGGTGGTTTGGTCAACACTGGCGGGAATGTGTGTGAGCAACCCCAACCCCCAAACTGAGCTCCTTGCTCGGTTATATTCTGAAGCTGGGAACCATGGATGAAGCCTTTTTATTCTGCCCTTAGAAGTGAGCTTATAATAAATCAGAGGGGTCCTGGAAGCCCTCTTCCTTATCGGCACCTTGTCACAGACTGCAGCCAGAGCACAAGGTTGCTTGTCTGGGAGGAGAAGGAAGACCAGTCCAGATGGAGTAACTGGGCTAAGAAAACAGAAGTACAGGATCCTTTCTCAAGGGCAAAGCAAGAGGAGGTAGATAGGGATGTGGGGAAACGAGAAGCGGCAAGGGGGGCTCAGACATCAGTGACCTGAGAAGAGAGCTCCAAGTATATCAGAAAAGGCAAGGGTATACTTACCTGGCCGGGGAGAGACCATGATCATGAAGGTGGTTTTCCCAGGGCAAGGCTTATCTATTGCACCCCTGTGATTCCCCCAGATGTGGGCAATTCCGCTGCATAATTTGTGGTCATGGGGGACTGCATTCGTGCTCTCCCCTGATAGAAAAAAAAAAAAAAAAAGGCAAAGGAATGGGTCTTCAGGACTCTTGTCATAATTCTGTCTGCCCCATCCTGTTTTTAGAGACTGCAGTAGGGCCTTCCTTACACTTTAGTTAGGCTCTTTCTTTAGTTGGCACCTAGGCACTTCGACCTGTTCTCTCATTCAATCTATACAACAACTCCTTAACAGATGTTGTGGTTTGGTTTGGTTTTTTTGCACTTTTGTGTATTTCTCTAGATGTCTTCCCTGTGATAAATATATTTGCTCAGGATACTTTTTTAAAAATGGAATTATTCTACAGTTTTTGTAACATATTTTTCATCTTATCTTAGATATCTTTTCATTCTGTACATACAGCTCTCACATTATTTTGCAGACTGTGGCTACTAGGTATTTGACAGACATTTGGGTGGCCTGCAGTCTTTGGTATTAGAAACAGTGCCTAGAATATACGTGCTCCAGATGTCATTTGGCTGATTCCCTCATTTCATGCAGGTTCCTGCTCAAATGCTGCCTCCCCAGAAAGGCCTTCTTAGATGACACGATATAAAATAGCATTTCCCTCCAACCCTCTACCATTTATCACTACTTGATATTTTTTTTTTAAAGATTTTATTTATTCATTTAACAGAGAGAGAACACAAGCAGGCAGAGAGGCAGGCAGAAGCAGAGAGAGGAGCAGGCTCCCCGCGGAGCAAGGAGCCCGATGCGGGACTCGATCCCAAGACGCCGGGATCATGACCCGAGCCGAAGGCAGCTGCCCAACCAACTGCGCCACCCAGGCGTCCCATATTTTTTTTTTTTGTACACTTGCTTACTTATGTATTGTGTTTCTCCACCAAAGGCCTCAAAAGTTTCATGAAAGTAAGGACTTTGTTTTGTTTCACTGCTATGGGCCCAGAGATGTGCCTGGAGATGTGCCAAGCTCACAGGAGAATCTCCCTAAGTATTCCCTGAATGAACTAACTAACAGAGCGATAAACATACTTTTACATATTTTTTTGCAAATCTATGTAAACATTTCAGTAGAATTTCTAGGTCAAAGAGTATAAATACTTAAATTATAACAGAAATCATCAAAATAATCTTTTTTTTTTCAAGATTGATAAATTATTTGAGAGAAAATGTGGGAGGGGCAGAGGGAGAGAGGGAGAGAGAGAGAATCTTAAGCAGACTCTCCATTGAATGTGGAGCCAGCCAGAGGCAGGGCTCCATCTCCTGACCCTGAGCTAAAATCAAGAGTTGGATGCTTAGGGGTGCCTGAGTGATTCCGTGGTTTATGTGTCTGCCTTTGGCTGAGCCTTCGGCTGAGGTCATGATCCCTGGGTCCTGGGATGGAGACCCACATCAGGCTTCCTGCTCAGCGAGGAGCCTGCTTCTCCCTCCCCATGCCCCTCCCTGTCCCCCTCTCTGTTCCTCTCACCTTGCTAATGCATGTGTGCTCTCTCTCATAAATAAATAAAATCTTAAAAAAAAAAAAAGAGTCGGATGCTTAACTGAGCCACCCAGGCACCCCCAAAACAATCTTTTTTTTAAAAATGGTGCCAATTTATACCCACTCCCTCATAGTAGACAAGAATAGTAGACAAGATAGTAGTAGTAGACAAGAATGCAGTTCCCTACACCATCCACAACGTAAGATAATATCAATCTTTGTAACGTTTTCTCTTGAGTGTAGAATTTAAAATACATGCAGGTTTTACAGTAAAACAAAAAAGTAAAAGGTGCAAGTCTAACTCTCTCCAGATTTCACTTCCCTTATTCATACCAGACGGGGCGAGTGCCCTGCTGTCCAGATTCTAGCGTCACCCTGCGTGACCGTCTGGCTCACCAGCTGGGGCCAGCGCCCTTACCTTCATCAAGTCTTACAGTTAGTTCTCACCCTCACCTTCCCCCACTCTTGCTGGGGTAGAAAGAGTTAGTCCTTAAGCCAGTAGTAATACAGTCTCCGGAATATAGTCTCAGTAGTCCTAGCCCTATGGCTGTGTATGTAGGCATTGAACCTATCTGGCTCTCATTTCCTTCTGCAAAATGTGAATAAAATATCTCTTTCAGAGGTTTCCTTTAAAGAGTAAACAAGATAAATATGTAAAGCACCTGGCTCAGTGCCTACCGTAGAGCTGGCAATATACCTGCCTTTCCCAGCTCCTTCAAGCACCCCAGATCTTTGTAGCACTTAACACATTTCTCATATCCTAACCTTCATAAAGGTAATGGGGAGTGGGTAGGACATGGATGGTGCTTGAACACAGCAGGCACTCAACAGGTAACGGCCAAGGACAGTTGATTTCTCCATTCAGGAACTAGTTTCATCCTTGTCGATATGTTTTTTCCATGTACATATTTACACCACCAATCAGCTGATTGGATCACACACCACCCAGTCCTCTCTACCCAATGAGCTACCAAATGAGCTCATCGTTCTCCCGTCTGAGCTGAACAGGGCCTTTTACAGAACTTTAAAACTGACTCACTACTGAGTCATCAAAACAGCAATACCCAAACACGCTCCTGTTGCTACACAAAAGAGCAGCATGAGATGTCTGCCTTATCTCCTTTCCCTCTCCTAATGGGACTGAACCCCTTGACTCACTGAAGAAGAGTCATCACATCTTTTGTGCTGCAGTAATAAGAACAAAGCTGGCTTAAATAATCACAGTGTGGTCAGCAAACAACAGTAGTCCTTGTGGTCATCCAGGTCATTTCCTGGGTATGTCACTAACCCAAGAGGAGAGGCAATTAATCAATTACTCAAATGTGTATTGAGCACCAGCTTTCTTTGCGCACTCATGATTCCCCCTGTTTATAACATTTCTGTGAAGTGACCTTTTCAGTTATTGAAACTCCCTGAGAATGTAGGGAAAAACAACCCTTTGTGCTTCTGTATAGGAAAAAAAAAAGTATTTTGGAGAAAATGGGGCTACTCAGTTCCATCCCAGTAGAAAGGATTTTTAAAAGAGCAAAGAGGAAGCATGATGTTTTGGCTAACTGCTTTACAGAGCTGTAGTTTTAAATATGTTAACTGAGAACTCCTTTCTCATCCAGAAATAATAATCAGTGGTCAGGATTTTCTCTTGGGAAAAGTTCTGAAGTTAGTATCATTGCCACAGGCCTGACTGATTGCTGTGGACTATCAAGTCTTTCAAGATTCTGAGGACTGTGTAAGGGCTAAGATAACTGGGAGCAGGCCTGAAGGCTTCTTTCACAAATAATACTGGTGACAGTCATGGTTTTGGATACAACTTTTGAGTACACCAGCAGGATCTCTCATAGCTGAAGACACTAAAGCAAAAACGGAATGAGAATCTTAGGTCCTCAAACTTTTTGTATACAGTCCATATAATTGGTATAATCCGTAGGTAAAGGATATAATGAAATGTGCCCTTGACCTTCCTGATATAAATGTTAAAAGGATAAATAGAAATGGAATGTTACTAGTCTTTAAAGATTAACTAGGTATGACAAGAAATAATGCTTATTTCATTAAAATACAAGCTTTCAACTGGCCACTTTTCCTGAACTATACTTCTCAAGTTCTTATTATATCAATACAGTTGATGCTTGGGGCGCCTGAGTGGCTCAGTGGGTTAAAGTCTCTGTCTTCAGTTCAGGACATGATCCCAGGGTGCTGGGATGGAGCCCAACATCGGGCCCTCAGCTCCCTAGGGAGCCTGCTTCCCCCTCTCTCTGCCTGCCTCTCTGCGTACTTGTGATCTCGCTCTCTCTCTCTGTCAAATAAATAAATAAAATCTTTAAAAAAAAATACAGTTGATGCTTGAACTACATAGGTTTGAATTGGGCAGGTCCACTAGTACATGGATTTTTTTCTATTAATACAGTACACTACTGGAAATGTATTTTCTCTTACAATTTTTTAAGGTTTTATTTATTTACTTGACAGAGAGAGCACAAGCAGGGGGAGCAGCAGGCAGAGGGAGAGGGAGAAGCAGGCTCTCTGCAGAGCACGGAGCCCCATGTGGGGCTTGATCCCAGGACCCCAGGATCATGATCTGAGCTGAAGGCAGACACTTAACTGAGCCACCCAGTAGCCCTTGGCTTCTTCTTCTTCTTTTTTTTAAAATTAGAAATCTAGGGACACCTGGATGACTCAGTTAGTTGAGGTCTCATTCTTGGTTTTGGCTCAGGTCATGATCTCAGGGTTATGAAATCGAGACTCACGTTGGGCTCTGCGCTCAGCACTCAGTCTGCTTGAGAGTCTCTGTGCCCCCATGTGCCCCTCCCCCCAGCGCCCACATACTCTCTCTTTCTTTAGAATAAATAAATACAACCTTAAAAAAAAATTAGAAGTCTATCAGAGCAGGCTCTTGTTTAGAGAGAGTTATTGTTTCCCAGAATCAAAAGCATAAACTAGAAAAGATTCAGCTTTGGGTAAAGCCTAGCTATTCTTATGAAACACTCCTATAGACTGTGAAAATTAGTTACTAGTTCTGTAGGATCTTTCATTCAAAAGTAGAGGCTTATGTTAATAAGAATATGCATATGTATTTATGTGCTTGTATGTACTACAAGTATTTGAGAGGGTGATTTAGGAATCTCAATTATAAATCTTCAGGGCAGGAATATTGCTTATTTTGTTGCTAAGGAAGGTGAATGTGCCATCAATGGTGGTATAAAGCCACCACTTGCTAAGTCATCTGTCTAAAGGGATAAACTGGTTAAGTTTGTTCTCTCAACACTTAGAGGCAAGATTTTTACTCAGTTATTACAACATTACCACAAACTTGTGGATTCTGCAAAAGTTGCCTAGCAACATTACAGTTAGGAACAACACTGGGTGGAGAAAGAACAGGAAATTTGAATTAGATATGCCCTGGGGCAGGTGGGCGTAACCCCATCCCTCCAGTACAGTGAGTCCTGTACTTGGAGGAGCATGAAATTTAAAAAACCAGAACAATCATTTAGAATTTCAGTTAGGACACTGCTACAGTTAAACCATAACACTGTGCCATGTTGTCAGCTGGAGGAGGTGGGGCCTGGATTTCTTACTTATTTTGGTACTTTTGTTTTAAAGCACACCATGATTTTTATTTCAGAAACAATTATTTAAGTACCTTCCCAGGGGCCGAGGCACATTGCTGGTTCCAGAGCTCTAAAGACAAATAAAACTTGATCTCAGCCCTGAGGTGGAAGGGAAGCCAGACAAGTAAACAAAGAGTGTTTACATAGTCCATTACAGGTGTGGTGGAAAACCGGGTGCACAGTGTCTCTTTTACCTAGAAGTGGAGAAAGGTAAGGAAGAGCTTTATAGAAGAAATGGTTCTCCAACTGAGCCTTGTTCCCAACTTTTAAAGAAATTCCTTCTTTCCTCCAGTCATTCTATACATTCAGTGGAAATCTACCTCTCCCATTCTGTGGGTGGACCTGGGTACCAAGTATTCGAAGTACTGGGGCTGTGTACCAAGAACTCTTCCCTTCCCGTTCAGAAGCCAGGCCCCTTTTGCTCCAGCCTACCTCAAAGACCTCCCAGTTTAAGAGGCAGACAGGTGGCATAGTTCAGACTTGAAAAAAAATGTTAAGAGACAGTTTACCTCCAAGAACGAGCTATACTGGGATAGCTAGGAGGCTTCTGTACCATTTGACTTTATACTTAGAGAGAAAAATAAACCAATCAACAAATATTTAAATAAGGGGTCTATTATCATTCAGAAGATATTGAGCGCCTAAGCAATGCTAGAACACTGCAATAAACAAAATAGAAAAGGTCCCTACACTCAGGGAACTCATTTTCCAGAAGGGGATAGTAGTAAACAAACAATCAGCAAACTTTGAGATAGATATAAGCCTGTTAGGGAATAAAGCAGGGTGTTGTGAAAAAATGAAGGGGCAGGGGATGTGAGCTTGCATGGAAAGCAACAGAGGATACTGAATTCCTGTATAGGAGGGACTTAAGAACAACATTATAATTGGGGAGAGGTTATCTACAGGCCTTTAAAGTTTACTTAGGAAACACACTATTTTTTTTTTAAGATTTTATTTATTTATTTGACAGAGAGAGAGAGATCACAAGTAGGCAGAGAGGCAGGCAGAGAGAGGGGGAAGCAGGCTCCCCGCTGAGCAGAGAGCCTGATGCAGGGCTCGATCCCAGGACCCTGAGATCATGACCTGAGCTGAAGGCAGAGGGTTAACCCACTGAGCCACCCAGGCGCCCCCGGAAACACACTATTTTTACATACAATTCGTATTAAAGATCAATAAAAAGTCATTTTCTCAAGTTATTTTTATTTACATGCACATGAAATCGAGAAAATCAACTCAATATGGTCAACTATGCATATTGAAGGAGGTGTTGGAGGGAGAGTACTAAAAACCATTCCTTGGCTTTGGCCACCAGGCATCAGAGAATGCCTCTCCTTGAAACATACAAAAGGGCAGACAGAGTTCCTGTATTGCAAGAGTTTAACATTGAATTTGGATTAACATGCAAAAAAGACACATATATCAGTTAGCAAATGTCTGGAGAAGACAGCTGTCTACCCTTCACTGCATCTTTAGTTATGTGATCTCGGGGAATTTCCCATGTGATAAGTATTAAAATGTGTTATTAAAAACATTTTATTAAAAATCCAACTTGAGTTTAGCCTTTGGAAAGTGTTAGAACAACATACATGGCAAAGTGTTAATATTCATAAAGTGCTACAATAAGAAAAAGACAATAGAAAAATATAAATGGCCACTGGCACATGAAAACTGTTATGAATACCTATCGAAACAACAAAATTACATTAGCAAACATTAAATATCCACTTAGTCCAGAATTCATGAGCAATGTACTCTAATCCACAGCTAACAAGAATGTAAATTGTTTTTTTCTGAAGATCAGTTTGGCAGTTTATATCCTTTGACCCAGTAATTCTCACTTCTATGAACCAACCCCTTTAGAAAAAAAAAAAAAACAACAACCCAAACCCTCAAAAAACACAGAAAAAAACCCACGTGAGAAGTTAGAATATTCATCTCAGGGTTATTTACAACTGAAAAATTACAAGAAACTGGTCTGTGCGACGATAAAGGGCAGATAAAATCAATAAAATCACTATTTGACGGAGTCCTGGGGGAATTTTTTTCTCCAGTTGCGTTTAAGTTTGCAGAGAGATGTGCCAATCTCTTTTGCCAACACTTGCCCACGTGCTGGCAAACAAATATAAACACCATGGCTGCGTGGTGGGCGCTGGGTTTCATGCTGGGGCCAACTGTAATGCTGCTGCTGTTCACTCTGGACAAGTGTGTGTGGGGGGGGAGATTGCATAGAGGGCCAAGACCTAGGGGAAGCTCCCCTCGCAGGGGGCACACCCGACCCTAACAGCCACCCTGGGAGGAAACTGAGGCTCCAGAGGCCTTCCCCGCAGCCGATGCCTCCGCCGCGAGCTCTCGTATGTTGGCTTTCTTATTGATTACGGTGTCCACCTTAAGCAACCGGCTCACTTAGCAAAGCTCCTGAGGCCCGAGTCACCATTTCTGGCTCAAACCTCTACGGGGGAACGTGACTATCCACCGCCACGCCCACAACGCCCCCGTGGCCGGCACCAAAGGGACACGGGACCCCGAGGCCGCACTCCCGGGGCTGAGCCCGAGGGCCACGGTGGTTCCCCATTCGCTCCGACCCGGTGGGGACCAGAAGTGTTCCGCAGCCCCCACCTCAGACCCCAGAGCGCCTGAGGGACCGCGAGCAGGTCGCCTGCAAAGGGGCTGCGGGCTGGCGTTCGGCTGGGCGGCCACCCTTCGCCCCTCCCAGAGGGCCGCCTCGGCTCGACCGGGCGGCGCCCGGCTGGGGACTCCCAGAAGTCCGGCTCCCTCATAGGCCCACCGCGCCGCGCCCGCCCAGGCCTGGCTGAGGAGGGGGGGCGGAGCCAGCAGGTTCGCGCCAAAATCGCGTAGTTGATCCCTCCCCCGCGGGCTACGTCGCGCCCTCCTTTTTTTTCAAACCCGGGGCTGGGCGGGGATTGGTCGGTCCGGCACTCACGTGGTTAACGGTCGCGGGAAGCCGCGGAGCCCGAACCTGAGGCTGGACCTGCGGAGACCCCAGCTTCGGTGCTCAGGCCGCCCCGCCTCTGCTGGACAGTCCACGCCGCCGCCGCCGTCCCCGCCGCCACCGCCGCCCGCAGCCCCGAGCGCTCCGGAGCCGCAGCCCGCCACCGCGCAGGTCCGCCGCCGCGGCGACCAGGCGCGCCCAGTCGCACGTGGCGGACCCGCCCCCTGGGCCGTCCGCGTCCTGGACTCCGCGGGCTCCGGCTCTCCGGTCCTCGGCCCCGGCCCCAGGGGCGCGATGAGCTTCCTGAGCCGGCAGCAGCCGCCGCCGCCCCGCCGCCCGGGGGCTTCCTGCACTTTGAGGCAGAAGCTGATCTTCTCGCCCTGCAGCGACTGTGAGGAGGAGGAAGAGGAGGAAGAGGAAGAGGGCAGTGGCCACAGCACCGGAGAGGATTCGGCCTTTCAAGAGCCCGACTCGCCACTGCCGCCCGCTCGTAGCCCCACAGAGCCCGGGCCCGAGCGCCGCCGCTCGCCCGGCCCCGCCCCTGGCAGCCCGGGGGAGCTGGAGGAGGACATGTTGCTGCGGGGCGCCTGTCCGGGCGCGGACGCGCCAGGCGGCGGGGCCGAGGGCGACTCGTGGGAGGAGGAGGGTTTTGGCTCCTCGTCGCCGGTCAAGTCGCCAGCAGCCGCCTACTTCCTGGGCAGCTCGTTCTCGCCGGTGCGCTGCGGCGGCGCGGGGGACGCGTCCCCGCGCCGCTGCGGGGCGCGCCGGGCTAGCGACGGCCCCTGCTCGCCGCTGCCGGACCACCCGGGCACCCCGCCGCACAAGACCTTCCGCAAGCTGCGGCTCTTCGACACGCCGCACACGCCCAAGGTGAGGGGACGCGGGGCCCCGGGCGCCCCGAGCCCGCGCCCGCCCAGCCTTTTAAAAAAGGCCGAGGCGCCGGGAGCCGAGCGCGGCGCTGCCCGGGTTCGGTTACATAACCGCTCGGCCGCACCCCCACTCGTTCCCCTGAGCCGCAACAAAAAGTTGGCAGCCCCTCTTTTTGGCCCTGCCCAGAAGTTGTCCGTTAAGATTATGTAACTGAACAATGGGCCTCTCCTGGAACTTCTTCATCTTTCAAAGGGGCTGATCGGCGCCGTCCAGGTGGCTGATGATTTCACGCCCGTCGAGTCGGTGCCTTCCCGACAGTGTCAGCTCGGAGCGTGGCACTGATAACGTGGTTTGGAAGGATGTTGGAGTGCTGCTGGCCCGGCCACCTGACACTCCTGAGCGCCGCAGCCATATGGTGCCTTTTAAACGCAGTGATGGGCCCTGTAATTTGGGCGGCGCACGCAGAGTTCGGTTAAAAAAAATTTGATGCGCTTATCGTTTCGTGTCATGTGGCCTTAAGGGGTTAAGTTTGAGGTATGGAGAGAGACTGCGCTTCGACTTGGGAGAAAAGCTGGCCTTTCAAGCATTTCCAGTCTTAAAGACTCCTTAACCCAGAGTAGCATTTAAGCTACTGTCCGTACAAGCTATTTATTGGGTGAGCGTTTGTTTACACCCTTGGGTTTCCAGTGCCCGTGTGTGGTCAGCCTAAGTGTAACGATTAGGGACATCCAGCTGTTAAAAGCCAGCATTGGTGGAGTTCCTTGGACCCTTGTGCTTTCATATTGCTGAAAACATATCACAATGAAGGAGGACCTGTTTGTTGAGTAGCAAGTGAGTATGCAGATTAGTACTGGAAATTTAGATGTAGCAGCAGATTTTAAAAGCGGACCCGTCAGGAAATTGAGACAAGTATCGCGTTTATAAGACTAATATGGAAAATGTACTTTTTGAGTCCCTTTCAGTACCATTGGTCGTAAACTTAATGAAGAAGTGTGTTTTTTGAGCGTTACTGTTTATTAGGGACTTGCCCAAGACTTGATCCCTCTGAAAGTGAGGGGAGGAGTCGGCCGGAGGTAGTTTTCAAAGCCCTATTTGGATGGGGGGAAGGGAGCTTTTATGGGTCTCCCTGACTGCTTTCTATTTTTAGATGGAGTGAAAGGTTTTGTTAACTTCTGGACTCTAGGATAAACTTAATTTCAGTCAGCGTTCCTACTCTTTAGGGTCAGAGACCGATTTTATGTGGCAATCTTTTTTAGAAAAGTGGTTGGTATCTACCTTTCAGACTGCTATAGTTCACCACTGTTTGTTTTGCTGGAGGTGTGACAGAGGCTTGTGTGTTGCTTTGATCTACACTATCAGACCTGTGAAAGGCTTGTTGAAGGTTAGGTTGAGAAGGCTGTCTGTAGGACTTGGAAACTAAAAATTTTATTTTTCCTGTCCTAGAGTTTGCTCTCCAAAGCTCGAGGAATCGATTCCAGCTCTGTTAAACTCCGAGGTGGTTCTCTATTCATGGATACAGAAAAATCAGGAAAAAGGGAATTTGACATGCGACAGACTCCTCAAGTGAATATTAATCCTTTTACCCCAGATTCTGTGTTACTTCATTCCTCAGGACAATGTCGTAGAAGAAAGCGAACACATTGGAATGAGTAAGTTATTTAGTACTCCACAGTCTGGTCCCCAGCCACTAAAAGTTGGTTTGTGGTACTTAATCAAAGTTCAGTTTCATCTGAATGACATGGAAGTTTATGCTCTGAAATTTTTCTGTTGCTAGCACCCACTTCCCAGGAGAGGTAGGTGGAAAGTAATCAGCTGTGGAAAAGTAGTGGTGTGAAAAAGGATGGAATAAAAAGCCTAGATAGCTTTTAGAAAATCTGCTGGTGTCAAAAATGAGGCAGGCAGAGAGAGTTGATTTAGACTTTAATTTTGATATGTGTGGTGGTGTTGGCTTGTAGTTAATAAGTATATTTCAGCAGGGACAGCATTTTCATCAGCTGAGCTATATCTTGTGATTATAAAATTAAGTACTTATCTTTTTTTTTTTTTTCCCCAAATTTATTTTAATTTTTCAGTGTTACAAA
>CM052815.1:40082473-40113155 GCA_028533885.1 Nasua narica | reverse complement strand
TTCAACACCCCCTCCGATTTCCCCCCATTCGCCCTTCCCTTCCTTCTCACGATGCCCTCCATGATTTTCTTTATACTCCACACGTAAGTGAGACCATAAGATAATTGCCTCTCTCCGCTTGACTTATTTCACTCCGCATAATCTCTTCTAGTCCTGTCCATGTTGATACAAAAGTTGGATATTCATCCTTTCTGATGGATGCATAATATTCCATTGTATAGATGTACCACATCTTCCTTATCCATTCATCTGTTGAAGGGCATTTTGGTTCTTTCCACAGTTTGGCTATTGTGGCCATTGCGGCTATGAACATTGGGGTACATGTAGCCCTTCTTTGTACTGCATCTGCTTCTTTGGGGTAAACACCGAGTAGTGCAATTGCAGGGTCGTACTTATCTTTTTTTTTAAGAATTTATTTTTGGGAGAGAGAGAGCAAGCGCATAAACGCAAGGCATCGGGAGGGGCAGAAGGAGAAGCAGACTCCCCACTGAGCAGGGAGCTGGAGGCGGGACTCAATTCCAGAAGCCTGGGATCTTGACCCAAGCTGAAGGCAGATGCTTAACTGACTGAGCCACCCAGGCGCCCCTTTCTTGTCTGTTTTTATTCATTAAAATATGTAATTTCACTGTACACCTATCAGATAAAGTTTTGGATCTCTAGTTGATGTGGCTGTCAGATCTGTTGATGGAAAAATACATAATATTTTTCAGTTCTTGTGAAGACATGGAAGCCAGTGATTATGAGTTTGAAGATGAAACAAGACCCGCTAAAGTAAATAGCTTTTTATTTTCTTTTTATTGTTTCTGAGATTTCATTTTCTACTTCTTAACAAGTTACCATATATACATGTTAAATATCCATTAAAATATAAGATATAATGATTTTTAAGTTTCATATATAGTGCTATCATCATAGCAAAAAATAATTTTTCTATCTTTGTATTATGTATATGGATACACTTTTTTATTACAGAGAATTACAATTACTGAAAGCAATATGAAGTCACGGTATACAACAGAATTTCATGAGCTAGAGAAAATTGGCTCTGGAGAATTTGGTTCTGTGTTTAAGTGTGTGAAGAGGCTGGATGGATGCATTTATGCCATTAAGCGATCAAAAAAGCCATTGGCTGGCTCTGTTGATGAGTATGTATTAAAAATTTTTTCTTTTGCTCGTTTAGTCCCTATGGTGTGGCAAACCTTAAGGTTTTACAAAATCAAGCACTAAAATTAATTCTCTCACTTTTGAGAAGCTATAGCTAATCAGATCCTTTCATTTTTTTGCCATTAGTTCTTACTGGACTTGGGAAAATTATATGAGTAGTCTGATTTTTTTTTAATATTTTATTTATTCGACAGAGAGAGAGAGATCACAAGTAGGCAGAGGGCGGCAGAGAGAGGGGGAAGTAGGCTCCCCGCTGAGCAGAGAGTCCCATGCAGGACTCGATCCCAGGACCCCGAGATCATGACCTGAGCCGAAGGCAGAGGCTTTAACCCACTGAGCCACCCAGGCACCCGAGTAGTCTGATTTTTAAACCTAACTTAAATTTCTAACTTAAATTTTGTTTTGATAGCATCCATGAATTCACAGTAAAATGGAGTTTCATTTTTCCCAAGCCCTAGGGCCAGCACGGTTCCTTCTTCGTAACTAACATTCTTCTTTAATTGAATCCTTTAGAAAAATCTGGTACAGAGTCCTAACCCCCCTCTCTCTTAAGCAAGTTATCGTTCAGCATAATGACAGATTATAGAAGTCAAGTTTCTCTTAATGAAGTCAGATAAATTGGTTCAGTTTAGGCTTGAATAAAAATGATTTACCATGCTATCAATCTCAAATTTCTCCCAGGCAGAATGCTTTGAGGGAAGTATATGCTCATGCAGTGCTTGGACAACATTCTCATGTAGTTCGATATTTCTCTGCATGGGCAGAAGATGATCATATGCTTATACAGAATGAATATTGTAATGGTGAGTAATATGTTGGTTCTGTTACAAACTTGTGAGCTCAAAAAAATGAACACAGAGGAAATAGTTTTTATCTGAAATCCTGCTCTAATTCTATGTCTCTTTTACCTCTTATAAATTCAAAGAGAGCCTGTCTTTTATAAATTCAAGAAGCCTAACATGAGTTTCATTGAAGTTCATTGCTTATGGGGATATTAAGTAAAGATTGAAAACCTTGTCCCTTTTACCTCAGTAGTAGAATTGTGTGCATGGTAGTGTGCCTGTTAGTCAAACTAATCTTGAGAGGACAGTAGTCTTGCCGTATATATTTTGGTATCCCTAGCACGTAGCATAGTGTATGTGGGGGATGGTAGTTCATAATATAGGTTCAGTGCATCTGGCCTTCCCTTTCCATTTCATTTTATGTGCTGTTAAAACTGATACTGGTTACTCATAAAGTGACAGTAACTCTGCATTGTTCTAACTTAAGCCAGTTGTTACAGTATTCTATAATCTTGCCCCCATTCCCATTTTTCCATCTTAGTTTACTACTAGAATCCACGCACACTTTTCTGTTAAGTTATGCTTTTAGTTCTCTAGCTGTGCCTCTCAGAGCCTCATTTCCCCCCAAAACCAAGAAAACAAGCATCTGTAGAGGATCAACTTTGGACCTCTGGAGAGCTCTCAATTTCAAAAGGACCAACTTGGTCCCCCCCTTCTTAATTAAACCTTTATCAAAACCCTGGTCTCCTTTCTGATTCTTGTAAATACCTGTTCTTAATTAGGTAAATATATATGCTGGGTTTCCATTTCTCTATATCTTCTGTGAATATTAGAGAATTTAGAATTTAGTGAGCAGTTGAGAGGTGATATCAGAGATTTGTTTGTTATTTTTTTTTTATTCTCATTATTTTTTCCTTCAACAAGACCAGCCTTTTCATGGTTTGTGAATAAATAAGTGGTGTAGGTAATAGATTCAGGTTTTCAGTATTTAAAAACATTGAACAAAAAGGATGTAAAAGATCCATTTCTCACACCTAACTTTTTGTTGAGTTGCCATTATATTAATTCTCTATACTTGAAAGAACTAAGTGCTCGGTATATTGCATTGCTGCTAATTTGTTTCACACATCTCTTGAAATGTTTCTATTAATATCATCAGAATATTTATGTAGCTATCATGACCTTATGGACTAATCTGTTTCTTAACCTTCAGTTTTCAGTTATTGCACTTCATATAGGACAGTTTGACCATGTCTTTTCCACTCGATGTTTGCTAGATGCCATCTTTCGGTTTCTTTCTCCCTTTCATGTTGTTGATGTAGTTGGTCCTCTTAAGTATTTCAGTAGCACTCCAGGGATCACACATTTGTAACAATCCACCAAAAAATTTTTGTTGTATAATTCAGATGATTTTGAGAAAACTTTGGGCCTGGGGGGATCGGGAGGAGTGAGTTGACTTCCTTCCCTCTCAGATTATAAAGACCTTGTCCTAAAACAATACAAAACAAAACAAAAACCCTGTCTTGTATGTTAGATTATAAAATAATATTTTGAAACAGTTTATTATTTTGGAACAGTATAAAACTCTTAAAGAATACACAGATCTTTAAAAATAAATAGACCTGTGTGAAACAGGTTTGCCTCTAAGAATAGTTGTCTTTTCTGTTTAGATGAAAGGAAGTGAGGCTATCTAAATACATTCGTGAACTCTTCTATTTGCTTTTGCCATCATTCTCTCCACATAGAGCTTTGAATGTCCTAGTAATAGGCCTGATCTTCAGATCCTTTTCCACAGTTTCACAGGAAAATGATTCTATTATTTCGTTTATACACAGTGATCAACTGATGTTCTTTATCGTGACTAAGTTTCCTTATTATCTCAAACAGTCATTTGCATTTTAAGCCTTTTATATTGTTTTGGTGAAATTTTTGACTGAAATTTTTACCACCTCCCTCACCACCCCCCAAACAAGTGTGGAAAAATGTTGATGGGTAGGGGAAGAGAATGTGAAAAATCAGATTAGTGTCTTGCTCTTCTCACTTCTCTTTGCCTTTCAGCAGTGAAATAGAAGGAACTGGCCTAGTTATAGTTGGTAGATCCACTAAAATGCTTATTAAACTTGGACTAGGACTTCAAGCCCATTTATAGACCTCCCTTCTAGCGCCCACTTTTTCCTGCAGTTGAAGATTTGTATGAGTATGGAGAACATACTTAAGTCTAAAACACTGAAGTGTGTGATTTATTTTTATTTTTAAAACACATTGGACATTTTGCTACCTAGTCTTATTCAAATTGTAGGACTTCCTTCCCTGACTAACATATATTAATATACCTTCCTGATTTTATTACCCTGGCTCTGATTTCATTATTGCTAACTAAGCTTTAAACAAAAGTGGTTTGTTTTGGTTTTTTATTTTTGTTTTGTTTTCCGTAACTCCTCTTTTCCTGAGATAAGTTATAAACTTAGAATATTTTTAATAAAACTTAAAAGTATAAACTTAAAAGGTTTTTGAAAGTATAGACAAATGAACTGGTTGATTTGATCCTATAAAAGCAGGTTTTATTCTCATAGTAAAAGTAGCATAAGTTAAAACTATTAAAAACTGGTTTTTACCTATAAAATTTATAGACTGTTGTCAAGGGCGTGGGAAAAGTTATTCTCATACATTAATGATGGGAGTGTAAATTCGTACAGTCTTCTGTATGGGGAACTCTGTGTGTGTGTGTAAGTATAAGTACAATTGCCCCATATTTGTCTTCCAAAGCCCCAGATTCACATAGGCACATGTTAGCAGAGTTTAAGTACCAACCATTTTGAAATCAAACCGAATACGCTGTTACTTCTTTTATGTGAATTTTCATGAAGTTTTGGCACTGATGGTGTGAATACCAACTCTAAGCTGTTTTGTAGCAGGATAAATAGAGAAATGTCCCTCTTAGCTATAAAAGTATATTCTATATATAAGATAGTATTTCACACACATACTTGAGCCACATATTGTTTTGTGACTGAACATATCCTTTATTTTTTTAAAAAAAGATTTTATTTATTAGAGTATGAGCATGAGGGCAGGGTGCAGAGAGTAACAGAGGGAGAGGGACAAGCAGACTACACTGAGTGCCAGCCCGAGGGAAGGGTCAATTCCATGACCCCAAGATCATGACCTGAGCCAAAACCAAGAGTCAGATGCTCAACCAACTGCCACCGAGGCGTCCTTTAAGCCAGCAGTTTGTTTCTATAAGAAATAAATGTTAAATATGTGTTAAATGACCAATGTACAAAGTTATTCCTTAGACTATAGTATATAGTAGTAAAAGCTTGGAAATTAAAATGTTCATCAGTTAGGAGATCGGTTAATACATTACCATTCAATTATACAATGGAATTCTGTAGAGACATGAGAGAGAACAAGGTAGTCTTTGTATGTTAGTAAAGAATGATCATCAAGATAAT
The DNA here is from genome assembly GCA_028533885.1 of Nasua narica. Lineage (NCBI taxonomy): Eukaryota > Metazoa > Chordata > Mammalia > Carnivora > Procyonidae > Nasua > Nasua narica. The sequence goes on along the minus strand of CM052815.1, from coordinate 40,107,754 downwards.
GAAAATATGTAATCGTTTATGTGAAAAGGAGTTGGAAAAAATATATAAGAAACCAATAACATTGATTCTGGGAAAAAGAACCAGGTAGGATGCTGGGGTATATGGATGAAACAAACTTTACATTACATTTTGTACCCATGTGAGTATATTACTTATTGAAAGAATAAATAAAATTTAGATTTCTCAAGCAGGAAAGAGAGAATAGGTTGTATAAAATGCTACTTTCTTTGTTGAGTTTGTGGCCACTCAGTAAAGATGGAGGGAAGAAAAGTAAGATCTCATGAAGAAGAAATTGCTAATTTTCCCCATGTTTGTTAGGTGGAAGTTTAGCTGATGCCATAAGTGAAAACTATAGAAGCATGAGTTACTTTACAGAAGCAGAGTTGAAGGATCTCCTTTTGCAAGTTGGCCGGGGCTTGAGGTATATTCATTCAATGTCTTTGGTTCATATGGATATAAAGCCTAGTAAGTATTACAAATTCTCTGACCTGTGTTCTTTAGTGTTATAGAGAATAAATGATTTCATTAAAACTATATGAAAACATATACATCTTACTATGTTTTTTCATTGTTGGTTTTAAAAAACCTTTGAGCCACATATTTATATTGTTTTATGATATCCATTCTACCTCTTGTTATTCCAAAGTATTTGAGGCAATTCATTTTATTAAAAGTTGGAAAAATTTGCTGAATCTTATGGAAACCACATAGTCATGAAGTGGGACTCTGATGGGGAGACTAAGAACCTGTTCAAAGCCTCTCTCTCCTAGGTTATAGAACCATAATTACAAAATAATGCTGGTGCTGCTAACAGGGTTCTTAGAATAAAATGAGACATATGAACATATTTTTGGAAACTTAAGTGCTGTGTAAACATAGTGATATTTCTAGCTTATATACCATGAAAGTGTTACTGTATTATTCAGAAAACAAATGGCCTATGCAGTATGATTATCTTGCATTAAAAAAGGTTGCAAGTGAATGCTGCCGTAACATCTTCATGCACATCCCTCTCCTTTTATTAAAATAACTTCATAATGTACACATTATATTAAAAGTTGTTGTAAATCAACTCTACCTTTTTGTTTCAGTAAATTTTCATCTCTTCTAATAGCTAGATCATTTTGAAATTTTTCCCAGGTGACCCAAGTCCTTTTGGTTTACTTGTCCAAACTAGTATCCATTTTCAGGACCATACATCCCATCTGCTGCTTTTTTTTTTCCCCCTTCAGGTTTTACCCCTCCTCTACCTTAAAAAAATAATACTAATATGGACTTTGTATTATAAGATGTCCTTTCTTCTGGATTTGACTGGTTGCTCCCTTGCATCATTTATCTCATTCCTTTTTCCCTATGTTCCCTATAAATTGGAAGATAAAACTAACAGGTTGATGAATTCAAGTATGAATTTTAGGCTAGGTATTTTTAACTTGAATTTAATGAAGCTTTTTTTTATTTTGTTTTGTTTTTGTCTATGGAAATGTGTGATTCGTGAGAATTTAAATCATTTTACACAAGTCTGTGAGGAATTTATCCATATGTTAATAACTCACTAAAATTTTTCAAAAGGGGAAAAATAATATTTGGATTGATGGCAGTAAATAGGAATTAGTAAGGTTTGCCTGTACTCACTCATATCTTGTTTTAAGTGTCAGACAAACATAGTAGACCCCTATAAGTACAAAAGTTGAAAATATTAAGACATGAAGTTTTAAAATTTCAAATTTATAAATACCATTGAAAAATAAATTCTATAAATAAAGTGAAATTGGAAAGATGACTTAAATGAGTGTAACATTTATAAACTCAATAGTTTACTTTTTTACACTTACAGTACATTTTACATTTACATTACTTATTTATTTACATTGGTAAAACTGTTAAATCTGTCACTGAAGCTTATATTAATCATGAACTTACCTGAATTTGAAGAAGAAAAGTGTGTGTACAGCAGAGGAACCACAAAGCCACATTGGGATGTAGATACAGCCAAACTCAAAAGTTACATTACTTGTACTTTTTTATTTTTTTAAAGATTTTATTTTTATTTATTTGACAGAGAGAAAGATCACAAGCAGCCAGAGAGGCAGGCAGGGAGCTTAGCAGGGAGCCCGATGAGGGGCTCGATCCCAGGACCCTGAGATCACAACTCGAGCTGAAGATAGAGGCTCAACCCACCGAGCCACCCAGTCGCCCCCACTTGTACTTTTCATACCAGCCCATAGCATTAGGTTAAAATTTATGATTTGGAAGCACCACAGATTACTACATTATTGCCTTTTCTGTATTGTTTCTATGTAGTTAAAACCAAAGATCAATGTGTAGATGACAAGGGTCTAATGAAGTGGTTTCCAAGTGTTCAGAGATCAGTACTAGGCCAGAAAATAATGTTTCTTAGAAAATACAACCCATTTCCTATCCCCTGAGATTCTTATTCTCATTGGGCTTTAGGGTAGAACATATGAAAATCTATATGTTTGAAAGCTTTTGGGATGATTCTGATGTATGGCCTTGTTTATGAGTTTTGGTTACACTATTGTTAGTGCAGCTGACATAACTAACTGTTTGACAGGTAATATTTTCATATCTCGAACCTCAATCCCAAATGCCGCCTCTGAAGAAGGAGATGAAGATGACTGGGCTTCTAACAAAGTTATGTTTAAAATAGGTAAGAAAGAGAGATAACTAGATTATTGCCTCAAAATAAAGTGAGAGCCTATTTAACTCTTGACTCTATTCTTTTTCAATACTTATAGGTGATCTTGGGCATGTAACAAGGATCTCTAGTCCACAAGTCGAAGAGGGTGATAGCCGTTTTCTTGCAAATGAAGTTTTGCAGGAGGTAGTTTTTTTTCCTTTAATAATGCTATTTGCTTTATACCAATGCAGACACATTAAAATTTTAAGCTCTAATAACTAGTAAAATCTTAAGGAAAGCCTAAACCATCAGCTGGGGATATTTAATCTAGCAAAATTCAGTAAAGGCAAAGATTTATAGTATTCAACAATGATGGAGTTGTAAAAGAAGTTCTCAACTTCTCAAAGAAGTTCAACAGTGATGGAGTTGTAAAAGAAGTTCTCATACACTACTAGTGGAACTGTAAAATGGCATAGCTTTTTAGGAGATCAAAGTATTTGTATTTATCAACATTTTATTTATTTTTAAAGATTTTATTTATTTGACAGAGAGAGAAATCACAAGTAGGCAGAGAGGCAGGCGGGGGTGGATGGGGGAAGCAGGCTCCCCGCTGAGCAGAGAGCCCGATGCAGGGATTGATCCCAGGACCCTGAGATCATGACCTGAGCCGAAGGCAGAGGCTTAACCCACTGAGCCACCTAGGCGCCCCTCTATCAACATTTTAAAATGCTATACCCTTTGACCCAGAATTTCCATTTCTAGGAATCTTGCCCATAGAAATGTTCATATACAAATAAATTGAGAACAATGTAAATGTTTAGCAACAGAGGAATAATTAAATAAATTACAGCATATAGTTAATAGTACTGTTTGAAAAAGTGCGACAGGGGCATCTGGGTGGCTCAGCGGGTTAAGGCCTCTGCCTCCAGTTTGGGCCATGATCTCAGGGTTCTGGGATCGAGCCTCACATCAGGCTCTTTGCTCAGCGGGGAGCCTGCTTCCCCCTCTCTCCCTGCCTCTCTGCCTCCTTGTGATGTCTGTCTCTCTGTCAAATAAATAAATAAAATCTTTAAAAAAAAAAAAGTGTGACAAAATATTTCTTGCTAAGATTTAGAATGAAAAAAAAAGAGTTTAGAATGAAAGTAGAAAAAGAACAAATAAATTGTGTGATCCCATTGTTTTTTTATATGTATACGTGTATTTGTAACTTGTCAATGTATGTATGTTTCCTGTATTCATATGAATGCCCCAGGATAGGAGTTTATTCTAAGAGATGAATTGAACTAGTGAAAAAGAGAAGGCTTTTACTTTTAGAAATGTATTTACCACTCCCCTCCCAATGTATGTATGTATTTGTGATTTTAAAAAGCTCTTCAAATTTAACTTATTCTCTGAATAGGTTTTAAAGGTTAAATGTGGCATTGGATATTTTAATTTAGTCACTTAGGTGACTTAAGTCATCACTGAAGTGTAATTTTACTTTATTTTGGCCATTTTTATATTCCCTTAAAAAATTTTTTTTTAATTTTACAGAATTATACTCATCTACCAAAAGCAGATATTTTTGCCCTTGCCCTCACAGTGGTATGTGCTGCTGGTGCTGAACCTCTTCCCAGAAATGGAGACCAATGGCATGAAATCAGACAGGGTAGATTACCTCGGATTCCCCAAGTGCTTTCCCAAGAGTTTACAGAGTTGCTAAAAGTGAGTATTTTTTGTATATAAAGCACTTTTTATTGACATGGTTTTATATTTTATTAAATTGCATGTCTTTACCTTATTTTTACTTCTTTTTCTAAGGTTATGATTCATCCAGATCCAGAGAAAAGACCTTCAGCAATGGCATTGGTAAAGCATTCAGTATTGCTGTCTGCTTCTAGAAAAAGTGCAGAACAATTACGAATAGAATTGAATGCTGAAAAATTCAAAAATTCACTTTTGCAGAAGTAAGTGAGAGTTTTTTGGACTGTTTTAACTTTCTCATTTTTATTCTTAAATTTTAATGAGCGATGATTTAGGTTTTCTGTCAGTGAAGGCTGTGGTGGTTTGGTGTGTTACACAGTTAAAATTTGGGGATTTCTGCCTTTAATTATTTGTGACCTATTACTTGGTGGTGTTCCTAAACTTTGAAATTATGGACCTAAAAATTTTTAAGACTAGCATGTATTTGCGAGTGGTATTAATCCCCTATCCTTAAGTTGTAGCAAAAGCTAAGTGAGCCTGTATAGGCTTTTTTTTTCCCCCCTTAAACTCTCACCATAAATTAATAGTTTCCTTCATTCTTTCTGTTTATTTTTTATGGAGGGATTAAATGAGCATCAGTTAAGTTAGTAGATGAGTCTCATATTTTGAATGATTTTTGACATTTCAGAAAATTGGAATGATAATTCTAATTCATTTGCTTTATTACTGTTTTTAACCCAATAAAACTGACTTGAAATATAAAAAGTTTATTTGCCACTAGGCATCATAGCCATCATAGTTCATATAAATAGGAAGTAGAAGTTTCCTTTCATCTCTGTTATGTAAAGATATTTTCACAATACGAATTAGAGTTCTGTTTGAAATTATTTTGTATTACCACTCAAAGTTATTACTAGCATCTTTATTACTTGGGTCCAAGTGTATATGATATTTTAATTCTGAGAGCACAAAATAAAATCATTTCATAAAAATTTTAATAAGTTGTTTGATCACAAGCTAAAGTTTCATACTGTGATTTTTTTTTTTCCTCCATTGTATCTTAGAATAATGATGGCATGCTAATTAGATCTCCCAGCTGATAATAGAGTCTGTGTTTGGTCTTTTAGGATCCCTTCCTAGGACTAATACAATAGGTGAAAAGTCTTGTTTCCTATTTTTATGTTCTTAGAGAACTCAAGAAAGCTCAGATGGCAAAAGCTGCAGCTGAGGAAAGAGCACTCTTCACTGATCGGATGACCACTAGGTCCACCACCCAGAGTAATAGAACATCTCGACTTATTGGAAAGAAAATGAACCGCTCTGTCAGCCTTACCATATACTGAACTACTCATTTCCCACCTCCCCCAAAAAACTGTGACAAGAGGAAGCTAGGTTGAAATCACTGCTAGAATCCAGTTTGCAATTACTTTCTCAATCGGTGTCAGTAGTTTTACTGAAATACCTTTTAGAACTTTTATTTGTGAATAACAGTTGAAAGCTGTATTTTGACCAGTGCTATATCAGGCTTTCATCTAGTCTTACTAGTCTGTCTTCTGTAGGATGTCAGTGACTGTTGGATGTTACACCAGCCTTTCCAGGGTTAACCACTGTGGTGGTGTGCTGCTTATGGTTTGCTGTTGCATTGTAATAAAAGGTGTCTTTCCCTGTAGTGACCTGTAAAAGGGACGCAAGGGCTTTATTACAAACATATTCTCCCTTTGAAAAGGGGGATGCTAAGAGACTCAGTACTACTCAGCCTTCAATGTACCTGTGTGTCAATCTTATATTTCTTTTTTTTTAATTGTGAATTATACTTGTATATCCAACTGGGAGCACTTTGTAGGCATTGCATGAACCATGGAATGATAATTCTGTGGAAGTCTTGCCTTGTGAATTTGCTGCTATTTTAGTTTTGTCTTTGCTGTAAAATTGTAGCATTAAACAATCATTGTTGTTAATAGGCTTTTTTGGAAAACAATTATGTGAAATGCATAGCTGCTCTTGATGACAAGCAGCTATTTGCCTTTTTTTCTTTGAACTTTGAAGCTAGTGCATTGGAGTAATGCACCTTTTTTTCCCTTTTGGATTGCTGTATTAATGTAGTATAATTATTACTGGTTTTGTAATTTTTCCTGATAATGGCCTTCCCTGACTCTTTTTTAAAATGTTCCCTCCCTCTACCCAAGTTTTGTACTTGATTGTATTGTTAGTCTGTTTTTAAATGTTTTGCCCGGTTTCTCTTCAATATTTGTGTATATAAACTAATCTTGGTGATAGTGTATATAGCTGTTTGAAATGCCAGAATGACTTCTGACTATTCCAAGCTTTTCACAAAATATATTTTATCAATGATAAGCCATTTAACTAATAATACTGGCTAACCAGACATTGCAAAAAACAAAAACATAGAATTTGTCTATTGTTTGTTTTCCTATTAATTTTGGTTTACAACATGTTTGCACTTGTCTGTTTGACTTGTGTTTTATTAACATTGATTGGCATATTAAAAGTCACTCTGAGCTTACCTTAATTGTCTAAATCCTTGTGATGCCTGTTTTCTACCATTTTATCTCTAGTATCACTACATTTGAACATTTAGAGTATAATGTATATAAAGTACTAAAAGGGGGCACATTTTTCGATAGAATACGAAGCATTAATAATGAGTTTTAGGCTTATATCAGTTACATTTTGTAATTGGAGAAAAATTTGTCCATCAACCATAAATGTTTTTTGTCACTGTAAATATTTAATATTTGTATATCACATTGCATATTATGCATTTGATCTGCTAGAAATGTAAGATAATGTAGTTTAGCTTTAGATTATTAAGTGGATATAATGACTCAGCTTTCTAATTTAAGCTGAGTCAATAAGAGCTTCCACGTAAGGTTGTAACTCTACTAGGCTGGATTTTTTAAGAACTGAGAGTGCAAACTTAAGTGATAAACAGTGCCAATTCTATGTGACATATTTTTCTGATAGAGGTTAGAACCAGAGTAAGCAGCAAAGGCCTTAGAACTTAAAGTGGATGTTCCCCACCTCCCCCGCCCCCAAAAAGGATTTCACAAGATCCTTGCGCTTTTTTTTTTTTTTATTTTTATTTATTCATTTATTTGACAGATCACAAGCGGAGAGGCAGGCAGAGAGAGAGGGGGAAGGAGGCTCCCCACTGAGCAGAGAGCTGGACGCGTGGCTTGATCCCAGGACTCTGTGATCATGACCTGAGCCAAAGGCAGAGGCCTCAACCCACTGAGCCACCCAGGTGCCCCGATCCTTGCGCTTTCTGATCGTGGGTACATAATTTGTTGATTAGGGTCTCTTTCTTCCCACTATAAACATTTCTAATAAGCTTAATTACTTTAGCTTTGAAGCCTATGGCATGGTAAAAAGCACATTTTAGAGGTGTGAGAGGAATTAGTGCAGACAGGTAAATTAGAAAAAATTCTTGATAGGGTTGAGAGAAAACAAGCTGCAGAGACTGGAGTAGGTAACATGTCAGTAGTCACTGAAGACAAAACTATAAAAAGTGTAGGTGTACATTAGGGTCACTCAAAGTCATTAAGGTGCATTTTTCTAGTGCACTAGCTTCAAAGAAAAAAAATCAGGTGTTTTCCAAGTTGATATTTATAGTAAATTTTTCACATATTGTTTAAGAATATTAGATTAAGTGGAAAAAAAATCTGGTTTTCTAAGAAGGAATTCTTAAGCCATCTAAAAGCTGATAGAGTTGGGCTCATATTCACCACAGGATACTTAGTTTGAATTCCTTCTATGTACTAACTGGTAGACCAAAGACCTGTAATAAATAGTCTTTGCCCCTCAGTACTCAGGATAAAATAGAGGAGACCCATGTAAACATAAAATGACAATAAAATGTGGTAAGTGCTATATGTTGGAGGGATTCTGCAGGTAGAGTGATAGCTCAAAGGACAATTACATAGCTTGCAAAGATGGTGGTAGAGCAGTGAGTAGATCCAGAGGATTACATTTAGACTGATTTATTTCAAAGGCATTGTATTGACTTGGTAAAAGAAAAGGGCCTGAACTAGGACCCCTGTGGACAGACATAAGAGAATAGGGATTTCATTAGATGGGAACACTGTACACTGAACAGTTTTTGTTTTTATAGAATAGAATGAGAACCTGTTAGCATAACATCAGGAGGAAACTACAAGTGCTAATATGGAAGCATTGAAGAATTTTCCAGAAAAGTCAACTAAAATGCAAGGGCCTGTTATTTGAGACAGATATCTAACATTGATAAAAATACTGTTTTGGAAAGCTGACTTTAGTAAGGAAGAAAAATTAAATACTGACTATGTAGGCAGGTAGGAAGAGTCATACATTGCAGTTGACTGCAAATGAAATTGTTGCCTTACCTTAAACTTGACCAGTTCTGAAGCTTTGGTTTTCACTCTGTTGCAGAGGTCAAGAAATAATGGCATTTAACATTGCTAACAGCTGGATTTGGGTACTGCTTTCAACTGTCTCCTAATTCTTAAAGCAGCAACATCCTGACAGAGTAGTTTTCTTCCTCCCCAATTCATCTCCACAAAGCATCTCCCTGACTTTAGCCAACAGATCAAATAAGTGATTGCATCCCTAAGGTATTTTCATGTTTGAAATTTTTAAAGGCCAATTAAAGCAATCAACAAAGAGGATGGATCAAAAAAGAATTTTCAATGTGTTTTGGATATTGTGAAAATCATAAGTGAAGCCTGGAACTAGGAATTTGGAGGAAACTGCCTCATTCAGTATTTTGAGGCATTTGTATAACTAAAAAGCATCACTGAAACTGATTTGACATTGCAGAGTGAGTGGATCTAGAAGTTTCTCCTGCAAACCCGGTTATATTGTTAGAAACTTCTCAGAAGCTCAGCAAGGTAGATTTTTATAAAAATGGAGGAGTAAGACATCATTGAAACTGCCCCTTTCCCAGCACTTAGCTTTTTAAAAACTTTGAGAAGCATTCATCTGAACATCATTGAACTTTTTTTTTCTTTGTGGCAGATGACCCTAATTTTCAATGCAGTTCAAAGGTCTCTGGAATAAGGAAAAATATCTATGTATGCTCTAGGAAGATTTACCAGGAAAAGATGGCATGTTCTGTCCAAACTTCATTAAACTAAGAGTCTAAGAAACCTCGGCCAGTCCAGCCCATGAAGAAAAATACCACAAGGAACATTTATATCATAGTTCATATTGTTTAGTTTTATATGGTTAATAAATATTTTGAAGAGCATCTTTTTTGAGTTTTGACATTCTTATGATATGAACTAGGTTTCCAGGCCTGAAATTCCAATTTATGCCTACCAATCCATAATGCCAACGGGAAGTACAGGTTTAATGTACAATGATTCTTTTTCGGATGATTATCTACAGAGAGGTCCCCTTTTCGCTGATGAGACTATAGAGGCTGAGGTAAGTTAAATAACCTAGGAGCTCAGTTTGGTAAGTAGGAAAGTCAAAATTCCAACTCAGATGTTATGGCAAAGAATCCCACTCTTTCCAGACACGTGAAAGTTGAGGACAAATACTAATTAAGCGAAAGAGTGCAGGCAACAAAGGAGAGTTAAGAAGGGGCAGTCTGAATATTAGGAAAATTGGGAAGACTAGTGTCATGGAAACCAAGAGAGAAGTTTGAAAGAGAAATAAGTATGACTATATACAGAAAAGATTAAGAAGTGACTCAAAGCTCCATGAAGGCATCTAGAGTGGGGATCTTTGGTGAGTAGTTTTAGTGGGGGGAAAGGGGTGCGAGGAACAAAAGCCAGATTGTAGTGAGTTGGGATATAAGTGGGAGATGAGTGAATAGAGACAGCATGTATAAATCATTTTCAGGAAACATGGCTGAGAGGCACCTGGGTGGCTCAGTTGGTTAATTATCTGCCTTCGGCTTAGGTCACGATCCCAGGGTCTTGGGATTGAGTCCTGTGTCGGGCTCCCTGCTTGGCTAGGAGTCTGCTTCTCCCTCTCCTCCTCCCCCTGCTTATGCGCCCTCTCTCCCTCAGTCAAATAAGTAATCTTTGAAAATAAATAAACAAATAAAAAGAAACATGGCTGAAAGAAAGGGTAAGGGAGAAGAGGGTTATAGCTAGACGGGAATCTGGGTTTTTCTGTTTTCACTACCACATTGATCACCTAGTATGTGCTAAGTGTTTTACGTACATAATATAATTTAATCTTCATAAGAGCTCCCTGACAAAATCCCCATTTTACATATGGTATTTGGAGGAGAGGGAATAGGAATTTCCCAGATTATATCACTACAAAGTATCGGGATTTAAACCTGAACTGTCTGCACCACTAGCCAAATTCATAGCAAATCCTCTGAGCCTGGAGCAGAGGAAGGATGAGTGAAGATGGGACAAGTTTGGAAGTGTTTAGAGGAATGCAGGAAGTGGGGGAGGAGAACTCTAGTATGATGGCCCCTTTTCTGTAGCTGGAGTTGAGTCTCATGAACTGTAGTGCCTGAGGACAGAGCACATGTATGGGAGGAGTGCTGACTCACTCCACTGCCTTCTTTCCTTCTGAACGAGGTGGTTAAAAAGTTTTCAACTTTTTGTTGAAATAAAAAGCTATATATACTATATAGCTGTTTAAAGCAATGTTCTTTTTTGTTTGGTTGGTTTTTTAAAGGTTTTATTTATTTATTTACAGAGAGAGAGATCACAAGTAGGCAGAGAGGCAGGCAGAGAGAGAGGGGGAAGCAGGCTCCCTGCTGAGCAGAGAACCGGAAGCGGGCTTGATCCCAGGACCCTGTCATGACCTGAGCTGAAGACAGAGGATTTAACCCACTGAGCCACCCAGGCGCCCCTATTTAAAGCAATGTTTTACGGAGTTTTATGACATGGGGAAAGCATGTGTTATATTAAAGTAAGACTCAGGAAGCAAAATTAAATACATGGGACTTTTTAAAAAACATTAAAACAAGGCTAATAATGGCTGTCATTTGAGTGGTGGAATTATGGGATATTTCCCACTCCTTTTCCCTTCCAAACTTTTTATATTTTATTTTATTTTTTATTTATTTTTTAAAGATTTTATTTTTACGTAATCTCTACACCCAACATGTGGCTTGAACTCACAACCCTGAGATCAAAAGTCACATGCTCTTCCTACTGAGCCGGGCTGGTATCCCTGAACTTTCTTTTTTTTTTTTTTTTAAAGATTTTATTTATTTATTTGAGAGACCCCTGAACTTTCTATATTTTGAACAATGAGGGGTTCCTGGGTGGCTCAGTTGGTTAAGTGACTGCCTTCAGCTCAGGTCATGATCTTGGGGTCCTGAGACGGAGCCCCATGTGGGGCTCTGGGCTCAGTGCAGAGTCTGTTTCCCTCTCCTTACCCTTTTGCTGCCCCCCTCCACAGCACCCCCACACCCCCACACCCCCACCCCGTGTTTGCTCTCTTTCTCAAATGAATAAAATCTTAAAAAAAAAGAGAAGATATCTGACATTATTAATCTGCAGTCAATACAAGTCACCTAACTGGCAAAGGTTTGTCATGCTTGTACTCCCTCAAATTTCTGGTAATGGAGACTACTCCCTTGAATACAGGGGCACTTACATGATCTGGCCTGAGCCAAATGGAGTTTTTCCTGGAACCTTGTAAATGCCCCCGTTACTATGTTGGCCAAGCTTTCCACTGCTTGGAAAAAGCCTACCTGCAGAAGAAGAACATCAACAAACACAGAAGCACCCTGAGAAAGGAGGAAAGCAAGATCTGACAGTGTATCAGTCCCTGAAGCTAATCTTGGTTTGAGTCCATAACTTTGTATATTCTTCTTTTTGGCCTAAATTATTTTGAGGTGAGTTTGGAATTTTGCAAAAGAGTAAACTATTTTGAGGTGAGTCTGAGATGTTGCTTGCAATGAACAGTTTGACTGGTGCAACATATTTCTCTAAACTGGCAGCCATAAATAGTCTAGATGTTGTATGACTGAGAAATGTATGCCAAAGATCCTAAGCTTCCTGGATTAATCCCTTTGTTGAGCCTCCTGCTGTGTCAAGACTGGTGTGGGACATCAGCAGACTCCCCAGCATCTCCTCCCGGCCTGCCTCATTTTCCTGGTTACATATGGTGAGAACATAAATTTTCTTTTTCTTTTAATTTATTTATTAGAGAGAGAGTGAGAACACAAGAGTGGGGTGAGGGGCAGAGGGAGAAGCAGACCCCCCACTGAGCAGAAGTCCGTTGTGGGGATCCAACCCGGGACTCCAGGACCACAACTGAAGCCAAAGGTAGACGCCCACCCGACTGAGCCACATAGGAGCCCCAAGAACATAAATTTTCTAATGACTACTTTGTGCAAAGCACCACCACCACAGTTCTAGAAAGAACTCCACCGGTAGACTTGACCTCTGCTGAACGGATGAGACATCCCATTAATAGTTAAAGGGACTTATGCAGCGAGAGGATCTGGACAATAATTATTCCAGATAATTATAATATGCAGTTTGTTTGCCTGTCTGCCACACACTACTGCTCTGTCAAAGATGCTATTCTTTTTTTTTTTTTTTTTTGACAGAGAGAGAGCACAAGCAGGGGAGAAGCAGGTAGAAGGAGAGGGAGAAGCAGGCTCCCCACTGACCAAGGAGCCTGATGTGGGGCTCGATTTCAGGATCCTGGATCATGACTTGAGCTGAAGGCAGATGTTTAACCAACTGAGCCACCCAGGTGCCCCAAAGATGCTATTCTTAAAGAAGAAAGCTGGAGATAAAAGCCAATAAACAGTTTTGAATTTGTATTTGTATTTGACATATGAATTTGAAAAAAGGTGCTATTTTAAATCTCTTCATTCTGAGCAGTGGAGGGAGTAGTGGGAAGGCAGAGGACTTAGTTCCACCATGTGCTTCCCAAACAGATCGCTGGCTCCAGCATTGACTGGATTGAAATGCAGAGTGGAATTGCACCCATGCTTGTTGTGTTGATTGCATTCTTCGGTTCATTTTTTTCAATCAAGTATATTTTAAGAACCTGCACTGTACTAGGGTTTAGCAGCTCGTGCTAGGCATTAAGATACAAATGCAAACAAGATAATCCCCCACCTTCTAAATTACATGGAGATATTAGGCAGAAACAACTAACTATATGCAGTAAAACAAATGTTCTTGCGGGTTTGCCTAGGTCGCTTTGGGAACCAAATGATAAGCAATTAATCCAGTGGACAAAGCGACGGATAGTGCTGTTCCCAGGAGTGGTAACACTCCATCTAGGTCTTAAAAGACGAGTAAAAGTTTGCGAAGTGGATAAAGTAGAAGGGTTTCCTAGGCAGAGGGATTCGCATGAACGAAGCACGAAGAGTGAAACTGCACGGGGTATGAGGAAGGTGAGGGCACATTGTGTGTGTTAGAGGAGAAGTAAGCTGATTATGCACAGTGATACTGGGAACCCAACTTCATTTTTGCCGGGTTCTTGCTTTCCATTTCTAGGTGTCAGTTCCATGATAAACTGCTGAGAAATATGGATTTCTATTTATTCTTATTCAGAGAAGAGTTGAAAATAAATGATGAATGGAGCAAATGAACAATTATGTAAGAGGTCCGAGGCCTTGCAATCAAGGAATATGAGTTCTAACAGTTCTAAGAGGAAAAAGAGAGAAGAGCTTCCACCACCACGGAAACTTTGGCCTTTTCCAAGCCCCATCCTCTCCCGCCCTGGTCTAGAGAATCTGGTCCTACTGCAACACCGGCCGGGCTGTCAGCTCCTTCAGCAGGCCAACCCTTGGTGCTGTCCCTCCTGTCCCCCGTGTACCTGGTGCTGTCTTCCCTGTGCCTGGGCCCTCGTGCCTGAGCCTTGGGTGCTGCCACCCCCGGGCCCCTTCCCCTCTCCTGGTCTCTGAATGCGGAGCAGCCCCAGCAGAGAGAGAGACCTGGCGCCTGGTGGTGGTGGGCAGGGCTGTGCTTTGGAGTTGAACATCTCTTCTCTGTTGGTGGGGCAATTGCCTCTCCTTCTTTCTTCTTCCTCGGTGCCCAGAAAGAACCAAGAATCTAGCTGCCTCCCCCATCTAAAGACAGCGTATCTGCTGGTCAGCCTCCCCACTGTTGCTGCTGTGAGCTTGGCTGGAGCGGTGGCCAAGTTGGCAGGGTTGAGGGTTTCTGGGTCAAGGCTGAAATTGGAGACACAGATCCTAACCAAAGTGGCCAGAGGGTGAATAAGGGCCAAAATCTTTGGGGAGGCAACAAGAGCCAGTGCAGAAAACCAAATTCAACTGTAAGCCACAGACAGAAGGCTCAGATCCTGGCAGGGACCCGGAGAAAGTGAGTGGGGAGCAGGTGGATGGCACAATCCCCATCTGCTCTTTCTTAGGTCGTCAGCCGTGCCCAGCTAATGTGGCCTACTGGCTCGCACACTCGCTCACACACATTGGCTCACATCAGGCGGGCCAGGGAATACCTTGGTTTCACTCAGGGAAAGACCCAGACCTATTCGCGGTGTCTGCAATGCTAATGCTCCTTTCTTTACTTTTCCTTCTGCACCTGGCCTTGGAAGGAAATCCTTCCAGGACCACCAGTCTCCGTCTGTGAAACCGGAGCACGTGCAGATTTACATCTGTATGCATTTTTCCTTCTCAGGAAGATTTCAAGGCTCTCCCTTTGGGCATAATAAAGAGCAACTCAGAGGCCTCCGGTGAGAGGGAGGGAAACCAAGAGGACAGCCTGGGAGCCTCAGGCAGCCTCAGGCGAGGGGCCACTGACTGCAGCCTTAAAAGGGAGAGCAGCTGAGGGGCCTAAGAGGGAGAAGAACAGAGCAAGGAGACTTCAGCTCAGGTCATGATCCCAAGGTCCTGGGATCGAGCCTGGCATCAGGCTCCCTCCTCTGCGGGAAGCCAGCTTCTCCCTCTGCCACTCCCCCTGCTTGTGTTCCCTCTCTCGCTGTGTCTCTCTCTGTCCAATAAATAAAATCTTTTAAAAAAAGAAAAAAAAAGAAACACTTATTTAGCAGTGATGTAGTAATTCCTACTAGGGGTGGCTGCCTGCTTTCCAATTCCAACATTCTAGTTCTAATTCCAACATTCTAACACTTCCTTCTACCCTGGAAAGTATCCTTGTTACCTCAGACAGGCGCCTAACAGCCAGGTCTGTACTATGAGACCCTGTCCCTGCGGCATAGCTGATTGGTCCAGTGGTAGCCAGTCAAATCCAGAGGGCTCATAAGTTCTCTTCACAGTCCAGCCATTAATGGTATGGAAGTCAGCCCCCAACCCAAGCCAGGCCAGAGTTCTCCTCACAGCAAAGAGAGAAAAGGCCAGCCCCTCTCTGCTGGGGGACTGGTGGGATGTGAGAGAGGCCGGGAAGCTTTTGGCACTCAGCCATTCCAAGGAGTCCAGTCTATAGCAAGGACTGTTGAGCCAGCATGTGAAGAGAACCAGACATGAACATCACGTCAGCTGGATCTAAGGTCAAACTCAGGGTTTCCTCCCCATCCTCTAGTTTAGTTGATACTTGAAACACTCAATTACCCTCCCAGGAAGCCCCACTCTCTGTTTTTCTTTCTTAAAGCAGCTGGTTCCCTCTTAGTTTCGTGCATCATGCACTAAGAGTTCTCACATAGATGACAAACTAAGTAGATTAAATTAATACTATCTAAAACTTTGATCAAGGCATCTGTGGGGCTCAGTCAGTTAAGTGTCTGCCTTCGGCTCAGGTCCTGAAGAAACTGACCTTGGTCCTGGGATCAAGCCCCATATTAGGCTCCCTGCTCAGTGGAGAATCTGCTTCTCCCTGTGCCTCTGCCCCTCCCTGCCCCTACTCATTCTGTGTCTCTCTCTCTCCTCCCAAAAAATAAATAAAAATCTTTTTGTTTGTTTGTAAAGATATTGTTTATTTATTTGTCAGAGAGAGAGAGAGCACAAGCAGGCAGGGTGATAGGCAGAGGCAAAGGGAGAAGCAGGCTCCCTGCTGAGCAAGGAGCCCGATGCAGGACTCGATTCCAGGACCCTGGGATCATGACCCGAACTGAAGGCAACCATTTAACCAACTGAGCCACACAGGCATCCTAATAAATAAAAATCTTGGGGCCCCTGGGTGGCGCAGTTGGTTGGGCGACTGCCTTCAGCTCAGGTCATGATCCCGGAGTCCCGGGATCGAGTCCCACATCGGGCTCGCAGCTCCATGGGGAGTCCGCTTCTCACTCTGACCTTCTCCCTTCTCATGCTCTCTCTCACTCTCTCTCTTTCCTAATAAATAAATAAATAAAATCTTTAAAAAAAAATCTTAACAACAACAACAAAACAATTTTGCTCGTCCTCAGACCTCAGATTACTCTGCATCTGTCAGAGGACCTGTGTCAATAGGGACTGTTTTGTCCCCAGCCATTTTTGGAACGATCTGTTACCAGAACTAGCATTTTCTTTTCTTTCTTTCTTTTTTCTTTTTAATAAATTTTTTTATTTATTTGACAGAGAGAGAGACCACAAGCAGGCAGAGAGGCAGGCAGAGAGAGAGGGGGAAGCAGGCTCCCTGCTGAACAGAAAGCCTGATGCAGGGCTCCATCCCAGGACCCCGAGATCATGACCCCAGCCGAAGACAGAGGCCCTAACCCACTGAGCCACCCAGGCACCCTGCATTTGCTTTTCTTGGAAACTTCACTTAGGAAAGAGCTAGTTCCTAATTCTGAGAGCCTATAGTTCAGGAGACAGTATGAAATCCAGAAACCTAGGCACCTTTGACTTGGGTCAACTGCTATGTTTGGAGAATGGGATTTTGTCAGAGAGCGTAGCACAAAACTGGATAAACCTACGAAAAAACAACCACTTTTTTGTCTTTACTTTGAATACCCTTTCTCTAAACTGTGGCAATACTTTAACTCATATCTTTGTATACTTCATTTAGAGAAGGGCTGAGGGTACTGGAAGTGAATAAGTAGCATTTTATGGAAGACAATGGGGGTAAAACAACTTTTTGTAACGTCACCGACCATGGGGGCTAAGGTTTTGTTAGTTTAGTGAAGATAAAATAACAGATATTTGACAATACTATATCATTTCAGCTTAATGAATTCATCATTGTCATATATATATTTAAAATTTTATTTTTTAAAAAATGATACAAAAAATAAAAAAAAATAAAATGATACATTTTTTTAAAGATTTTATTTATTTATTTAACAGAGAGAGAACACAAGCAGGCAGAGAGACAGGCAGAGGCAGAGAGAGGAGCAGGCTCCCCGCAGAGCAAGGAGCCCGATGTGGGACTTGATCCGAGGATGCCGGGATCATGACCTGAGCCAAAGGCAGCTGCCCAACCAACTGAGCCACCCAGGCGTCCCATAAAATTTTATTTTTAAAATATTTAATTTTTAAAATATTCCAAGTATTTTATTTTATTTTTTAGTTTCAGAGGTAGAGTTTAGAGTTAGTGATTCATCAATTGCATATAACTCCCAGTGCTCATTATACCAAGTGCCCTCCTTAATGCCCATCACCCAGTTAGCCCATCCCCCCACCTCCTAAAATATTCCAAGTACTACTACATGATTAAAAAAGAATCAAATGGTGTTCTACTAGTCACATGCTCTTGCCTCAGGGTCGTTGTACTTTCTGTTCCCTATAACCTGGAGCACTCTTCCCACAAATATGAACAAGATTTGTTCCCTGGCTTTGTTCATGTCTCTGTTCAGATGTTATCTTATCGGAGAGCCTACCCTAGCCAGATTCAAATAGCATATCCCATCACTAGCTATTCTATTTTTCTCCTTAAAGTGATCACCACCTACTGTTGCATACATCTGTTTCTTGTCTGTTCTCCTCCATGACAATGAACTCAACAGCTATTTGCTGAATTAATGTAGATCCGCATATTGCTGTTCAAAAGAACTGTATGAAGCTATTTGACTTTATTATTTTATCACTTTGCTAACATTATGCGTTTCAGTCTTACAACATTTTTGCTACTTTAGCAGATGTAAGGTACTGTGTCAAGGTTGTTTTAAGTTTAAAATTTTTGGTTGTCAAGGACAGCAAACATTTCCCCATGCCTTTGTGTACTGATTTTATTTCTCTTTGTGAATTACATTATTAACTTCTTTGTCTATTTAGTTATTGATATCTTGATTATTTTTACATATTTATATAAGCTTTTATACATTTTTGGTGTTTTCTGATTATTATTTGGTGCAAATATTTTTTTCTCAAGCTTCTGTCTTTCTAAAATCCGGTTAGGGCACCTGGGTGGCTCAGTTGTTAAGCAACTGCTTTTGGCTCAGGTCATGATCCTGGAGTCCCTGGATCGAGTCCTGCATCAGGCTCCCTCCTCAGTGGGGAGTCCACTTCTCCATCAGACCTCTCCCTCTCATGCTTCCTCTCTCTCTTTCAAATAAATAAAATCTTAAAAAAAAAAAATCCAGTTAAAAAAGTTTTATTTTTTTGAGAGAGGGGCGGAAGGAATGCAGAGGGATAGAGAATTTTAAGCCCAGCGCAGATCCCCTGCTCCATTTCAGGACCCTGAGATCACCACCACGGACAAAATCAAGAGTCCCACGATTAACCAACTGAGTCACCCAGGCACCTCTAAATCTTTAAATGTTAATCTTCTTTTCCAGTTTCTTCTATTGTTTCAAAGCCTCCAGAATGTTGACAATTAGCCGCAAACAATTGTTTTATCCTACTTAATATAATGTCTAAATATTTAGCATTTTAATTCTTTTGGAGTTTATTCTGATGTATAATGTGGAACTTAGATTTTTTTCCCTCCAAATTTTAGTTCCTTACTAAGTAACCCTTTCTTACCGCCGTGTTTGGGAATACTACTTTACTATGTATACACACGTTATGTTTATTCAGTCTCGTGCCTTTACGTTGAGCTCAGCTTCTATTTTTAGCTCAGATCTCAGCCTCTGGCGCAGAAGAGCCAAAGGAACATTTCGCCACCTGCAGGCGGCCGTGGTTCCCTAGAACCAGAGAAGCCTGAGGCCCGGCAGGAAGGGAGCTTAGCGCTCTGGAACCTGCCCTCGGAGCCCCGGAGAGGTGTCGCTCTGCCCCCTGCAGGAAGATTTGGGGCCTGCAGGACTCCTGGGGCCTTTGAGTTTCCCTGATCCCATGTCTCTAGGACCCAGTGGAGCCAAACCCGAACCCTGCCGGGGTGAGGACTGTCGCCCCCAGGCTCTCTTGTATCTTTCCACGCCCCCTGACCCCGGGGCACGCGGCCTCCAGTTACCGCCGCGGGCGCGGAATTCCGCGGCCCCAAAGCTCAGCGCTCGGGCTGGTTCTGGGCGCAGCCTTTCCTGCATACCAAGAAGCTGCTCTCTGGGCCGGCACATTTCCCTCCACTTCCCTACTCTCTTTCGCACATTACTGACTGTACGCACTCTTAACAGGGAGCTAGCTGTTGGAAGTGTTGAAGCACACACGGTTCAGACGGGAAAAAGAAGGTATTTGATTTATTCAACACACGCACACATACCTACTGTGTGCCAAATACTGTTGTCAGATGAGTCCCCTACTGAGCCAGCCCCGCGCGCTTAGAACCAATCCGGCCTGGTGGCCAGAGTTAAAAGCGGGTCTTTGAGCATCTCCGGAAATGACCCTAGAGCCGGGTGGGACGATGGTCCCGGAGTTGGAGCAACGGGGCATGGGCAGGGCTCAGCACCCTTCTCGCTCTCTTCCCATTAATCCGCCAGCCGCCGACATGGGGGGTGTCCAGGGACCGCACAGCCCAGGCAGGGCGCCGGCCCGCACACGGCTACCGCGCGTTGGGGGGCCCCCCCAGCGCTCCCGCGCCCTCCGCAGCGCAGCTAGCGCCCGCCAGCAGGAAGGCGGTGCGCTCCCGGGGTCTGGGCCCGGCGCCCTCCGCAGCGCAGCTAGCGCCCGCCAGCAGGAAGGCGGTGCGCTCCCGGGGTCTGGGCCCCGCGCCCGGGCGCGTCCAGGGGAGGGAGCTCGCGGGCCGGACATGCCGCCCACGCCCGGGCCTCTCGCGGCTCCACCCAAAAGCGCTCACCCGCAGCGACCTCTGCGGCGGCCCCTCGCGCTGGGGGGCCCACGCCCGTAACTCTGGACGCGGGCTGACAGTCCGCGTTGGGAAAATCCGGTCATAATTGGAGAGTAAATCGTAAATACACGCGAACCGACCAGCTGCTGCAGCATTTCCGTGAAAACCAAAAAACAAAAAACACCCCAAAAAACCCTCCGAAAAGCCGGGGTGGGCTTCAGCAGATTCTCCAAGGTCGCAATATTTGCTGCAGGGATGAGGGACACCGGGGCTAGGAGGCCGCTTCCCTCCTGCTCCTGGACTTGCAAGGGACTTACTGTCTTTTTGGAGAACATATACAAGTCTCTGGACTTAGTATTTCTTTTACATGAATTTGTATTTATTCATCACAGTCCTCTCAACAGGCTTGGAAAATAGCGTTCACGTCGTATACCTGTAGGTAAGACATTGTATTTATTATAGCCCAGCAGGGATTCTTAATCTGGGGGACAAGTAGGATTGTTTAGGATTTGGCAGGGGACATCCATGAAAACCTTGAAATTGTTTCGATTTTTTTGGCTGATGTGCATTTTTCTGGAAGGAGTTCTGTAGCTTTTATGATTACCGAAGAGCTCACAACCTTAGTTTGATTAAGCAGGGCCGGTCTAAGGTTAAGGCTCAGTGGGTTTAGGGGCTCGGAAACCTTTGCGCTAACACCGAGGGCGCAAGGGCCACGAATCTGGACCCCTGTGGAAGAGTATGGTTCTCTGCTGAGGGTCGCTGCAGCCTGAACTTCTCTCCCTCCTTACAGAAGGTCCTCCCGCCCCCCACCCCCCACCCCCCACCTCACAAAAACTTCAGGGGACACTTTGGTTTCCTTTTAAAGTCAAGTTAGGTTCAAGTAGATTTACTTCTGCATTTCTCTGAGCTTAAATAGAAATAACTCTCTGGTGGGTTTTTTCCCCTGGGTTCGTCATGCAAATACCCTATGCTTCATTTATCCTTGGTTTCGGCCTCTGGGGCAGCCCTCTGCACATGCCCCGCCCAGGACCCCTCCCTCCAGGCATGGGAGTCTCTGGGGGGAACTTAGGTGCTGACTTCACTGGGCTGGGTTTTCCTCAGCCAATGTGACCAGGGACTTAAAACGTGTTCCTTTTAAGGAAAAAAGAATGCAAGGTTTTGTGTGTGTGTGAAGAAAAAAAAATTACAAAACCACCCATAAATCCACTAATAGGCCTAACAACAATAATTAATTTTGTTTTTAATATCAGTTCTCCTATGTGTACACATAAGATTATGTGATTATAGCAGTATCATAAGTATATATTAAGAACTGTTCTTGGGGCAGCTGGCTGGCTCAGTTGCTAGAGTGTGCGGCTCTCGCTCTCTGGGTTGTGAGTTCGAGCCCTATGTTGGGTATAGAGATTGCTTAAAAATAAAATCTTTTTTTTCTAAGATTTTATTTATTTATTTGACAGAGAGAGAGAGTGTGTGTGTGCACACGCAGGGGGAGTGGCAGGCAGAGGGAGAGGGAGAAGCAGCCTCCTCGCTGAACAGGGAGCCAGACGGCTTGATCCCAGGGCAGCCGATCTGATCTGTGAGCTTCCCAGACAGCTCTGTAGGGCAGCTGTGTAGGCTGAGAGCCTTTCCTTCTCTCCCTTCCCACCTCCTGTGAACTGTCAGAGGCCAGTCAAGTCCTGGGGCAGGGCGTGTTGGCCCATGGAGGGGGTGCTGGGAAGACCTATCAATTAGACCAATTAGAGACCCCGCTGAGCTAACCGACTGGAGTTTTAAACGTGCAGGTTTCTGAAAGGAGGGAGATGATTTGGAACTAGGGTTAGCAGTACCCGAGGAAAGGAACCTGCCTGCAGGCGTTAAGCACAGACAAATGTCCCTGGGCCTCCGGGGTCCAGAGGCCACTGGACACATGAAGGGTGTTGCAGTTTTATCCTTAACCAGCCTGAGGGTGTACCTATGTGTATCACTTACTCCACATCCTTTCCCACCTGGGCGGTGGTATCATAAAAAGCATCTTATTTTGCAAGTATGGTTGCAGAAAGAAGATGGCGTGGGGCAGGGCGAAACTTTCACTTTTTTTACCTGGGTGTTAATTGAGTTCTTAAAATGAGCAGGAGCTATTTTTGTTATTTAAAAAACTGATGGTGGATAGGGCCCATGTAACAAGATCACTCAATTTCAAGGAGGCCCTGCACTGGAGTCCTCAGTAGATCGACTAAACTTTCAGCAAGTTAGTCTGATTTTTTAAAAAAGAACATTGGGCGTGTGGGGTGCAGCACCTGGGTGGCTCAGTCCATTAGGCGTCTGCCTTGAGCTTGGGTCATGATCCCAGAGTCCCAGGATCCAGCCCAGCATCAGACTCCCTGCTCTGTGTGCTTCTCCCTCTGCCTCTCACCCCACTTGTGCTCTCTCTTGCTCTCTCTCAAATAAATAAATAAATAAATAAATATTAAAAAAAAATAGGGATAAAAACACGGACTCGTACATAAGCCAATGAGTGTCAGTATTCCCGACCTCTGTTCCCTCACCTCTACCTTCGATGGTCCTGCCTTGATTTAGCCCTCATTCTCTTTCTCCAGGCCCATGGACTCCAGGAGGGCAAGGCCGTGGTTCCTATCGGGTCTCAGGAGCACAGTAGAGCTCCCAGGAGAGAGTGGCCAGTCAGTCCATCAACAAATATTAACAGTGAATGGACTGCGGCAATGATCGCCTATTGGCCTCCCTGCCTCTCGTCTTACCTGTGCTGCTAATTAAATTCAGCAGCTACGCACCTGGTGCCTCTACAGGCCACGTGTTCCCTGCTATTATCCTCAGCCTGCAGTCTGAACTGTCCAGTTTCTATGTTCTCTGGAATCAGTTTTAGAATTTGTATTATAAGTTTGAATAATTTCAAAGGACATAACAATTTCTGGCTCATTGCATATATTGACATTTAAAACTGTTATAACACCTTTTAGAAAATGTATCTAATAGAATCTACATACCAGAGTAGAGGCTGTTTTAGTTGGGAGAACATGGGACGCTTGATCTCAGGCCTGTTAGTTGGACACCGTGTTGAGCGTGGAGCCTACTTAAAAAAAGGAGAGAGGGGTTCCCTAGGGTGGCTCAGTCGGTTAAGTGTCTGGCCTTCCTCTCAGGTCATGATCCCAGGGTCCTGGGACTGAATCCTGTGTCAGGGTCCCTGCTCAGCGAGGAGTCTGCTTTGCCCTCTGCCCTCTGCCCCTCCCCCAGCTTGTTTTCCCTCTCAAATAAATAAATAAAATTTAAAAAAAGAGAGAGAGAAAGAGAAAGAGAGAGAGAAAAAAATAATCTAAATACCATGGCAGCTCAATGCCCACCATTATCCATTTTTAAAAGAATAGTCTTCTTTAAAGTTGGAATTTTATCTTGTGCCATTCTCTTCTCAAACATAAAATCCATTGCCCTTCTCCCCACAATATTTTATCCTCATGTAACATATTCTTAGCCTTGAATTTTATTGATTATAAAATTTTATTTTATTGATTTATTCTTAGCCTTTTATTGATTACCTTGTTATTATTTTCTATAATAACAAAATATATAGGAATTGAAATTTTAAAAAATTTCCTATGATCGTTAGGTTTGTAGGTGCTATATTTCTTCTGGACTGAATAGCATTGCTTTGATTATTAGTACACAACTGGTCAAAACAATACAAATATTATTATAGTTATAAATAATTATTAAACATCAAAACAAAATTTTAGAGACAATGTCTCTCTTGGGCCTGTGTTTTTATTAGTCTTTCTTGGTGGTCAAATATTGCCTTGCTTACAGAAATAAGTAAATGAGAATGGAAGGAGTTTTGTTATTGCAGCCTTTCTTATTTGAGCCCTTTCTGAGTTATGTGCCAAAAATCACATAGCAATCTATTATCAAAAATTACTTTCAATAATCGGTCAGCTGGTAACTCAGTTTTCAGTTTTGTTGAAAGCAAAGGCATTGGAAGCCAACTGACTTTCAAAAGAATTTGTTACCCAGTTAGACTTTTCAGTTTCTGGGAAACATACCAAGAAAGGCTTTACCAAGATTTAACAAATTAATGTTACTTGTATCTTTTATTCTTTCATATGGGGACACTTTCTTTAACCCCATATACTCAGAATTGGGAACATAAAATTATTAATTTTAATATGTTTGCCAATATAATTTTTAAAAATCGAATGCTTTTATCTTATTATAGGTTTTATGTATAATTTGTCAAAACCTTGGGGCTGTGTATGTGACTCATTCGAAAATTATTAATTTTAATATGTTTGCCAATATAATTTTTAAAAATCAAATGCTTTTATCTTATTATAGGTTTTATGTATAATTTGTCAAAACCTTAGGGCTGTGTATGTGACTCATTCGATTTAAGAGAAATGTCTACCATTAAGAAAAATTGGTGGGCGCCTCGGTGGCTCAGTTAGTTAAAGGACTGCCTTTGGCTCAGGTCCTGCTCCCTCAGAGTCCCAAGATCAAGTCTGGAATTGGGTTCCCAGCTCAGTGGGGGGTCTGCTTCTCCCTCTTACCCTCTCCCCTCTGATGCTGTCTCTTACTCTCTCTCTCAAATAAATAAAATCTTTTTTTAAATTAACATATAATGTATTATTTGCCCCAGGGTACATGTCTGTGAATCATCAGGCTTACACATTTCACAAAATTTACCATAGCACATACCCTCCCCAATGTCCATAACCCTTCCCCCGCCACACCTCCCAGCCACCCTTAGTTTGTTTCGTGAGTTTAGGAGTCTCTTATGGTTTGTCTCCTTCCCTATCCCATCTTATTTCATTTCTCTCCCCCACGCCCCACGCCCCCCCCGCCCTACCTCTCAAATTCTTCATGTCAGAGAGATCATGTGATAATTGTCTTTCTCTGACTGACTTATTTTGCTTAGCATAATACCCTCTAGTTCCATCCACATCGTTGCAAATGGCCAGATTTTGTTTCTCTTGATGGCTGCATAGTATTCCATTGTATATATATACCACATCTTCTTTATTCATTCATCTGTTGATGGACATC
>CM052815.1:39917356-40082373 GCA_028533885.1 Nasua narica | reverse complement strand
CATTCTGACTGGCGTGAGGTGGTATCTCACTGTGGTTCTGACTTGTATTTCTCTGATGCCAAGTGATGTTGAGTATTTTTTCATGTGTCTGTTGGCCATTTGGATGTCCTCTTTACTGAAATGTCTCTTCATATCTTCTGCCCATTTCTTGATTGGATTATTTGTTCTTTGAGTGTTGAGTTTGAGAAGTTCTTTATAGATTTTGGATACTAGCCCTTTATCTGATATGTCATTTGCGAATATCTTCTTCCATTCTGTCAGTTGTCTTTTGGTTTTGTTGACAGTTTCCTTTGCTGTGCAAAAGCTTTTGATCTTGATGAAGTCCCGATAGTTCATTTTTGCCCTAGCTTCCCTTGCCTTTGGAGATGTTTGTAGGAAGAAGTTGCTGTGGCTGAGGTTGAAGAGGTTGCTGCCTGTGTTCTCCTCCCGGATTTTGATGGAGTCCTGTCTCACATTGAGGTCTTTGATGCATTTTGAGTCTCTCTCAAATAAATAAAATCTTTTGGGAAAAAAAAAGAGAAAAATTGGCAAAACCAGTGTATTATCAACTCAATCAGCCAATCAGGCTTTATTTTCTGATTTCAATAAACATGTTGTGTTTCCATCAAACATATCTCACCTGAATTCTAGTTATTTTTTTTAAGATTTTATTTATTTATTAGAGAGAGAGAGAGAGAGCATGCAGTCATGAGAGAGAGGGAGAGAGAGAGAGCAGGAGCAGGGGGAGAGAGAGAGAGCAGGCTCACCGCTGAGAGCCCGACTTGGGGCTCAGTCCCAGGAGCCTCAGATCATGACCTGAGCTGAAGGCAGAGGCTTTAACCCACTGAGCAACCCAGGCGCCCCCTGAATCCTACTTCTAAATTGACTGACTGGAGAAGGTAAGAGAGCCTGGCCACAAGTTTGTGTCCAGATGATAAAAGATGTTGCCACTCCCAGTATTTCCTTTTTTTTTTTTTTAAAGATTTTATTTATTTATTTGACACAGAGAGAGAGATCGCAACTAGGCAGAGAGGCAGGCAGAGAGAGAGGAGGAAGCAGGCTCCCTGCTCAGCAGAGAGCCCGATGTGGGGCTCGATCCCAGGACCCTGAGATCATGACCCAAGCCGAAGGCAGAGGCTTTAACCCCCACTCCCAGGATTTCCTACCGACTTCCCTTCACTTTGCTCTCACAGGATTCTGTCTCTGAAGCAATGCCATCTTTTACAGTAGTGTGAGGCAGGAAGAAGTAAGAAAGCTTGTCATTGTTCCTTGGGCCCATTCGACCATATATCTAAACTGGAACATTTCAACATGTGCCAAGTTACCCCATTTCCAACATGGTCCTTTAAATTTAAGAGAAATGTTTGAGGCCGGGGGAAAACACAAAGTCTACTATAGATTTCCTGTGTAAAGAGATGAATTTTTTTATATCCTGGGTCAATGAACAATGCAGACTTTAGGGTGGGTGAGAGATAAACCTCTCTTACATCAAAAGAAGGGGGATTGTGAACAGGGTGGGGGGAAAGGACAAGAGGCATAATGGTATACCCGGAAGGTCATCTTTCAGCAAAAGTACATATGGAAGTCAAAGACCCTCCCTGGGCAGTTTGGAGAAGATGGTAAAGTATCCTGGCTCATAGCCAGCCAGGAAGTGGGCACCTGAGCCCTACAACTAAGAGGAATGGATTTTTTTTTTTTTTTGAAGATTTTATTTATTTGGCAGAGAGAGCAAGAGAGAGAGCAGGAGGGAGCCCAACATGGGTCTCAGTGTAGGACTCCATCCTAGGACTCCGAGATCATGACCTGAGCCGAAGGGAGACGCCTAACCGACTGAGCCACCCAGGCGCCCCAAGGAACTGAATTCTGTCAACAACCTGAGTGAACTCGGAAGAAGTTTTATCCCCAGAATCTCCAGAGACAAATGCAATCCCACACTTTATTTCATCGCCTTTCTGAGACTCTGAACAGAGGACCCAGTTGAGCCATGCTGACCCGGGACTTCTGACCTACAAGAACAAGGAGGTAATCCATGAGTGCTGTTTTAAACTGCCTCATTTGTGGTAATTTGCTGTGGCAGCAATAGAACATGAATCCACCATACTGTAATTATTTCACCTTATTATATTCTAAGACATTGATGCCACCACACTATCAGTACTGAGCAGCCCCCTCATGCCTTTACTTCCTTTCTTTTCCAATTTAGACTCTCCAGGCTGCCATTATAATTATTTCCTTATAAGGATCCTTAGCTCTCTCATTCTTTCCTTTTATTGCCGTGCTGATCACCTTGACTGGGCATGGCATCAGAATCATCTGAAGGGCTTGTAAAGCATAGAGTGCTGGGACCTCTTGCAGAGTTTCTGATTCAGGAGGTCTGGGGCGAGGCCTGAGAATTTGCATTTTTCTCACCAGCTTTCCATGAGTCTGATGTTGCCGGTCTGGAGACCATGCACTGGGAATCACTACTTTGCTACAACCCCTCTGACTGAACTCACTTCTGTCTTCTCTGTACCTGCAACCAAGTAGCTGGATGCTGCTCAAGAAAAGCTACTGCCTGGGGTGACTGCTTTTGTTGAAATTCATGATTATCGTCCCCAAATGAGTCCTCGGTAACTTCCTGGCTGTCCCTCACAGTTCCCTAGGACGGTCTCTATCTGTCTCCACCCTCTTCTGTTTCCTCAAACCTCTAATCCCCGGCCCACCCCTTAATTTCGGCAGGTGACTTCACCTCCTACACTTGAGTGAGGGACTAGAAGCCAGAACTCCCTCATCTTGCCATCGATGAGGCCTTAACTGCTAGAAGTTGCTCTTCCCTCCCGTTCAGGGGAAAGGTAGATTTCCACCCATCACAGTCAGTCTCTCCTCCTAGGCTCTGCCCCCTGTTGTTTTCACCTCTCCAAGAACTCTGCTTCTTCATTTTCTCCTTTTCCCTATGCTATTAATGTGTGTGTCGATCTGGATTATTCCTGGTATCCCCATTGGTAACCCTCCCTTGACCATATAGCCTTTTCTGGCC
The DNA here is from genome assembly GCA_028533885.1 of Nasua narica. Lineage (NCBI taxonomy): Eukaryota > Metazoa > Chordata > Mammalia > Carnivora > Procyonidae > Nasua > Nasua narica. The sequence goes on along the minus strand of CM052815.1, from coordinate 40,079,378 downwards.
ACCATTCCATTTCTCTGCTCCCCTTCAACAGCCAAACTCTTGAAAAAGTTATTACAGTGTTTCTACCTCCTCACTTCCCATTCACTCTTTTAAAAGATGTGTGGGACGTGGATTTATTTCTGGGATAAATATTACATTGGATATTTGATATTTGTTGAGCACTGCTCTTTCATGGAGTTCATGGACAAACCACTAAATACGGCATTTGCAGCTGGTGACAAATGCGATGCAGGAAACAGAGGGCTGTGATGGTTTTCATGACCCAGAAGGACACAAGAAATACACATAGATCACCCCCAATGCACCAGGAGCTTTGGCTCTGAGAATGCGTCAGTGAAGAAAGCAGACAAAGGTTCCGGTCCACACACTTACATTCTAGTGGGAGAATATAGAAGATAATCAGGGACAACAAAAGGTAAAAAATATATGTTAGTGACATGAGATATAGAGAAAAATAAAGCAGCGCGAGTTAGAGATGTAGGAGGACAGTAATTTTCAATAAGGTGGTCAGATAAGGCTTGCCGAAAAGGTGCATTTGGGTAAAGACCTGAGGGAAAAGGGCTCTGGATGGCTAACTCGGGGAAGAACATTCCTCGCAAGAAAACAGCAGGAGCAGAGACCGCAGGGCAAGGGCGTGCGTGGCTGGTTGGAGTAACTGTAAGAAAATGCAAGGAATGAGCAGGTGGCCAGTCTGCCTGGAGTTAGGTGAGCAGAAGGGTAGATGAGCAGGTGAGGAGATGAGCACAGAGTCACCAAGGGACCAGCTGAGCAGGGCAGAGGTTGGCAATTTTTTTCTGTAAAATGCCAGAGAGTAAATATTTTAAGTTTTGAAGGCCACATATGGTCTGTGTCATGCGTTCTTCCTGTCTTTTTTATTTTTTTAACAGCCTATTAAAAAATAAGCCTGGCAGTACAAAAGTTTGGCAAACTGGCCATAGTTTGCCAGCTCTTGGGATCTTATAGGCTATTGTAAAGATTTTGGTGTTTCTCTGAGTGAGAGTATTCTGAGCAAAGAAGTGATATGATCTCATATACATATATATATGTATATATGATTTTATTTATTGATAGTGATATGATCTCATATATATATATATGATTTTATTTATTGATAGAGAGAGAGAGTGCACACAAGCAGGGAGAGCAGCAGGCAGACGGAGAGGGAGAAGCAGGCTCCCCGCTGAGCAGGGAGTCCGATGTGGGGCTCGATCCCAGGACCCTGGGATCATGACCTGAGCTGAACACAGATGCTTAACCGACCGAGCCACGCAGGTGCCCCTAATCTCTTATGTTTTAAAGGAATCGATCCCGTTGTTGTAGAGAGAATAAACTGAAGGTACCGGCCTGAGGTGGGGAGTGGGGGTTGGTGGTAATAAAGGAGGAAGCAGGGACAGTAGAGTTTATGTTCTATTTTGTGGTAAAATTAACTCCCTTATAACTTAGAGGTTTAAACAAACTCTTATTATTACTCATGGTTCTGTGGGTTAGGAATTTGGACCAAGCACAGCATGGCTAGTAATTCCTGCAGGGCCTAGAATGTCCGCTGTAGCTTCTTCATTTGCGCGTGCTCACAAGTAGTTGGGGGCTGGCTGCGAGAGCAACACGGGGGTCAAATGTCTGGCCGCTTCGCTGTTGCTTGGACTCCTCGGTTCACCTCTAGGTGGTCTCATATGCTCTCCTTCTTCATGAGGCCTCTCCAACAGGGTGGCTGCTTACATGGCTGCTCAGGGCTATGGGGCCTTCTTAGGTTTTTGTTTTGTCTTAAAGATTTTATTTATTTAAGAGAGACCGAGAGAGAGAGAGTACGAGCAAGGGGGAGGGGCAGAGGGAGACAGAGAATCTCAAGCAGACTCCTCTGAGCACGGGGCTCAGCGTGGGGTTCGATCTCACAACCCTGAGATTATGACCCCAGCTGAAACCAAGGGTTGGATGCTTACCTGAGCCACCTACGCATCCCAGGGCTATGGGGCCTTCTTAAGGCTTTGGTTCATCACTGGCAAGCATCAGTTCTGCCACATTCTCTTATTTAAAGCAGGGTTCAGGGCCAGTGTGGACTTGAGGGAACGGGCCCCTCAAGAACATGAAGACTTAAAAAAGAGGAAAGAAAAAAGAAAAAAGGGGTGCGTGGCTGGCTTAGTTGGTAGAGCATGCGACTCTTGATCTCAGGGTCATGAGTTCAAGTCCTGAATTGAGCATGGAGCCTACTTTAAAGAAAGAAGAGAAAGAAGAAAGAATATTATGAATTTGGAGCTGGAGTTTATTAGGGACAACCAATGACAAGGGGCAACAGTGATAGTTCAACACCACTGAGCTGAAGGCTAATAATTGAGGCCAAATTTGATGTGGTGTAGACCAGGGTGTTAGCACTGGAGATGGTGAGAATTCACTGGTTTCTGGGTATGTTTTGAAGGCAGGGTTGAGGGGATTTCCTGATAGCATTGAATGCGGGTGTGGCACAGGGAAGAGTCAAGGGCAACTCTGAGGTTTTCAAATTGAGCACATGGAAGAATGCCATTTACTAAGAAGCGGAAGACTGAGGGAGAGGCAGGTTTGTGGGAATATCAGGAGTTTGGATTTGAAATTTTCAGTTTGAGGTTTCTATTGGACATACACATGGAGGTATCAAGGAACAGCTGACTATGCAGGTTTGGAGAGGTCTGGTGTGGATAAATAATTTGTTAGTTGTCATTGTAGATGGTATTTAAAGCCATCGAGATGGGACAATATCACCAAGGCAGCTTGGGAGCAAAAAAGGGAAGTTGCGAAGTGCCCGAAATCAAAGAGGAGCTCGAAGCTAGTATGGTGAGCAGAGTCTGAAGCTGGAACAAAATAGGTCTAAGGCACTGAGGATGGGATTTTAATGTTGAGATGGAGATGAGGCCTTCACCCTAAAAAAACCTGGAGCTGGAATGAAGGTCTCATAAAGTATGAAAGAGTCCATTAAAAGTCTAGCAGAGTGAATGAAAATTGGCACTCCAAAGAGAAATTCCAGAACACGTGGGCAAGGAGACATTCCTAAAACCTTTTAGAAAGGAAGAACAGTTTTCCACCAAGGCTCAAGGATCAAGATGCATCTGAATTCTCAGTTTCCTCATGGAAAAATATGAGACAATGGGAAAATGCCTTCAAAGTACTGAGGAAAAAATTGTTTCCAACTTAGAACTCTAACAAGCTATCAAGTGAGGGTAGGAAAAAAATATTTTCAGACGTGCGAAGTCTCAAAAAATGTTCCTTCCAGTGCACTGTTGGGACATAACAAGAGAATTTGCTCTACTAAAAAAGGGGAACAAGGGACATTTGGGTGGCTCAGTCGTTAAGCATTTGCCTTTGGCTCAGGTCATGATCCCAGAGTCCTGGGATCGAGCCCTACATGGGGCTCCCTGCTCGGCGGGAAGCCTGCTTCTCCCTCTCCCACTCCCCCAACTTGTGTTTCCTCTCTTGCTGTGTCTCTCTCTGTCAAATAAATAAATAAATAAAATCTTAAAAATAAAATAAAAAAGGGAAACAAACCAAGAGGAAAGAATAATGGGAACCAGGAAACTAGGTCTTCATCACAAGACAGAGGTGAAGGAAATCACCAAAATGATGGTGAATAGAAATTCTAAGGTAGCGATGATGCCAAACTCTTATTGAACAGCCAATTTATTCTGGAGCAAGTCAGAAGGCTCCAGGGAGACCTGTTGAAGTAGATGGAACAGACAGAGTGCCTCATGGAAATAAATATCCTGGAGAGAGTATTTACACAGCTGTTGGAACATTCGATGACACATTAGGATAAGTACATAGAAAATTAAGCAAATAAAAGTCTAGACCTTTTTTTAAGAGAAAACAAAACTAAGAATAAAAGTTCCTGATTGATTGTAATACACATTATGATTTTGGAGATGCGAACATATGAACAGATGTAGGTGTCAGAATCAAAATCCAGTACTGTGGGGCGCCTGGGTGGCTCAGTTGGTTGAACGACTGCCTTCGGCTCAGGTCATGATCCCGGAGTCCCGGGATCGAGTCCCATATCGGACTCCCGGCTCTGCGGGAAGTCTGCTTCTCCCTCTGACCTTCTCCCCTCTCATTCTCAGTCTCTCTCTCTCTCTAATAAATAAATAAATAAAAACCTTAAAAAAAAAATGAAAAAAAAAATCCAGTACTGTGTTTAGCAAGGATCTGTGAGTAGCAAACATTTCTTGGTTTTTATATGCTGAGATCTGAGATCTCCCCTGCCCAACACATATGAATAATAATTTGGCTGAGTGTAAATTTCTTTCATTCGTAGGACTTTTTCTTAAATTCTGGAAAAAAACTCAGTAATTTTCTCTTCAAATATTGCTTTTTCTGTTATTTCTCTCAATTCTCTTTGGATCTCCTATTATATACATACTCAAACCTCACATATTCTGCATATTTTTAATTGCTGTTTTTTAAAAATCTCATGCTATGTTCTGAGTGAATTCCTCCATTCTCTCTTCCAATTTTCTAATATACTCTTTGAGAGTAACTTACTCTAGAATTTCTCCCTTTTATGGCCCCTTAGATTTCAACTAGGGCATTTTTCTTTTCTTTTTAAAAATAATCTCAACCCCCAATGTGGGGCTTGAACTCAAGACCCTGAGATCAAGAGTCTTATGCTCTACTGACTGAGCCCAGCCAGGTGCCCCTAGGGTATTTTTCATTTCAAGGATTTCTGATTGGTTATGGTTCATGTTGCTTCATTTCAGCTTATTTTTGCTTCACACTTTCCTTTTGAAATGGAAGGTGTACATTCATCTCTGAACATGTTCAAGCTCTAGAATCTAGAATACTATTTTAGAGTCTTCTTATACTCTTATACAAATTTCCAGAGGAAATTTGAGAAAATTTCTAATCTGATTGTTAATTTTATTTTATTTTTATTTTTTATTTTTTTTAAAGATTTTATTCATCTATTTGTCAGAGAGAGAGAGAGAGAGAGAGAGCACAAGCAGGCAGAGTGGCAGGCAGAGGCAGAGGGAGAAGCAGGCTCCCCGCTGAGCAAGGAGCCCGATGTGGGACTCAATCCCAGGACCCTGGGATCATGACCTGAGCCGAAGGCAGCTGCCCAACCAACTGAGCCACCCAAGCGTCCCTGATTGTTAATTTTAAAGGCTAGCTTTCCCACAAGGAGGTCCTTTTATATGTTTTGGAATTATTATGGAACTAGTATTTGGAATTATTATTATTCATAAGCTTTTGAGTGAGGAAGTATTTGTTTTTGTTTGGTTTCTCTCTCTCTCTTACTTTCCCCTCATCCCCTCCCAGGTTGCTTCCATCTGGCCTGCTGAGTGTCAACCTAGAGTCAGGGCCTCTGCCCACAGTTCTCTACCCCCAGATATTAGGAATATGGCGGATCTAGTCACGGGGCCAGCAAACGACTTGACAAATTTCTCTTTGTTCCTCACCTCCCCGGGCTCTAATAAAGACAGAGCCCACATACTGACAACTATTTGCTTCACCATCTCCTCCGCCTCCTCCCCCTCCCTCTCCCCCTCCTCCTCCTCCTCCTCCTTCTTTTTTTTAATAAGCTGTGGAGCCCGCATAAGCCTCTGGTATGGAGCTGTGAACATCAGTCTCCCACAATGAGGGGAGCACTTTATTCCCACAGGAGCTGAACTCTTGACCAGCTGCCGCTATCCAGCTTCTAGACTTAGAGCCCCTAAACCTGAGACTTCACCCCACTCATCATACCGTGTTTCTACTCCATTTTTGGTTCATGGGGATAGCTAAGAGTTCAGCTTCGTCTTCTTAAAAAATCATTTTTATTTTTAATTTTTTTTTTCATGTTTACATTTTTAAATGGCATGGCCATGTGTTTGAAGCAAAGGGGTTTTTGGAGATACAAATTTACTTCCTTGTGCTGACTTCAGCGTCTTCGCACCTGCTTTCTGTCTTCCACCCCCCACTCCCTACTGAAACCATGAAGTCAGATTCACTTGTGATTTCTACGTTACCAAGTACAATGGACATTTCTCTGTCCTAATTGTTCTTGACTATTTGGCAGCTTTTGACATAACTAACCACCTGGTTGTTTTTTTTTTTTATTTGTGATATAACTGACATATAACATCATATTTTTTAGGTGTACAACATAATAATTTGATATATGTATATATTACAAAATGATTACCACAATAGGTTTAGTTAACAGCCATTGCCATACATATTTACAATATTTTTCTGGTGAGGAGAACATTTTTTTTTAAAGATTTTATTTTATTTTATTTTAAAGATTTTATTTATTTATTTGAGAGACAGAGAAAGTGAGAGAGAGCATGAGAGGAGAGAAGATTAGAGGAAGAAGCAGACTCCCTGTGGAGCTGGGAGCCTGATGTGGGACTCGATCCTGGAACTCAAGGATCATGACTTGAGCTGAAGGCAGTTGCTCAACCAACTGAGCCACGCAGGCACCCCTAAAGATTTTATTTTTTTGTCAGAGAGAGTGAGCACAAGCAGGGGGAGCAGCAGGTAGAGGGAAAAGCAGGCTGTCTGCTGAGCAGGGAGCCCGATGCAGGACTCGCTCCCAGGACCTTGGGATCATGACCTGATCCAAAGGCAGATGCTTAACCAACTGAGGTATGTTATATCTCCATGACTTATTTATCTTATAACTTATAAGTCAAAGTTTGTACATTGACTACCTTTACTTACTTTGCCCACTCCTCCAACCCCCAGCTCTGGTAGCCACCAATCTGTTCTCTGTATCTGTGAATTTGAGGTTTTTTTTTTTAGACAACACGTATAAATAAGTGAGATCATATAGTATTAGTCTTTCTCTGACTTACCTCACTTAACATAATATCCTTAAGATCCATCCGTGTTGTTACAAAAGGCAGGAGTTCCTTTTTTATGGCTGAATAATATTCCACTGCATATATATATATATATATGTGTGTGTGTGTGTGTGTGTGTGTGTGTGTGTGTGTGTGTGTGTGTATTACATTTTCTTATCTATTTATTCATTGATGGACACTTAGGTTGTTTCCATGTTTGGACTGTTGTAAAGAATGCTGCATTACTGCCTGGTTCTTAAAACATCACTCTCTGCATGATTCCTTGGTGCTCTCCCGATTCTTGTTCTTGTTGTCTTTTGCAGCTCCACAGAGTAGCAGTTTTAAGATACCTATTTGTCTTCTGGCATTTATCGTTGCTGATGATGAGTAGCTTGCTACAGTTTGTTAGTCTTTTGTAGGTACTCTACCTTTTCATAGGTTGCTTTTAAGATTTTTGTTCCTTGTAATTGATGTTCTCCAATCTTATTATGCTACTTAGGTATGAATGTGCTTGTATTTTGCTCAGTATCTTGTGACCTACACCTGATGGATAAGGCACAGGACCTGACATACCCGTGAGTTCAGGTCCCATGCTGGTGCAAAAGCAGGCTTGGGGTACCAGTTTATCACTGATGATTGTTCTTCTCCTGTGATCCTGGATAATAGCAAGCTCTCTTGCTACTTCCCCTGGTCGGTTATAGGGTTTTTCTATCCTCCTATGGGGAGCAGGTAGGACCTCTGTTATAAGTCCAGGTCGCGTCAGGGCATAAGCCCTCATCTTCCGTTGCCACAGCAGTGGTAAAATCTTGTCCTTAATCTCTAAGGCCATCGTGTCCCAGCTTCAGGTTTTTCTAACTCTGCTAGCTTTGGCTTTGATTTCTGGCTCCTGAGAACTTCCCTTTCTTGTTTTCAATCTCAAAGAGGTGAGTCTTGCTTCAGTTCCATCATCTTGTCGTAGTTTCACGATACCATTTTGGAACTCAAAGCCAAGAATGTGACTGTCCTCACTAGGTTCTTTTGAATCTTCTTTCCAGGACCTCATCCCCAAGATCTTGTACAACCAAGCTTAGCCAAAATTGAGTTCCAGTCACTTGAAGCCAATTCTTTAATACAGTGGGGGTTGGAAATTTCTGACCTTCAGGATAAATTTCAAGTTCCGCAAACATTCTGATCATAAATAAGCCTTCTATTATCTTCTCTTATCCACCCAATGCATTGGACAAACTGAAGTACTTGCTATTGTCCAGCTACTCCTGAGTTTCTCATGTCCATGACCTTGCGTATGGCATTTCCTTTACCCATGGTTCTTTTGCCATCAGCTTAGGTGGAATCCAACCTGTCTTTCACACTCCAGCTCAACTGGTACTCTTATGAAGCCTGGCTAATCTTTCCAGCCTACTTATCTGTGCTTCCTCAGGATTTCTGTGACTGAGGGAAGCAGCTGTGGTGTGAAGGACTGAACCAACAAATTGATATCAGGATTTGTGGGTTCTGGATGGGGCTCTGCTACTTTTTAGCTGGGTTGTTTTGTTTTGTTTTGTTTTGTTTTTAACCCATGTGACCTTCAATGTTTCTTTTATAGCACAGAGATGGAAATATTTATCTCATAGAGTTAGAGCCTTTTTTATGAATCTTTTTGTTTCAAGTGACAGAAAACCCAACCCAAATCGGCTTCTGACAAAAGGGCACTTACTGGTTTACACAGGTGAACAGTCTAGGGACAAAGATGGCTTCAGGCGGTGGTGAATTCAGAGCTCAAGTGATATCATCAGGACTCTCAGCTCTGTGTTTCACTGCAGCCCCGTAGGCTCAGATTCAAAGAGTGACAAGATGGCTGGCAGCAGTCCCAGAACCTTTGTCCTTCTGCTTCAACTCCAGCAGGCAAGGTCGAGAACTTCTGGAGAAGTCCCAACTAAATTCTCGTTTCTCTAACTGGGTCATGTTCCTGTCCCTGAGGTGGTCCCTATGGCCAGAAGAACTGGCTGCTTGGATCACCTGGGACCCAGGAGACTTGTCCCACCCCAGATGCTGGGGCCCAGTCTTGGCAGCAGCACATGGGATGAGAATGGGTAGGTGGAGCTTCTCTGGTGAGAAGTTAGGGTACATTGATCAGAATGGTGAAAGGATGCTGGACAAGAGTCACTGCGGTTGTCCACCACAGGTGTGCTGAGGAGCAACCGAGATAATATAAGGAGGCTGATTTTAGAAAGTCCCACTTAAATATAAATGATGAGTGTTATGGGGTTCTCTCTCTCTCTCTCGTGGCACTTAGCATTTTCTTCCTTCTATCCCCAGTCATCTCATTCATGCTTTGTCTCCCCTCTGCCCCCTGAGCAGCTGGAGAGCAGGATCTGTTCTCTTGTCATTCTGGAGCATTCCCTCATCCTAACTCAGCACCTAGAAAGTCGGTGGTATCCCTAGAAATGATTGTGGGATCACTCAATGAACCTAAAATCCAAAGCATTCCCCAGAATTCTGTTAGTCCCTATGCCAAACTCTCAGAAGGCTTTGGAGAGCTTTAACCTTCAGCTGGAGTCGTAGCTAAGTCAGCTCCGGCTTTTTTCCTACTGAGTGGAGGGTGGGGTGAGATAAATAATTTCAGGCGGATGTGTCCTTGCACTGATTTATTGACCTGGCCAAGCTATGACCAGTCAGAAAAAAGAAAAGACCTGATTTATTTTTTAAATTTCTGCTTTAGATCTCTTTCCCGTCCTTATTATAGAGCAATGTGCATCAGGAAAGCACAGACTGAATGAAAAAACTTCCCCCCCAAAAACTCTGAGTAGCAGGACAGAGTTGGGCCTGCCTTCCGATCCTCGGGGCCTGAGCTTCCAGTTTTGAGTTTAACGGAAGGAACTGGGTGTCAGTTCTAGTCAAACAGCCGGGAATTCAACCCAGTGAGTCTGTTGTCCTCTGTCCAACAATACAAAATAAATAAGTCACAGAGTTGTGCTCATTTCTTTAGATTTCCTGTTCGAGCACAGAGTCTGGAGCTCCTATGGTCAGCTGGAGTTTGGGAAAGAAGCTGTTAAGAGCACAAACCTCCAGTTATAAAATAAGCAAGTCACGGAGATGAAAAGGACAGCATAGGGAAATTCAGTAAGATGGTAATAACGTTGTTTGGTGACAGCTGGTGACTGCACCTGTGGGGAGCACTGAGTAGTGTATAGAATTGTCACCTCATTAAGCTGTATACCTGAAATTACGGTAACTCGGTATGTTAATTATTCTTTCTTTCTTTCTTTCTTTCTTTCTTTCTTTCTTTCTTTCTTTCTTTCTTTCTTTCTTTTCCTTCCTTCCTTCCTTCCTTCCTTCCTTCCTTCCTTCCTTCCTTTCTCTCTCTCTCTCTCTCTTTCTTTCTTTCAGATTTTATTTATTTGACAGAGAGAGACACAGCAAGAGAGGGAACCATGCAAGGGGAGTGGGAAAGGGAGAAGCAGGCTTCCTGCTGAGCAGGGAGTCCGATGCAGGGCTCGATCCCAGGACCCCGGGATCATGACCCGAGCCAAAGGCAGACGCTTAACGACCGAGCCACCAGGTGCCCCAGTGATACTTGAATAAAACAAAAGAAGGACCCAGGTTACCTCTAGAAATAACGTACAGAGAGGCCCCCTGCCCCCCCCGGAGTTGTTTTGGAGCTGCTCTTTGGCTGATTTCACAATACAGACACTAACTCTTTTCAGCCACAAGTGTTAAGTAGGAAAGTCAGTGTGGCTTAACGTACCATAGGGACCCATTAGTTTTCAATCTGCCCTCTCTTAGGTTGTAGCAATGATGCTATTCCAGGAGCCTGGGCCCTAGCAGGGCAGAAGCAACAGGGACAATATTTTAGAGAAAGGAAGTTATACCGTTTACAAGTATTCTGAACATAAGCATAAATATCTGACCAAATTGCAGTCATTGCTGGAAAGTGTTTCAGTTCCTGTACATCAAAGACAATTGCTGGCGGGTGAGACAGTGGGAACGGGAGTTGTCCAAGGGCGCCGTTAGCAAGTCAGGAGTCACCAGAGGAAAATCTGAGCTGGGAGGGTCAGCGGCATCCAGCCTGGTGCTTAGCAGGCTCGGCAGCACAATATTGTTTCAAAGGAACTCCCTGGTCACTATCTTCATTTCCTGGACTGTCCATGTCTGTGCAGACTCATTTCTAGAAGGATATCCCTTGACTTCCAGGTTCTGACCTTGCCTCCCCTTTGTGTCTCTGTCTCCTCCCCGGTTGGCATCTTATCTCTCTTCCTGACACTGGTTTCCTTTTTGGGTCTCAGCAGTGCTCTCACAACTGTTTTGGATAATATTTTCTTTGCCGCAACCTGCCCTTTGGTCGCTCTTCTCCCAGGTAGTCACGGGTGCCCTGCCAAGTAAGGGACCTGCGGCAACATGGTCTTATAGAAGGAGCCCATAGAAGGTCTTATAGAAGGAGCCCAGACTTGGAAGCCGCACAGAGGTAGGTTCTAATCCTAGCCCTGCCAGGGTGAAGCAAGTTATTTCATCTCTCTGCGGTTCAGCTTCCTTGTCTGTAAAATGGGGATAATTGGTCTTACTGGGGTTCTCGAAGGACTTGATAAAGACCTACAACGGCGAGCATGTTATAAAGGGCAGCTCAGGCTACGAGCGAAGAGCAGGCTGGAGGAGACATCTCACACCAACCCCGCTGAGTTCAGCGATAGCATCTGCCCAGCAGAATCAGGCGTTTACCCTCGCAGAAAAGTCCTGCAGAGATGGAGCCTCTACTTCCTCATTCATAACCTGCTCTCATGTTTCACAATCTGTCCGTCAGGAAATTGTTCTTAATATCTAACCTAAGTTCCTCCTGTTACAATGTGTCATAGCACACGTATTTTAAAATAACACACAAATAGACCCATGAAAATGAGCAGATTTTTCTATGAGTCAGAGGCATTCACAGGTCTTGGGTTTACTCTTAAATCTTCGAGAAGCCAGGGAATGTTTGTCATGGGACCCCTGAAGACTGCGGACTGGGCTAGGCTAAACTGGGAAGGTCTGGAGATGCGTGATGAGACCCCCGCGACTGGCAGAATCGGTCTCCCTTAATCTCTCTCCCTCTCGCTCTATCTCTGTGTCTCTATCTCTGTGTCTCTAGTTTCTTACATCTGTGAGAGAATGGTTGATCCTAACTTAGAAAGCCTAGGAACACAAAAAAGGAGTTCAGCAGGACTGATCACATTTGTGGCTAATCACCGATATGCAGCTTGGGTTTGGCAAGGATGGAAATGCAAATTATGTGTCACTCTTCAGCTTCGGGGCAGAGGACGACTTTTTTTTTTAAGATTTTGTTTATTTGAGAGAGAGAGTGAAAGAGAGAGAGAGAGAGAGTGCATGAGCAGGGGGGAGGGGCAGAGGGAGAGGGAGAAGCCGGTTCCTCGCTGAGCAGGGAGCCCTACGCTATGTGGGGTTCGATCCCAGGACCCCGGGATCATGACCCGAGCCCAACACAGCCGCTTAACCGACTGAGCCACCCAGGCTCCCCAGAGGACAACATTTAAGCAGCCCCACGTGACAAATCATTCATTCAACTCTGCAGGTGCCTTTTGCAGCTAATCTTTCTGGCTGGGCTATTGGTATGAATCACCTCTTTTGGGCTCTGTGGCCCTGAAACTAAGTGTCTAAGAAGCACCTGTGGGAGGGAAATGGTGGCCCTGGCTGGCCACACAGGGTAGATGTCTCAGCTGCACACGTCTCCTCTACAGGCAAGCTGCAGATCTGTGGGGTGAGGTTGCAAGCTGGCAGCCAGTGCACAGCCTAGAGCTGTGTTTTTTTGGCCACACAATGGTTTGTTTTTATTTTTGAAGTTGAATCGGTTGGCTTGATCTAAAAATTCATATGATCCAGGTTTCTGGCTTTTCTTGAAAAGGGGACGGTCTGGCAACACTGAAGCTGTAGCTTTTCCTCATAGTAACATCATCCGGGGCTGGAATCCTCTAGGTGGGACCACCATTTCCTACTGCCTCACTTCCACTCAATTTCAGTCACAGAAATTGCCTGAACCCTAAAGGCATTTGAGTTGGGGACTCTTGGCCTGTGAAATTTCCTTGGGTCATTGCCGGAGAGCATGACTTGTGTTTTATTCCTTTGGGTTCTCTAATTTCTCTTCCTCCACCAGAAACGATACCAGGAGTCGGTATTTGTGATTCCTGCAGTTATGTCTTCTCGGAGTTTATATTTAGTGCCATAGTTGAAGATATGTGTCCAGTTACCAGGAGGTTTTCATACGAGGATCAAGGGGATGAATCTCTCTTTGAAATATGTCTGTTGGCACTGCTTCTAGGTTCTTCGAAGTCCAAGGGGCTTCTGTGTGTGCAGAGGAATTCTCTCTGCAACTCCCAGTATCAAGACAACTGATGCTCAATTTATTAAACTTACATGCCTGGTAAAACTTAGAAAATAAAAATTTCTTAAACATTTTTACATTTAAATCCTGATTACAACTTCTATTTCTTTGGGGTGACAATAACAGAAAACCCTAACTCAAAGTGGTTTAACTAATAAGGAAATGTATGATCTCACATAAGCTGAAGTCCCACCGGGCGCCTGGGTGGCTTGGTGGGTTAAAGCCTCTGCCTTCGGCTCAGGTTATGATCTCAGGATCCTGGAATCAAGCCCCACATAGGTCTCCAAGCCCACACAGGTCTCCCTGCTCAGCAGGGAGCCTGCTTCCCCCACTCTCTGTCTGCCTCTCTGCCTACTTGCGATCTCTCTGTCAAATAAATTAAAAAAAAAAAAAAAAAAAGGTGAAGCCCCGTGGTGGGGTGGGCTGTGGATGCAGAACCTCTAGGCTCCAGCCTAGAGTTGGGGACTCTTGGCCTGTGAAATTTCCTTGGGTCATTGCCGGAGAGCATCCCACTTTGCTGGGATTCTCTTGGTTCTGCCCTTCTCCGTGTTTTGGTGGCACCCTCAGGCTCCTCACGACGGAGCCGCAGCAATGATATTATCCTCTCCAGACACAACATTTCAGAGCAGGAAGTGGGACTTTTATTTCCTTTTTTGCAGGCTGGAGACCATGGACACCTTTCCCAGAAGCCCACAGTGGACTTTTGCTTACATCTCATTGGTCAGAGTTGTGTCACATGCCTATTCCTAGACCAATCACTGGCTAGGACGATGGGACTGCCAATTGGCTTTTTACTAATTATCCCAGAATGAATGAGTGTAGGGGAATGCGTCTTAATGATCACTGCATACACTTATTTAAATTCCCTTAAACAATCCAAGTTATATGCACAAACCCAATAAGATCAATTCTTTGAACATTTCAAACATTCTAACAAAGCAAATGGCAGGCAGAAACGCGAAAGTAAAATAATCACAGAGGCTAGAACTACATTTAAATCTAATTTTAAAATATTAAAACCACAGATTTTATCTCTGTATTTATAAGTAATATTTATTTTGATACTCTTCTTGGGTTTACAGTAATTTTAGTAGATCCCAAATTAAAATATTGCCATTTCATCCTGGTCAATGTTGTAGGTTACTTATGTTCGGTTATTTATGTAGGTGGGAGTTATTTATAATTGATTTCTGGCTGGAGCAGGGGGGGTGGTGGCAGCTTCTAAGCCTGAACTGACAGACAGCAGGCTGCCCTCACTTTCAAAACAGCTTGATTGAGATAAAACTCACATACCATGCAATTGACCATTTAAAGTATACAATTCAATGGTTTTTTTTTTTTTAAGATTTTATTTATTCATTTGACACAGAGAGAGAGAGAGATCACAAGTAGGTAGAGAGGCAGACAGAGAGAGAGAGGGGGAAGCAGGCTCCCCGCTAAGCAGAGAGCCTGGTGCGGGGCTCAATCCCAGGACCCTGAGATCATGACCTGAGCCAAAGGCAGAGGCCTCAATCCACTGAGCCACCCAGGCACCCAACTCAATGGTTTTTAGCATCTCCAGAGCTGTGCACCATTACCACAATCAATGTTAGAACATTTTCATGGAGGGGTGCCTGGTTGGCTCAGTCAGTAGAGCATGCGAGTGGTAATCTCAGGATCATAAACTCAAGCTCCACATTGGGCATGGAGCCTACTTTAAAAAAAAAAAGAAAGGCGCACCTGGGTGGCTCAGTGGGTTAAACCCTCTGCCTTCGGCTCGGGTCACATCGGGCTCTCTGCTCAGCGGGGAGCCTGCTTCCCCCTCCCCTCTCTCTGCCTGCCTCTGTGCTCACTTGTGATCTCTCTCTCTCTGTCAAATAAATAAATAAAATCTTAAAAAAAAAAAAGAAAGAAAAGAGAATATTTCCATCACTCCAATAAGAAACTGTTAGCATTCACCCTCCATTTCTCCCCTCCTCCAAGCCCTGAACAACCACCAAACTACTTTTTGTTATATGGCTTTGCCTACTCTGGATATTTCACACAAATGGAATCATACACTATATAGAAACTTGACTCTTTTAAATCATTAAACTTTACTCACTCCATTAGTGTTAGTTGTCATGCTTACACCTTTCATAGGGGGGCTCCTGAAATTATAGTTTGTTTTTTAAGATTTTATTTATTTATTTGACAGAGAGAAACACGGCGAAAGAGGGAACACAAGCAGGGGGAGTGGCAGAGGGAGAGGGAGAGGCAGGCTCCCCCCTGAGCAGGGAGCCCCATGCCGGACTCAGTCCCAGGACCCTGGGATCATGACCCGAGCCAAAGGGAGATGGTTAACAACTGAGCCACCCAGGTAGCCCTGAAACTATGTATTTTTAAAGTTTTACTTCGTATTGTATAATTAGTTGTATTGCCTTTTGTTATGTATTGACCCAGTTGTTTGGAATAACTGGAAATACAAACATGCCACATATATTAGTCACTAACTCCCTTCTTTTCTTTCTCCGTGCCTTCCTTCCTTCTCTCCTACCATCTAACCCTTGACATACCATCCTTCTATGTAATGATCATCATTTATATAAACTTTATCAGTGGTACTTGGGTGGCTCAGTTGGGTAAGGATCTGTCTTCGGCTCAGGTCATGATCCCAGGGTCATGGGATCCAGTCGCACACTGGCTTCCTGCTCGGTGGGGAGACTGCTTCTCCCTCTGCTTGTGTGCTCTCTCTGTCAAATAAATTATATATATATAATATATATTTTATAAAAAAGTTTATATATATATAAACTTTTCCATACATGCTGAATTATCTTATTACAATAACAAATCGTGAAATATATGAGTTGCTTTGTTATCAAGTTTGATTTGATTACAACACTATTCTATTCATTTATTTTATATTTATACCAAGATTCTTACAAAAAAAGGATTAGAATTGAAGCAGAACACAGGTCTTTTATAAATAACCATGGTATAGACAATAACAGTTAACTGGAAATCTTTCTTACAGTTGAGTACTAAATTTATTTTGGGCCAAAGAAGAATGCAAAAAAGATGCAAAAATTTGCATCAATCAAGAGGCTTCTGAATGGTGATAGGTGATTCAAATAAAGATTATAAAAAAGAACAGGTTATAATTATAGATTTGGTGAGAGGTTAAAAAAGGAAGTATATGGTATATTAAGGAAGTATATTTTTATGTGAGAACAAAAGGAATTTCCAGTTGGATAAAAATGGAAAGCTTTTTTTCTTTTAAAGAATTATTTATTTGAGAGAGAGTGTGAGTGCACACAAGAGAGGGCACATGTGAGTGGAGCAGAGGGAGTGGGAGAGAATCCCCAAGCAGACTCCTGACTGAATGCAGAGCCCGCCATAGGGTTCCACTTGGGGCTCAATCCCAAGACCCTGAGATCATGAGATCATGACCTGAGCTGGTTATAAGATTATTCTATTTTTAATTTTTTGAGGAAACTCTAAACTGTTTTTCATAATGGTTATACTAGAAGAAAAGATGTTTGATGCCTCTCCCAGAAAGAGAATGGATGGAAAGAGATGTCCTCTTCTCTACTACTCGCTCCATCAGCTTCCCCTATGGAGTCCGAGGGCCTAAATTGTTCTGTCCTTGCTGAGAGTCAATAAAGGGGAAGAAGAAAGAAGGATATTCAGCCTGAAACTGAACTATACCCAGGACACCACTGTTTGTCTTGTCCTAGTTCCCAGAATTTCTAGGTATGCATGGCTGTCAGATGTTTCCAGAAGATTCAAACCATGAGTGCCCCCCATTAAAAATGGAATATAGGGCCTCCTGGGTGGCTTAGTTGGTTAAGTGTCTGACTCTTGATCTCAGCTCAGGTCTTGATCTCAGGGTCGTGAGTTCAAGCCCTGCATTGGGCTCCATGCTCAGTGTGGAGACTACTTAAAAATGAAATGAAATGAAATGAAATGAAATGAAACGAAAAATAAAAATGGGGGTGGTAAGGAGGGAACCACATGAGTGTCACTATATTAGGACTTCAGAGGGACTTTATAGCTGCTTTCAACTCTCTCCTCTGCTTCTCTCCCCCAAGCTGAAGTAAGTAGCCAGAGTGGCCACAACTGAAGTTTTCTTTACCATTCCCAAGTAGGCTGAAAGTTTACTGACTGGAGATTAATTTACACTTAGCTTAGAGATTAACACTCAAGGATGAAGGTAGAGAAGCATTGGTCATTCAAACCTAAATGTGGATCACTTTGACTCAGATTGCTTTCTTATACTCAGAAGAGGAGTTTTGATGGAGAGGGTGGAGGGGAAGGATCAAGAATTAACCCAAGAATGAGGGGCATTGTGAAGGGAGAGTGGATCTGAGAGAAGTCAGGGTGATGTTGGACCTCTCTGACTGTATTTTTTTAGCCCTTTTCAAGGACTCCTCTTCAAACCACCCCTTAAATTTTGGTGTTCCCCTGGACTCTAGACCCTTGTTTCACCTTCTACTTCCTCTAGCCGGTCTCCTCCACTCATCTACTTGTATGTCACGTCTGGGCTAGACATTAACCCATGAGCCCTCAGGTCAACGTCTTGCTTTTGACCACAGGAACCATGTACAAATCAAGCACTTCTTCAGGCTCTGCCTCCCACCTTTGGGTTTGGAGCTTTGGTTTGGCTGCTCTCCCTGATTTCTGCACCACCGCTTTTCTACCAAATTCCCCTCCTCTCTGTCTAGTCCTTTTCCCAGAAGTGAAATCTAGTAGATTTTACTACTCATTTGGAGGCTCTGTCTGGCTTTTGTATTTAGTTTCACCTAAAAAAAAACCCCCAAAACTGTTCTCTTGGGTCATCTGACTGCAAAGACCAAGGTGTCTTAACCTATGATTCTGAAACCAACTCTGATATGTGGGTTTTTCCCTACCCCAAACAATTCTCCCAAACCAGCTGGTGCCAATTCTGACATGATCTACCTGGATAGCATCAGACGCCACAGGTTAAGGGCTCAGACGCCACAGGTTAAGGGCATCAAATGCCACAGGTTAAGGGCTCAGTCCCACAGGTCAGATGTTAACCACCAGTCCAAGTATGGGTTATTACCAGGCCTTCTGACAGACTAGCTAGAAAGCAGAGGTTCCTACACCCCTCTTCCTTGGGTCCAACTGATTTGCTAGCGTGGTTCACAGAACTCAGCAAACCAGTTCACTTACTAGATTACTGGCATATTACAAGAGATTTTAAAGAATGTGAATGAACAGCCATATGAAGAGATACATAGGGTGAAGTCCTGCGCGTGGAAGCTTGTTTCTGCAGAGTTTGGGGCCTCCCACCTGGGTGTGTTCTGGCTCACCAACCCAGAAACTCTTCAAGCCTTGTCTTTTTGGGCTTTGAGGGAGACTTCATCACATAGACACGAATGATTAAATCACTGGCCATTGGTGACTGATTAAACCTCCAGCCTCTGTACCCTCCCTTGGAGGTCAGAGTGGGCCTGGAAGTTCCAACCTTCTAATGATATGGTTGGTTACACTGGCAACCAGCCCTCATCCTCAGGTGCTTTCCAGAAGTTCATGAACATAACAAAAGACAATTTAGTCATTCTCATCTCCTAGGAAATTCATGGGTTTTAGGAATTCTGTGCCAGGGATTAGAAGAAGGCCACATATGGTTGATCCTTGAACAACAAACACAGGTTTGGACTGTGTGGGTCCACTTACATGGGGATTTTTTCAAAACAGTAGGTACAATAAATGTATTTTCTCTTCCTTGTGATTTTCTTTCTTTTTTTTTTTAAAGATTTTATTTATTTATTTATTTGACGGAGCGAGAGATCACAAGTAGGCAGAGAGGCAGGCAGAGAGAGAGGGGGAAGCAGGCTTCTCGCTGAGCAAAGAGCCCGATGCGGGACCCCGATCCCAGGACCCCGAGATCATGACCTGAGTCGAAGGCAGAGGATTCAACCCACTGAGCCACCCAGGTGCCCACCTTGTGATTTTCTTAAAAACATTTTCTTTTCTCTAGCTTGCTTTATTGTAAGAATTCAGTACATAATACGTATACGAAATGTATGTTGACTGTTTATGTTATCAGTGAGGCTTCCAGTCAACAGGAGGCTATCAGCAATTAAGTTTCGAGGAAGTAAAAAATTATACGCAGATTTTCAGCTGTGAGGTGGTCGGTGCCCCTAATCCCCACACTGTTCAAGGGTCAACAATATATATATTTCGTATTATAAATCACAATTTCATGTAGCCAAAATATCATTCTCTCCCTTTTTGTTTTTAAGATTTTCTTTATTTATTTGAGAGAGAGCATGAGTAGGGGGAGGAGGAGGAGCAGAGGGAGAGGGAGAAGCAGGCTCCCTGCTGAGCAGGGAACCCTACTTGGCTTGATCCTGGGACTCTGGGATCCTGACCTGAGCCGTAGGCAGACGCTTAACCAGCTGAGCCACCCAGGAGCCCTTAGCCAAAATTCCATTCTACATTCTTCCCTCTCCTTCATCTCCCACAAGTTATTTTTTATTTTTATGTTTTGGCTTTCATACTTCTGCGCATTCAGCTACCTCTTTCTGTAATGTCCTTCCTTCTCTCCAGCTGTCTGTAACCTTTTATTAATTTCAAGACTCAACCTCCACCTTTGTGAAGCCTGCCCTTATCCCTATCCTCAGTGGGTGATGTTGACATTGATTTTCATGCATTCAGTGGGTCAGTAGATCTGGCTTTGGTCTCAGCAGAAGATCATTAAGTCAGGATATTCCATAGAACACTGGGCTCAGCCTAAACTCCAGCTACTGTTGTCTGAGAAGGCTTTAAGAATTAGCCCTGTCACACGGTTCTTATTATTAAAAGATCAAATTTTGCTGCTTTTGCACCTTGAGCAAACCAACCAACCCTGAAGCCTCAGAGGTTTTTGTCTTTGTTGGCATCAGAACTCTGTTATTATTCTTGTTGTCTGTCACTATTGCCCTTCCCATTTGGATAGGCCTTAGTGATTATGGGTGCTTTCACAGGTGGTATCTTATTTGTTCCTCACAATAACCCACCCCTGTGAGGCAAAGAGGGCTATTGTTTTTCCCAGTTGAGAGGACTGCGATTTCACCTGGCTTTGAGGATATGGAGCGGGCCTGACTCCCTGAGGTGCTACTTAAATTCTGGGACCAATTTATGAAATTTCCCATGGAACCAGAAGCTTCCACATGTCCCCAAGAAAGCTGTGGTAGCAGCAATGGAGATGCTATCGGCAGCGAGCGGCGCGGGGCTGGACACCACTTCCACATCTGCAACTTCAGGCAGAGTTAGTTGTTCGGCATTTCCGCTTCTTGCTGCCAGATTGTGCCACTGATTATGGGGTACTTCAGACCCCTGGGGAAGATAAGAGCTCACCAGACCTAACTGACAGGCCTGGCGCTCCTGGCTTATTTGGCCTCAGATGCCAACCTCTCCAATTTCCTCTTACATCTCTGCTCTCGCTGTTGTTTTCCATACTCCACACTGGCCTTCACCTGGGTTTCTTGATTAAACCATACTTTGTCTAGGCTCTTATTTGTCTGGAAGTTTCTTCTCTCACTTTGGCCCAGTTAGCTACGACTCATCCTTCAGGACTCAGCCTCACTGTCCCTCCTCATTCGCAGCTTTTTCTGTTCCCGAGAGAGTATCACATTCACCTGTACCCCATCATATCAACCCAGACTTTTCTTCTGTAGCGCTTAGCGGAAAAATACAGGGTGGTCTGGAAAGCAGTCTGAGGGGAGGGAGTGCCATTTTTTGTAACACTTAGAAGCCACAAGTATTAGCCATAATTAAGCTAGTCCTGAATGAAAGAACAAAGTCTATCTAGCCAAAACTATTTGAAAAGGTTTCAAATTCTTTATCTATACATTTCAAGGGCTATGGAGTTATGCAGTCTTCCATGAGACCTGTTAGAATCCCCCTTTTCCCACCCACTGCCTTCACATACTAGAGCTGCTTTTCCTTTCTTCTCAACAACTGCTCCCCCCCCCCCCATTTCTGCATTGTGGCATTGTGGTCTTCTTTCCTTCTTCCTTTCTTCCTAATTCTCCAAGACAAAGAACAGCTTAAGAACTAGTGGGGAAGGTAGAACTCTCCTGGAAGGCAGGGGAGGGGAAGAATGAGTAGGCCAGACCAGAATCTGCTTTGGTGGGCAGGGGAAGGAAACATTATCTTGAGAACATTATCTTTTCACTGTTGTTCAGTTATCTAATGCTACATAACAAACCACTCAAAACTTAGTGGCATGAAACAACTACCATTTCATTATGCTCAACATTCAGTGGGTCAGAAGTTTGGGTGGGACACAAAAGGGATGGTTTGTCTTTGCTTCCCAATGTCTGGGGCCTCAGCTGTGTTGGCTCAAAAATGGCTGGAGATGGTAGGGACAGCTTGACTGGGGTCATATGTCTGGGATTTGGGTTCTTTTCCATGTAGTGTCTGCTGGGGCCTAGGCTGTCTAAGATGGTTCCTTCATTTATGTCCAGGTTGGTATGTTTGAAACAGCCAGGATGTGGCCAGCATTGTTTTCTCTCCTCATGTGGCTTTTCCCTGTGACCTTAGTTTCTCACAGCATGGCAGCAAGGTTCCAAGAGAGAACATTCCAAGAATAAGAATTCCAAGAAATCCAGGTGAAAGCTGAAAGGCTTTTGTGATCCGGTTCAGAAGTCCCAAGCTGTTACTTCTGCTACATTCTGTTGGTCAAATAAGTCACTCAGTCCCGCTCATATCCGAGGGGAGGGGAATTAAATTTACCTCTTGATATTTAGATCAGTATGGATCCATAGAGGGGAACAGAGTTAATTGCTGCCATATCGGAGACCATCCACCATAGTCCTTACCTCATCCCAGCCACTACAATTCATGCATCTTTCATGGAATTACCTCGAAATTCCAGGATTGCCTCAAAGTCAGGTCCAGGTGTATGAGGCTCCTTGATTGGAGCTTCTCTTCATTTGAACACCTGTGAATTAAAGAGACAAGTTATTTGTCATCCCTCCCACTGAAAAATATGAGATTTTTTCTTTTTTTTAAAGATTTTTTTTATTCATTTGAGAGACAGAGAAAGCGAGAGAGAGCATGAGAGGAGAGAAGGTCAGAGGAAGAAGCAGACCCCCCATGGAGCCGGGAGCCCGATGTAGGACTCGATCCCGGAACTCAAGGATCATGACCAGAGCCGAAGGCAGTGGCTCAACCAACTGAGCCACCCAGGCGCCTGATTTTTTTCTTTTTTTGAGATTGTGTTTATTATTGTTTTAAGCTAAATTTAGGTTTAATTGGTTACACAGTACTAGAGAACTAATATAATTTGTTAGGTTCCAGAGCACAGCTCTTTTCATGACATCATTCTGCTTTAAAATTTGTTTGGATTATGAGTATTGGGATTGTGGGAGAAATGGGAATTTGGAAGTTGCAGAATATCCTAGTCATGTGATTGTACAAATGTAAAAAGCTTTGAAATACATGTTTGGTACTAACAGATATTGAGAGAACCATCTAGTAGTGCTTAAGCTGAACCCTGAGAATTAGGAGGGTTTCTTTTTTGTCACTGCCCAGGGAAAGCTGAGTTGGCATTCAGGAATTAAAGGCTGAATCATGTGTTTTTCCTGAGTGGTAGATTTGGACTGGAGTTGGGGAAGAAAAATTATAGAAATGATACTAGCATATCAAGGTAAGTCCTGGCAAATGGTGATAGAGCAGGGTAGGGCCTCAAGGGCCTCAGAGTAATGCCCTCCTTACTCTGACCTAAGGCCTCACAGTAAGAAGCCGTCTGATTCTGTCCCCTCCTTTCACCTAGGTGATCCTTTCCTCTGGCCCACCAAGTTCCCTTTGGTCTCCAACTCATTGAGCAGTTCCTTCCTTTTCTGCTTTTTCCAATCCTCCTTCCCTATGTTATGCTTCCTTTTTTATAAGGTACATTATGTTTGTATTTAGGAACATGAAAAAGGAAAACAAAACCAAACTTGATCTGAGAATGATCTCCATTTGAAAACTCTTGGTATTTGTTCTTCTCTCCATATCGCCCACATTTAGTCTTGGATTGGAGAGGCAAGGCACTAACTGTGCTTGGTGACTTCATCAGATTGGAGTCAGCCAGCAATCATTACGCTAGGATGTGAACGCTAGAAGAAACGCTCCAGAACAGCTGGTGCAACGTGCTCATTTGTATGTGGAGAATATGATGCCCAGAGAGCTCAGGTGACCATTGTTAACAGATACTAGGTAAACATCTACGACGAAGGAGTTGCTTTTATGGCTTGGCTGTGTTCTTTTAAATGGTCCACCCATTCTGACTAGTAAAATAGGTGGAGTGATTTGCTGTGATTCTCTCATAACTTCTATTGTGCAAGCACAGAAATACCAGGAACAGCACAATAACCGGGGTCAAGCCCTTCCTAAGTTGTGAACTGACCCTCAACAGCTGAGGGTTAGGAAGAGAAGGTTGCCTGACTCTGTGGCTTCTAAATCAACCTTAAACCTCGTCTCTGTGCCCCCACGGCCCAAGACATAGTAGCCATCAAGAAACGTTTGAAAAATTAATGTAAACCTTCCTTCAGAAGCCCTTCCCTGCCTCCCCTCCCCATCCCCTCACATCCTCTCCGGCTAGGAACTGCGCTAGCATTGGAGCCCCTGCTCTGGGACTTTTCCGGCTCTTGTTAGTTCTCCCCAAGACAGTGGTGTGTCTGCGGGACAGACGCGGGACTCTTTTTTTCCACTGCGGTGCATGAGCTGGAGGTTGCCTCAGCCCGACTTTCATATTTTTCCTCGGAATGGGTGTCGTGTTTGGTGGGCACGCAAGCCCCAAAGGTGGCCCGAGGCGGTTTGGGGAACACGGAGACCTCCAGAGTAGTATTCGGCGTCCAAGTCGGGAGGGAAAGCCCGTAGGGGTGAGAAGCCCCGTGCACTCCCGAGTCCACCTGGTACTCCCACCCCAGCGCGCCGGGCTCCCAGCCGGAGCCGAGTGGGCGGGGCCTTGAGGGGGCGGGCCTGCCACAGTCAGGTGATTGAAGGGCGGGCGGCTGGGGCGGAGGTGACGGAGGGGCGTTAGACTCGCGTTAGGGTCGGCGAGGCAGGCTGGCAGTTAGGGTAGCCACGCTGCGGCCATGGGGGGCTTGAAGGACGAGCTGCTCAAGGCCATTTGGCACGCCTTCACCGCACTCGACCTGGACCACAGCGGCAAGGTCTCTAAATCCCAACTTAAGGTGGGCGCCCCCCCACCCCCGACGTCGCCCTCCCCAACCCCGACTCTCCCCAGCGCGCGCTTCACCAGCCCCCGGTGGTGGAAGCGGGCCTCGGCGGGCGGTGACCCCGGGGAGGGCTGAGCAGGAATGCGGCTGAGCGGCCTGCTCCGCGCAGAGGGGCCAGAGACCGGGGGTTGGCGATTCTGTCTCCCTCTTGCCTTCGGGCGGTGCCCTCGGGCGGGTACTTAGTCCCCTTAGGGCCTTCCGTGGGCGTGGGGGGGTTGGTTAGGTGGGGTTGGGGTCTGAGGGGCCAGACGGGCTCCTGTCGGCGAGGTGCGGCGGGGTGGGGGGCGCCCAGAAAGCCTCAGACTCGGAGAGGGCGATGGGAAGCTCTTTTAGAATACACGTATTCTAGAATACACGTATGGAAGAGGAAGGGACTTACCCAAGGTCGCTGGGCAGAACCTTCTGTAGAGCCACGCTCCACACCCGGGCAGCCCTCAAAACGGCCAGCTGCACCCGACGGAGTCTGGCTGTTCAGAGGAGGAAGAAGTGGCCAGCGCCTGGTCTCCAGCGGCTTCCTCCTTTGGGGGCTTTGGTGGTGGGGGACGCTTTCTGACTTGTGAGAAAGACCTCCCGCCTAGGGGCTCTAGTCAGTCACGCGTGTGCTGCGTCCCTCAGGGACCTTAGTTCCAGTGAGGAGCCCTGATCTTTTTGGCAGAGTCTTTATTGTGATTGCCAAAGACCCCATCATTGAGAGTATAGGGTATAAATAAAGGAATGCTTGTAAATTGAGTAACCCCAAGCAGGAAAAGTGGCACTTAGCCAGGAGAAATTGGCAGCTTCTTGAAAGTATAAAATATAGAAACACACAAGAAGAGCCATTCACAGGCATTTTCTAATATCTACATTTTGGATCTGAACGTCTGGTTTTCTTAGCCTCTTCTGGGAATGAATTTCTGAAGATTGGATTTGCTTTGTTTATTTTGTGCAGTAATCAGGAGGGTTTTATGAGTAGTGGCTTTTATGCCAGTAGGATTTAGCATTCGCTCTCCTCCCTTGATCTTACTTTCACACTCCTCTCTTCTCATTCATAAAATCATAGTCTGGAAGGGTTCACAGAGATCATTCTCTTAATCTTTATTTTACTTTTAAATTCTAGTAAAATTGACTTTTTGAAGTACAGTTCTATGAATTTTAACACATGTACAGATTTCTATGGAATTAATTTATTTTTAAAAAAGATTATATATATTTATTTCACGGAGAGATCACAAGTAGGTAGAGAGGCAGGCAGAGAGAGAGGGGGACGCAGGCTCCCCGCTGAGCAGAGAGCCCGATGTGGGCCTTGATCCCAGGACCCTGAGATCATGACCTGAGCCGAAGGCGGAGACTTTAACCCACTGAGCCACCCGGGTGCCCCCAGAAGCTTCATATTGCTGTTGCACCTCCAGCTGTAGTCCAACCAGTGGTCTGTTCTGTTCTTAATTGCTATAGTTTTGTCTTATCCACAGTGTCATGTAAATGAAGTCATTTGGTATTTAACCTTTTTTTTTTAAAGATTTTATTTATTTTTATTTATTTGAGATAGAGACAGTGAGAGAGAGCATGAGAGGGGAGAAGGTCAGAGGGAGAAGCAGACGCCCCATGGAGCTGGGAGCCTGATGTGGGACTCGATCCCAGGACTCCAGGATCATGACCTGAGCCGAAGGCAGTTGCTTAACTAACTGAGCCACCCAGGCGCCCCTGGTATTTAACCTTTTGACACTGACCTCTTTTATTCAGGGTAATGCCTTAGAGATTCATTCATGTTATTGTGTGTATGTATTAATACTTATTTTTATTAAGTAATCATTGTATGGATGTACCCAAGTTAATCCATTAATCCTTAAACATTTGTATTATTTCCCCTTTTTGGTGATTACAAAGAGAGCTGTGTTTTACTTTTTTTTTTAAAGATTTTATTTATTTGAGAGAGAGAGTGGGAGAGAATGCACATAAGCTGGAGGAGTGGCAGGCGGAGGGAGAAGCAAGCTCCCCACTGAGCAGGGAGCCCCATGCAGGACTCAGTCCCAGGACCCTGGATTCATGACCTGAGCCAAAGGCAGACGCCTAAGTGACTGAGCTACCCAGGCGCCCTTACTGTTTTTACTTTTGGTTTACCTATACCACTATATTTAAAGTGGATTTCTTCTAAATAGCATGTAGAACTGGTTCTTGTTCTTTAGTCCATTCTGACAACCTCTGTCTTTTAATTGTTGTGTTTAGACCATTTAAATTTAATGCATTTATTGATATGGTTAGATTTAAGGCCACTAATTTCATTGTTTGGTTTCTGTTTTCCAATTTTTTGTTCCACTGTTTCTCCTTTCCTTCCTTCTTTTAGATTACTTGAATATACTTTAGTATTTCATTTTAATACTGAGGTTTTTTTTTAAAGATTTTATTCGTTTATTTGACACAGAGAGAGAGAATGAGCACAAGCAGGGGGAGCTGCAGGCAGAGGGAAAGGGAGAAGCAGGCTCCCTGCTGAGCAGGGAGCTGGAAGTGGGGCTTGATCCCAGAACCCTGGGACCATGACCTGAGCTGAAGGCAGATGCTTAACCGACTGAGCCACCCAGGTGCCTTGATACTGAGTTTTTTGACTGTTTTTTTGTATAGTTTCCTTAATGGCTGCTTTAGAGATTATAATATATACCTAACTTTTCAGTCTACTTAGAATTGATATTTTACCACTTTAAGAGAAATGTGGAAACCTTATCACCATTTAAGTCCTTTTAAACTCCCTGCTTGATAATTTGTTGTATTTATTAATTTACACACATTGAAAACCTTACCAGATGTTAACATTTTTTTTTTTTTGCTTTCAACCACCATTTTTATTTTAAAGATCTCTTAAGAATAGTTTTTTTCTCCCCAGATAACTCTTTGACTTTTTAAAAAAAGATTTTATTTATTTATTTGAGAGAGAGTGTGCACAGGCAGGAAGAGTAGCAGGCAGAGGGAAAGGGAGAAGCAGACACCCTGCTGAGCAGGGAGCCCAAAGTGGGGCTTGATCCCAGGATCCTGGGCTGAAGGATCCTGAGCTGAAGGCAGATGCTTCACTGACTGAACCACCCAGGTACCCCAATAACTCTTTCTAATTTTATAGATAAGATGGATTAAGCTTATGAGATGTTTGGTGGCTTGCCCAGACTCCCACTTGTAAGCAGTAGCTGAATCTAATACCAAGATTTTTAAACCTTTGAGCCAGTGTTTCTTCATTTTTTCTCATTTAGTTGATGACATGAATGAGATGTTTCTATTACTTTTGTTGCACTCCCTTCAAAATTGTCCTTGTGGCTGCTTATAGAAAAAGGGGATTCTTGACTGAAAGGCTTGGCAAGAAATATTAAATCCCAGTACATAAGTTCACCCACAAGATGTTGAGAATGCAGCTATGCAATTCTGTTTTGTCTGTCCTTTGTCTACTTAACTGAGAGACTTTGGGATTGCTTTAGTTCTGTTCATCTTGCCAGTCTTTCTGGAGTGGAAAATATTAAGAAAAAATTTCTATTTAGATCTTTCCTTTTTGTTTTGACTCTGAAATTTGATGTCCACTGATTTTTATTGGCTAGTAGAGTTTTTGCCTTAATTTATTCATTCATTTGTTCAAACAATAACCTTTTGTGTGTCTATTCTGTGTAAGGTACCATGTTAATTTCATAACAAGATTCGTATTTTTAAAGCTCTTTTTTTCTTTATTTTCTATTATCATATAATGTATTATTTGTTTCAGGGGTATGGGTCTGATTCATCAGTCTTACACAATTCACAGCACCATAGCACATACCCTCCCAATGTCCATCACCCAGCCACCCTATCCCTACCACCCCCCTTCCACTCCAGCAGCCCTAGTTTGTTTCCTGAGATTAAGAATCGCTTATGGTTTATCTCCTTCTCTGGCTTGATCTTGTTTCCTTTTTTCCTTTCTTCCCCTATGATCCTCTGCCTTGTTTCTCAAATTCCACATATCAGTGAGATCATACGATAATTCTTTCTCTGATTGACTTATTTTGCTTAGCATAATCCCTCTAGTTCCATCCACGTTGTTGCAAACAGCAAGATTTCATTTTTTGATGGCTGCATAATATTCCTGTGTGTGTGTATATACACACCCACCTACCACATCTTCTTTATCCATTCATCTGTTGATGGACATCTAGGCTTTTTCCATAGTTTGGCTATTGTGGACATTGCTGCTATAAATATTGGG
Organism: Nasua narica; assembly: GCA_028533885.1. Classification (NCBI taxonomy): domain Eukaryota; kingdom Metazoa; phylum Chordata; class Mammalia; order Carnivora; family Procyonidae; genus Nasua; species Nasua narica. The sequence goes on along the minus strand of CM052815.1, from coordinate 40,050,860 downwards.
ATGCACGTGCCCTACATTTGTATCTTTTTTAAAAATTTATTTGTTCATTTGTCAGAGAGAGAGAGACAGCAAGAGAGGGAACACAAGGAAGGGGAGTGGGAGAGGGAGAAGCAGGCTTCCTGCCGAGTGGAGAGCCGATGTGGGGCTTGAGCCCAGGACCCTGGGATAATGACTTGAGCCGAAGGCAACACTTAATGACTGAGCCACCCAGGTGCCCTACTACATTTGTATCTTTGGGGTAAATAACCTAGTAGTGCAATTTGCTGGGACTTAGGGTAGCTCTATTTTCAACTTTTAAGGAACCTCTGTACTGTTTTCCAGAGTGGCTGCACCAGCTTGCATTCCCACCAACAGTGTAGGAGGGTTCCCCTTTCTTTCTCTGCATCCTCGCCAACATCTGTCGTTTCCTGACTTGTTAATTTTAGCCATTCTGACTGGTGCGAGGTGGTATCTCATTGTGATTTTGATTTATATTTCCCTGATGCCGAACACCTTTTCACTTTCACGTGTCTGTTGGCCATTTGGTTGTCGTCTTTGCCAAAATGTCTGTTGATGTCTTCTGTCCATTTCTTGATTGGATCGTTTGTTCCTTGGGTGTTGAGTTCGATAAGTTCTTTATAGATCTTGGATACTAGCCCTTTATCTGATAGGTCATTTGTAAATGTCTTCTCCCATTCTGTCAGTTGTCTTTTGGTTTTGTTGACTGTTTCCTTTGCTGTGCAAAAGCTTTTTATCTTGATGAAGTCCCAGTAGCTCATTTTTGCTATTCTTAGGCTCTTAAGAGTTAATACCATAATTGGTTTATTAAATTCCGGACTAAATATCCAAAACAAGTGTTAAAATTTATCACTTTGTAAAACTGTATGGGCATTCTAAAATATTTTTGAAATGGATATTCACTAACTATTTAATAGACACTTCATGTGTCAGATACTGTGCCCAATGCTAGGAATGGTAGTAGAGGTGGTGAGGGGGAGAAACAAATACAAATTTTTGCCTTCAATGTGTTTAAATTTTGGTAGGCAAATTAAGAAAGTAATCAACCATTAGAGATGTTTGGTTCTCTCTCTGTTATATTACTCAGTTATCTTATCCTTAAGAAATGTAAAGTCTGCTTCTCCCTCTCTGCCCTTCACCCACCACTCAAGTGCTCTCTCTCTCCATGTCTCTCACTTGCCCTCTATTTCAAATAAATAAAACCTTTAAAAAAAAAAGAATGTAAAATCTGGTGGTTGAGATAAGAAATAAATATCATTGGATAGAGGATGTTGAATGGGTTAGAAGATAAGGTGCCAAGAGATTTTAGAGGAAGAGGTGATTACTTTTAACTGGTGAGATTATTTCATGAAAAAGCTTCTTTGAAATGAACTCTGAAGACAGGATGTGATTATATAGAAATGGAGGGAGGGATAAACCCATTCTATTCATTCATTCATTCATTCATTCATTCATTGGATATTCATTGTACATATATTGAGTGCTGTTAGCTCCAAGGCATCTCTGTGAACTATTGCAGCAGACAGGAATTAATCAGGCATTTGTGGGGACTTCTCTTTATTTTGATTGTAATATAGAATATGAGTGTGTGTGTGTGATTGTATATTTAAAGAGAGAGTTATTGCTGGTGATAATAGAAATAGATTGTAGTTAATGCATGGAAGACTTAGAGTACCAGGTTAATGAGTAGGTGCCAGAGAGCCTCCAAGTTTTCTGAGAGGTGATGGGTCATGATAAGAAGTGCACGTTAGGAAGTCAGTTGGGCTGTACACGTGACCTGGGTTAGAGTGGATTGGGCATGGTGGAATTAGGACACTATTGTAGCCCTAATGAGAGGTAATAGGGGCTGGAGGTGGTGAGGATGGACAAGTGGGGGATGGTGGGTGAAGGAAATTTGCTCTCTTGTAGCCTCCACCCATGATTGGGTGTGAGAAATGAAAAGGACAGTCAGAAAATTTCAAATTTCAGCTGTGTATGAGCAATGGATAGTAATGGTTTTTAATAGAAACAAAGTTACGAAAAGGAACTGTTTAGAAAAGAAAGGAAAGTTAGCTTTGAACTTGTATAAGGTTTTGTTTACTTTGTTTTGGTTTTGAGGTCCTTGTTGGAGATGATGCCCTTGGCAAGGGTGGGGCTGTCAGTACAGGATCTGATTAGTTGAAACTTGGAAAAAAGAGGCGAGATTAATTAATGGCCTTGGGGAATGGCTAGGGTATGTGGTGAGAGGAAGAATGGAAGCTAAGGGACCGGAAACAAGAGTAAGAAGCCACTTTGGAGGAACACCGGAACTGAGGGAGAAGAGATTTCAAGGAAGACATTGTCTCTTATCTTTGAGAGTTGCGTTATTATTATTATTCTATACATATATTTTGGAGACTGTAAAGTAATGAGAGTGACTCCTGCTATAGTTTATAAATTACATATTTCTTCTCTAAAGAGAAGTTGTGAAAAGTTTGAAGTGTTGGCATCATCTTGGGAATAAATTCATTTTTTTTACTTTTAGGAGATTACTTTCTAGTACAGTACTCATTTAGATGGATGTGTTTGAGTTATTGCTATAATTAGTAAATATCGGGGCGCCTGGGTGGCTTAGTTGGTTAAGTGTCTGCCTTCAACTCAGGTCATCATCTCGGGGTCCTGGGATCCAGCCCTGCATTGGATTCCCTGCTCAGCGGAGAGTATACTTCTCCCTCTCCCTCTGTACTCCCTTCCTCCCATGCACGAACACACACTCTGTCTCTCAAATAAATATAATCTTTAAAAAAAATTAGTAAATATTTTCCCTAAGGGTCTCCAGTTTAGTACAAAAAAAGCTTGTTTTATACCTAATTTTTATTAACTAATAGTGTTTTTTTGAGTAAAACAAAAATTACTACCTCAATAAATTTTGAAACTTGAAGTCCAAAGAAAAAATTAATAACATAAGTTAAGATATTTTGTTGTTGCAAACATAGATTTTTATTAAATTTATTAAATTTATCAATTATTTATTAAATTTATCAATAAGATAAAAATATGGAACACAATTGGAAAACCACTTGTGACTTGCATAAGCTGCTATAGAGGCAAGATGTTGAGGTTGTTTAGATGCTTCCTTGTTAAGACAATGAGGCATGAGGTCAATGTAGGTCAATATCTTCCTGATCTTCATTAATGTACCCTTCTCCTCCCCCCAAGCCCCTGTTCCCTGTACCCTCCAAAAAAGGGGAAACCACCTCTTCCTCAATTTTCTTACCCTTCATTCTTTCTCCCTCTTCCTTCCGCATTGCCTGTGATCTTCCAGGCTTCTTCCTTGGAATCCATGCACCCTCTGCAGGAGCCTTCTCTTTGGCTCCAGTTATGGTGTTTCTGGCTCCCCACCTGAGTTGGAGTTGTACCAGTCTTTACCACCCACCACACTCAGCCTGCGTACTCCCAGAAGTCATCAGCTGTATTAGTTTAATTTGCAGTGGGATTATTAGAAGGCAGCTCGTTTTTTTAAATTGTCATATTGATTTGGTGTTATTCTGTTTTTCAGGCTGGATACAGAGGGACATTAAACTGAATTATTTTATTTTATTTATTATTTTAAAGATTTCTATTAGAGAACTCAGAGTGAGTAAGAGAGATCACTAGTGGTGGGGGAGGGGCAGAGTGAGATGGAGAAGGAGGCTCCCCTCTGAGCAGGGAGCCAGAAGCAGGGCTCCATCCCAGGACCCTGGGATCATGATCTGAGCCGAAGGCAGACACTTAAATGAATGAGCCACCCAGGTGCCCCAGAATTATTATTTTAAATTAAGGTTTTCCTAATTATGTAGTGATTTAGTTGTTGACGGCTGAAATAGATATAGTGGTGAAAGAAATCTTCAGAAACACATTCTCTATTTGCTTTTAAACTTGTATTTATAAATAGCCTTTCCTTAGAACAAACTCTGAGACTATTATTTGTTTTGAATGCAATTTTATTTTTTAAAGGTTGTTTTTTTTTTAAAGATTTTATTTATTTATTTAACAGAGAGAGAACACAAGCAGGCAGAGAGGCAGGCAGAGGCAGAGAGAGGAGCAGGCTCCTCGCGGAGCAAGGAGCCCGATGTGGGACTCGATCCCAGGACGCTGGGATCATGACCTGAGCCAAAGGCAGCTGCTCAAACCAACTGAGCCACCCAGGCGTCCCTTTAAAGGTTTTTTTTTTTAAGATTTTATTTATTTGTCAGAGAAGGGGTGGGGAGAGCGAGCGAGCGCACAAGCAGTGGGAGAGGCAGGCAGAGGGAGAAGTAGGCTTCCTGCTGAGCAAGGAGCCCGATGTGGGACTCCATCTCAGGACCCTGGAATCATGACCTGAGCCGAAGGCAGTTTTTTTTCTTTTCTTTCTTTTTTTTTTTTTTTTTTGAAGATTTTATTTATTTATTTGGCAGAGATCACAAGTAGGCAGAGAGGCAGGCAGAGAGAGAGGGGGAAGCAGGCTCCCTGCTGAGCAGAGAGCCCGATGCGGGGCTTGATCCTAGGACCCTGAGATCATGACCTGAGCAGAAGGCAGAGGCTTTATCCCACTGAGCCACCCAGGCACCCCTGAAGGCAATTTCTTAACCAACTGAGTCACCCAGGCACCCCAGACTTTTTTTTTTTTTTTTTTTAAGATTTCTTTACTGGGATGCCTGGGTGGTTCAGTCATTAAGCGTCTGCCTTTGGCTCAGGTCATGATGCCGGAATCCTGGGATTGAGTCCCACATGGGGCTCCTTGCTCAGCGGGGAGTCTGCTTCTCCCTCTGACAGCTCCTCCCCCTGGTTGTGGTCTCTCTCTGACAAATAAATAAAGTCTTAAAAAAAATAATTAAAAGTAAAGACCTTATTTATTTGAGAGCGAGAGAATGAGAGAGAGAGGAGGAGGGAGGAGGGGTATAGGGAGAAGCAGACTCCCCGTTGAGCAGGGAGCCCAAAGTGGGGCTTGGTCCTGGGACCCTGGGATCATGACCTGAGCCGATGGCAGATGCTTAACCTACTGAGCCACCCAGGCATCTGTGAACAGACATTTCTCCAAAGAGGACATCCAGATAGCCAACAGACACATGAAAAGATGCTCAACATCACTTATCATTAGGGAAATGCAAATCAAAACCACAATGAGATAATACCTCACAGCTGTCAGAATGACTAAAAAATGCCAGAAACAGCAACTGTTGGTGAGGATGTGGAAAAAAAGGAATCCTCATTCACTGTTGGTGGAAATGCAAACTGGTGCAGCCACTCTGGAAGATGGTATGGAGGTTTCTCAAAAAATGAAATATAAAATTACCATATGATCCAGTAACTCTATGACTGGGTATTTATGAAATATGAAAACATTAATTCAAAAGATATATTCACCCCTCTGTTTATTGCAGCATTATTTATAACAACAAGATATGGAGACAACCCAAGTGTCCATGGATAGATGAATGGATAAAGAAGATGTGTATACATACAATGGAATATTACTCAGCTATAAAAAGAGTGAAATCTTATCATTCGCAACAACATAGATCTAAAGGGCATGATGCTAAGTGAAATAAGTTAGAGAAAGACAAATACCATATGATTTCACTCATGTGGATTTAAGAAACAAAGCAAACAAATTTAAAAAGAGGAAAAAAAGACTTAAGTATAGAGAACAAACTGGTGGTTACCCAGAGGGCAGGGCGGTAGATGCAGGAATGGGTGAAATAGTGAAGGGGGATTAAGAGTACACGTATTGTGATGGGCACTGAATAATGTATTCTTTCTTTCTTTCTTTTTTTTAAGAATTTATTTGAGGGACACCTGGGTGGCTTAGAGGGTTAGGCCTCTGCCTTCGGCTCAGGTCATGATCCCAGGGTCCTGGGATCGAGCCCTGCAATGGGCTCTCTGTGCTTAACAGGGAGCCTGCTGCTCTCTCTCTCTCTGCCTGCCTCTCTGCCTACTTGTTATCTCTCTCTCTGTCAAATAAATAATAAATCTAAAAAAAAAAGTTAAAAAAATATTTGAGAGAGAAAATGAACCGAGGGCAGGAAGGACAGAGGGAGAAAGAGAGGCAGACAGCCTGATGAGCAGAGAGCCCAGAGCAGAGCTCAGTCTCAGGACTCTGGGATCATGACGTGAGCCAAAGGCAGATACTTAACTGACTGAGCCATACAGAAAAGAATGTATTCTTTTTTTTTTTTTAAGATTTTTTTTTTTTATTCACTTGACAGAGCGAGATCACAAGTAGGCAGAGAGGCAGGCAGAGAGAGAGGAGGAAGCAGGCTTCCTGCCGAGCAGAGAGCCCAATGTGGGGCTTGATCCCAGGATCCTGAGATCATGACCTGAGCCGAAGGGAGAGGCTTCAACCCACTGAGCCACCCAGGCGCCCCCAGAGTAATGTATTCTTGAATCACTATATTATATACTTGAAACTAATATAACACTGTATATTAGTTATACATGATTAAAATAACATAAAAATTTTAAAAAATGTAATTCCAAGAAGATAAGATAATGAAGGCTATTATTTTCACACTTGTACATCAAAGAGAAACTTTGGAATAGTTCATATAAACACATGGTATAGAATTCATAAAGTGTGGCGTGCCTGGATGGCTCAGTTGGTTGGGTGTCTGCCTTCGGCTCAGGTCATGATCCTAGGGTCCTGGGCTCAATCCGGGTGTCAGGCTCCCTGCTCAGTGGGGAATTTGCTCTCTGTCTCCCTCCACCCCTCATCCCTACTCATGCTCTCTTCTCTCTCTTGCTTAAATAAATTAAAAAAAAAAAAGAATTCATAAAGTTCAAAAGGGCATTTACAGAAGTGAAAAGTAAGTTTTTTTCAGCCCCTGTCCCACACTATTTTCCTGCTCTGGAGGTAACCATTATTACTAGTTTGTTATGTTCTTTCCAGAGATCAAAATGTACCTTAAAATTAATACTCCTATTGTTTTAGTAAGTGTTGTCCTTTTAAATATAGCAAAGTCTAGTAATATTTTTTGCAACCTTTATTTTAACTTTACTTTGCAATTATGGTTGCAGTGCGAATTACATGTCAGTCCTGGAAATGTCTTAAAATAAGCTTTTTGGCTGGTACTTTTATCCTGTTGTTTTTAAAAACATAGGGTTTTGTTTTGTTTTAAATTGTGCCCTGCCCTTTTGAAGTAAAAGAGAATCTAAGTGGAAAAAAATTTCTGGGAACATGGGTAGTTTGAATCTTTATTCATTTCTCAATGTTGATTTTCAGCTAAATACTTTATATTCTTTGCTTTGCAGTTGGTTTTTGTATCTTATGAATATTATATGGTCTATTCCCATATAGGCATTTAGCCTTAAAAATTTTTAATCTTACTAGTTACAAAAGTAATTGAGCCTGGCCAGTGTGTCAGTTGAAAATACAGTAGTCCCCACTTACCTGAATTTTTGAATTCCATGGTTCCATTTACTGCAGTCATCTGTGGTCTGGAAGCACATGATCCTCCTGACATATTGTCAGAAGTTCTCTAATAGTTTAACAGTATGTCACAGTGCCTACATCATTCACTTCACTTCATCTCATCACATAGGCCTTTTCTCATCTCTTATAATTACAGGAAGGGTGAGTATAGGACAATGTTTTGTGAGATATGACATTCACATAACTTTTGTTACAGTATATTGTTATAATTATTCTATTTTATCATTAGTTATTATTGCTAATCTTCTTACTGTGCCTAATTTAGAAATTAAACTTGATCATAGATATATATGTATCTGAAAAAACATGTATCTAGGGTTCAGTACTACCCGGTAGGGTTTCAGGCTACCACTTGGAATATGTCCCCTGCATAAGCAGGACAACTGTATACAGGAAGCAAATTGTAAAGATATTTTATCGTGTGAAACATAATGTAAAAATATGGCTAATTAGGACGCCTGGGTGGCTCAGTTGGTTAAGCTGCTGCCTTTGGCTCAGGTCATGATCCCAGGGTCCTGGGATCGAGTCCCACATCGGGCTCCTTGCTCAGCAGGGAGCCTGCTTCTCCTCTGCCTCTGCCTGCCACTCTGCCTGCTTGTGCTCTCTCTTCCTCTCTCTCTCTGACAAATAAATAAATAAAATCTTTAAAAAAAATATGGCTAATTTTTGTGTACTTGGCATGTATAGTATTTTTCCCTAATTTTTTTTAAGGTGTTGAACTTAATTTTTTTATTTTTATTATTTTTTTAAAGATTTTATTTATCTGACAGAAAGAGAGAGCACAAGCAGGGAGAGCAGCAGAGGGGAGAGGGAGAAGCAAGCTCTCTACTGAGCAGGGAGCCCTATGTGGGGCTAGATGCCAGGACCCTGGGATCATGATCTGAGCCGATGGCAGTTGCTTAACCGCCTGATCCACCCAGGCCCCCCTTTTCCCCTAATCTTTAGTGTTATGTTTCTATTAACCTCTGTGGTAAAAGTTGTTTCTGTTGAAGAACTAAAAAATCTAATTAAAAAATCGGATTAGGGGATTGGAATCATGAATAAGCCTTTAAAAGTCTTTGGGAATATTTTTTATATTCCACCGAACAAAATAGTAAAGACAGCTCTCCAAATAAAGAACATGTAAGAGACATTTAAAAATCTTAAAATGATAATAATGGATTCTGAGTCATTTCCTTTCTTCATTCCTTATTTGCTAACAGCTTTTCAATGAGACAAGTTGGAAGTTTTGGGTTTTTTTTTTTTTGAAATAATATGTAAACTTCGGTTTTATTGAAGGTAATATACACTATGAGGCACTGTGTGTGTGTGCGTGTGTGCACGCCTGCGCCTCCATCTTAAGAGCCAGGGTGCATTTCTAATCTTATGACTCAGAGTTCTTAACCTTCTTGATCTCCATTTCTTACTTCCTTTTGGGTCTCACTATAGTCCTGAGGTACATAGTACCTGGAAGCTAGAGACAGAAGAGGCTTTGCGTGACCTTTTCTCACTTACTCCATTTGCCATCACAGAGTAGCTGTGTTCTCATTCCCTCCCAACAAGTGGGTTATTATGTAATCTCCTCAGTGGCTAATTAGCACATTGGAACTCAAGGTTTTCCAGCTTGCCTCCAGTTTCTCTTATGTGTGTCCATGTTCCCGTCCAACAACGTAAGTCTAAGGTAGCCCTTTGTCTCAGCTTCCTTTATCTTCTCCAGGGATTCATTTCATGAATCCGTTTTTCTGCTCTGCTTTCTGCTCTATTTTCTTTTCATTGTACCTTCAGGTTCTTTTTTTTTTTGAAATTCAAAATCTGTGTTTCCTTGAAACTGCAATTCTCAGCAACTAATTAACCGGAAAGGTATTTCGGAGTAAATCTGCATGTAGTTGAATTTCGTAAATGAAGAGATCTTGTGATTAGGGAGAGATTTCTGCAATATTGGAAAACTAATTTTTTCATCTTGGGATTCCTCTGTGCTTTCTATCCCTTTCTGTTACCTTTGTTTGGTAATCAAGTGTGTGTGTTTTGTGTATGTGCACATGGGGTAGCGGCCGTGCTCCAACACACGCTGAACAGTGTTGAAGGTGTTCTATTTCATTGCATAAGTACCGCTGGGAGGATGGAGCGTTGCCTTGCCAGGCAGCACATCCCCGTCAATTCTTTCAGCTCATAGGGTGATGGATGTGGGGTTACGTTTTCGATGTTTTTGTTCGTGTACAGAATAGATGGCTAACATATTTGTCGACCGACTACATTAGAGCCAGTACTTCAGAACTGATCCTATAAAGGGGAAGTTACTAAAACTTTTTGAGTATTTCTGACAAAGGTAGAGTTTTGAGATTATTCTGATGATGTGGGTGTGGTAATTAGAGGTGAGAGGCTGGAGATGGGGAGACCAATTGGGGGGAGCATCTGTGAAAGTTGATGAGTCAGTTGACGAGTGCTGGACTGGGATGGTGGCGGCGGGAATCAAACCAGATATGTTCCCTACCCTTGTAGGGCTTTACTCCTGTGAGTGATAGCGACCCAGCAAATCGTCAGTTCAAATATAGTGAGATAAAGTACACATTTCACCTAAGCCTTGTGGGATCTATTCATAACACTTGCCTGTAATGAATTATTTTATTGTTGGGTGCAATATAGTGATTTTTAACATCAGTTCTATCATTTTTGTCCATTTATTGTCATTCTTGTTTAAAACAAGCATTCATTTTCTAACTCTTCTAAAATTAAACTTTCTCCAGAAAAAAAGTGCTAGGCGCACAGAGGAGGGGAACCTATCTAACTTATGGGGAGGTTTGGAGGAGGTAGGTCAGCAAATACTTCTAAAGGAAGAGGCATTTGTCACGGACCTTAAGGGATGTGTCAAACTCGGCTATAAGAATATCTGTGATGAAAGATACAGAAAATAAATCCTTTGGAAAAACAGGAAAAAGTGTCAGGAAAGAGCACTAGTTGGGGAGTCAGGAGACCTGCCTGTGCTCTGATACTGTGTAGCCATGGGAAGTCACTTCTTACTGGGCTTCAGTTTCCTCATTTGTAAAATGTGGAGTACTAGATGAGGTCTTTGGGGGTTAGCCTTCTAATTTAACTGTGTTAGCTTGATGTGTTTACCACAGTCATATCCTGTTGAGTGTTTGCTCTGCAGCAGCTCTTTGTTGGAGTCTCAGAGGGGAGAATGGGACCTGCTGCTGAGGACAGGGAGCTCCTGTTTCCCCAGCCTTACATTCTCTGGTTAGCCATAAGTTGACAGAGCAGCTCATTCAGTAGAGAGAGGAGTTGGCCTTGGGGTGTGTGTGTGTGTGTGTGTGTGCACGCGTGCGTGCGTGCTGAATTAGATTTAGCAATAGAACAAACTAAGTAAAAGAGGTAGAAGAAGAGGAGAGTCCATGATTTTGTTGTTAAAGTAATGATAGGACCAAAGTTAGCATCAGGGTGGGAAGCCTGTTTTGGGGGAAAAGGTGATGAATTCTTTGGGTTTTTTTTGGATGTGAGGTAAATTTAGTATAGAAATCTCTAGATTTAGGGATGTAAATCAGAGTTCAGTTGAGAGGGAAAGACCAGAAGAAGATGTGAGAGTTATTAGAATAGAGGTAACTTAACGTCAGAATAAAAGCACTTTTGAAGAAGAGAATAAGGAGAAAGATAAACTCAGGGTTAAAAATTGAGCTTTGGTGGAGGTGCCTTTGTGGGATCACCTTCTTCACCACTCATTCTCCGAAGGAGAAGAACCAAAATAAGCCTAAGAGGAGGGAGGTGATCCAGACTGCCAAGTGCCAGCAACTTGGGAGAATGACATGTTCAGAAGGTCTCTGTCCTACGATGGGTTCTCCAGGAAGCAGATGGTGAGACAGAGTTGGGATTGCAAAAGGGTTATTGAGAAGAAATACCTGTGGGGGAAAAAAGAGAGAGAGAGAGAGGAAACAGAATTGGAAAAAGGTATCAAACCTTGATACGGATCTGAGAAAACTAGGAGCAAATGATATCATCATCTTGCTTGGTCATTGGGTGAGGACCCTGAAGGTAATAGCTGGGTGCTCCCAGCTAACTATAGTCCGTGTAGCTGAGCAACATTTCCCTTCTTGAGAGGTCTGAGTGGTACATCTCCGCGTCTGCCACAGAATCCTTTTGAAAAGGCAATTTCATGAGATTGATAAGGATGGGAGCCATATTATGGAGACCATGAGACGGAGTGATCTGAAGAGGGAGCAGCAAAGATAAACCTCAGCTTTGTGATCTTTATCATCACTTTGTGTGTATACTGTGGCTTCAGATTTTCTTTTGGAGTAGAGTATACTAAATTGAACTACCAAATTTTTCTCTCTTCTATTATAGAGTTCTCTCTCATGCTTGTTAATTGTTACTGAGTCCCTTCCTCAAAAATCTCTACTTGAATTTTGAGGAACTGGATTGCTTTACTAGACCTCAGGTCAGATGAATTACACCTGCTAGTTCTGGTGGCGTGAATAACTAATGAGGGCATTGGTTTTTACTCTAAAAGTGATCTGAATTAGAGATTCCAATTAAAAATTCTCTCCAGTGGAATATAGTGGTAGTACAATGAAGTAAATTAAAAAACTTAGATCTAGATAAAAATGATGGAGAAGCAAACTGAATTAAAGAGAGAGAGAGAGAGAAGAAAATCCTTTTTTTTTTTTTTAAGATTTTATTTGACAGAGATCACAAGTAGGCAGAGAGACACGCAGAGAGAGAGAGAGGAGGAAGCAGGCTCCCCGCCGAGCAGAGAGCCCCATATGGGGCTCGTTCCCAGGACCCTGAGATTATGAACTGAGCCGAAGGCAAAGGCTTAACCCACTGAGTCACCCAGGCGCCCCAAGAAGAAAATTCTTAAATAGGACTCATTTAGCACACATTTGTTGAACATCAGGCACTTTATTAGGATTTGGTATTGCACAGTTGGATAAAATATAGACCTTCCCTTTATGGAACTTACAGAGTAGTGGGAGAGATAGGTGCGGACACTTATTGGAGTTAAATCTTTTTATATATGATTTATCTTCTTAAAACATTTGTTTATGCTGTAATCCAGTGGAAGACTGGAATCTAAGGAAGTTGTCCCAGATTGAGAGACTTTGTTGCCCATCGTGTGGCTTCTTCAGGAGGCATGGCAAAGCATAGTTCTTTGCGGATGACTGAACTGAGTTGGTTTCATCAATTCTATATTCCTACAGTGATCTCTTCATATTTTGTAATTGTATTGGTGTTCTCTAGCTGGAACCTCTAGACATACTTAATTTTTAAATTTCCCATGAATACAAAAGCCTCACTTTTTCTGATTATAAAGATAATATGTAGAATATTCAAACAATGCGTTGAAGTATAGAGGTGAAGGTAAAAGTACCCAAAATTCCACCAGTAAGTGTGGATGCAATTAACTTTTCAGTGAATATCTTTCTAACATCTTTTCCCTCTCTTCCACTCTTTTTTCCTCCCTTTCCTTGCTCCGTGCACATACACACATGCATGGACACAGTAGCATATACACAAACATACATATCCTTTTATGTAAATGGGACTGTATTTCATATACTTTTATAACCTATTTTATTTTTTTATTTTTATTTTTAAAAAATATTTATTTGACAGAGAGAAGAGAGCAAGAGCAGGAACACAAGCAGGGGGAATGGGGGAGGGAGAAGCAGGTTTCCCACTCAGCAGGGAGCCTGATGTGGGGCTCGATCCCAGGACCCTGGGATCATGACCTGAGCCGAAGGCAGAGGCTTTAACCCACTGAGCCACCCAGGCGCCCCCATCGTCCATTTTTTTTAAATCAGGTGCTCATCTTTTATTTAATTTTTAAGAGTAATTTGAATATTGGAGCTATCAGCCTTTTTTTGTTTGTTTCTTTGTGGTGTCTAAGGGAAATTAAAAACATTTTTGTGGTCAAATTTGTTGATATTTTCTGTTTGCTCTCTGAAGAGGGCTAAGTTGATTAATAGCCTGAAATAACTTGTTAAAGGTGGTTCATTTAGAATGAAATCCAGTGGCATTTACTCTAGTTTAATGGCATGTAGTCTGTAGACACTATCACAGCAGGTGGTTTTGAGTTAGATATCCTGCCTTAATCTGTGCATAAGTGTTCCGTTCCTACTGGTAGTCTCTGTCAAGAGTATGGAATACAACTATTTGGCAAGGTTCCCTCCCTCACTGAGCTGCATGCAGCTGGGTATTTGAGATACTGTTAGCATATGAAACAATTCATTTGTATGCTGAGTAGGAGTTCAGTGGACAGGAGGGCCAGCAGAGGTTTCCTAGAGTTTATGGAGAATGACCCTGTCTTGAAGGCTGTAACTAGGCAGAAGGGAATGTTTCTGGCACCCCCTCATTGTGGGACAGGCAGATAGACTTGGATTCTCATCCCGGTTTTGTTACTCATCACTGTGTGACTTAGGCCGAGTCTCAGGACTGTGAAACAAGGAGACAGGAGTAGAATATTTCCTAAGACTTTTGTCATTATTAAAATATTATAGTTTTACTGTTAAAAGAGATTTTTAGAAAGAATTTGTTCAGCATTTATTGAAGCCTTCTGCTTTCTGGATAGCATGTGAGGTGCTGTGGGAATGCAAGGATAGATAAGACATGGGCCTTTCTTTCAGAAATTTACAATCTTGGGAGAGAAAAATCATATGTGGTAGTGTAAAATAAAAAAGTACAGAGTGGTTGGAAAATGCAGAATGAAGAAAGACCATCTTAATTTTGGGTGTTGGAAGCTTCTGAAAGGGATAGCATTTATGTTAGGCAGAAATGAAGGTATGGGGCGGTTGGAGCAAAGGCCTCAAGGGAAGGCCAGTGGTACAGGGTTTGTCTGTGGTACAGTGAGTAAACTTGTTTGGTCAGATTTGTATGGTTGGTACAGAAGGGTAGGAAGAAACGTAGAAAGCTAAAGAGGGCCTGATTTGTCAAGTGACCTAAATACATGGCTGAGATATTTATTTGGTTTTTACTTCCATAGGCTTTTGTTGAATTTTAGATGAGGGAATAATGTGGTATAAGCAGCACTTTAAGATTAATTTGGTAAGGGGTGCCTGGGTGGCTCAGTCATTTAAGCATCTGCCTTTGGCTCAGCTCATAATCCCCAAATCCTAGGATTGAGTCTGCATTGGGCTCCCTGCTCAGCGGGGAGTTTGCTTCTCCCTCTGCCTCTGCTGCTCCCCGTTTGTGCTTTCTCTCTAGTGCGTGCTGTCTCTCTCTGTCAGATAAATAAAATCTTCTAAAAAAAAAAAAGATTAATTTGGTAAAAGTGTCTGGGATTGCATTTAGGGACTGAGTCAACATTGACTTGGAGATTTCTGAGACTGAATACAGTAAAGATAATTTAAGAGAAAGCAAGCAAGATTTAAACAGTGATAAGCAGGATGAAAGGATATTGTCAGGAAAGGGAAAATGACTCTACGTGGTAAGGGGCAGGACTTCTATTAAGACAATACTCTTAAGGCAGGGCATAATACTGGTAGGAAATTGGTCATTCTGGATCATTGTAAGGAAGAATTTTCTGGTAATTCGCTATTAGCTTGATATTTTATAAATCAGATAGGAATTTTCATGTTTTTTTAAAAAGATTACTTATTATGAAATATAATTCTGTAATTGTGTTGGTTCAGATAAGCTTGTTGGAATAGAGATCCCCACCCCCCTTTCCTTCAGTGTTGAAGTTTGCCCATTACGCACATCCTGTAAAGGGAAACTGTGTGACTTGTTGGGGGGGGGGGCACATTTCAGAGAACCTTTTTAATCTCTACATCTTTGGGAGGGAGGAGGGTAAAGATTATGCATTCATGTGTGTTAAAACACTATTTAGTCGTTCATCATCCTTGGTTTTGTTTTCATGATAGTTGGAGTAAAGTTCTTAAAAAGGACAAAAATCAAAAAGTGGCAAACCGCTGAACAGGAACAGACCAACGAACAGGGCTCATGCCCCTAATTAGTCATCTCTTGTCAGCAAACGCCCTGCAGAGGCAATAGTAGATACGAGAGAACTGGAGAGATGGGTTGTTGGCATGGATATGGATCTTTTATTGTAGTAACAATAGTTTATTCTTCAAATCAGGGGAATGAGAGCAAAGTTGCTTAGCAATCATGTGGGTGCTGGAAGAATGGCCTTTGGAGGAGCAGGCATTTGAAGTGATAGAATTCCACTTTTTGAGAAACTTGCAAACACTCTGATGAGAGCGATTCAGGGGCAGTCCTCATGCAAATCAAGAACTTGCAGCCCTCTTTCCTCCTGATTGCTTTTGTCCTGAGCTACTTTTCAGCTTCTTCATCTGGTGAGGCTAGTGCCCCTTGGAACTGGTTCCCCAAAGTTGGGTGCTAGGAGATGTGGGCTCCCGGTTCTAGGCATATGTAGTTCTACGCCACTTGACTTAACTTGGCTCCACAAAATAGTGCCAGGCATCTTATTGGGTCCTGGAGATCTGACTAGGTAGAGCTAGGCGATCACCAGTCCATCACTGCACCTTATCTACAACATGCATACATGGCCTGTTGTATTGGGCTCTCTGTTCTTCCAGAAAGAGAGGGAAAGTGGCAAATGTGGAAGGGACATCAGAACAGGAGGCTTAGGTTCTGGCCCAGTTTCACTACACATAAAATTCTGTGATTTGGAGACATCTCCTAACCTCTGACTCAGCCTCTTCATCTGTAAAATAGCAGTAATACCTACTTTTCCCAGGGGTGAGACTAAAATCAACTAACAGACGATGCCAGTCTACTCTAAAAAGCATGAACTACTGTACATGCTTATGGAGTGTTTACTTCTTATTAAAAAAACTTGAGATACCATTTAGGCTTTTAAAAAATTGCTGGTAATTATTTTTTTTAAAAATTTCATTTATTTGTTTGAGAAAGAAAGAGAGAGCTCAAGAGCAGGAGC
Source organism: Nasua narica (assembly GCA_028533885.1). Lineage (NCBI taxonomy): Eukaryota > Metazoa > Chordata > Mammalia > Carnivora > Procyonidae > Nasua > Nasua narica. The sequence continues at coordinate 40,034,586 of CM052815.1, read as the reverse complement.
AGAAGGAGAAGCAGACTCCTCACTGAGCAGGGACCCCAATGTGGGGCTTGAACCCAGGACTCTAGGATCATGACCTAAGCCGAAGGCAGATGCTTAACCGACTGAGTGCCCCAGGCGCACCACCCCCTACCTTTTTAAAAGATTTTATTTATTTATGCTGATAAAACTTTTTGAAAACTTTTGAAGATAGCACACTTTTTTTTTTCTCTTTTCTAACAGAACCTTTTCAGTTGTCTATTATTTATTTTGTTTGATGAAGACTTCCCAATTCTAGGCCATATTAACAATGAAAAAAGCCAATTTATCATCAAATTACAGCGCTTTTGCTGAATTCATAGAATGAGTTTGGGTTGACAGGTAAGGATTGGGCTTTAAAAAAACATTTTTTTTAGAAGCAGGTTTAACACCTTATTCTGTAGTGAGGATGGCTAAGAATGAGCAAGTAGGTAACAAAACATTAAAATATAAAATGCTAAGTGGCAAACCACTGAGCAGGAGCAGACTGCATGAGCAGAGCTGATGCTCAGATCTGCTCTAGGGTCGTTGTTACTTTTTTTTTTTTAAAGATTTTATCCATTCATTTATTTATTTAACAGAGAGAGAGAGAGACCACAAGTAGACAGAGAGGCAGGCAGAGAGAAGGGGGGAAGCAGGCTCCCCGCCGAGCAGAGGGCCCGATGCGGGGCTCGATCCCAGGACCCCGAGACCATGACCCGAGCCGAAGGTGGAGGCTCAACCACTGAGCCACCCAGGCGCCCCGGGTCGTTGTTACTTTTAAGCTCTGTCTCCCTCACAGTTTGTTTAGCTAAATAAAGACAAAGATGGTTAAGAAAATTCTAGAAAAGTCTAGAGTTCAAATCTAAATCTTCTTTAGTGGGATCACTGAATTGAACTAAGCACCTACACATACAAAGAGCGTTGTTGACTTTTGAGAACTAAAACCATGATGTTCCTTATTACTAGAGAGTGTTGGACCAGAGATTACAAAATCTGAATTCTAGTCTCTGTTCTGCTAATTAATCTTAGTTAAAAACAAAACGACAAATTTTATCTCCTTGAGCCAGTTCTTATCAACTATAAGATGAGGAGGATGACAATACGGCGCCCAAAGCCCCTGCCAGGACGTTGGAAGATCTATAAAATCTGAAGGTAGAGAGAGGTGTGTGGGAGAGATTTGTGTCTCCTTTTTGTACCCGGAGGAGTTTGCAGTAATCAACTATTTTTTTCATGTTACTCTCCTGTCTGAAAGCCTGCCAATTGCCCTTTTCTGTCCAAAAAGCTCTCCTTATTTTAAGGCCTAGGTTACATTTCACTTCCTCTGTGAAGTCACTTTAACAAACATTGGTTCTCTTTTCTGATCTCATTGATTGTCCTAACATCTCACTCATCTGTTAACCATGGTATATTGCTGTGGAATATGCCTTCCTTTTGTACCTGTCTCTAGAGAGTAGATTAATGTGAAAAAAAATAGACTTTGAAGTTAAATAGATTTAGCTGTGCTCTTACGTCAGCCACTTTTTAAAAATACATGTCTAATTTTTTAAATAGAACATTTTTGATTAGATAAAACTTTTTTCAAGCTTAAGAAAAAGGAGAGGTGCAGTGAAAAGTCTTCCTCAGGTCTACCACCAAGCTAGTCTTTCCCCTACTGTTAATAGTTTCTTAAATATTCTGCTAGTTTTTAATTTTTTAAAGAAATAGAACCTTTATTTATTTTTAAGACTTATTTGTCAGAAAGAGAGCACAAGCAGGGGGAGCAGCAGGCAGAGGGAGAAGCAGGCTCCCTGCTGAGCAAGGAGCCCAATGCATATTTTGGCACTGGGTCCCAGGGCCCTGGGATCATGACCTTAGCTCAAGGCAGACACTCAACTGACTGAGCCACCCAGGCGCCCCTCTGCTAGAGTTTCTTATTTATTCTTTTTCTTTTACATAAAAGGTGGCACACTAAAAATAATCTTAAGTATATTGCTTTTTTCACTTATCTTAGCAATCTTTTCTATCACCACATAGTGAGCTTCCTTACTGTTCTTAGCGTTTTATGAATGCATCATAATTTAAGCAGTGGTTGGGAATTTTTACTTGATTGAAGTCCCAAATGATTTCAGATTTGAATGACCTTTGAGCCTTATCTGAGAAAATCAATCATTCCTTATTTCTCTAACCTCCTATTTCTATAGTACTTTACAGGTTTTAAGCGCTTTATGTTCTTGAAGTTGATCCTCACAAAACCTCTTTGGAAGTAGGTAATTGCTCCATAAGTTTTACTAGGTAAATAGAGAGGGGAAATATCAATTTGGGTTTCTGCTGACTGTGGTGCAAGATTCTTCAGCAAAAGCTCTACCGTGCTCTTTTCATGTGCTCTACTATTGGTAAATAGAGGTTTTGCTTGAGAAACACAGCCTGCTTTGTAGGGGCTGATAAAAGTCTTCATTACTTCATTTATAACCATTTGTGAATTTACTTCCTGTCCTTTACTTACTTCCTTAAAACCAGTAGAGCATGTAGAAAAGGATCTCCAGATAAATGAAGCTTTGAGAAACAAAACAAATATAGAGAGAAGATATGCAAATATTCTTTTTATAGGTTACTTTTTTTAATCTTAAAAAATCCCAACTGAAACGTGTATGCAGAAAAAAGTGACTTGCTTAATGGCGTTGAGATGAATGTGGTTTTTCAAGTGATTAAATGTGTAGGAATGAGAAAAGTAGGGAGTACTTTAACTTTGGATTTAACATCTGGTAAGAGTCTCTGCTAAAGCAAGTACAGTTGGGAGCTATGTAACTGACCTGTTTAGAATGCACAAATGAAATGGGAGGGATTTAAGTTTTACTGTAAAATTTTCATTTAATGCAAAATGAGGTTAGTACTCAGAGAGCCCAGACTGCTCATTGAAGTGCCTGAGTGTTAAATTATGCACTCAGATTATGCCAGAACCAGTAATGCTTTATATATGGAATGCAAATTTTCTACAAAAGACTTTGAGCCATTTTGGTGACTTCTGAGATATTTTTGCAGTTAATTTTTCTCCTGTGTCTTCTAAACCAGGCCCTTGGTTTCTTTTTTCCTTTTATATTTGTTATTTTATACTCATGCTGAAAACTTAGCCTAGTATCCTAGAATTTTAGAGATATTTGGACACTTAGAGTTCCTCATTAATATTTGGTACCTTTGTGTATTAACTTGGCCCTTTGTGTTGAACAAGTGAAAACACAGGAGCCCAGAAAGGTGTGATTGGCCCTGATCAGCCACTTTGTCCAGAACCTTCGGCTGCAGCTGCCCAGTTCCATGTTCTTTCTCTTACAGCTCTGATTGACACTGCTCTACTTGGGGAGAAGTTTAATTTTGAAAACATCCTCTTGGCCCTTCCCCCTTTTTTCTAATGTGGGCCAAGTAATAAACTCTAAGGAATATTATAGTCACGGATATTTAAACATTTTTTTAGTAGAGTTGACACACAGTGTACATTAGTCTCAGGTGTACAACATAGCGATTCAGCTTCTCTGTATGTGATGCTGTGGTCACCACAAGCGTAGCTCCCGTGCGTCACCATCCAGCGCTGATATAGTCTCACTGACTGCACTCCCTGTGCCGTTCCCTGTATTCCTGTGTAGAGTCACAGATCTTGCGTGGAGCCGGCTCACTGTAGGCGTGTAAAAGAGACTTGTTTGAAGTGAACCAGAACTGGGGAGGGGGTGAAGTAACAACCAAGTGAGGAGCAGGCAGCTGAGCACTCCTCACCCGGTATTTGTTAGCTAATTCTCCATCTTTCCCTCCCTAGGGCAGGGAGCAGCCAGTTGTGTTCAGACAGTGAAGCTACCATGTGTTGGTTAGTGGATGGCTTTAAATAACTTTCTTTCCCCCTTAGGTCCTTTCCCATAACCTGTGCACGGTGCTGAAAGTTCCACATGATCCTGTTGCCCTTGAAGAGCACTTCCGGGATGATGATGAGGGGCCCGTCTCCAATCAGGGCTACATGCCATATTTAAACAAGTTCATTTTGGAAAAGGTATGCTTCTAATGTCTTCTTGCTTACAACGTTGTTTGATTTGCACATTTCAAGTGGGCCCCAGAGCCCCTTGCTGGTGAGTTCACTAAGGAGTTCAGGTGTGAAGCATCAGGAGGATGATAAGTTAGAAAGGAAAGAAAGAACGAGAGACTGACATTTCCTATTTCTTCCTCTTCTCTACTGTCTTCCAAAACTTGGTTTGGTATTTTACAACTTGGCTCGTTTTTCGAAATTAAGAGCTATATTTTGTATTAGTCTGTAATGTCTTCTTAGAGTGCTCCCCCCCACCCTTTTAAATTCTGATTCCACATGTACTGGCAATGATTGTTAAAGCATGGGTGTGTTAGGGTAAAATTTGAATGCTGAAGGTGATGTTAATTATCTTTAATAGCAAAGTTTTCATCATAAGACTTTTCAGGGTACCACTCAGATGCTCCTTCTGGGGTATGTGTAAAGATGCTGAAAAAACCTATTATGTGTTTGGAAGCCAAATATAACCAATTGGCATTGGTGCCATGTTCAGTTTCTCTTTTGATTTGGATAATTAAAAATCGAAACAAGAAGGTGTTGAATTTAATGTGCTTCTGTTTCTTTTTAGAAGAAAATAAACTGGTGGCACCTACAAATAATTAAAAAAATTAGTGATTAAAAATGATGAAAGGTTGTATATGCTTATTAAATAGGCAGTTAATACAAAAATATATGAAATAAAAATTGAGTGTCTCTTTACTCTTTCTAGTCTCACTTTCCAGGAGTAACTACTTGTAATAGTTTGGTGAATATCTTTGCCAACTTTTTAAATATATATGTGTGAATACCCCCCTACATAATACATAGTGTTTTGTTTCCATTTGGCTAAGATCATGCTATACATAAAGTTTTCCAAATTTTTTTTAACTGAATGATATATTACTGTCATTTTTCCATATCATGTACACTTAGTTTAGATATGAAATTAATCATATATTCATAGGAATGGCTGGGAAATTCCTGCTTTTGCCCATTTATAACACCAAGCATGAAAGTTTTGGATATATTTTAAAAATGCCTTTCAAAAAGTGACAATGATAATCCTTTTAAATTAGAAAGAAAATACAGGGGCGCCTGGGTGGCTTAATTGGTTGGGCGCCTGCCTTAGGCTCCCGTCATGATCCCGGAGTCCCGGGATCGAGTTCTGCATCGGGCTTCCAGCTCCACAGGGAGTCTGCTTCTCCCTTTGACCCTTTCCCCTCTCGTGCTCTCTCACGAGAGATTTATTTATCTTTCAAATAAATTTATTATTTATCTTTCAAATAAATTTATTATTTATCTTTCAAATAAATTTATTATTTATCTTTCAAATAAATAAATAAAATCTTAAAAAAAAAAAGACATTTAGGGGAACCTGGCTGGCTAAGTCAGAGGAGCATGCGACTCTTGATCTTGAGGTTGTGGATTTGACCCCCATGTTGGGTGTAGAGATGACTTAAATAAATAAACTTAAAAAAAATTAAAAAATTGTATTTTCCCATCACCTGAATACCACAACTATTTATGTATTTTTTTCTGTGGTTTCTTTGGATTTTTATTCCTGTTTTATGTATACATTTTTTATAGTTTAGTGTCTTTTTATAATAAAGTACAGTAATTAAAATTTATGATAGTAAGTTAAGTTAGTAGTTTGGAAAATAACAAGATGTTGGTGAGGATTCTGTTAAAAAAATCTCATGTTTTAGGGGTGCCTAGGTGGTTCAGTCGGTTGACTGTCTGCCTTCAGCTCAGGTCATGATCCCAGGGACCTGGGATTGAGCCCTGTGTTGGGCTCCCTGCTTGGCAGGAAGCCTGCTTCTCCCTCTCCCTCTGTCTGCCACTCCCCCTGGTTGTGTTCTCTCTCTCAAATAAATAATAAAATCTTAAAAAATAAAAAAATCACGTTTTTCAGAAATTTTATTGCAAATGTTGTCAAGATTACAGTGTGTTCATTTATGTAGTATTCTTTGTACCTGTGTCTGTTATTCCATATCAGCCTCACAATACAATTTTCTGCTCTTTGTGTTTGTTTTATGTGTATATGTGCTATATGTTTTTTAAGTATTCTCTGCAGACATGATACCATTGCTTTGATCATGCCTAGTAATTAGGAAAAAAGAAATCATACCATAACGAAATACAAGATTTAATAAGACTCACAGAAGCCACAAATTATGTGATTCCATATATATGAAATGCCTAAAATAGGCAAACAAATAGAGATAAAAAGTAGATAGAGGTTGACAGAAGTTGAGGGGAGGTGGGAATGGTGAGTAACTACCAATGGGCTTGTGGTTTCTTTTTGGAATGATGAAAATGTTCTAGAATTAGATAGTGATGGTGGTTGTAAAACTTTGTGAATATATTAAAAACTACTGAATTGTACACTTTAAAGTGCAGATTTTATGGTATGTTGTTTAGGGGCACCTGGGTGGCTCAGTCAGTTAAGTGTCTGCCTTCGGCTCGCATCATGATCTGGGAGTCCTGGGAATGAGTCCTGCGTGAGGCTCCTTGCTCAGCGGAAAGTCTGCTTCTCCCTCTGTTCTTCCCCCTGCTTGTGAACTTCTCTCTCTCTCTCAAACAAACAAACAAATAAATAAGTAAAATACTTTAAAAATGTTTAATCAGATTATACAGAAACTGATTTGTGAAGTCTTAAAATTTCATAGTATGATGCTGTACTATTTTCTGGAGCTTTTCCTGGGTGCTGTTCTGTTCATTGATGACGTAGTTCATTTGTGTTCTGTAGTTGTATTATACGTAAATGTGTCTTAAATTCCACAAATAGGGAGGGTATGTGCTATGGCAAATGCTGTGAAATGTGTAAGCCTGATGATTCACAGACCTGTACCCTGGGGTAAATAATACATTATATGTTAATAAAAAAATTAAAAAAAAAATTCCACAAATATTTGATGACCTATCTTGTGAGTGTGTTTAATCTTAAAAAAAATTTTTTTTTAATCTTAAAAATTAAAGACAGTCAGTGGCGCCTGGGTGGCTCCGTTGATTAAGCATCCCAGCTCTTGATTTTGGTTTAGGTCATCGTGATCTCAGGGTTCTGAGATTCAGGTTGCCGTGGGGTCTGCACTGGGTGTGGAGCCTGCTTAAGATTCTCTCTGCCCCTCTCCTTCTGTTTCCTGCCCTCTCCTTCCGCTTCCTGCCCTCCCCCCAAATTAAAAAACAATCAGCAGCATTATGTCTGTTATTAAAATATAGAACGTATTGGAAAATATTCAGAAATCTGAAAATTGCCTTTTCAGTGCTAGAATTTGTGTGGGGTGGGCCAGTGGATAGAGAAATACGGTTTCATATTTCGAAGTGCTGTACTCTAATACTTAGTATTTTGTTCTCCTTGGTGTAACTTTCATTAACTATCTTGAATTTTAAGCTTTAAGATTTTTTTTTGTTTTAGTATTTAGGTATTTTAAAGTTTTGTTATTGGGGGAGAAAATATAGCAGTATTTAAAAAGTTCAAAATTAGGCACTAAGTTTGGAGAAAAGCTCAAAATGAGTGAGGATATGATGAAACAGTAAGTTCTTGTTTATTATTGCTTAGCCACCTGGAGTGGAATTTTGCCAGTCCTTCAATCCAAATAAAGCAGCCAAGGTTTCCATGGTTGTGGGTTTAAATTGAACAAAGATTAGTGCCTTGTTTTGAAACTTGGTTGAAAAAGTGCCTATAGTGACTGGAGAATGTTAACATAAAGTTTAGAGATTCTAATTGGTTATGCAAAAGAAATAGAAAATAATGATTAAATTTGCAAGATGTGGTATACATATCTGTGTGTCATATACATATACATATCACACACTATCTCATTTCATCCTCGTGTTAATCCTGTAATACATAACTGGAATTCTTATTCCCATTTAACTCAGGAGGAAACAGAGCCTAACTAATAAGGGTTAGACAGATTTTAAACCTAAGCCATTTAATTTCTAGATCCGTGTTCTTTTAACTGTACTGTTGAGGGATTAATTACTTCCTTTTAGAATTATTGTTTTTCTAGTTATGGAGTATATAGGGGAAGGAGGAGTGGCTTAAAAGCTATTTTTACTAATCTCAAACTGTCAGCTTCTAGTTCTCTTAGGTTTTTTCTCAAAAGTTTTAAGATGAGTCTTTTCTCTTAATTAGTATCTGGTGTTCTTTAGTGTTCATTCTTATCACTGTTTCCCCAGGTGGTTTTAGAGGTTTTTTTGCCTTTGCCCAGGAGAATTATTCTGAAGAGTTTGGGACTAAGAAATAAATTAAGTAATTTTTCCATTTGATTTCTGTATTTGCTTCTTGCTACTTTTCTAGCATAATCCTTTTCTTTTTGGCTTTTGGCTTTTTGGAAACATACATACACATGGAAGAGAAGCAAAAAGAAACCTTTCGGTTCAATATAGTGTCCTTTCTCTAGAGGCTAGTAGCCTCTGCCTTCTGTTTTCCTAGGCTGACATACCAAATGCTTTCTGTTCATGTCAGTTCGAGTTCTTCCATAAAATGAGGTTTCAGATTTCTGTTATTTGAATCCATATACCATCAGCAATCAAAATGTCTTCAAATGGGTGTCTAGCATCTGTCATTAATAGGAAGTCATAATTGCTTTCAACTACCCAAAACCATGTTTTTGTACAGTTCTTTTTATTGTCCTTTAGCCTATGTTATTTTTTTTCATTGTTTTTTTTTTAAGATTTTATTTATTTATTTCTCAGAGAGAGAGCACAAGCAGGCAGAGTGGCAGGCAGAGGCAGAGGGAGAAGAAGGCTCCCTGCCGAGCAAAGGAGCCTGATGTGGGACTCGATCCCAGGACCCTGGGATCATGACCTCTGCCGAAGGCAGCTACTTAACCAACTGAGCCACCCAGGCGTCCCTCTTTCATTGTTGCTTAAGAGTTATATAGTATTATTTTGCCACAATGTCTAAGTTGGACTCTACATTTTCATCATATTTGTTAAGTTATACAGCATTACAAACTTCTTTTTTTAATTTTAATTTTTTGAGAGAGGGAGAGTGTATGTTTGAGGCGGGGAGGTGGTTGGAGAGGGATAGAGAGGGAGGGAGAGAATCTTAAACAGGCTCCATGCCCAGCGCAGAGCCTGATGTGAGGCTCGATCTCATGACGCTGAGGTCATGACCTGAGCGGAAATCAAGAGTCGGGACATTTAACTGAGCCACCCAAGTGGTGCCTAGCACTAAAAACTTCTGGTGAAAAAGAGGTTAAATGCTAAAAACTGTGGGTGACTTTATGCCATTGAGTACTGTGGCCAGCAATATAAGAGTGATATAGTTTAAAGAAATACTGTTTTTTAAAATGAAAGCCTTATTGAGATACTCACATGCCATGCAGTTTAGTTATTTAAAGTGTGTAATTCAGCGGTTTTGGCATAACCACTTCTTTTATTTTAAGATTTTATTTGTCAGAGAGAGAGAGAGCGCGAGCAAGCTCAAAAAAAGGGAGCAGCGGGCAGAGGGAGAGGCAGGCTCCCTGCCAAGCAATGAGTCTGATGTGGGACTTAATCCCAGGAACCCGGGATCATGACCTGAACCAAAGGCAGATGTTTCACCGACTGAGCCACCTAGGCACTTAAGAAAAAAAAAAAAGATTTATTTGTGTATTTTAGAGAGAGAGCAGGAGTGTCAGAGGGGGAGGGGCAGAGAGAAGAGGAGACAGGTAGACTCCTGCTGAGTGGGGAGCCTAACACAGTACTCAATCCCAGGATCCTGAGATCATGGCCTGAGCTGAAATCAAGAGTCTGTCTGATGCTTAACATACTGAGCCACCCAGTATTGTGTAGTGTAGTGACCTTTTTGTGCAGACATCACCATAGTCAATTTTAGAATATTTTCCTCATCTTCCTTCAAAAAAGCTGTATCCATTAGGACTCACTCTCTCTTTCCCCACATTCCTAAGAAACCACTAATCTATTTTCTGACTCTATAGATTTGCCTATTCTGGACTCATATAAATATGAGGCCTTTTGTGTCTGCCTTCTTTCATTTAGCATGTCTTCATAATTCATCTACATTGTCGCAAGTAATGGTACCTCATTCCTTTTGATGGCCGAATATTTCATTAATTTTTTAAAAAGATCTATTTATTTTAGAGAGAGTGCATGAGGGGGGTGGGGAGGGGCAGGAGAGGTGGAGAGAGAGTCTTAAGCAGACTCCCTGCAGGTGGAGCTCGATCTCATTGACCCTGAGATCATGATCTGAGCTGAAATCAAGAGTCACACACTTAACTGAGCTACCCGGGCACCGCTCTGCTAAATATTTTAAACAAGTGTATTGATTAATTCTTTATATCAGCTCCACGGGTAAGTACCATCATCACTACCATTTTAAAGACAAAGAGACTGGGCCTTGGGTTACATTACTTGCCTAAGGTCACCCAGGTGCTAATTGGTATTCAATGACTGTATGACAATTTTGTCCTGTGGCTTTATAACTATTCCCTTTTTGGTGGGCTTATATTTTATTTTTATTTTTTTCCCCCACTCTTCTAAACAATAGTGACTAGTCTAAGTAAATCATTATCTGACTCTGATTCTCTTTTTAGGATAGCTTATTTGAAGTATAATTATTGATGGGGAGTATGAATACTTTCTAAGAAAGTGAATTCTACAGTCAATTTCCAAAGCATCAAATTGGGCAATTTCCCTGTCTTCTGAGAACTGTCTCTGTGCCACAGGAACTTTAGTCTTGAGCTGGTTTGGATGAAAATTCTGGTTTAGAGAACGTGTGAGTTTAGTTTTGTAAATACTTTTAGTACTTTGAGTTAGAATTGAGGTCTATAAATAGCATTGCTATCTTATATGGATTTTAGTGAAAAGGAAATACTACGTTGAAAATGAGAACAATTCTACACATTTTTTTTAAAGATTTTATTTATTTGACACAGAGGGAGAGAGATCACAAGTCGGCAGAGAGGCAGGTGGGAGGGGGGAGCAGACGCCCCACTGAGCAGAGAGCCTGATGGGGGGCTTGATCCCAGGACCCTGAGATCATGACCTGAGCCGAAGGCAGAGGCTTAACCTACTAAGCCACCCAGGCGACCCTACACATTTCTTTCTAGGATATTATCTTCCATTTGGATACCTTGAAACTACTGGCAGCCATTATTAGTTTTCCAAAAGATGTAAGACTTTCGATTTATTATGTGTGATATGAACTGGGATTTTGGAGCAGTTTGTAATCTTAGATGAGATGGAGTATGTAATCATAGATTTCTAGACCTTTTATAGTTCGAACAGACCTTGAGATCTTCTCAATGTATAGATTTATTTTAATTTAGCAAGCATTAAATATTGAGCCCATACCCTTCAATGGCTTGTTTTTAGGTGAAGCCCAACATCCTTATCACGGCATACAGGCCCTGTTCGATTTGGCCTCTGCCACCTTCTCCAGCCTCCTTTTCTTCCTCTCCCCTTCTCATTCGCTTTAGTGCAGTTATGTTGGTCTTCTCTCTGTTCCTCATATTGCCAAGACCCTTCTTGCCACAGAGCTTTCAGACGTGTCGCTTCCTCTGTTGTAAGGCTTCGTCCACCCATAATATGCATCTAATTCCTGTTCATCCTGTAGGTCTCAGCTTGATTGTCACCTCCTCAGGGAGGTTTCTCCAGGTAGCACACTACGCTTCCCAGAGCTAACTTGCTGTCCTATAAAGTGTTCTTACACTATCCTGTGTTTTCCCTTTGTAGCATTTACCACAGTTTTCATCATGTGGCTCGTTAGGTTATTGCTGTATTGTTTGGTACCTGATACCCCTCCTGGAGTGTAACTTCTGTGATGCACAAGGATTGGTTCACCTGTATTGATTACTTTCATTTTGTGCAGAAGTTTTAAAGTTTGATGTAGTCTTAGTTGTCCATTTTTTTTTTTAAAGATTTCACTTATTTGACAGAGAGAGAGAGATCACAAGTAGGGCAGAGAGGCAGGCAGAGAGAGAGAAGCAGGCTCCCTGCTTAGCAGAGAGCCCGATGCGGGGCTCGATCCCAGGACCCTGGGATCATGACCTGAGCCGAAGGCAGAGGCCCCAACCCACTGAGCCACCCAGGCACCCTGTTAGTTGTCCATTTTTGCTCTTGTTGCCTGTGCTATATGTGTCATATCCAAGAAATCATTGCTCGTTTCAGTGTCATGAAGCTCTTCCCCTCTATCTCCTTGTAGGAGTTTTATGGTTTCAGATATCACATTTAGAGTTTTACTCCATTTTGCATTAATTTGTATATGGTGTAAAGTTAGGGTCCATTTTATTCAGCGTATGGATTCTCAGTTTTCCTAGCACCAGTTGTTGAAGAGACTATCCTTTCCTTGTTGTATAGTCTTGGCATCCTTGTTAAAGATTATTTGACTACATACATGAGGGTTTATTTCTGGGCTCTGTTTTACTGGTCTGTATGTCTCTCCTTATGCTAGTACCATACTATTTTGATTACTGTAGCTTTGTGATATATTTTGAAATTAGGAAGTATAAGGCCTCCACTTTTGTTCTTCTTAAGATTATTTTGGCTATTCATGGTCCCTTGAGATGCTGATTAATTTCAGCATGATATTTTCTGTTTCTGGAAAAAAAAATGCCATTGTGATTTTGATAGGGATTGCATTGAATCTGTAAATTGCTTTGGGTAGTGTGTACATTTTAACAATAGCGAGTTTTCCAATCCATGAACGTGGGAGTTCTTTCCACTTATTTATATCATCCTTAATTTCTTTCAGTAACATTTTGTAGTTTTCAATGTACAGGTCTTTTGCCTCCGTGGTTAAGTTTACTCCTAAGTATTTTATTCTTTTTGATGCTATGCTAAATGGGATTTTTAAAATTTCCCTTTTAGATTATTGTTAGTGTCTAGAAACACAACTGATTTTTTTTAAAGATTTTATTTATTTATTTGAGAGGGAGAGCGAGAGAGAATGAGAGGGGAGAAGGTCAGAGGGAGAAGCAGACTCCCCGTGGAGCTGGGAGCCCGATGTGGGACTCGATCCCGGGACTCCCGGCTCACGACCTGAGCTGAAGGCAGTCGCTTAAGCAACTGAGCCACCCAGGCGCCCTAGAAACACAACTGATTTTTAAATGTTGATTTGTATCCTGCATCTTTTCCAGATTTATTAGTTCTAACAGGTTTTCTTTGTGGAATCTTTATAGAGTTTTCTACATATAAGAAAGAGCATGTTATCTGTAAATAGGTAATTTTACTTCTTCCTTTCTAATTTGGATGTGTTTCTTTGCTCTCTTCCTTCATTCCTCCCTCCTTCCCTCTGTCTTATCTTTTTTCTTTTCTTTTTTCTTCTTTTTTCTCTTTTCTTTTCCTTCTTGCCTGCCTGCCTGCCTAATTGCTCTGGCTAGGACTTTTCAGTATTGTGTTGAATACAAGTGGTGAGAGTGCGCATCCTTGCCTTGTTCCGGAACCTAGAGGAAAAACTCACTTTTCCACTGTTGTGTACGATGTTAGCCATAGGCTTTTCATACATTGATCTCATTTTGTACTTTATAAAAATATGTAAATGCCTTCATTTAGTATGTTTTTATTCTTGAGCATGATTAAGCTAAAGAATAGTACATTAGGGACGCCTGGGTGGCTCAGTTGGTTAAGCAGCCACCTTTGGCTCAGGTCATGGTCCCAGGGTCCTGGGATTGAGTCCCATATCGGGCTCCTTGCTCAGCAGGGAGCCTGCTTCTCCCTCTGCCTCAGCCTGTCACTCTGCCAGCTTGTGCTTTCTCTCTCTCTGACAAATAAATAAATAAAATCTTTAAAAAAAAAAAAAAGAATAGTACATTAAATTTTAGAGAAAGGAATGAGCCAAACAGACAATTTATTAATTAAATTATACAGTGGCCTTTAATAAAAAAGCCACTATTTATTTCCTGGGAAAATTTATGGAGAATTTGCTTGGTTTCTGATGCCGTTGCAATCTGATTTTTACCCAGACTTCTTGGCTGTCTTGAAGGTAACTAGTGACCACTAAATTGCAAAACCAGTGGTCTTTTCTCAAACAACTTTTTTTTTTTTTTTAAGATTTTATTTATTCGTTTGACAGAGAGAGACATAGCAGGAGAGGGAACACAGCAGAGGGAGTGGGAGAGGGAGAAGCAGGAGCCTGATGTGGGGTTCAATCCCAGGACCCTGAGCTGAAGGCAGAGGCTTAACAACTGAGCCACCCAGGTGCCCCCTCAACAACTTTTTTTTTTTTTTTTTAAGATTTTGTTTATTTATTTGACAGAGAGATTGAGATCACAAGTAGGCAGAGAGAGAAGGGGAAGCAGGCTCCCCGGTAAGCAGAGAGCTCAATGCGGGGCTCGATCCTAGGAGCCTGAGATCATGACCTGAGCCGAAGGCAGAAGCTTTAACCCACTGAGCCACCCAGGGGCCCCTCAAACAACTCTTTTTTTAATCTCTGTAGTATTTGACACTAATTTTTTTTAAAGATTTTATTTATTTATTTGACAGAGACAGAGAGATCACAAATAGGCAGAGAGGCAGGCAGAGGGAGAGGGGGAAGCAGGATCCCCGCTGAGCAGAGAGCCTGATGTGGGGCTCGATCCCAGGACCCTGAGATCATGACCTGAGCCCAAGGCAGGTTTTAACCCACTGTGTCACTCAGGCACCCCAGTATTTGGCACTATTAATCAAACTTTCTTAACTGTTTCCTCACTCAATTTTCATATCTTTGTGGTTCTCCTACCCCTTTGATTGTTCTTTCGGTCATCATAATTCCTCTTCCTCCTCTTGTTTTGTAACTGTCTATATCCCTTGAGGTTCTGTTTTTTGGTCCCATCTCTTTTCTCGATTTATGCTTCCTGTCAGTGATCTCATTGACCATCATGGCTTCTGTTGTCATCAGCATACAGTTGATTCACAGATCTGCTTCTCCTCTTAGGCTGTGTTCCACTTTGTCTTTGGACACCTCCATCTAAATTCCATACCAGACCTTCAGGTTGAAGATGCTCATAATTGAAAACTTTATCTTTCCTTCCATCCTGTGCCTAGTCCCTAAACTTGGTTGGTGTGATGTTTTTGCCATACCTTTGCTCAAGCCATTTCCTTTCCTGTCTTTTGCAATACTTTTCCTTGCACTCTTCATATACTTCAAGGTCTGCCTCAAATACCACCTTTTTGCAAAGTACTAATCTGGGCAGCTGATGACCTGTTCTCATTCTCTGCTCTAAAACCCTTCAATTAGGGGTTTCTTATTGTCTGTTTCTTAAAATTACAAAGCTGTTTGTGATTTGGTCTGTTTGCTTTTCTAGCCATAGGTCTAGCCATTCCCCCTCAGAAACCCTATAATTCATTACATAATACACATAGAATCATTTCTTGTTCTTCAGGGTAAGGCTACATGCTTTTGTGTACATGTCACTTCCCCAAAGTGTTGTTTTAGGGGTGCAGGTGGATAGAATTAGTTGATGGTGGTGGTCTGTGAAATGAGTCCTGTAGAGATGTCTTCTATTGCATAGAGGTCCTCCATCTACTGAATTCTGTAAGCAGTTTAGCATGGTGGAAAGATACAGCACTTGAGCTTTGATTTAAACTCTAGTTTTGGGGCGCCTGGGTGGCTCAGTTGGTTGAGCAACTGCCTTCAGCTCAGGTCATGATCCTTGAGTTCTGGGATCGAGTCCCGCATCGGGCTCCCAGCTCCACGGGGAGTCTGCTTCTTCCTCTGGCCTTCTCTCCTCTCATGCTCTCTCTCCCTTTCTCTGTCTCTCAAATGAATTAAAAAAAAAAAATCTTTAAACTCTAGTTTTGATATTACCAGCCACGTGAACTTGGTATTCAGTTTTTTTGAACTTCTGTTTCTTGAGATTTACAAGCCACGTGAACTTGGTAAAGTACTCAATTTTTCTGAACCTCTATTTCCTCATATGTAAAATAGGGGCAATATTTGACCTTACAAGGCTACTCTGAAGTTTAAGTCAGAAACTGCGTATAAAATGTCAAGCATACACACTAAAAGTCTTCATAAATGGTGTTAGAGGGAAAAAAAAAAAAGAAGAAGAAGCTGCAGCGGCATCTACTGCTTTCCCTTTGTGGGATCGATTGTGTACGATTGGGGTGTGGGAAATGGTGCCAGACTGAGTCAGGGTACTGAAGGCAGAGCACAAAGGATATGTTCGGACTCCTGGGGAACTGGTGTGCTAACCACAGACTCTAGGTGGAGATGGAGAGAATCTCTGCTGTCAGCTAGTGACTTCTTCCTTACTGTACACATAACACTTTGTTTCTCTTTCCAAAAAGAAATACTTTGTTCATATTGTCCTGCCACCCATTCTGCCCTCTCTAGTACATCTTCCTTATTGTCCCAGAAGATGGCTTTTAAAATACAAGTTGTAAGGGGCGCCTGGCTCAGTCAGTTAAGTGTCTGACTCCTGATTTCAGGTCAGGTCCTGATCGGGTCCTGGGATTGAGATAGAGCACAGCTTCTTTATCCATTCATCTGTCGATGAACATTTAGGTTGTTTCCAGGTCTTAGCTACTGTAAATAATGCTGTTAGGAACGTGGGGGTGCAGATATTTTTTTGAGTTAGGATTTTTGTTACCTTTGGATATATTCCCAGAAGTGGAATTGCTGGATCATATGGCATTAAAAGTTTTTTTTTTTTTGAGGATTATCCATACTGTTTTCCATAGTGACTATAAACTGTTTGATATTTAATGATCCTTTAGGACTCTACTCTGTTGTCATGTCACTTTTCCTGCAAATCTTCTCCCAGTTCTTAAGATTGGATTAGTTCCTCAGTGTTCCCACAGAACCGTCTGCTTCCCTCTATTATAGCGCTTATCATACTATGTTATAATTGTCTTAACATTCCTTGGAGACATGGGGTAGTATTATATTAAGTATCTTTGCATTATCCCTAGCAGATAATAATTACTATCTAAATTTTATCTGTTGAATGAGTGAATAGCTATTGTATTATACATGGTATTATATTAGAATTTGTCTATTGCATATCTATTTTCCCTAATAAACTGAATATTTTATGAGCAGAGACCAGTTCTTCATCTTTATATCCTTAATTTGTAGCATAGTACTTGGCTTATGGTAGATGCTGAGGGAATATTGAATACATAATTGAATATATGGTAGGGCTGTCTTTTTAGAATTTCATTTAAAGTTTGTGTGTGTGTGTGTGTTGTTTTGTTTTGTTTTGTTTTCCCCAAGAGAAGATGTCTTCTTTTTCTATACAGGTTAAGATGAGATATTTGCATGTAGCTCATACTGAGTAATCAACATTCTCCACTTCTCTGTACCAGGGTTGGTAGTTTTATTTAGAAGAGAATGTGTACATGTGAAAAAATAACTATTCAACAAGCTAGTTTTTTGTGTGCCAAGTGAGTGATTTGGACAGGTAGATGTTGCTTTAGTGTCAGGCTAAATAAAACATTCTTATTTGGACTTTTGAAAGTGTGGTACACAAGCAAGTACTTAGAAAATGGCTGTTAGTTAATTGGATTGGTTAAAATGGAAACCTGTATCTGTTCTACTTGGCTTATATCCTGCTTATTTTAGAATATTTCCTCACTTGTTGGAATTTTTTCACTGAAATTTTAACTCATTCTTTTTTAGGTCCAAGACAACTTCGACAAGATTGAATTCAATAGGATGTGTTGGACCCTCTGTGTCAAAAAAAACCTCACCAAGAGTCCCCTGCTCATTACGGAAGAAGATGCATTTAAAATATGGGTTATTTTCAACTTTTTATCTGAGGACAAGTATCCATTAATTATTGTGCCAGAAGAGGTAAGGTGTGGCTCTGGGAAATTCTTACACGGTCATCATAGCATTTCGTAGATCTAGCTTGGAAGTATTGTGTTAATTCAGTGTAGATATAGAAGATCTGGGACTAGTGTTTTTAGATCAGGCAAAACAGCCTGAATCCAAAAAAGTCCAAAACTCAGTGATTTGGGGTCATGTCATACCCCTGGAGATTTGCAGACAGGGTGGGACTTTTCTTCTCTAAATTGTTATAATTATAGATGAATCTGTCCTCATATCCAGAGTCTTTATTCAGTATAAGTTACAACATAATGTTCTGTCTACTTATATATTGGCAAAATCAGTATGGTGTTTTAGAAAAGCAGGGCAAAATTGGTTGAGTGATGATATATGGGAAGCATAGAATCCACAGTGTTATTCTCAAGGCTGTTTCATGTGAGGAAATACTGTCTTCGTTTCAAAGTCCAGAACTGTGACTTTTTATTGTGCTTTCCAAAGTAAATGAAAAAGGGCATTTGCTAATTCTGTTCTGACTTATTTTCCCTGAGCTTCCAAAGGAAAAAAAAAAAAAAAAAAAGGAGGAGGGTTTCTGTGCTATCTTACTGCCTTAAAAAATTATGTATGTGGGGCGCCTGGGTGGCTCAGTAGGTTAAAGCCTCTGCCTTCGGCTCAGGTCATGATCTCAGGGTCCTGGAATTGAGCCCCACATCAGGCTCTCTGCTTAGCAGGGAGCCTCTTTCCCCCTTGCCCTCTGCCTGCTTCTCTGCCTACTTGTGATCGCTTTCTCTCTGTCAAATAAATAAAAATCTTAAAAAATTATATATGTAATACATGCTTACTATAGTAGTAAATATAGAAAAAACTGATTTGCAGAATTACAATCAGCTCTAGTGCTCCCCTTAAAGAAATCTGTCATTCCTTAACTTTTGACAAATTATTTCACCTCTTGAGTTTTAATTTCCTCACCTATAAAATAGGGCTCATCACAGTGTTTAAGGGTTAGGAGGTTCTGCATTTAAAGGACTTAGCTCAGTACCTGGCATGTAAGATGTACTCAGTAAATGTGTCAACTGCTGTGACTACTGTTGTTGCATTTTTGCACACTAGTCTGCTTATTTCCTTAGGACAAATTTCCAACGATGGAATTCTGAGTTGTAAAAAACACACATTCAAGGTATTTGATGAACAGGCAGAATTGCCTGTCAGAAAGGCTGTACCGATTTATATACCTACCGGAAGTGGTTGAGGGGCTTATTACCCATTCTGCCAATACAGAGTCTAGTCTAGTCTGTGATTTCTGTGATTCATATTCATGTTAGGAAAATCTCTTTAAAAGTTGATACTGCAGGGACGCCTGGGTGGCTCAGTTGCTTAAGCAACTGCCTTCGGCTCAGGTCATGATCCCGGAGTCCCGGGATCGAGTCCCATATCGGACTCCCGGCTCTGCGGGAAGTCTGCTTCTCCCTCTGACCTTCTCCCCTCTCATTCTCAGTCTCTCGCTCTCTAAAAAAAAAAAAAAAAAAAAAAAAAAAGTTGATACTGCAGTATTTTATTTAAAGTCAGCAAGCATTTGTTGACTGGAATAATAAGCAAGGTGCCCAGAGGAATGCAGAGTGAAAAAGATTACTTCCTGCCTTCAGGGAATTTGTAGTCTGCTCAAGAAAAAATATAAGTCGGGGCGCCTGGGTGGCTCAGTCGGTTGAGCGCTTGCCTTCGGCTCGGGTCATGGTCCCGGGATCCTCAGATTGAGTCCCGTGTCGGGCTCCCTGCTTGGCGGGAGGCCTGCTTCTCCCTCTCCCGCTCCCTCTGCTTGTGTTCCCTCTGTCGCTGTGTCTCTCTTCGTCAAATAAATAAATCTTTAAAAAAAAAAAAAAGAAAAAATATAAGTCAAGTGTAATTTGAAGCAAAGTAGACTACCTATTATAAGAGAGGTGCACAGGCCATGCAGATACAGAGAAGAGAAAGATTTATTCCAGCTTGGAGGAGGTAAGGAGGGAAAGCTTTGGAAGAGGCAATGTAATCTAATAGGCAAAAGTAGGGTCTTAAACTTTTTCCATAAAGGACCAGACAATAAATATTTGAGGCTTTGTGGCCCTTTGGGGCCATACCGTCTCTGTTGCAGCTGCTTAAATCTGCTGTAATGGCAAGAAAGCAGCCACAGACAGTATGTTGCTGTGCTTCAATAGCATGGACTTTAAAATGTGAATTTTATATAATATTCATGGACCATTAAACATTATTCTTTCCCTCCCAACTTAAAAATGTTAAAAATTCTACCACTTAAAAATGTAGAAACTGTTCTTGGGTCCTTGGTATATACAGACATGCCATGAGCCCGATTTGGCTGATGGACTAGAGTTGGTCCGTGGGCTGTCATTTGCTGTTCCCTGGTTAAGGGCAGGGGTCTGCAGTCAGGTTTCCTGGATTTGAAGTCTAGCTCTATCACTGTTCACTAGCTGTGTGACTTTGGGTGATATACATCGTCTGTTTTTGCTGCAGTTTCTTCAACTATAAAATAGGGTTAATGCTAGTATCTATCTCCTGCTGTTTTTGTGAAGATTGGACAAGAAGAATGCCTGGCCCTTGCACAGTGCTCCTTACGTGTTTGCTTTTATGCTTATGGGGAAAGTAGCGCTTGTGATAGGAAGAATTCTGACTAATGGAGAAGGATTCTGGAAGGAAGAAACAGGGGGCAGGGTTATGTGAGTCAGGAAAGCAAAGGGCATGTTCTGAGGTGAGTGAGGTATTCAACGTGTCTGATTAGCTAGTCAGGACGCTTATTTAGAAACAGCTGGGTGGACTGATCGAAGCCAGAAAGGATATTGGGTAGTTCACAGAATTGTCATGATGGCTGAGAAACCAGGTTTGAATGCTATCAGTCTGGATCTATACTTGTCACTCCAGTGAGGAACCACAAGGAAAATGGTGCTGCCTCCAGAGGGTGGGGATTGTACTTGTGCTGTGGGACAGCTCTGGCCCTGCACACTTGGTGTAGCCCGGGACTCCAGTCTTCCTGCAGCTGTTCTCGCTACCAGAGAGAAGTCTCTGTGCCCATTTTCCAGTTCAGTCAGACGGTGACACGTCTAATTGGTATGGCCTATGTCAGGTACCATGAGGTAGTTGCAAAGGAGGCCTGTAAAGGATCCATTTGCATTTTTAGCTTCTATATAGGGAGGTATGGAATTGCCTAGACATAAGACAGGGATTAGATGCTAGGCGGTCAAAAAGAATGGCACGTGCCCTTTCTAACTGGAACACGGTGGCTGTGAAGAGGAGTGGTAGTAGATGAGGCTAGAAAGAGTTCTGACTTTATCCTGTAGGCAGTGGGGAACTCTGAGCCACTGATGAGTTTTAAGCAAGAGATTGACAAGTAAATAGATGAAATACAGAGAGATGAGAGATGGGAAGTTGAGGGAAGGTAAGTGGTATTTGAGGACTGAAGTATAGCGATGTCAGTGGGAATGGAAAAGAAGGTCAGATGGGAGAGATCTGGAGGTGACAGGACTAAGTTCATAGTGCCTGGCTAGATAAGTTTCAGGCCTGGGCAACCAGGAGGTAATATAGGGTGGTTGTTTAAAGCATGATTTTTGAAACCAGATTGCCTGATTTAAATCCGAACTCTACCACTTTTTAACTTTGTGACTTTGAAGAGATTACTTAAGCTCTTTGGGTCTCCCCATCTGTAAAATGGGGAAAACTATTCTATTTATTGGACTCTTATGAAGACTAAAATATTTGATGGTGTGAAGCATTTAATATAGCGTCTGGCCCCATGATAAGTGCTCACTAAATGTGTGTGTGCGCGCACACGTCTGAGCACATGTATGAATGAATGCCTGGATTATGAATAAGTTGGGGGTGTGATGTCTAATGATGGGTTGGGTATATTGGTATTTTAGGTGGAACATATTTGTGGAGCTGTCCTATGTTCAACTGGAAGTGCACATCTAGGGCTTGTAAGAGGCCCGGATTGGAGACAGATGGGGAAGCCATGGAAGTAGATTAGATCAGGGAGGAAGAAACTGTTGTGGGAGAAGTGAGGGCTGAGGACAGAACTTTGGGACTGTTTCTGTAGCAGGAAGTGGAAGTAGATTTGATACAGGAAGCTGAATTGAATAGTCTATACGGTAGGAGAACTGGGAGAGTGTTGAGTCATGGGTGCCAAAGAAAGAAAAAGTTCTAAGAAGCAGGAAAGTAGTTACTGGCATTAGATGTTACAGAAAAATGAGAAGGTGGAGTGAGAAGTTGCCCTTGGATTTACCAATTAGGTAGTCATTGGTAATCAAGTAGAACACAGTCTTACTGTAGTAGTGGGGACAGTTTCTTAGTGCTTAGTAACAATAATGATGTAATAGTGCATGTAAAAGGAGACATAAGGAATAAAATGTGCTATAGAGTCTTGCACACCAAAATCGTCTAGCTTAATACAGAGATACATAGAAGGGAATGGAATAATTAATTATAGGTGTCGAAAAAAGTAGTACTGATGGCATTTTAAAAACGTAGCTGTTGATTGAAAGAATTATGCTAATAAAACGTCCAGTATTGCCTTTTAAGACATTTTGTAGTTACTCTGTGTTCTAAATTTATTTGTGTTTTCTTTGGAACTGGAGGTCGCGTGGGTCTCTTTGTCTTTGTGGCCTGATCGTAACGTCTTTGCCCCTCTTTCCTTTCTTATCTTATTTTTACTAGATGCTATCTAGTATTTATTTATATAAAATACAAGTTTTTTACTTGTTTAAATTAAATTTACATATTCATTTAGAAAAAACAAGCTGTTTACTATAGAATATTTATTATTACTATTTTTTTGGTCCTCTTTGTAAACAAATTAATCTCAGTTGAAAAGGGAATAACCTCTCTTTGACTTGTTTAGAATAGGCAGGCAGCATACCTTGTCATGTTACTGTTTAGACTTACTCTGTTTTGACGTCCTTAAATCTCTCAGCATTTCTGCTTAGATGTAGAATTTCTCTGTGGCCTGGAGTCATTGTGTGGGAAAAGAGGGAATCATAGGGAGAGATCTGTGTGGAATTGCTTTGTCTGAATAGCTGAACCAGCCTCCTGAGGTTTAAAATATAGCTTATTTTAAATTTTTTATGTTTTTTTTTAAAGATTTTATTTATTTGACAGAGAGATCCCAAGTAGGCAGAGAGGCAGGCAGAGAGAGAGGGGGAAGCAGGCTCCCCGCCGAGCACAGAGCCCGATGTGGGGCTCGATCCCAGGACCCTGAGATCATGACCTGAGCCGAAGGCAGAGGCTTTAACCCACTGAGCCATCCAGGCACCCCTTAAAATAAAGCTTTGTATTTATTAAGCTCTTAGCACATCTCCTGTCCTTGGACCAAGCACTGTAAACTCAAGGTCACACTATTTTATGGAAAATACTGAGTCATGAGCGGCTGTTGTCTGTGGACACCTGGGTGGCTCTGTTGGTTAAAACGTCTGCTTTCGACTTGGGTCATGATCCCAGGGTGCTGGGATCGAGTCCCACATCGGGTTCCTTGCTCAGCAGGGAGCCTGCTTCTCCCTCTGCCTGCCACTCCCCCTGCTTGTGCGTGCTCGCTCTCTCTGACAGATAAACAAAATCTTAAAAAAGGTGACCATTGTTTCATTTCTGCTTCCCTCCTAAATACTTTAACAACATTAAAAAAAATGTTTTGAACTAGTTTTAGACATAGAGATTTTAATAAAATTTAATGTAAAGACAGGTGCATTTTAAAAATAAAATTTGGAATATAATGTCTTAATTTGTCACAAGTGTATATATGAATTTTATTTGTAATCTTACCAACAGTTTTTAGGCTTTATATGTTTGATTGTTTGTTTTTTAAAGATTTTATTTATTTGACACAGAGAGAGATTACAAGCAGGCAGAGAGACAGGCAGAGAGAGAGGAGGAAGCAGGCTCCCCGCCGAGCAGAGAGCCCAATGTGGGGCTCGATCCCAGGACTCTGAGATCATGACCCGAGTGGAAGGCAGAGGCCTCAACCCACTGAGCCACCCAGGCGCCCCTAGGCTTTATATGTTTAAGGTGATTTTTATGTTTCTAGTCATTCATCTACCATGATTATTTGTATTTTGTTTAAGTCCAGAATTTTTTTAAGATTTTATTTATTTATTTGACAGAGATCGCAAGTAGGCAGAGAGGCAGGCAGAGAGGAGGGGGAAGCAGGCTCCCTGCTGAGCAGGGAGCCCAATGTGGAGGTTGATCCCAGGACCCTAGATCATGACCTGAGCCGAAGGCAGAGGCTTTAACCCACTGAGCCACCCAGAATGTTTTTCACTAAGATTTTATTCTCTAGCTTCAATTAATGCTATAAAAGATATAAATAATAGTAGTAGTTATATGAATGACATAAGTTGTATAAATGTTTGCTTTTGACTCAGTTTCCCATCACCTAGAAAGTAGTGTCAAAAATATTAAATAAATATTTAAGTGAGGTAACCACATAGAAGTCAAGATACAGTATGTTCCCGTTTAAGATGGTTCTGTAATTTTTGTCAAATGATATTCCTGGAAATGTGTGTCAGTACAGTTTTTTCATTAGTATTCATTTTCCACAGAGCCAAGAACAAAACAGGATGTGTGGACTTACTTGGAAGAATTGCCTTGATGCAATTAAATATCAAACCTGAAATAGTTTTAAGAGACCCTTAGTGAAATAAAACCTGAATTGTTGTTAAGAAGCTAGTAAAGGCTGTTTTTAATGATGACAGGGAAAGAACTTTCAACAAAATAATTTTTGGAGCCAAAGGCCTCAAAAATCACATGCAGCCTGAAAGTTTATTCTTTGTTATTTTTGGTGAAACTTGCTTGGAAGGAGGAAGTAAGCTGCTTCCTGAAACTGAATGAGCCCTTAGAATTGGTGCAGGCCACTCGAGACTAACACAGCGGCACATGATTTATTCTTTAGTATAATTGAGTAGTTGAGAATGGTAATGTTTGTCTCTCCCTGGCCCAATATAATGAATTAAGAGGTCCTTCAAGTAAGTATATGGTTGTGTTGAAAGTCAGCAGGAAATGAGTCGAGATCATTTGTGTGGGACAGCCCGCGGGGATGCTGAGCCAATGCTCGGGGCTGATGACAAACTCGGAAGGCTTTGGGAGTGCACCTTCACAAAGTTCAGGGTGGACCCAGGAGGCTGCCTCCAGAGCTCAGTTTGCTACTAACAGGCACTCTGAGTTACTAACGTTACAAAAGACCATTCCATATACAAGAGGAACTGAAGCTTGGAGTGGAAGGGACTTGGGTGTATTCACAGTGGGACGTGAGAAAAAGCCGAGGCTGTTTCCTGACTGGTAGTATGAATGGTCATTCGGATGCACTATTTTTTGGTCATGTGTGTACACGTGACCATATGCATATACCCATCTTCTGTTGGCTTTACTCCTAAAACTTGTGATCAGACAGCATGGGCCCTTTGTGCTGCATTAGGGAGACTGAACTTCTGTACGTGTTAATGCCTTGAAGATATTTTACTATGGGCATTTATATATCTTAATGTCCTTTTTGACTTTTTCTCTCTTGTCTGTCTTTAATCTCTTCTTGTCGTTAGTCTTTTTTCCTTTTCTTTTCTGCCCCATTCTCTCCTCCCCTCTTCTTTCTCTGTCTTCTTGACCATTTTCTTTCTTTCTCCTCCACTGACTATCTGTTACTTCTTCTTCTTTTTTTTTTTTTTTTAAAGATTTTTATTTATTTGACACAGAGAGACACAGTGAGAGAGGGAACACAAACAGGGGAGTGGGAGGGGGAGAAGCAGGCTTCCCGCCGAGCAGGGAGCCTGATGCGGGTCTTGATCCCAGGACCCTGGGATCACGACCCAAACCGAAGACAGATGCTTAACGATTGAGCCACCCGGGCGCTCTTCCTCTTTTTTAAAAGATTTTATTTTTAAGAAATCTCTACACCCAACGTGGGCTTGAACTCAAAACCCCAGGATCAAGAGTTGCATGCTCCACCAATTGTGCTAGCCAGCCCCTCATCCCTGCTTCTTCTATTTAAAAGCCAAGAAAATAATAATATCTGATAAGCTTAACAGTACATGATCTATCTCCAACAAGAGAAAGGAAAGACCTAAGTATGTTTTTTCTCCAACAAGTAAACATTTGCTGACTACCTACCATATGCTAGATTTAGGAGAGAAGATCATTTCCATACTAGAGGACTTTATAGTATTCTATCAAATTGAATTTGTAGAACTCCTGATATTTTTGACTCTGATATTTTGTGGATGTACATTTCTTTGCAAGCACATTTTTCTTATTATTGGCATTCTTTCTCTGCTAAAATACGTTCTTTCATAGATACCACTACAACCAAATTAGTGGAAGTGCAAAGGAAAGAAAGAAAAAAAAATTAACTCACAATCTTATCTGTAACAAATTAGACTTACTGTTTGTGTTTTCCTCTAGTATTTGTCAAAATATTTGTGTACTCTTGGGGCGCCTGGATGGTTCAGTGGGTTAAAGCCTCTGCCTTCAGCTCAGGTCATGATCTCAGGGTCCTGGGATCGAGCCCCACATTGGGCTCTCTGCTCAGCGGGGAGCCTGCTTCCCCCTCTCTCTGCCTGCCTCTCTGACTACTTGTGATCTCTCTCTCTCTGTCAAATAAATAAATAAAATCTTTAAAAAAAATTAGTGTCAAATACTACAGAGATTAAAAAAAGAGTTGTTTGAGGGGCCCCTGGGTGGCTCAGTGGGTTAAAGCTTCTGCCTTCAGCTCAGGTCATGATCTCAGGGTCCTGGGATCGAGCCCCACATTGGGCTCTCTGCTCAGCGGGGAGCCTGCTTCCCCCTCTCTCTGCCTGCCTCTCTGACTACTTGTGATCTCTCTCTCTCTGTCAAATAAATAAATAAAATCTTTAAAAATATATATTTGTGTACTCTTTATGCAGTGGAAATTATAGGTAAATTTGATTTTGCATTCTTCAATTTGTTATTTCATAAATGCTTTCTAAAATGTAATTTTATTTTTTTAAAGATTTTATTTATTTGTCAGGGAGAGAGAGAGAGCACAAGCAGGTAGAGTGGTAGGGAAAGGCAGAGGGAGAAGCAGGCTCCCCTCTGAGCAAGGAGCCTGATGTGGGACTCGATGCCAGGACTCTGGGATCATGACCAGCCACTTAACCAACTGAGCCACCCAGGTGTCCCCTAAAATGTAATTTTAAATGTTTGAATAATACACCACTCATTCAGTGCAAAAGGAAGTAACATTGATGGGGTATGTACTGTGTCAGACACTATACAAAATAATCAGTACTTGTCTCATTTTATTCCCATAGCAGTTCTTTATGATAAGTGTTACTATGTTCATTTCATAGATGAAAAAATTGAGGCTTAGCTTAGTTATTTCAGTTTAGTAAACGTTAATTGAGCTCTACCACATTCTAGGTATGATGCTAATTTCTGGAATCTCAAAGATGGGTGGGACATGGTCCCTTGTATAAGGAATTCAGAAAATGGTAGGGAAGAAAATGAGTAAAGAGGTGATTTCAGCACAGTATGCTAAATTCAGTGACACAGAAGACCACCTGACCTGGATTAGGGTTCTAGGTCAGAGCAGTTTTGCTTGAAAAGTGCTTCCAGCACACTTTAATGTGCATGGGGAAGTACCTGGGGTTCTTGTTATAATGCAGATTTTGATTTTTGTGTCTTTGGTAGGGTCCAATATTCTTCATTTCTAACAGGCTTCTAAATGATGTTGATGCCATTGTTCCACTTACCTCACTTTAAGTAGGAATATCCTAGACGATACAGATTTTGAACGAATACCAGTTAGCTGGATATAGAAATGAGGAGAGGTATTCAAAACAGAAAGGACAACATAGGGAAAGACACAGAAGCATAAAAAAGTGTGTTGAGTTGGTAAACTCTTTATAATCTATGGCAGGTGTCGGCAAACTGTGGCTCATTGCTGAATCTTGCCCGTAGACTATTTTTGTATAGCCCATGTGCTAAGAATAGTTTTTACATTTTTAAAGTGTAAAAAAAAAAAAAAAGCAAGAAAACACAAAACCCACCCCAAACAAAGAGTAAATTATAATAGAAATGCCCAAAGCTTAAAACATTTACTACCTAACGCTTCACAGAATAAGCTTGAGACCTCTGATGTGTGGTATGGTGAAGTGTAAAATCTGCAGTGGGCATAGTGGAAGGCGTGTTGGAGATAGATAGTGAGCAGGGGTGGGGCTGGGAGGGTGGTGCTCACCAAGGGACCTAGCAGAGCTTGGCCTTCGTCTTTGAGGTGACAGCCAGAACAGGATTTAAAGAGGGAGGTGACAGGCTCAGCTTGTGTTTTAGAAGAATGTCTCTGGCAGAGTATAGATGCAAGGGAGCAATGCTGGAGTCAAGGATACCAATTGGGAGACCCGAACCAAGGCAGATGGCGTAGGAAGGGATGGATTTGAGAACGGCTGGGACGAAGTTTTTCATTCTCTTTTGACTGTAATCCATAGGAAGAGAAGTATTTTATTTCATGACCCAGCACACATAGACACACCCACAAAGCCAAACTTATCCCAAAACATTTGTCTTTATTGTAGGTGAACTCAAATATTTTCATTCCATTAAGGAAAATGGTGGTTTCTACATAAGACATTGATTTTATATTGGGTTATAATCTACAGTTTGAAAAACACTGATCTAGGGAAGTAAAAACAGTAGGTTTTATCAGGATTTGGTATAAAGGAGTGGGGAACAAGGATTGGCATGGGTGAATGGTGTTGTTCCCAGCTGAAATCAATAATAGAAGAGGAAGCCATTTGGAAGGTAGAAGTGATTCATTCATTCATTTTTGGACATGTTGAATTCAAGAGCGCTGTAGGAAATCCAGGCTTTCTAGACGATAATAATTTTTCATTCAGTGAGTATTACTGCCTCACTGTTTTGTTCTGCTGCTGCTATTTCAATAGCAATGTTTTCTACTGTTTTTCTACACAAAGGTATGTGTTTCAGAATTTCATAAGCTTTTCCAGCCTGGGCTAGAAATTCAGCCATTGTTGACAACATTGTCAATGTTACAGCGGGAGGAAGCATTATAACTTTCAAATAACTAGTTATATGGAAAATTTGTAAATTGAGGACTAACTTGTACATACTACTTTGAGATGCTTATTTTAGTACTTGCATATTAATTCAGTAAGATCAATATTCTGGTATATTGAAATACTTACCCAACAGAGAGTAATCAAGTCACATCAGTTAGTTTTTGTATGGTACTGTGTGTATGCAGTTTGCATACAGATACACTGTACTATTAGAGGCTTATCCGTTTTTGAATCGTTTACTTGTTCTATGAGGTTAATATAGAACCAGTGGCATTTTATCCATACCTCTCCCCCTGATAATATCATGAGTATTTAAAGATATGCTTTTGGGAGCGCTTGGGTGGCTCAGTGGGTTAAGGCTCTGCCTTCGGCTCAGATCATGATCTCAGGGTCCTGGGATGGAGCCCTGCATTGGGCTTCTCCTCTCTGCTCGGCAGGGAGCCTGCTTCTCCCTCTCTCTCTGCCTGCCTCTCTGCCTACTTGTGATCTCTCTCTCTGTCAAATAAATAAATAAAATCTTAAAAAAAAAAGATATGCTTTTGTAACTAGAAAAGAACATTTCCTAAGTTGACCATATCAGTGTAAGTAACATAGATAAATACCTAAGTTTAAAAGTTATTTTTTATTACGAATTAATACTTTTATATTTTTCTTTGTACAGATTGAATACCTGCTTAAGAAACTTACAGAAGCTATGGGAGGAGGTTGGCAGCAAGAACAATTTGAACATTATAAAATCAACTTTGATGACAGTAAAGATGGCCTTTCTGTGTGGGAACTGATTGAGCTTATTGGAAATGGACAGTTCAGCAAAGGCATGGATCGGCAGACAGTGTCCATGGCGATTAATGAAGTCTTTAATGAGCTTATATTAGATGTGTTGAAACAGGTAAGAGTCCTATCTCCTCACCTTTAGAATTTTTGTTTGAAGTAAGATATTTTCATCGAGTACAAGTCATTTATACTTTTACACTGATTTAGAACGGAAATAGTTTATTTTCCCAGTCTTGTATTAGGCTTTAATTTTAAAAATTATTGGTACAACTTTAAGGCACACTTAAGCATTGGGAAATTACTATTTTGAAAGGATTCTTTAAGTGACCACATTTCTAACTTTTTTAAAGTACTTTCATGTCATGTGTACAGCCGTATTTGTTGATCTGAAAGATCCTTGTGGCATATTGTTCAGAGAAAAAAACAGGTTATTGGACAGGAAGTATCTTGCAACTCCTTTCATGAAATGTGATATATGTTTGTAGGGCTATCTGGAAGGATGATTACCAAAATGTTAAAAGTGATCTGGATTGTGGGATTTCTGTAAATTTTTTTTCTTTATTCCTTCCATGTTATTGGACTTACTACTTTATATGATTCTATACATGAATGTATGTATATGATTGTATATTTTTATAAAATTGGAAAAATACCCTTATTTTTGGGAAAAAATACCTTTATATAGCAAAATTGCATTTATCTTATTAGATTATGACCTGCATAGCATCTGATACACATATGGGAACCTTAATGTTAGATAGAATTTATATATTTATATATATTTTTAGTGGCTCTTTTAGATTTCTTAATTATGATACTGAATAATAACTCCAAGTTGGGATATCCTTACCTTGGTCCTTTATTTACTCAGCAGGTGATGTTTTTGTCTTTGCTTTTTTTCTCTAATTGAGGCCATCAGTAAACATTAATTGAGGTTTCATTCGTCTAGGTTTTTAGTGCTAAAAAGAACTGTGAGACATGGTCTCTGTCCAAAGAGTTCTAGGCCCACCAGGATGGCAGGATAATCAGACTACAGTTGAATTTCAGTATGAGATAGCTTTTACTTAAATGTATAAGGATTAGGAAAATGAAGAAGTATATGATTAGAACTTTGCATAATAATCAAATGATATAGCAAGGTAATAAATATTTAATGATGAGGCACCTGGCTGGCTCAGTGGGTTCAAGCCTCTGCCTTTGGGTCAGGTCATGATCTCAGGGTCCTGGGATCGAGGCCCACATCGGGCTCTCTGCTCAGTGGGGAGCCTGCTTCCTCCTCTCTCTCTGCCTACTTGTGATCTCCCTTTCTCTCTTTCTCTCTCTCTGTCAAATAAATATCTTTTTGAAAAATAAATATTTAATGATAATGTGTAGTCTACTATAGGCTATCAGCACTTATACATTGAATATTTAAAATGTTAGCTATTCTTGGGGCTTCTGGGTGGCTCAGTCAGTTAAGCGTCTGACTCTTGGTTTCTGCTTGGGTCATGATCTTGGGGTGGTGAGACTGAGCCCCACGCTGGGCTCTGTGCTCCGTGGGGAGTCTGCTTGGGCTTCTGTCTCCCTCTGCCCACCCCCTTGAGCATGTGAGCACTCTCTCAAATAAATAAATCTTAAAAAAAAAAAGTCAGCTATTCTCAAACAACCCTGAAGGGCTTGGCCTATAATAATGTGTCATTTTGCTTAAGTAAAGATATGAATTATACACCTTTGTGACTGATATATGGGAAGGAAATATAGGCCCAGAAGTGTGAGTGTAGAAGCTACATTTAGAAGCCAGAATCCTAACTGCTCATTCCTTT
Organism: Nasua narica; assembly: GCA_028533885.1. Taxonomy (NCBI): domain Eukaryota; kingdom Metazoa; phylum Chordata; class Mammalia; order Carnivora; family Procyonidae; genus Nasua; species Nasua narica. Next base: position 40,003,245 of record CM052815.1, on the reverse strand, counting down.
TCTGTTCATCTGGAGCAGAGTTCTTCCTCCAGAAGAGTGAGTGAGAGCTCAGGTTCTTAGAAGGGTAGGTTGGTGCCAGAAGGTGACTGGTTAACAGATATATTTGGCCAAGTTTAGCCTTTTCCTTGATTGAGGTTTTAATTTACTGAGAATCACTATCAGGGTTTTGTATGTGTATGTGTTTTAATCAGAATAGACAGGGTAGTATAGTGAACGTCCTTAAACCATTCCTCCAGCCCCAGTGACCCCCAGCACATGGTTAATCCTGCCCTTCCTACTTTTTCCTCTCTTGTATCTTCAAACAATCCCAGACATTTCATTTTATCTATAAATATTTCAATAGGTATCCCTAAGAGAGGAGTTTTAGGGGCACCTCAGTTAAGCATCCAACTCTTGATTTCGGCTCGGGTCATGAGATTGAGGCCCACGTCAGGCTCCATGCTGGGTGTGGAGCCTGCTTAAGATTCTCTCTCCCTCTCTATAAAAAAAAAAAAATCACATTTTAGCACCAGGAGTTCTAAGGCTATGTATATAGCACTGGGGGATGGGGATGGGGAGAGACTATTGTCTTTGCTTGTCCAGAATTCTGTGTAAATTTTTGTGTGCATGTATTTTTTGAAAAATATTTTATTTATTTATTTGACAGAGATCACAAGTAGGCAGAGAGGCAGGCAGAGAGAGACAGGGAAGCAGGCTCCCCGCTGAGCAGAGAGCCCGATGTGGGGCTCGATCCCAAGACCCTGAGATCGTGACCTGACCCAAAGGCAGAGGCTTGAACCCACTGAGCCACCCAGGTGCCCCTGTATGCACGTATTTGACTGGATTTAGTGCCCCTGGCCTTCATAGATCCTCAGTGGGTTCAGATCCACAAAGGTCAAGAACCTCTGATACTCATGTATTCGAGGAAGAGATATTAACTCTAATAGGTAAAAGGCTAGGCATTTATACCAGATTTAATCTTTCATAGGGTTACATGATGAAAAAAGGCCATAGACGGAAAAACTGGACTGAGCGCTGGTTTGTACTAAAACCCAACATAATTTCTTATTATGTGAGTGAGGATCTGAAAGATAAGAAAGGAGACATTGTCTTGGATGAAAACTGCTGTGTGGAGGTAAGAGTCTCTTGTTATCTCTTTCTGATTCTGCCCCCTGCTGCTGAAATCTTTTATCTTGCTTTTAGACTTTAGAACCTTAAAATAATCTTAAAATTAACACTTCCAAAATAGTAGGCATTCAGTTGCCAGACTTTCTGAACCAAAACTGAAGATAACCTGACAAATGCTTTTTGTAATGTGAATTTATTTTCTGTCTTATGAACAAAGTGTAGGGATTAAGTCAGACTTATTTGAACATTTAAGGAAACATTTATTGAATAAAATGGAATTATAAAAAAGAAAGCCAAAAAAATATTCAGTAAGATAGTGTTTGAAATCATGAATATATGAGGAAATCTGGGCCACTTTGAGTATAGTAAATAAAAATAAAGCAAAAATAAGCATCATCTTTAAATATTTTAGGTGACTTTCAGTAAGGACACCTTATTCATCACTGTTAATTCTGTAAAGAAATGAAGTCTTCAAGAAACATAAATTCTGTCTTTTTAATTTATATCTGAACTATCATCACATCTGTATTTGATGAAGAACATTTAAATTACCTAAAATCTCGCTCATAAATGACAATGTATTTTGATGGATGAAATAGTAGAGCTATATTAATATGTCCCAGGGTGTGCATTGGCCACTAAGGGGTCTTCTTAGATTCAGCTAAACATGGAGACTCGCAAGGTTACCATAGGCCATACCAGTCTACTTAAGAATGCAGGACAGGAGCCACAACTTGCTCTTAATAACAGCCCAAGTGCAAAGAGAGTGGATCTGCATCAGGCGGACGTGGGAATCACCCTGGCTTAGTAGCCTCATAGCGCGTTGGAGTCAGTACCTGTTTTAACAACGTGATTATACCTTCCAGGGTTCCCGTGAGGGGTGTGCTCACATATAAGAGTCCCTGTTCTCAGGAAAGCCAAAGTGTGGTGTCCCCATCAGGTGTTGGGTGGTTCTCACAGTCCAGATGAAGTATCCTAATCAGGGGTCATTGTTACCTTAGGTAATGTTGCCTAGAGAGTAGCATTTTGTAAATCAGAAATATGCTCTCGTAGAAATTTTTCACTGACATTGAATTTCAGCCAGATTTGTGTAAGTAAGACTGAATTTAATTTAAATGCTTAAAAGTAAAATTTTTAAAAACTGATTTTGCTTTCTGTGTTAGTCCTTGCCTGACAAAGATGGGAAGAAATGCCTTTTTCTCATAAAATGTTTTGATAAGACCTTTGAAATCAGTGCCTCAGATAAGAAGAAGAAACAAGAGTGGATTCAGGGTAAGGCAGTTTTTATTATTTGTCATGATATAACTTGAGAACTCTGACTTTGTATTTTTAATTTCGTTAAAGATACTAAAGTCATTGCTCCCTCATTGTAGTCGTTTCTGCCTGCAGCATAGTAGCTGAAAGAAAAACAAATTGAGAGGAGTTCCCAAATTTTTCATCAGTTTCATTTGCATGATGAAGTTGTGGGAAAATTATAAACTGGACATTTTAGGTTTTATTTACTTTTACTATTTTTTTAAATATTTTATTTATTTATTTGAAGAGAGAGAGATCACAAGTAGGCAGAGAGGCAGGCAGAGAGAGAGGGGGAAGCAGGCTCCCCACTGAGCAGAGAGCCCAATGCGTGGGGCTCGATCCCAAGACCCTGAGACCATGACCTGAGCTGAAGGCAGAGGCTTTAACCCACTGAGCCACCCAGGCGCCCCTTACTTTTATTATTTAAAGAGAATGGAATTTCCCCTTTTAAGGACTAAAAGGATTTTGAAGTGACCATCTTGAATTTTTAATAATACGGAACACAAAAAAGGAATAATGCAATCACTTTTGAATATTTCTAGTACTTTTAAAATCTGTTATTTTCACAAGAAATCACTAGTTTCAAATAATTATTTCAAGAACACAAACTTTTGATTTAATAACTTTTAAACTAAAGTGTTATTCTAAAATTAGTAAAGAATGAAACACTATATATGAGATTTTAATCATGAAAGGGGCTTCTGAATATGCTATTCTTGGACATAAGTAAAATTATATTATACTGAAAATTGTCATTTCGATGTGGCTTAAGATTTTGAGGCAAAAAAAAAAAAAATAAAAGATTTTGAGGCAAGTGCACCTAGGTTTGAATCTTCTTTCCCGGGTCACTTGAATTATGAATTTTGTAGCTGTTTTTTCCTTTTCTGTAGAATGGGGATAATAATAATACCTACCTCTCGGCACCAGGGTGGCCCAGTTGGTTAAGTATCTGTCTTTGGCTCAGGTCATGATCTCAGGGTCCTGGGATCAAACCCCACATCGGGCTCCTTCCTCGGTGGGGAGCCTGCTTCCCCCTCTCCTCCCAGCTCATGCTCTCTCTCACTACCTCTCTCTCTCTCTCAAATGCATAAATAAAATCTTAAAAAAAAATAGTACCTACCTCTCAAGGTCCTTGTGAGGGTTAATAATTAGATAATGAAGATATACTTGCACTTTTAAAAACGGCACATCATTGCAGAAATGTGATAGATTGTTAGACAACCTAAATGTCCATTAATTGCAAAATGTTTGAATAAATGATAGAAGAAATACAGTGGAGTTCTGTACAGTACTTTATGTATAATGTTTTATTTATTTTAAAAGATTTTTAAGAAATCTTTTAAAAGAGAGTGTGTGTGTGTGTGTGTGTGTGAGAGAGAGAGAGAGAGAGAGAGAGAGTGTGTGTGTGTGTGTGTGTGTGTGAGAGAGAGAGCGTGCGCGCACACGCGCAAGCATGAGCGGGGGAGGGGAGAGGAAGAGGGACAAGAAGACTCCCTGCTGAACAGGGACCCCAGTCTGAGGCTTGATCCCCGGACCCTGGGCTCATGACTCGAGTTGAAGGCAGACACTTAACCGACTGAGCCACCCAGGCGCCCTGTGTAAAGTTTTATATACTGATACGGAAAGCTCTCCAAGATAAATTAAGTCAAAATAACCAAGGCTCAGAAGAGTGTATAATGTCAAAAGAAGATGGAGGATGTGTATACATATTTATTTGCATATGCTTAAAATATATGTGGAAAAGATGCACAACCAACTGTTAGCTGGTAATGGAGAGGGGAAGCCAGTACTTGGGAAAGGAGCAGGAGGGAGACTTCCTATATGTCTTTTCATGCTTTTGAATTTGAACAATGTGAAAGTAATAGCTATTCAGAAACTTAAAATTAATTAAAATAATCAGGAAAATACATAAAAATTAGATAATGCATGTAAAGGGTATACATATAGCAGGTATTCAATAAAGGGTAGCTATTCTTACCATCTCAGGAAGAGAGTGTATAAGGATATGGTTTCATAAGGCACAGATAAGGGCAGACTAAAGCCAGCATGTAGCAAATCAGATATCAGGAAGTTTGAATCTCAGCTCTTACTGTGTCTTGATCATATTTGGCCTTTTGAGAAATACAGAGAAGGGAACTGAAAGTGTTGTAAGTTCTTCAAATGTGTGCAATTTTCCCAAATCAGGTATCTAGTTAAGCATAGATATGCAGTTATGGGATTTTGGAGCTGGAAGGGACTCTCGAGATCACATCTTTCATTTTAGAGATGAGGAGACGGCTGCTGCAGGTTATGACTCGTGCAAGGTCACACCACCCCTCAGCGGCAGAATCAGAGTCTACACTGGTCTCTGGTTTTCTTCCCAGTGTGCCATCTGCATTTTAGGTTTACGAAGAATAAACAGTCTGTTCCCTTTTCCATCCTACACTTTGTCTAGCCATTCATTCTACCATCCATCTGTTGAAGTTGGGCAGCCCCCCGCCACATAAAGAAGCCCGCCAGCGTCGGAAAGAACTCCGGAAGAAGCTGCTGGCCGAACAGGAGGAGCTCGAGCGGCAGATGAAGGAGCTCCAGGCTGCCAACGAAAATAAGCAGCAGGAGCTGGAGACCGTGAGGAAGGTGGGCACGGGCGCTGGGCTGGGAGAGGGCCCTCTGCCTCCTTGTAGGAGCCACAGCTGCCTTACTGACAGGCTTTGGGTCTACCAAGACCGCGTGCATGCAGTTTTAGAGAGCTGTTTTGGGAAACTGTTTTCTCAGGAAATGTATCCAGATTGCTGAGTGAGACATCCTGGTTTTCCCAGCCTTGAAAGTATGAGGGTCTCAGGTCAGCGAGGCATTGCATTGACCGGAAAAGAACATTTGTAAGAATAGTGAGCACAGTTGAATTTTGTCAGAGAAAAATGAGATATTTTATTTCCCTGAGGATGTCAGGGTCACTTTTGGTGACCTAGGCATAGTGTGTTGCTTTTTTAAGTCCCCCCCCCTCCGCCGCCTTTAGCTTTACTCATGAATACCCTTAGTATAGGACTGTGGGTCTCACTTACTGTTTGGGATCAAAGATACAGTCTGGGTCAGCTTTTCCTTCCATCTCTGGACTAGGAGGTCAAGTACTATAGATTGTATAGGATAATTGACACTCATTGGAAACCTTGTTGCTCAGTTTTATCCTGGTTCTGGAGGAGATAGTGGGTCCTCAGTGTATGGGCACCGTCCTTATTTGGGACAGGTTGAGCCTTTCTGCCTTGAATCAGTGAGCACCTGCTAACTACAAGATCAAAGACCCTTTTAGTGTCTCCTATGTAGCACCTTTGCCGCGGAGTATGGGAGATGCTCACAGTATAAGCCCCCACATTCCTGGTGGGGTTCTCCCTTTCCAGTCCATGGAGATGCCACACTTTGTGCTGACATCTTCTGAGTAGACTCAAAGAATTTTCTAATACTTTTGTAACCTTAGGAATTATGTGGGCATACGATGCTAGAAACAGTTGTTGCTATCCAGCATACCTACTTTGTTTTTTAAAAAATTTTTTTATTTAAATTCAATTTAGTTAACATATATTATTAGTTTCAGTATTAGTTCACATATAGTTATTAGTTTCTTATTACTGATTCATCAGTTGCATATAATACCCAGTGTTCATTGTTACATCAAGTGCCCTCCTTAATCCCCATCACCCAGTAACTGCATCCCCCATTCACCTCCCATCCAGCAGCGCTGTTTGTTTCCTATAGTTAAGAGTCTCTTGTGATTTGCCTCCCTGTTTTCATCTTATTTTTCTTTCGCTTCTATGTTCATGTTTTGTTTCTTAAATTCCACAAATGAGTGAAATCATATGGTATTTGTCTTTCTCTGACTGACTTATTTCACTGAGCATAATACCCTCCAGTTCCATCCATGTTGCTGCAAATGGCAAGATTTCATTCTTTTTGGTTGAGGATATATGTACCACATCTTTATCCATTCATCTGTCGATGGATATCTGGGCTCTTTCCATATTTTGGCTACTGTGGACATTGCTGCTATAAACTTTGGGGTGCAGGTGCCCCTTCAGATCACTACATTTGCATCCTTTGCATAAATACCTAGTAGTGCAATTGCTGGGTCATAGGGTAGTTGTACTTTTAACCTTATGAGGACTCTCCATACTGTTTTCCAGAGAGCATACTCAATTTTTTTTCTTTTTTTTTAAAGACTTTATTTATTTATTTGAGAGAGAGCATGAGCAGGATGAGGGGCAGAGGGAGAAGCAGATGCCCTGCTGAGCAGGGAACCTGATGCGGGGCTCGATCCCGGAACTCCAAGATCATAACCCGAGCTGAAGGCAGACGCTTAATGGCTGAGCCACCCAGGTGCCCCAACATACCTACTTTCTAAAAGCAGCTCCTTAGGTCTTGTCGCTCTTCCTCCTGAATCACTCATGCATCTTGTCTTTCTGCTGTAATATGTTTTCTTTGAAAACTCCCCTAATAGGCTAGGATAAGCCCCTGTAGTATGGGATCACTGCTTCTTTCACCCACCACACGTGTGACAGTAGTGGGTGTTAGAAGAGTGGGGTGGGAATCTGGGCTTTGTTGTCCTTCTTTCATAATTTTTAAAAATTACGCAGTAGGTCCTACAGAAGAGAGTATGAAAGAGTGTGTACAAAGCATCATAAAGTGAATACCCCTGAAACTACTACCCACGTTAGGATAGGGTATTGCCAGCATTTGAAAGTTCTGGTGTCCTTTTTTCTTTCGTTTTAATTTTTTGGTAGTTTACAAAGAGTAAGATTCATGGTTTATAGACAGTTGTGTGAGTTTTTACATGTGTCCGGATTCTTGTAACCAGCACGGACAGAATGCAGAACAATTCTCATGCCCCAAAGAATCTCCTCACACTGCCCCTTGTACTCGGATTGTCTGCTAATCCCGAACCCCCGGCAACCGCTGATCTATTTTCTGTTCCTGTATTTTTGCCTTTTCCACGTGGTCGTGTAAATGGAATTGCACGGTATGTAAGTTTTCAAGACTGGGTTCTTTGACTCAGCATCATGCATTTGAGATTCACCCATCTGGCATCTTTTTGAACCTTTAGACTCTTTTTTTTTTTGGAACCTTTAGACTCTTTTAAACTCTGCCTCCCATGAGCACGTAGGTATTCTGTCCTGCTTTACGTGAATGTGCACCCCGAGTGGCAAGGCCTAGGCCAGACTAGACAGCTTTCCTCCCGCCTAGACTTACAGAATTATTGAAGCAACTGATTTGGGATCTGATAAGTGTTGAGAAGTCATTATAGATCCTTTAATAATCTTTAATTTTCCTTTTCTTGTTAAGAAATAAAATCAATTTTTCATTGAAACATATTTAGAAAACTGCTTAGATGAATATTTTAATCATCTGGAATTGAATAACATTTGTGAGTTTTGTAAGACTTGATGGCCTCACTTAATTTGGTAGAAGGAACAAGAAATCCTGTAGTTTTCGTAAATTAATACGTTTCTTTAAAGGGGTTGCCCACATATATATTTTTTAAAAAATACTTCATTTTTGTAGAGCACTTTTAGGTTCACAATAAAATTAAAACAAAGATATGGAGATTTCCCATATACCTCCGGTGTCAACACACGCACAGCCTCTCTTGGTATCCACACCCCTTTCCAGAGAGGTACCTTTGTTAAAATTGATGAAACTACACTGACACTCAGCACCCAAAGTCCATAGTTTACCTTAATGTTCATGCTGGTATTCTGCATTCTGTGGGTTTGGACAAATGTATAATGCCATGTATTTACCATTACAATATCATTCAGGTTTATTTTTACTTCCCTAAAAATCCTCTACCTATTCATCTATTCATCCCCCTCCTCTCCCAAATAACTTCTTTTTCTACTTTGGTTTCTTTAAAAAATAAAAATCTAAAATATATATATATATTTATTTCACAGAGAGAGAGATCACACGTAGGCAGAAAGACAGGCAGAGAGAGGGGGGAAGCAGGCTCCCTACCGAACAGAAAAGCCCGATGTGGGGTTCAATCCCAGAACCCCGAGATCATCACCTGAGCCAAAGGCAGAGGCCTTAAATTACTGAGCCACCCAGGCGCCCCTCTTTAAAAAAAATATTTAATCTTCTGTATAGATGATATAATCATATGGCTCAAAAAATTAGATTATACAAAAGACTAAATCCCACTTGATCATGGTATATGATCCTTTTAATGTTTTGTTGGATTTGGTTTGCTAATATTTTATTGAAGATTTTTGCATCTATGTTCATCAGGGATACTAGCCCCTAATTTTCTTTTTTTGTGTCTGGTTTTGATATAAGGGTAACACTGGCCCCATAAAATGAGTTTGGAGGAAGTCCCTCCTCTTCTGTTTTTTTGGAAAGTTTGAGGAGCATAGATAGTACTACTTTGAATGTGTGGTAGAATTCACTAGTGAAGCTGTCTGGTCCTGGGACAGCTTGTTTTTTGGGAGGCTTTTGATCACTGATTGACTCTCCTTCTAGTAATCAAATTGGTTGTATGTTTTTAGGAATCTCTAAATTTCTTCTAGGTTGTCTGATTTGTTCATGTATAATTATTCATAATAGTCTCTTATGTTCCTTTGTAGTTTTGTGGTATCTTTTGTAACATCTCTTTCATTTATTTGAGTCCTCTCTTTTCCTTGGTGAGTCTAATTAAGGCTTGTCAATTTGTTTATCTTTTCTAAGAATGAGCTTAGTTTCACAGATCTTCTCTTGTGTTTTTGGTCTCTTTATTTCTGTTCTAATCTTTGTTACGTCTTTCCTTCTACTACGGGCTTCATTTTTTTCTTTTCCTGGTTCCTTGAAGTGTACAGTTAGGTCATTTGAGACATTGGTTGTTTGCTTTAAGGTTTATTCATTGATTAGTGAGAGGGAGAGGGCGCACAAGAGTGAGCAGCAGGGAGGGATAGAGGGAGAGGGGAGAGAGAATCCCAAGTAGACTCTGTGCTCAGTGTGGAGCCCAATGCGAGGCTTGATCCCATGACCCTGAGATATGACCTGAGCCAAAATCAGATGCTTGACTGACTGAGCCACCCGCACACCACCATTTCTCTTTCCTAATGCACCTCTACTCTGATATTTACTGCTTTTCTACGGGCGGGTTTTTGATTGGGTAGAAACTGGAAGAAGCAGCATCTCGCGCAGCAGAAGAAGAAAAGAAACGTCTTCAGACTCAAGTGGAGCTACAGGCCAGGTTCAGCACAGAGTTGGAGCGAGAGAAGCTTGTGAGTGCCACACAGCTGGGAACCTGGGACCTGCTACATTCTCTCACAGAGCCAGTCTGGGTGAAGGCGGAGGGACCAAGGCCTGGGAGGCTGGAGGGAGGCCATCTTGTCAGCTGGGCTATGCTTCTGACTTGGCAGTGGGCTATTGGGGAGGTTCTGTTTCTTCATTTGGTATGCGTTTATTGAGCACCTTCTATGTGCCAGGCCCCGTGCCAAGGATGTCAAGGTAAAAGATGTAAGCCTTGTTTTCAGGACCCCAGAATAGAAACTCGTGGAATAGAGAGGTAAATACTGTGGTTAGGGTGACCGTATGTCTTGGTTTGCTGGGATAGTCCTTGCCATCCTGATAAAATTTTTAACAGCCTTCCTTTTCCTTCTCCTGGCTTGGAGCGTCCTGGCTTGGAAAATAAGTAGTTGTGGAAAAAGTAAGCACGGGTTCCATGACATTTCTCTTCTGTCATGAGCAAAGTGGGAGGTTCTGAAATCATGAGAACATGTGAATTCTGGTCTGCTGCTCCTAGCAGCTCTGATTCATCTCCCAAGACACCCAAGAGCCAGGTTGCTTAGGTGGTTAGCTAGTTCACTGGAACCCAGGTCTTATGTGGAGTTGTAATGTGTGGGAGAGTAGTGAGCCCAGTGCCCATCAAATAGGTGCTCCTGACATTTATTTAGTAACTGTTTGTTGCTTGGAGTTCAAACAGTTATGTTCGTGTCAGGAGAGAAGAGTTGTTAGTAGGCAGGCCGATGTCGCGGGAAGGAGCGCTGTACTCACAGCCAGAAGATCTGGGTTCTTTCCTCTCTGCTCCTGCTTTTGAGATGTTTTCCCTTCACATTGGAGGTGTTGTCATGGGATCTCTCATGACCCTTGGGACGACGAAGGGAGCAGTGAGAATATTTTATAAACCGTGGACGCAGATGCTAATGTGTGTGCTGTTACATTCAGATGTCCTTGTCTTTCAATTTTTTAGGCAGAGATTCACAACTGTTTAATACAGAAAGGAGAACCCATATGCTTGTGAGGGTGCTAACCTGGGTGCTTGAGCCCAGGGCTGGATGAGCCCCAGGGAGGGAGAAGATGGGCCTGGAGGCAGCCGGGTAGGAGGAGTCGCTGGCTGCTGGTCCGTCCTCCCTTTCCCCTTTGACCGTCCCTCTGGCTGTTTTGATCCGCAGAGGTTCATTCCTTTTAGAGAACACTGTGGGTAAAGAGGTGGTGGCTTTGTAATAGAAAGGAATTTAAAGAGAAATTATTCGGGGAAACCATTTTTTTTTCTTGATTTGAATCTTAAAGTGTGGGCGGAAGGGATGGAACGTTCCCTGGCAGGAAGACAGCACGAGAGCCATATGTAGCCTGTGGCCCTGGACTCCGCGTGCGGGCTCCGCGTCGGTGTCGGCTGCGGTGTTCCCTTCCTCCACCTGCAGCTCGGGGAGTGCGGGACGGGGCCACGCGGCCCGGGCCGCGGCTGTCGGGGGCCCTGGGAGGCGCTCCTGGGGGCGAAGTCAGCCCGAGTGTGACATGACGCTCTTATACCGGCAGATTAGACAGCAGATGGAGGAGCAGGTCGCCCAGAAGTCCTCTGAACTGGAACAGTATTTGCAGCGAGTCCGGGAGCTGGAAGACATGTACCTCAAGCTGCAGGAGGCCCTCGAGGACGAGCGACAGGCCCGGCAAGATGAGGAGACCGTGCGGAAGCTTCAGGCCAGGTGCCAAACCCATTTGTCCGCCGTGCCTTTCCGTGCTTCGCTGGGGCGAATTCGGTAGTTGTTCTGGGAATGACTAAGGTTCTGGTGAAGAGGGAGCGTGTCTGCCGGGCTGGAGAGACGCTGGAGGCCTGGCTGGCCGCCTCGTTTACGCCCAGTCTAGGGCCCCGGAAGACCTCCATCTGTTAGAGTTAGGCCAGGCCTGAACACAGGCATGGACCAAGGCTGGGCAGCCCAACCACGGCACCAACCAGGCCAGGGGGAGAGCCCACTGAGGACGCCACTGATGTCCCCAAGCCTTCTGTGTCTCTCGGCCCCAGCAAGATAAAGTCTCCACTGTCTCTGCTCCTGTGTGTCGGCTGCTTCAGAGTCAGAGTTCCAGAGTCTAGTTTCTTCCTTCTGCATCTGCTTCGCGAGGCACAGCTCAGGCTTCCATGTGCCCTGACTGCCCAAGGGTAGGAGGGCGGGGGTCGGGCCGGTGGCTTACGTAGGGGGAGATGAGCCCTGCTTCCCATCCCCGTGCCCACCATGGCGGATCCCTTGGACACGTGAAGGGGACTCAGACTGGGCAGCCTGGACACCTGCAGATGTCCATCCCCCTTCCACAGTCTTACCACTAGGATGAAGAAACAGGCCTTTCCAGTCTTGTCCAGTGTTGGATCACCAGTGCCTAGAAAAGCACACAGAAGTTGCATCTCATATACACACTGAGTGAGTGGATGAACACTGGTCACACCGCATTTGCAGTGTTCAGCTGTGGATCTCACACTCCAGGAGACATCGAAGGAGGGAGTGGACGGTCCTGTGTAGAACTAGGGGTAGTGGATGGGAGAGCTCTTCCTAGTCCAGAAAGAACTTTTGACGGATGAAGCTGCCCATAAATAAACTCGCGTGATTTGTGGAGCAGTGGGCGGGCCGTCCCTCAGAGGGTTTGAGCGCAGTCGGATAACCGCCCTGCAGGGTGTCGTAGAGGGAGTTCTCGGAAGGGACGGCTTGGGGCGGGGGGGGGGGGGGGCGGTGACATGAGGCCATCTGGTCTGTTGCTTTTCTCCTTCTCTCGTTGGCTTTGGAAGAGCATGCGGATGGTCAGACCACTGGAGGTGTGTCAGATCCTGGGCCGGCATCTAACTGTGCTCTCTGTACTTGGGTACAGGTTTGGGCTGTACCTTAGTCGATTTAAATGCCTCCGTAGCTGCATATTCTTAGATAGGTAGCCTGTTACTCAAAGATAACTTTTTGGAGTCACACAAACCTTGGTGAAAACCCACTACCTGTGTAACAAACTTATAAACACCCTGATTTTTTATTGCTTCATCTGGAGGGATGATAATACCTTGCAGAATTGATGCAGGGTTAGCAGTCACAAGGGAGAGACATGTAGTAATTGTTCAGTAAGTGGTAGCTGATTTATTCTGCCTTCTGTTGGCTCCTTCTTCCCTCACTTCATTAGTCTGTTAGCTTTGTCCTCGGTCACAGGTTTGTCCTAGATGAGAAATGTTTTAATGTTATAGCAACCGAGCACATTTCAAACCTTGGCCCTCCCACCTGCCTGGTGAATGACGCGGTACACGTCACTGAGCTTTCGTGCCTCACTTTCTTCATCGTTGAACTATGAATGTTGATAGCACTTAAGTTTATTGTGAGGATTGATTGGGAAAATACGCTAGCTCTTGGCCCAGTTTGTGGCACATTAAAACCTTTCCTAAATGTTCATTTGTTTTAAAAAAGGTGCAACAGAGAGGAGCTGGACGGGACGCACGGGTCGCCTTACCAGCTTTATGAGTGTGGGCCTCTGTCGCCCCTCGTTTCTTCCTTGTGAAACAAGGGGGGTGGCTGAGAGGACCTTGGGGGCTCCGGCTTCTGCCGGCGTGTGAGAGCTCAGGCAGGTTTGATCCCGAGCTCTGTGTGTCGCAGGTTGCTCGAGGAAGAGTCTTCCAAGAGGGCTGAACTGGAAAAGTGGCACTTGGAGCAGCAGCAGGCCATCCAGACCACCGAGGCGGAGAAGCAGGAGCTGGAGAACGAGCGCGTCATGAAGGAGCGGGCCCTGCAGGAGGCCATGCGGCAGCTGGGGCAGCTGGAGCTCGAGCGCAAGCAGGCGCTGGAGCAGTACGAGGTGGGGCCTGCGTTTCCCGTTCCCGAAACAAACGTGCGAGCACCCGAAGCGAATCTAACTGTGTGAACTCACTGGACTTAAAGTAAAAACTTGAACGTTTAGAAATAACAGTATTTGCTTAGCTGTAAGAAGCTGCAGTAAGAATTTTGCCTGGCTGTAAGAAGGAGTAGTTTTTCTACGTGGTGAAGGGTATCAGGTCGAGTCCAGTGACGAGGCACACAGTAACTGGAACAGGAGCAGTCTCATGCAAGCACTTAGTAGCCATAACCAGGGGATTACCTGCCAAGCAGTAAAGGTGACCCCGAGGAGGCAGCAGTGGCAGGTAAAGGAAGCAGCCCGGGCCTCCGAGCCTGAGGCAGGGCAGCCAGAGCGGGAACCCAGCTGGGAGCCGGTCCCCCTTGATCCTTGCCCCTTATGCCCGTGGCTGTGAGACCGACCTCCTTGGAGAGAGCATGGCCTTGGCCCCCTGGACGGCAGAAGAGCTGTGACTGGGAGGCTGCCCTGGAGTGAGCCCCTGGGGGTGCCCCCTGCCACAGAAGCTGCTGAGAAGAGCGGCAGGTTCTCAGCAACCGAGAAAGGTCCAGTGGAACCCGGAAGCAAACCCCCTACCCCCAGTGTCCCTTCAGTGCCCTTCACTGACCAAGCTTAAGGGTGTCCGCTGGTGAGATGAGTTACCTGCTGTCACACGCAGGACAGGGGAGGGGACGTTTGGAGCCGAGAGTGGTGAGCCGTGATGTGCCCACGAGTGTGAGTAGGACTCGTGCGTAGCAGTGTGAGTAGGTCCTCTGGCTGACCTCGGGCAGGTTACTCAAGCTCTCTGCATCTGGTTTCCACGTCTGAAAAACGGGGGTAATAAGAGTTCCTGCCTCTTGAGAGGGGCTGGGAGGATTTCCTGGGGTAACCCACAATCCTGTAGTAAGCGCCCAATCATTTTTATTTGGCTCTTAAACTCCCGATGTGTTTGCATAATCCAAAATCTATTTGTGTTCCAGGGAGTTAAGAAGAAGCTGGAGATGGCAACTAGTAAGACCAAGAGCTGGAAGGACAAAGTGGCCCAGCACGAAGGATTAATTCGACTGATAGAGCCAGGTAACACGCTCCTTGAAGTAATCAATCAGATATTTCCCCAATTTCTTTCTCTGTTTTATTTGTGTGTTAGAATTGTGCTAAAAATCTTCGTTGGCCCAGGTATATAGAAATCAAGCTGTTTAGGGTCAACCTCTCTTGAATAACTTGCCCTGTAATAGATAAGAAGGCCCAGTAATTCCCTTTGCATTAGTCTTCTGGTTGTTTGGGCAGGTATGACATTGATGGATATTCCTGAGAGGGGAAATAAAGGAGAAAGGGACTGTTTTACCTGTGGGGAAACGATTACGTTAACTGAAGGATATGGTACTTCCTGTATTTAATGCGTATTTGTCCCTTAGGTTCTAAAAACCCTCACCTGATCACTAACTGGGGCCCTGCGGCTTTCACCCAGGCGGAACTGGAGGAGAGAGAGAAGAGCTGGAAGGGGAAGAAGAGCACGGAGTGAGGGAGTGACGCGGGCCAGGGGCCCCGACGGGTGCGCAGCCCTGTGGAGCTGGAAAGCTCAATGCTAAAGACACAGGAACTGGCTTTGCTGCTTCTAACCTCCTTCCTTCCGTGCCTATCAGGTCAATGTACTAAGGAAGCCTTCTGATTTCTCTGCCTGAAAATCAGGGCTTACCTGAAAAGAAAAAAAACTTGACACTATCAAGCTCTTTATCTACTCTTTCCTTGAAAACGTCAGCTTCTGAAAATTCCCTTTAGCTCCCTCAGGTGCTCGTGGGAATCGGGCCGCGCACACGCCTTGCGGGAGGTGCCGTCAGCCTCTGCGGGGGACGGGGTCGCCCGTGGACCGGGACCGCGCTCCCTCCTTCCCTGTGGGAGCAGGTCCCCGTCTCCGAGTGCAGCCTTCTAAACTAGCTGGTCTGCTGGGCGAGCCGGTGGCTAACGACTGCTGCTCCCACAGAGCCGTCCCAGGGACATGTGACCCTTGTCCCCACTCACAGCTCGCAGTCCCCGGTGCGATTGTGCGGAGGTTTCTGCCGAACGCGCTGCTGCTGATCCATGTCCCGGTCCCGGTGGCCCCAGCTCCAGGAATCTAGTGCTTTGGCCGATAGATCCTGAGGATTCAAAGACAGCACAGAGATGAACTAAGTCCCATTTGGAATGGTAATTTGATGCTAACTGAATTCTAATATTGAAAATGGTCTGAGGGTCAACCTACTGCCAGATCCCCTTGCTTTTACTTTTGTAGTTACTGTACAGAAAATTTCAGGAGTGTGTGAATGCTTGTTATAATCAGGCCTTTTCCTTAATAAATGGATATGATCATTTATCGGAATTATACATGAAGAAAGTTTTAAAAATGTATTTTTATGATGTCCTGTGTCGAGAGGGAACAAATATTTATAATTTTTGAACATTCTTACCTAAATATTGTACAATGTAATATGCTGAACTTTCTTAATTTTTTGCTAATTTTCTAAGATATATTAAAAATGTTTTGTATGATTGGTTTTTGTTTTTTTGGTAAAATGGACTTACAAAATAAAAATACCAGAACGGCACGCATTTTAAACTGATTACAATAGAACAGTAGGGTGAGGTTTGGTGGATGTGTATTTTCACATAATGAGATGGACTTGAGGGATATTTCCCGAGAACCCTGAGTTGGGAGCTTGGACCCCCAGACGAGTGCTGTCATGAGGGAGCTACGGCCTCGTGTTGGTGTTTGAGTCACTCCTGTGGGAAACCATGGCAGATGTGTGTGCTCACAGACGGGAACTTATAAAGATGATTTCTCCCCCATTGTCCCTCTTACTCCAAATCCACTTAACCTCTGCTTTCCCGAATTTTCTTTTTATGCCTTTTGGTTTTTCTTTCAGGTTTACTAAACTGTGGTTTTTGTTCTGGTCTCACATGGTCGCCAAGACTAAAATGCCTACTGAGCCGGCCCACTCTCAAGCCAGCCTGACTGTGTCTTGGAAAGCTGATCTTTCCCTTCGGCAGGGCCCCGGACCCTTGGCCGAGGGCTGGCAGGGCGCACGGGGCCCCTCGGGCTGAGCTGAGGCCGCCAGCACGTGGCCGGAGGCACCGCCCAGCCGCCCCCAGTTCGAAAGGATCAGTCCTGGGAATCGTTTAAGGGATATGTTTCTTTCTCTTCCCTTCTATGTCCTAGTTTATTTATACTCATTTTGAGACCCGTAAAAGTCACGTCTCAGCTTGGGGGAGCTAAAAACAACACGTACCCAGCACTTCCAGCCCCAGGAGAACTGAGGCCCGTGTCCCCACCAAGGCCCTGCAGGGAGGGTCATTCACAGCAGCTTCGCCTGGGATGGCCCCGAAGCAGAAGCTACCCAGTGCCCCCCAGCAGGGAGGAGCTTGATGAACTGGTGTATCCGACAAAGGACACTACATTGTAATTAGAACACATCACTGAGATGCAACAGCATGAATGAATCTCACAGACGTCATGTCGCGTAAAGAAACCAGAGAACATTCTGCATGATTATAGTAATTTCCAGAGCCAGCAAAGCTAATCTGTGGATTTCCACGTCGGAAGTAGAGTGACCTTGGGGTAGGCGGGGTGGTTGTTGGTTGCAAAAGAGCATAAGTGAACCTTCTGGGACGCTGGAAATGCGGCGCAGTTCTGTAAGTACAACGTATCAACTCGACATGGGAGACCCGTGCTGCTCCCCGTGCTCCTGTTAGTGCCCCGGGAACCCCAGGGCCGGCTGGTCCCTGGGAGGCGGTGTGGCCAGACCCCTCACTTTGCAGAGAGGGCCCTGGACGGGGATTAGCCAAGTGCACACTGGAACGCCCCTCCCAGGATGCGGTTCATTACACCCCCTGCCTCCCCTTCACGTCTGGACATCAGCCGTGCTCGTCTCCTTGTGTTTCCGTCCCCATCACCAGCCAGCTGCACGCCTGGCCTCACCTCGCTCTGCAGGGAGGCCCGCCACCGCCGCAGTCCCAGGTTCAGCTTCTGTTGGCCTGAGGTTGCCGAGCCTTCGGCCAGCGCCATGGCTCAGCTGTGGTGGACGCTAAACGCCAGCCAGAGCTGGCCTTGGGCTCCTCTTCGGTCCCCACCACCGAGACGCGGCAACAGTGTCTTAGGGTTGTGTACCCACAGGAATGCAGGCCTTACCCCCATTTGGGTCCGCCTCCTCAACAGCGGCCCATGGGGCCTGGCTGAGAGCCAGCAAGGCGGGAGGGGAGAGGCAGGCAGCCCCCATTCCTTTCAGCCCGAGGTGAGCAGCTGACTTCCCTGATCCGAACCCCTCCTCTCCTGTCCTGTGCTACCCTGCCTCTTCCCCTCTGCTCTGACCTGCAGCCCACACAGGCCCCCCTGGGCCCCGCTTTGTACGTTCCCCCCCCCTCTGATCTCAGGCACCCTGCCCTCCTGATGGGCCATCCTGGGCCAGCTCCGCTGGGAAGACGCCCTGTGAGCCCACAGGCTGGTTTCAGGGAGGCCCGGGATGAGAAGAGGAATCCGTGCCACTGCCAGTGCTGCCTAACTGGGCTCTCTGTTCCCAGCTGGAGGCCATTTGCATCTGAAATGTCTGTTTACCAGGAACACCCAGGGACACCCCCAAAGGTGTGTAGAAGATTTCACTGGAGTCCCAAAGCCCCATACTCTCCATCGCACAGTGAGCTGGGAGATGGCTAACGGGACCGGGTGAATGTCTTCTAGTGTGGCTGCCCTCACAGCCCAAGGTTCCAAGGAGTCAGTGGCCTTCAAAAGTGCTGAGCTGGGAAGGAGGCTGGATTTCAGAGTGACACGGACCTGGGTTCTCCTCGTGGGTCTACCTTCCGGTGTCCCTGAGTTAGATTCCATATTCTCAGAGGGGGTCCTGCATGGGTCATGGGTCCTTCTAGGGGTGTCACACCTGGAGGCCCAAGTGATGTTCATCAGTCCACTGGTGAGGGAATATCAGCCTGTTCAGGTTTCTCCACATTGCAGAGACGAGCTCTCCCCCCAAGCCCCCATCCGCCATGTTTCACCCGGGTGCATTTTCTTAAGAAGGTCAGGTGGCGAAGGGGCTTTCCATCTTGGCTGGGCCAAGACACATAACAGAGATGTTGCTGGTAAACTGGCAATTTCTGAGAAAATTCTGCGGGTGACTGAAGTAGGCGATCATGCAAAGCTACTGGAGAGTGCTCTCTTTGCATTTCCATAGGCAGGTGTCCCGCAAAGGCCGGTACTTGGCCAGAACTTGTTGGCATGGCGGAAGTTTTAAGGTGAGGGCTCCTGTCCAGCAAGACTCCCACTTCCCAGTCACACAGGCCCTTTGGGGGGCCGCAGCCAGGCTCTGAAGTGGATCTCAAGGGCCTGGGACTGCCACTTCCCAGGAGCCCCAGGACCCCTGGCCTCTGCTTTCCCCTCTGGGATCCTGCGGAAGCCAGAGCTGTTCTCCACTCTCCTCCCAGAGCCTCACCCAGCTGCTGTTCCCGCTCCCTATTCTGATGTTCTTGCTGATTCCGTCTCAACACCTGTGGGGTGAGGCTCCCCACTGCTCACTAGCCCTGATGAACTTTCTCAGAGGTGAGCCCAAGGCTCCTTTTTTTCTTTTAAGATTTTATTTATTTGAGAGAGTCAGAGCAAGAGAGATCACCGAGGGAGAGGGAGAAGCAGACTCCCTGCTGAGCAGGGAGCCCGATGTGGGGCTCAATCCCAGGACCCTGGGATCATGACCCGAGCCGAAGGCAGCTGCTTAACTGAGCTGAGCCCAAGGCTCTTTAAGGGCAGGAGAGCCTCCTCGTGGCTATACTGACACTTAGTAGGTCCTTAGTAGAGGCTGGCTTTTTATGGCCCCTTTTGGCGAGACATCCTTGTCCTCAAATATGTCCTAGATATAGTCCCCTGGTCTCACTTACGTGTGGAGTATAAAGAAAATCATGGAGGGCATCGTGAGAAGGAGGGGAAGGGCGAATGGGGGGAAATCGGAGGGGGTGTTGAACCAGGAGAGACTGTGGACTCTGAGCAACAAACTGAGGGTTTTGGAGAGGAGGGGGTTGGGGGGTGAGCCTGGTGGTGGGTATCGAGAGGGGCACGTACTGCATGGAGCACTGGGTGTGGTGCATGAACAATCAATCTTGTAACACTGAACAATTAAAATAAACAAATTTGGGGAGAAAAAAAAAATAGTCCCCTGGGCCCGATTAGAGCTCACAGGAGACAACAGTGACTGACCTACGAGCAACTCTCTTCTACAGAAATTCTGGTCTGTTTAGAGCATTTACCCCACCCTGTGCTGAGGCTGGGGCTACTTTCTCTTGCCATTCTTCTTAAGAGAGTTAATGTCAGCTTATATGGATGGACCATCAATCCTAGGGTCTCAAGTCCTGGTCTCTATTTCTCCCAATAGAGATACTAGAAAGTCTTCTAAAATTCCCTGATGGACAAGTCAATTAGGCCCCCTCTCTCCCTGATTTTTTTTTTAATAACATTTGGGGGCACATGGGTGGCTCAGTTAGTTAAGCAACCGACTTGATTTCGGCTCAGATCATGATCTCAGGGTAGTGGGATCTAGCCCTGCATCTGGCTCCAAGCAGGGTGCAGTGTCTGCTTGGGATTCTCTCTCCCTTTCCCTTTGACCACCCCCCTAAAATAAATAAAATCTTAAAAAAATGTTTGTAGGGCCCCTGGGTGGCGCAGTTGGTTAAGCGACTGCCTTCGGCTCAGGTCATGATCCCGGAGTCCCGGGATCGAGTCCCACATCGGGCTCCCAGCTCCATGGGGAGTCCGCTTCTCACTCTGACCTTCTCCCTTCTCATGCTCTCTCTCACTCTCTCTCTTTCCTAATAAATAAATAAATAAAATCTTAAAAAAAAATTAAAAAAAAATGTTTGTAGTTTTTTCTCATCATAAAGTAATACATACCCAATGTGGAAAATGTAGACAGAGGACGTATGCAGAGAGAATAAAATACCGCTCTAATCCCACCCTCCAGGGACAACGGATCAGTGTTGCCTGGGGTCTCAGGCTTTCAGCTGAAGGAGCGACACGGCCGCCCCCATAAGAGATGAGCCCCTATACAGGGCCTCCCTGGCAGGTCCTGAAGCTGCCCAGACCCAGCGGCAGTGAGCTGTTGGCACCTTTTGGGGGAATGACCCTATGCCCCCCCCCACACACACGGGTGCATGGCCAGCCAGAGCTGGGGACATGGGACCCCAGGCTGGGCAATGCCACTGGGGGCCGCCAGGTGGCAGGCGTGCGCCATGGCCACACTCCTGGCCACCCCGCTGTCCCTCGTCACACCCGCAGCAGGGTCCGTGGGGGGGGGGGGGGGTAGGGCCAGCGGGTCCCAGCTGTGTCCGCCGAAGACTGAGGAAATCCATGGGCGCCGAGTCCACCAGAGGTGGCCGCAGGCGGTCCCACTGTGTCCTCAACAAGCCCCAAAGTGGCGTTTTTTCCTACTGTACCGATGAGGGGAACGTGGTAATTGCCCAAGGGCAGGTAGTGACGGATGGGGGACAAAACCCAGGTGTCCCAACTCAGAGACTCTCCCAGCCCTTCGGCACGTACCACACGCCTGCAGCGCGGGCCTGCCCGGAAGCCCCCTTCCTCCTTGGCCCTGAGGTTGCCTTTGTGGGGCCTGGGGAGTGCCCTGCTGGTAGCTCGAGGCATTCTGGTCATGACTCACCCCTCCCCGCTGCCCCCAGCGTGCACACAGCCGGGGCCCTGTTCCTGTAAGAGCCTAGGAAGAGGCAGCCCTCTCCCCTCTGTGTCCTCTGTGGACAGGCTTGGCCGGGCCCCCCGCCCCCGGGCTGGGGTGAGAGTGGGTGAGGAGGGAGGGGGAGCAGCCAACAAGCAGGGGCCTGTTTCCTGACTGGTCTGACCCTGGCTGTCCCTG
The DNA here is from genome assembly GCA_028533885.1 of Nasua narica. Classification (NCBI taxonomy): domain Eukaryota; kingdom Metazoa; phylum Chordata; class Mammalia; order Carnivora; family Procyonidae; genus Nasua; species Nasua narica. The sequence goes on along the minus strand of CM052815.1, from coordinate 39,981,919 downwards.
CGGAGGCCCCAGCAAACGGAGGGAGGTCATCCAGGGCGAAATTCCAGCCTGAGCCCTGGGCAGGAACTTCAGTTTTGCTGATAAAGCTCAAGAAGCGACACCGAGTGGCCTCCCCACACCCCCCCTGTCAGCACCTCCACTCCTGTGAAGCCTCTGCTGCAGACAGTCTGCCTCGGAAAGAGACAAAGATAGACCCTTGGGCAGATAAGGAGAGAGACCGCCGGGGACAGACAGGTCAACAAACACAGAGGAAGAAGACGGGGAGGGACCGGGCGGTGCCATAGCCGAGGCCGTGGAGCCCCCAAGACTGGAAATGCTCCCGGGGCTGTGCCTGCTAAGGTTGTTACTGGGAGATGGAGAAAGATGCCATGGTGGCTGAAACAGGAGGGGTCTGGGGTGTGGGAGGAAAATGGATCGGGCTGGCAGCTCTGTACCCCTTGGCCTGGTTCCTAACGTGCTCAGACCCGGGACGGGTGGGTGGGGAGACGGAGCAGTCCGCATGGGGCACAGTCTCCTGGGCTCCAGAAGGCCAGGCTGGAGAGGTTGGGACGAGGGCCCTGTGCCAGGGGAAGGGCGGAAGCAGCGGGGCCGGATGGCTTACTGGAGGCCGCAGACTTGGGACTTTGTCCCCACACACACTGTGCAGAATATCTGCACCCAACACTGGCTGTTTGGCTTGGCAAGTGAGCAAGGTGTAAAGTCACAGCTAGCCTGGGGGCACCCAGTCACCAAAGGCAGCTGAGTCAGTCACAACTGCTTCCCCCACCCCCGGGGGTGAGGGCTCGCGTGGCACACACAGTCCTATCCACACAGGTACGGTACAGACGCCGCTGAGTCACGGCTGCCGCCTCGGAGAGCACGTGCCTGCACGCACGTGCTCACAGGTGCCCGCAGACGCCGCTGAGCCCCGATCCTGAGTCCCGGGCACTGTGGAACCTTAGGGGAGGGCGCGGAGAGTATGTTCCGCCAACCCCATTTCTACACAGATACCCAAATGTGCTCATACACGCGCACGTGCCCACCACACATCCTGCTGTGCCTGCCCGTATAACTCTACAGGGAATGAATCAACGAGGGGCCGAATGAATGAATAAGCAAGTACGTGCGGATGTGAGGGACACTCACACTGCTTGGGTAGGTAAAATTGGTTGGGGCAGCGCTGCAGGGTGGGTCCCTAGTCTATGTCTCTGGGGAGTTGTCTTGCTCCAAATATAGCCTCCGTGGGCGGCAGGGAGCCAGGACTGCCTCCCAAACTGTGACTTCACTGGGCCGGAGGCCCAGCCTCTGAGGAGCTGGAGAAAATGAACAGAGAAGAGGCCCCAGCTCTCTGCAGCCCAGGCTGAGCTGTGACACTGGAGTTGGTGGTGACAGCGTACTCTGGAAGTATCACTTGCTCAGGGGCTTGAGCTATAGGGCAAAAGGGTCTGGAGATGGGCCCAGAAAGGACTGGTTCTGGGCTGGGCCCCTGGGAACAGCCTGTCCTGAACTCCTGGGGCCAAATGTGCAGGAGGCACAGCCCCACCTGAGAGCTGGGGCAAGCACAGTGCCTGGGCCCACCTGGGGGCTGCCAAGCCAAGGCTCATTAGATGGTCCCCCACTTGGACGGGCCAGCTCCCATGCTGCTCCCGTCTTCTCCTCAAAGCTTCCTTTCGCTAGCCACTTGGCTTCTGCCCTATTTCATCATCTGAAATACTGGATTATTACCCCAACCGGTCTTCCTGCTTTAGATTTCCTCCTGTAATCCATCTTCTTCATAATTGCCAGTGTTCTATTTCTAAAATACAGATCGGATTATATCACTTTTCTGCTCAAAACTCTTCCATAGCTCCCCACCGTTAGCTGGTGTTCAAGACCCTTCAGGATCTGGCCCCATGCTGCCATGTGTGTTCTGAGGGGCTGACGTGCAGAGAGACAGTTGTTGGTTCCGTCTGGTGGGTGGATGGGTGGCCTCTGGGCAGGCAGGTGCTCTTGGGGACGAAGGGCCCAATGGGCTGTTGGATTTGCGGATAGATGACTAGATGTCTAGATGGTTGAGAGGCTGGAGATGTGGAGGGTGGGTGGAAGGAGAGTGCTTGAGTCAAGACTATTTTGGTTGCAAGGAACAGAAACCCGTATCATCAGGAAAGAGGTGGGAGACGGGGGAGGATAAAACGGGCCACCTTGAAGACCTCACCAACACTCAAGTCTCATGTAGATTGGACCTGGCAGGTCAGGAAGGGCACCCTTCTCTCCATCTTTTGTGGTTCTCTTGGTCTGTCGTTTCAGATCCTCCCTCAGCGGGCTGGGCGTCCTCCTGCATGCCCAGCCACCGTCCTCTCAGCTGCTCCTGCTCCTTCTTCCACAAGTTTCTACCAAGTGCTTATTTATGTGCATGTCTGTGCCTCGACCATGATTCCATGTGCTGAGAGGCAGACTCTGAACAGGAAGTTACTACCTTCCCTAAGGCTGTTTTCTGAGGGGAGGGACAGACAGGCGGCTGTGCGTGAGGGGCAACGCTGTGGACCCCGCAGAGCTGGCAAGAAGCACGAGGAGCGAGAGATGGGGAGGTAAGGCCAGGCTGGGTGCTGTCACACCCAGTCATGCTGGGGGCAGAGAGGGGAAGAAAGTGAGGGGTGAGCTCAGCACTGTGGGAGGAGTGTCCCAGAAAGAGCGCAGGACTAATGTGGGGCGGCTGGTGCAGGTGAGCCTGGGGCCCATGGCCAGAGAGGAGGCCCAGCAGGCAGCAGAGGGAGGGGTCGCCACAGGTTTTGAAAGCTGTTGTAAGGTCTTAGAGACCTCCAGTCCAAGAAAGAAGGAACTGGCACTGGGGGATGCTGGACAGAGGATGCCCTGAACTTACATTTATAGGGGCGCCCCTGGCACTGTTGGGCAGAAGCAGGGAGACTGCTGAGGACAATCCCGCACAAGCCCAGGTGGGCGGTGACGAAGGTGACAAGCGCTCACGTTGAGGGTGTATTTTGATGGTAGTGTCAGCTGTGGGTGTGAGAGCAGGGAACATTCCATTGAGGACGACTCAGCCTGGGGCCAAGGGCAAGTGTAAGGAGTTCCCGGTTCAGAGGAAGTGAAGCAAGGTTTCTTTTTCGGCGGGCAGGGAGAGCAGGGAGAGGAGGTGCACCTGTCACACAATCAGGGTGCCTTTGGGTGCTCGGGCGGAAGCGTCCGGAGGCAGCAGGGGCTGGAGAGGAGCCTTAGGCTTGAGCTGCGACAACAACGATGAGGCGGCACTCAGCGCCAGCCATCCAGGGAGGGGGTAGAGGAGAGACGGGGTCCAGGGCAGTTGGGGACAACAGGCAGCAGGGGCGCCCCGGGCGGCGTGGCTGAGAGGCTGGAGGGAAACCATGAGACACCCGGTGAGAGCATGTCTGAAGCCAGAGCGGGTGCTGGCAGGAGCCCCGGAGAGCTCGGGAAAGCGAGGCTGCCGCTCACGACCGGTGTCTCCGTGCCCCCCAGGTGACGCGCCCCGCTCAGCTCCGCGGCGCACAGGGAGGGCCGGGGTGCGACGTGGCCATCCCAGCTCCGCCCTTCGGCACAGGCGCCGGCCTGTGTCTCCCGGAGCCCCTGGGGGTCTAGCGCGCGGACGCGGGGCCGCGGGCGTGCGGGCGGCGGCGCTGGCTCCCGGCTCTTCCCAGGCAGAGGCGAAGGGGAACCTTCGTGGAAAACTTAGTGCAACAGCAGTTTGCCGTCGTTCAGGATGGAGCCTGGCGCTGGGCGCGACCTGACTTCTCAGGGATACCCCACACTCCGACGAGAAGAGTGTGTGTGACCGTCTGCGTCCATACCTCCTTAAACAAACGACCTCTCAGGGCCCGAGTTCCAAGCCGGGATCCAAGCTTTCAGTCGCGCGTGCGCATGCGTGCGTGCGTGCGCGGGGCGGGGCGGCGGGGAGCCCGGGCAGCGTGGTCGCGGAGGACAGCGCCCCGCCATGGCCGCGCGCGCACCTCCCTCGAGTTCGGCCCCTGAGGCGCGACGCGTCCCTCGCAAGGCCCCTGCGGGCTCTAGGCCACCTTTCTGGGGGTCACCCCTGCTCTCGCGGCTATTATCAACCCCTCGGTGACAGGCCTCGGCGGCTACGCGTAAACACGCTCGCTTCTCACTCGCCCTAAACGCAAACAAGCCAGGTCCTGTCTTTGACCCCACAGTCCCCCTGCCGCCGCACAGAGAAGTTCCTCCCCACGCCGCTCTGCTGCTTTCCTCTCCCGGCCTCCCGGCCCACTGCAGCTGCCTCGGCCCCTCACTCACCTGGAACGCGCGCCCTGAAGTCGCCAGTGGCCCCAGGACACTCTCCAGTCTTCCTCTTCCTAGTTGTCCAGCAGCCTCCTGCGCTGGCCTCTGGAACCGCCCTTCTCCCTTCCTTGCGGGGCGCAGCGTCCTTGGATTGTTCCTGTATCCTCGGCAGCTCCTCGCCTCTCCTTCTGGGTCCACCCCGCACAGGCCGCTCAGCGGTAGTGTCCTCGGGCGCAGGCTGGCTCTCTCCTCTTTTCTAAACTCTGGCCTGGGGCACCCCTGTCCGCCTCTTCGCTTGGGTTACCATCTACTTTCCTGCCTCCCTAGTGTGTATTTCTGGCTCATTCCTGTCTCCAAATGTTCACTAGGGCATCTGAAAGGCGCCTTAGCCTGGATGAGCCAACGCAAACTTGGGGTCCTTTCTCCTCCCCCACAGCCCTGCTCAGACCCTGCTGCTCCCCAAAAGGCTTTACAACTCAGGAAACTAGGGGGCCTCACACACCTCTCCCTGCACCTCTCCCTCCCGTGGCCAGACTACCACCCGTTCCATCCTGTGGCCTGCATAGCTCTGAACTCTCTAGTTCTTCACAGCTTCACTGCCTCTTCCTAATCCTAACCACCTGCACTCTTCCCGTGGACTACAGCCCCTCACGTGGTCTCTTCACAGCCCTTCTCACTTGCCTCCCTCCAAGCCATTTTCCTTGTTGTAGCCACTCTGCACACCGGCTCTGCCTCAAGCCTCAGACATGGGGACACCAGCCTCCTAGAGAGAGTAGGGCCTGCTTAGGGTCACAGTAGGACTGGAGTTCCCAGGGCAGAAAGGGGAACCTGCATGCAGGCTGGAGGTTAGACACAGAGCTCACCCAGGCCTCCTTGGGAATGGAGAGGAGGCTCTGAAATTAGCAGTATCAGGTTTCAGAAAACACGGGGTCAGGGTCAGCAGAGCAGCTGGTAGTGGGGAAGGCCAGGCCCAGCTAATTTCCTGTCAGAAAGGCCCAGAGGCCCCAGCCCCTCTCTGGGCTGGCCACAAGGGAGGAGATGCCGGGAATGGCTCACATTCCTCTGGCTGGGGCTGCACTGAACCTCGAACCTCGGGGGACCTGCGGGGAGTGAGGAGGTGGATCTCTGAGGCCAGAGTCGGGGGCTCTCTGCAGGGACCAGGCATCTGGTATCCAACCCTTCAGCTGGAATGGGGCCAGAGACTGTAGAGCAGACACAAAAGAGCGTCACAGCTGCTGAAGCTTTAGGGTAAATGAGCCCAGCCTCACATTTCAGATGAGGAAACAGGCTCAGACAGGACCAGATCTCACCAGAATCACATGAGCGTCTCTGTTCTAAGCTCTGAACTGTTTCTTTTGGCCGCGTGTGCATTTCCTGGAAGGCCCAGCTTTGCTGAGCTGTGTGACAGTGGGGGACGAGCTAGGCTAGGTCTGTGCTCTTCTTGGCAGGAAGGCAGGAGCTCTTGCTTGCAGACAGGGCTATATGCTTCGCAGGTGGTTTGTGAGGTGCGTGGCCCATGTGAAGAGAGTGTAAGGGAGCTGAGTCAGCTGTGGGCCCCTCTGTCCTCTCCCGGAGGCCCTAGCTCATTCCACCCACAGAGGAAACTTGATGTCCTGGTCAAGTCCCCAGGAGGGTGAGGTCATGGCAGTGTGCTCCCGGCCTTGAATGGCCCTCTAAGTGGCCTGGCTTGGCTGGGTGGGAGGTGGAGGTCACGGGTCCCTGGTAATCCTCTTTCTCTGGGGCCAAGACTGGCCTGCATGAAGTATGGATTGCTGCGGAGGGTGAGACGGGGACACAGTCACTCAAGCCTGGGTTCAAGCCTGTCCCCATCAGACACTAGCGTCCGACCTGGGCACCTAACCTCTCTCTCCGAAGCAGGGAGCCCTCGGCTGCGGAGCAGAGAGCGGCCACTCCATTTCTCTCCATCAAGTCATACGGTGTGTCTGTGACTTGGGCAGGGGGCCACCCGCCTGCTGCTGTGGAACACAAGCACTCCCAGAGCTTGGCACTCCCCTTTCTCCAGCAGGGCCCCCGTGGAAATGTGTGGCTTGCCCATGGAGGCAGGGCCCCGGGCTTCTGCTGCCTGCCTGGCCGTCTTTCCTCCACTGGACTCGGAGCCTGTGGCCACGTGCAGGTGTCTCGGGCCCCAACCTGACAGTCCTGTCCCTCTCTCTCTCCCCACTGTCCCCAGCAGGTAGGCCACCTCAGGAGCGTCTCTCCAGCCCCGCTGCCTGCCTTCTCAGATCTTAACAACTACAACAGCCCCTAGCTGCCCCCCACCCCCTACTTCCCAGTCGCCCTGTGCATCTTCACCAGGGAGATCTTTCTAAACACATGTCCCGTCCCGGCTTACCTGCCTTCCCTTGCCCTCCTCTCCTTCCCCTTTGCCCAGCTAGCTCCTTCTTGTCCTAAGACTTAGCTTCAATGGCATGTATTTGGGTGTCGACCTGAAAATAGCGAGCCACAACAAGCGGCAAACAAGTGTGTATTTGGGATCCCAGAATTGCAGCGTGGGGAGCACAGACTGTAGCAGTCACCAGGAAGGTGTCCCTCCTTCGGGCAAGAGCGAGGCGGCCGAGAGGAAGGGGGGCAATTCCATGACTTGGTGCTGGCGGGCCGGCCCGCTGCGGGGTGCGCACTGACTCTTGGGTTAACTGTGGGAACTGTTCCTGGTGTGCTCTAGGCACCTGCTCTGTCTTCCCAAAGCCCACGCCGCAGTTTTGTGGCTAGGAGGCCTGCTGTCCTGTTGAGCCTGGGGATGATTTGCCTGGTTCAAAAACGGGCAGGTAAGGCGCTTTCTTGGTAGCGGCCTCCCCCCGACTCTGTTTTAAACGGACTCCAGTAACATCAGTTTTTCACGCTGGGAGGTCTTCTCTGACGCCGGGGCTGGGCTGGGGTCTCCTCCCATTTTTCCGCCGCCCCTCGCTGTCCCAGCTGGTCACAGTTCTGCTTACGCTGGATTCCATACCTTGCAGGTGTGGCTAATGGCTTGTCTTACTTGGAGTCCAAAGTAGCTTCAACGGGCACCAGCACACAGCCAGCACCGATCAATGTACTGAGTGAATAAGGAGCAAATGCACGGGAAGACGGACCCTCTGTAGTTTCGGGTGACTGCCCAGTTCGTGGTAGGCTCCATCTCATGGTGGGAGGTTTGTGGGGAACGGGCTCCGGGTCACGCTTGCCCTGGCACCTCGCCTACTGAAGTCCGCAGAGAAATGACTTCCAGTCGCCTCCCACTGTGAGGGGTCACAGCAGGGACCCCCCAACCCCACCTGCCAAACTCAGCTGCCCCTAGGAAATGTGGACGTTGATAGAGGTCACCAGAAACATGTAGACTGCAGGTGACGGGGGGGGGTCTGTGTCCAACAGCGTCTGCATGCAAAGTGCCTGTGTCACCAGGGTGGCACACATGCAAGTCTGGGCCTGGCAGTAAGCCCCTGCTGGCACAGCCCCGCAAGCCCACACCTCCCGTGGCACTTGGGCCCTCTGCCTCCCTCTCGCCTCTCCGTGGGCCACCCCGAGGCCAGCGTCCCTGTCCTGGGCTCCTGTGCCCTGCACGCGCTTTTGTCACTGCAGATCATGTGTATCAGGCTGTATTTGCTTCCTGTTGCTGTTGTGACACATTCCTGCAAACGTAGTGGCTTCAAACAGCAGACTGATTGCTCTCTGGGCTCAGACCTCGTCCGGTGACATGGCCAAGCGCACGAAGAAGGGCAGGGCTGTTGCTAAGTTGCTAAGGGATTGGTTGTGGCGCCTCTCTTGGGAAAATGGTGAAGAACATGGAAATAAGCCAGCACGCGAGTACACCTGCTCCTGCTGTGGCAAAGCCAAGATGAAAAGATGAGCTGTGAGGATCTGGCAGTGGGGTTCCTGCGTGAAGATGTGAAACGGGGGCTGCCTGAACCCACAGAACCACTTCTGCCTTCACGGTACAGCCCGCCATCTGAAGACCGAGGAGCTGAAAGACCAGTAGAAGCTCCACCGTTTGAAACATCGCTGGTCTATAATAAACGGGCTAATTTATGTAACAACAACAACAACAAACAAAACCCCAGATTTATAATCTTACAGTTCTGAAGGTCTGAAATCCAAATGGGTCTCAGTGGGCAAACCTCCAGGTGTTGGCAGGGCTGCATCCCTGCGGGAGGCTGGAGGGACGGATGTTTTCTGGCCTTTCCCAGCTTCCAGGCGGCTGCCCATGCTCTTTGGCCCCTGATCTCTGGCCCCTTCCATCTTCAAAGCCTGCGGTGACTGGCCATGTCGCTCATGTCGCATCTGTCTGCCACTCACTTCTGCCGCCTTCTTCCACTTACAGGGACCCTTGTGATGACACTGGGTACGTCAGGATGATCTCTTGAGGTCAGCTGATCCGCAGTCTTAATTTCATCTTCGACCTTAATTCTCGTTTGCTGCATCAGGTAGCATGTTCACAAATTCTGGGGGATGTGGCCGTGGACGTCTTCAGGGGTGGTGGGCATTACTGTGCACACCACAGATGGTCTGTCTCTTTCTGACTCTTTGGGCCTCGTACTCATCCAGAGACTCCTTGGGAGCCAGCCTGGACTGGGTGTTTCTTACAGATTTCAATAAATCTGATTCAATCAAATGATATACTGTGAATTCATTGGTGCTGGGTACTTTCATACGTATTATCACAACTTTTATTCCTGTTCTATAGGTGAGGAGAATAAGGCTCTGAGAAGTTAGGTCAAAGAAGCTAGTATGTGACAGAGGCAGGAGCTTCTGTATATACTGCCCTCAGGTGGAAAATGCAGACACCTTTGTTCCTTTGGGTCTAGAGCTCCAATGGAGAGAAACCCCTAGAACTTGAGTGGTGGCCATGAAAATGCACCTCTCAGATTTCAGACCGGCCCCCGTGGCTGTGTTCTCATATCCTCAGGGTTTGCGCTGAAGCCCGCAATGAGCAAGATGGGCTCCTTCTTGGGAGATACAAGATTTCCTTGACAGGCGGTTTTGGCACAAGGGCTCCCCATTGGCCTTGCTCCTTTTACATCCAAACTGCAGCCTCCGACTCTTCCACCCCTCCTCGCATCCTTCTGTCTCTTGTTCACAGGGTCGAACCTACATCACTGCCTGATGTCCCTCCCAACCTCCCTGACCTGTGCTGTGCTCATCTTCCCTCACACGTGTTCCCTTGTAAGTCTCTTGCACAGAGAGAGTCCTGTCTTTGTGGAATGGACCAGAACCAACATAAGTGGTCTGAGGAAACAGTGGTAAGATGGCGGTTTGGGACCATCTCAGAGGGGATGGAGAAGAGGGCGCCATCCTGGTTGATGGGAGCCCCAGATAGTCCCTAGAGGAAGGTAGCACCTCAAATGCTAACAATTTTACTGGTAAAGACCTGGGAAATTTCCCTAGGGGAGGGGAATGTTGTGGTAGGTGTAATCATCCAAGCAATTAAAAGATAAGGCAAGGGTGGGGGTGGGTGGGTGGGGATGGAACAATATCCTCAAAAAATGGGCTGGTTACCGTGAACGCAGGCTGATGCTCTGTGGAGGACTGAAGAGGGACCACGGGCCACTGACAAGCAGTTACTGGGAAAGCGTGCGAGCCTCCATGGAAGCTTACAAAGCAGCACTTATCTCTGGCCGTGGAGAACAGATGTAGCTGAGTGGCAGGCTGAAGATAAGAGTTGCACAGATAAGTCCGAATGCTCAGCCAAGGTAGTTCTGTGAAGGTCAGGCCCTGGTGGGGAAAGTCTGGAACCCTGCGATGCGAGATAAAGACATCAGCATGGAAGCCCCGGGGATGTGGGGGCTGCAGCCTTCCCAACCCTCTAAGTTTACAGAGACGGCCACCCCTCCTCCTAAGAGCTACCACCTCTGCTGTGCTGAAGGATGCCACAGAGGCCTCACCCCTGCCAGGCAACAAGTACCTCCGAGGGAGTTGCCCCCCCCCCCCCCCCGCTTCCTCCCCTGCTGGCCAAGGGCCGTGATTAGGGTTGAATTCCAGAATAATCCAGCTGGGGACTAACCGAGCCTGATAGTGAAGGAAAGAGAATATACATGAAAGAATAGTAACTATCACAGACAGACACTAGCAGGAGCCAGAGGAATGGATTTGGGGAACGCTTGATGAAGGGGGCTGGAATATAAGACTGGATAAGCAAGAATTCATGGATTTGGGGGCACTTTCCTGAGACACAGATTTAATATACTGGATGGGACACCAGGCGATAGGGCAGATTCTGCTGGGGGTGGCTCTTAGAAGTCTGGAAAAAAGCAGTGGCCAACATTCAGTGCAGTGGAAATACTGAGTTTTCCTGGCAGATGGTAAAGAAGAAATAAAAGAACCTGGCCAAAGTGGGTGTGCTCGAATGGATGTATTATGTAAGGCCAGTAATGACGGACGGGTAGGCAAGGGGGCTCAACCCACAGAAAGTTGTGGAGAAGGCACATGGAGCATGCTGTCCCTAGGGGCAAAATAGGCAGCCAATAAGGCCCTGCTTAATAAGTACAATGAAAAAAGCAGACAGGAATGGAGGTGCAAGAGGCAGGCATAATGCAAACTCTTGGTCCCTTGCTCAGTTCCCAGACCGGAGCCAATTTGCAGATCCGGAACCCATAGTCTAAAGAGGGGCCAGGGGTCTAGGAGGAAGGACCCTGCAAAATTGCAGCAAGTAGTATGGTGATTCCTGAAGTTTTCTCCCAAAGGTCTATGGCCATTTATTTGGGTGACTGTTCGCTAAAGAAAAGGGACTAGGAGATACTAGAGTTTTAGTTGACATGAACATAGACTCAAAGCATCATCATGGGCCCTTTTTCAGAGTGGGGGCCCCTGGAGGTCAGGGAAAAGGAGAGCGAGGGCTAAGGTCTGGTTTGGAGCGGGCTCGCTGGGTCCACAAAGTTGCCCAGCAGTCCTTTGTACCTAAGTGCTCTGCCAGAACTTGTGTGCTCTGACAGGTGGAGTGACTCTACACCAGGTCGCTGGCTCACTGGGTGGGAGCAATCATAGCAGAGAATGCCAAGTGCAGACTTCTGAACCTGCCTTCTCCCGGCTCCCTCGCCTTGCCCAAAGTAGTAAAAAAATAGATGAAAATAGATAAAAAAAACCCCTCATCTCATACCAGGGGATATGGCAGAAAGTAATGCCACCATTAACAACTTAAAGGACAAAGGGGTGGTGGTCCCTGCTGTTTCTCCTTTTAATTCACCCATCTGACCTCTGCATGAATCTGATGGATCCTGGATGAAGACTAGCTAGACTGCCTCTGGCTGAACCGAGGAGGAGCCCTGCTCGCAGCTGCTGTGCCAGATATGGGATCATTGCTAGAGCACATTAATAAGGCCGTAGGTATGTGGTTTGCAGTCATTTGGTCAATGTGTTCTTTTCCATTCCAACTGGAAAAGAAGATCAGAAACAATTCATATTCACATGGGATGGACAATAATAATCATTTATAGTTTTGCCTCAGGCTCGTGTAAACTGCCTTGCCCTCTGTCTTAATGTCAAGAGATCAGGGCCATGTGGCTATCCCACAGAACAGCACACTGACCCATCACGTCAATGACCCCGTGCTGATCAGGCAGGATGAGTAAAGTGTCCTGTGCTGGAGGCCACGGCTCAGTCACATGCACTCCAGGGTGTAGCCTATAAAACCGATGAGGATTTAAGGACCTGCCACTTTAATGAAGTTTTTAAGGGGTTCAGTGGCCGGCGAAAGAAAGTGAAAGTCAAGGGAAGGAGAAATTGTATCTTGTATCTCTTGCCACGGTGAAGGAAGCCCGGTGGCAGGTCCGGGCAGCTGCCCAGCTGGCAGCTGTCTCCGGGGTTGGAGACAACGCGGTGTTCCGGGTGATGTGCTGGGCTACGGGCTGCAAGGGGGTCCCACGGCAGGAGCAGGCTCTGCAGTGGGGCCAGCCTACCGTGCCCGGAAGCTGGAGGTGTTGGGAGTGTCAGCCCTGGGAAAGGGGAAAGACGTAGTATGGAGCTTAGGCAAGTCCCAGTGGGAGGATCCCAAAGCAGGCCCCTGGGATGCCACGGCGGGGCCATGGTAACAGCAACAGTGAATCACACACCTTTTTTAGAAACAGCTTCTAGCGTGTTACTAGAGACTGAACACTTGACCAACGTACACCAAGAGGGACATCTGAAACCGTCCATTATGACTTGGGTTCTGTTGGGTGCATCAAGTCGTAAAAACAGACGGGCCTGGAAGCAGTCTGTAAGATGGAAATACTACCTCTGGGATGGAGCCTGAGTGGGGTGAAGGGCAGTGGGTAAACTGCATGGGGATACAACATTAATGATTCTTTGGAATGATTACACATTGAAATAATATTTTTGATATACTGGGTTAAGTAAAAATATATTAAAAATAAGATGACATATTATTAAAATCAATTCCATCTGTTTTTTAAAAATTTCATTATTTTTTTATTGTGTTATGTTAGTCACCATACAGTACATCATTAGTTTTTGATGTAGTGTTCCAAGATTCATGGTTTGTGTGTAACACCCAGTGCTCCATGCAGTCCGTGCCCTCCTTCATACCCATCACCAGGCTCACCCATCTCTCTACACCCTCCTTCTAAAACCCTCCGTATGTTTCGAAGTGAAAAATGAAGGGGAGAAACTGGAGTGGGGGACGATCCATCTGTTTTTTTACTTTATAAAAGATACATGATATGGCTTGCTTTATGTATCTAACTGCCAGTGCTGCTTGAAGCCCTCTCTCTGCATCAATACTGCCTTATTCTTTGCTTAACTCATAGCTCCAGTTGCTGTTCCTGAAGGTATTTCCTGGTTATCCTGAGATGGTTCAGAAATTCTTTATGTGATGATGGGTTACTTAATAACTCTTAAGAGAACTCCCAGTGAAATATCTAGAAATGTCTACTTCTGCTGAGAAGCGAACATGCTGTGCCATCAGCAGTCTAAGCTCTAGCTTTGGAATAGAGGCCGCTGGTCGGAGGGCTTTGGGAAGTGAGAACGAACCTGGGCCAAAGGGCTTGGGGAACAGGACCTGTACAATGTGCTCCTTTCAGAATCTGCATCTTTCCAGAGCCCAGCTGTAGAAAGGCTTTGTCACGAGCACCACAGGTGAGGGGTGGTGGCGGCTAAGCTCCTTACAAGATGCCAGGCCCTAGTCTTTCTTCCTTGGAATCCAGTGTTCTCCCTCTCACAGCTAAGACCTGAGGAACGAAGGGCATCTGGCTATTCTTGTACTCAACCCCCAATCTCTCAGTGGTTTCCCTTGTGAGTGAATTTCAGGGACACAGCAGAGGCAGAATCCTGGGACCAATGAAGCCCGAGGGCCTCCGCCTGGATCACCTGAGCCCTCTAGACTGAGGGAACCTGAAGGCTCCAGGGGCCCAATCTGCCTGGCTCAGAGTGGGCTTCTGGATGTCAAAAGACTTAGAGGTTCAGCCCTGGGGTGAGAAGCCGAATTCTGTTGGCTCTGTGTTGAGATGTAGCTAAGGTCCCCAAGGTAAACTCAAGGATTTAATTAGAAGAAACGTCCAGAACTGAAATCACCGATCCTTCATTTGTGCTGTTTTAATGATTTCCTCAAACAGAAAAGCTACCCACCTGACTAGAGTTCAGTTGATCCTGCCTAAAATTCTCACAAATTGCCACATAGCATAGGTGGTAAACCTGGGACCCAGAAGACATAAAGGACTCCACCAATTTCACACAGCTCCGGAGAGGAACAGGGCGGGGAGAGTGGCTTCCGGTCTCTTACCTAAACTCGGCGGCTGTGTGTCCAGAGCCCAGAAGCTCACACCAGCATGTCCAGTGTGTCTAGTGACTGCCTAAGCAAGGCACAAAATGGGCTGTTTCACCCTTGAACTTTTTAGTCTCACACATAAATCCTGGATGTTGCCTTCTGAGTAGTATGCACTACACAGTGAGTTTTATTTCACAGCAAATGAGGATGCTTTTTCTTAAGAAATAAATTTAATTCAAGGTGGTTAGTGAATGTAAGGCATGTAACACCTTTACGAAAGTTAAAAGAATCCAGTTATAAAAGAAGCACTGTGTACAGTCTCAAATAGCTGAAGGTACAATGGGCTCCATATTTTACAAAGTACAAAAATTATTTCATATACAAAGAAAAAATACAAATAATGTGCAAAAATCATTTCCACAGGTGGCGATTTATAAAATGAAAATGATAGAAAAATCCTTCATTCTTATTATTCCCCAATTTCTTGTACATTAACACAGTTCTATTTCCTAGTGTGTAATTTTAAATTTGAAAATCTGATTTATTTGTAATCTACAAAGACAAAGTGGTTTTTTATTTTTTAAAAAGGGAACTATTTCATGACTGAAATCTTATGCATGAATCAGTTAATTTTATATTAAATTATAAGTAGGCTATCTGAAAAACAAGGAATAGAAATCATATATACATATTTTTGAAATATTAGTTTGGTATTTAACATATTAACATTTCAAAACAACGCTCTAGCTACCTCTGACTCCAGCTGGCCACAGCGCCCGTGAACAGGGATCTTGCTGCTGCTGCTCGCGGGGACCACACAGCATTCCTCAGATCTTCGGCTGAACAAAGACAACATTATCAAAAGGAAAGAAAATCTACCAACCGTTCTTAGTCTTCACGCGCAGAAGTGCTATTTGGGCATCGAGTCATGCCACCGCGAGACTGTCACAGCCTGTCACAGGTGTGCTGCGCTCCAGGACAGCTGGCTTTCGTCCTTCCAACATCCTCACGTCATTAAGAGTTCAGTGCAAGTGTTTATTTTGTGAGTTAGTGCATTCGGTTTTTTGCATGTTATTTTGTGTAAGAAGCTGTCAGGGAGCAGAAGAATACATAGGAACACAAAGTCCTGGATCCTCAGGGCACCTTTGGCCTAGAAAATTCAGTGTTTTGGAAGCAGTATTTTCCTGCATTGGCCTGGTCATTGTTGCATCATTCCCTGGATCACTTTTTTCCTTCAGGAGAATCCTGTGCACGCCCCCTCTGCCTGCCACTGAGCACTGAGGTTCCTGTTGTGATCCCCAGTGGCCAAGCAGGGGTTACAGAAGCACCTGTAGGCAGCACCAGAGAACTAAGCATCTCTAAGGTCAGGCAGTAAGAGTAGGAGCTATTCTGCTAGGAAACCTGTTCCGGACAGAATGTAAGATCATCTTGGAGAGTTTCGATTTTTGCTTGTGAGAAAGCTCTCCAAGGAAATTATGACCTTGGAAACAAAAGGGATCTAGTTTCATCAAGAAGGAGTCAAGTAAGTGGTAGCCATTTTGCCTAGGGGATGGATGACGGTTGGCTCAGGAAGCATTCTTCTGATCCCTAACCACTAAGACCCTGTTAGAACAACCTACTGCAAGACACAGGGAGTACCTGGGGCTCTTGGCCAGTTCTCTGGGACGCATTCACACAGGCTAAGCAGACACAGCAACTTCTTAAAGAGGGCACTGGGTAAGAGTGGGTAGGAGAACTTCAGGCCTGGGATGACTCTTTAGAACCAAATAGAAAGCTGTCAGCTCCGCAAGGATTCATGCACTTTGTTCTATCTGACAGCTTGAGTCCTTCCTCCCTCTTCTGCTTGGGTTGACCAGGGGCATCAGGCATCAGAGATACAGCTCTGGATCCTGTCCATCCACTGCTGGGCACTCTGCCCATCCTGGGCACAGAAGTTATACACACGCTTGCTGGTCTTGAGCTATAAAACCGAAAGATGAAAAGCACAGATGAAGGGCAGGCCTGTTCTATGTCTCTGGGCAAGTGTGCGAATCAATCCCTGTGAACTTCCCTTTCATTACCACCCCAGAACCTCTATGTCCTCTCTCCCCTCCACCACCATACTGTCATTGCCTTTACAGTCACTTTGTGTTTTTGGTCCCCAGAGTCACTGCAGATGTTAACAGAAGGGCACTGGCAGAAAAAGGAGACATGCTAGGAGAGCCTAACTTTGCATTTTCCCGGGGCCTTCCTTGACTAAGGAGGAGGGTCAGGAACGGCTGGAGTCTCTGGCCACTCCCATGCACTGCACCAATGCAGCAAAGGTGCCACGGAAGCTCCCTGTGTTCCTATGGGAAGCCTGAGAGTCATCCACACCATGAGGAAGTTGGCTTTCCTGTCCTCTTCCCATCCTCTAATCCCCTTTAGGCTTCAGCTAGGGCCACCCTGGAAGCCCAGACTCAGGGAAATGGCTTCATAGTCAGAACAGAGCCCTAGAGTATGACTGTGCTCTTTATGAGGCCCTGCTTGGCTATGGGAACTACATAAGAATCCTATTGTGTGGCCCATAAAATGCCCCAAGGCTCATCTAGGGCTGCTGAAGATGTTAGGGCAAACAGTCATCATGTATGACTAAGGACAATTTTTATGGATGGTCAAGTATGAAGACCACTGGATTCAAAGGGAAGTAGCATCTGTTCTTGACAGTAGGTGGTAAGTAAAATAATTAACAATATTTAACAGGGAATCCATCTGCCTCCGTATGTGGCTGGACACCTGCTGAAGAAGTCCATACTACAAAGCAATATGCAGCCTTTTTGAGACATTTGAACAGCTGGGAGAGATCAGGTTTGGGCATTGAGGGCTGAATTCAAGTTCTGTAGCAATTCCCATAGCCGGGGGTTCTGCAATCTATCTGCTGTCTCCATCAATTGCTCTGAGGCCCCATAATTCTTGGAGGTGGATGGATTGTAAGGAGTCATGTACAGACAGAGCCAGGAAAAGACAAGTAAGATCAACTTACATCAAAGAAAGCCTTGTCACTCGTGTGCTTTGGGGCTCCCATGCTTGGGCCAGCAGGGATGACCATTTCTACTTCAGCCAGATCGATGTGGCCTTTACAGTTTGTGTCCTCACCGGAGTCATAGTATCGCAACTGGAACCAAAAGGATACAGATGGGATATAAGAGACACAAAAAGGGAAAATGGCATGGCTTTTCAAAATGTATTTGGAGACCTTCGTCTGTATCTTGCTAACCTATGCCTGAAAGATTAAACAAGAAAATAAAAGCACTGCTCTCTTCTTGGTGGCTGACAGAAAGGAGGAAAAAGACATTTTTTTTTGAAATTTGAATGCGTAAAAATATTACATATTAAAAAAATTAAATGTTAACTAACAATTGTAAAAAATATATGTAACATATAAAAAAGAGGTTGTTTAGAATATGTACAGAATTCCTAGAAATCGATAAGAAAAAGATAAACAATCTAGTAGAAAAATGATAAAAAAAATCTCAACGGGGCGCTTGGGTGGCTCGGTGGGTTGAAGCCTCTGCCTTTGGCTCGGGTCATGATCTCAGGGTCCTGGGATCGAGCCCCGTATCGGGCTCTCTGCTCGACGGGGAGCCTGCTTCCCCCTCTCTCTCTCCCTATTTGTGATCTCTCTCTCTGTGTCTGTCAAAAAAAAAAAAAAAAAAATCTCAACAGGCAAGTCATAGAAGAAATACAAATGACCTATAAACATTTGACAAGTGAGCAATCTCGCTGATGAAGGCAAGGTGATGGAATCAGTAAGATTTCACTTAGATTAAGAAATATTAAAAATGGCGGATAATATTCAGGTTGAATGTAGGGCACTAAGTATTCTCAAACATTGTTAGTGGGGATATAATTTGTTAGAAACCTTTTGGACTACAATTTGGCAACAGCAACTAAAATTTAAAATGTTTATGCCTATTGATACATCCTTCTCGCCTCGGCAGAAACACTCCCACGAGCATGCAGAGGCACAGAGAAAGGTTTCCCTCAGCACTACTTTTATTAGCTAAAAACGCAAAAGATGTATCTGTTTTTCAATGGGGTGTTTGTTAATTAAATGATGGTTGGTTAATTATATCAATAATATGGAATACTATAACTTTTCAAAAATGATGAGGATCTTTATGAACTGATAGGAAAATATGTTCAAAGTATATTATATATAAATATAAGTTGCCAGATAGCATGTAGATAGAAAATGATTTTTGAAAAACACAATAAATAGCTCAACATTTGATTAAGTGTTTATGATGTGCCAGGACTGGGTATCACTCTCTACCTACCTAAGTCTGGATTTCACTCTCTAACTCACACAGTAGGGAAGTATCTGGTGCCTCTGTTACTGCGGCTCTGGCCTCACACTTCCCCCTGTCTCTCCAGTCATGGGTAGAAGGTATGGGTAGAAGTGGGTCGGAAATGGAAAACGGTATACTTTTCATGTTAAAGAAATCCAAAAGTTGGTAAGAATGCAAGTATAATTTGGTGTAATTATAAATTATAGAAAAATTGTGACATTGTCCTATGTTATTTTTATTTATTCATTTATTAAAAAGATTTTATTTATTTACTGGTCAGAAAGAAAGAGAGAGAGCACAAGTAGGCAGAGAGGCAGGCAGAGGCAGAGAGAGAAGTAGGCTTCCGGCTGAGCAAGGAACCCAATTCGGGACTCGATCCCAGGACCCTGGGATCATGACCTGAGCTGAAGGCAGCTGCTTAACTGACTGAGCCACCCAGGTGTCCCTGTCCTATGTTATATTTAGTGGTTTAATGGAACTTGTTTCCACAGTGTATTCTTTATGATTTCAGAGACATTGTTATTTTAAAGTACAACCCCCCCAAGGACTTCCATTGCATATTTGTAAATAAATTCTCTATATTTTCCCACAAAGGCTCTGTAACTTTCATGAAATGCCCTGAGCAGAGGGAAATGTAGTCCCTACCTAAGATCTTTATGTGAAAACGGTCTTCTAGGTGTAGGTCCTACCAGAACACTGTATAGGGGTACCAGTGTGTATCTTTCTCAACAGACTTTTATTTTTTATTTTATTTTATTTTTAAAGTTTTTTTTTTTATTTTAGATTTTATTTATTTGAGAGACAGAGAAAGTGAGAGAGAACATGAGAGGAGAGAAGGTTAGAGGAAGAAGCAGACTCCCCGTGAAGCTGGGAGCCTGATGGGGACTCGATCCTGGAACTCAAGGATCGTGACCTGAGCTGAAGGCAGTTGCTCAACCAACTGAGCCACCCAGGCGCCCTTTTATTTTTTATTTTATCTTATCTTATCTTATCTTAAAGTAGGCCGTGTGTCCAGTGTGGAGCTCAACGTGGGGCTTAAAATCACAACCCTGAGATAAAGACCTGAGCTGAGATCAAGAGCTGGATGCTTAACTAAGTCACCCAAGTGCCCCTCAACAGACTCCATCTTAGAGATGAATGTGTTGAGAATCAAAGTGTGTACTCTTCCTCCAGGCTGACTGGTTAGTTCCAAAGTAGAGTGAGGCCAAAGTCTAGCCTAGAGAGAAGTGATTTCTGTAGGCTTTGACTGTATTATTACCTGATGTTTTGTTACATCCAACACAAACCAACGGGGCTTCCAACCTTTCAGCAGAGCCCCTCTTTTATAAAGTGTTCCCTCGAAGGACCTAGAAGAAATGATGACAGGGTAGTTAATTTTGGTTTTTCACTTAAAAAGTGCTGTCAAGGGGATGTCTGTTGTTTTTGTCAAGCCTCTTTTTCCCTCAGATGGTCCAAAAAAGGCCCAACAGAATTCTCCCCAGAATCTTTTTTACTAGACCTTTGGGGAAAGACAGCCTCTTTCTGCTGGAATTACCAAACTTGTGAGGTTTGGAGCTCTCAGTAGCCATCTTTTGTGCCATGTTGGGAATGATGCAACCCCTAGAGGAAAACAGAGCCAGCAAATGAACAGAAGCCTGAAGACAACTGTGTGAGAAACTGGCACATCCTTGGCCTTCCCAGTGTCTGTGAGTAAATTCCTTTATGCTTAAGCTAGCATGAGCTGAACTTCTGATGTCCGCCACTGAGAAAGTGCTGACTAACACATACTCCCTCAAAGGATCTGACAGGCATGAGATAATAATAACCAGGACTCAACCACAAATCACCATAACCTCTTGACGTTATTTTAGTTGTAATTTTGACTTCTCTTCTTCAAAGAGCCACCCGACACATTTACAACAGAAACAAAGGAAGAATGAAGGCAAATCCATCTCCAGGTTACAGAAGGCTGTCCTGCGCAGGCCCAGCGGCCGGCACGCCCACCTGTTCTCATCATTCTTGGACGCGTACTGGCTGTACAGCGTGGCTGCTCGGCGGTCCACGCCGTTGGACGGGGAGACGCTGGCGCTGTGCTCCTGCCCCGCGCTGCTGTCTGGGGGGTGCAGCAGAGACCTCTTCGGACAAGAGGACAGGTTGGCAGACACAATTCCTGGGGAGCCTGAAGGGTGTCTCTGCGGCTGAATGAGCACCATATTTGATAAAAAAAAAATAAAAAACCCCAAAACCGTAAGAGGATAAATTTGCATTTTAAGTTAAAAAAAAAAAAAGAGCTAGGAAAGCTTAAAATTTTATTGAGCAACTCATCCAGTAAATTCATTTCTAAAAATTTATCTCAAGGAGAAAACTGAGTAACTCGAGGAGCACTACATAAAATATACATACAAAGATGTTTATCCTGGAGTTCTTTATAATAGTAAAAAACCAGAAACAACGTAAATGTCCATCGTTAAGGGACTGGTTAAAAAAAAATGGTATTTCCGGGGTGTCTGGGTGGCTCAGTGGGTTAAAGCCTCTGCCTTCCGCTCAGGTCATGATCTCAGGGTCCTGGGATCGAGCCCCGCATCCGGCTCTCTGCTCGGCAGAGAGCCTGCTTCTCCCTCTCTCTCTGCCTGCCTCTCTGCCTACTTGTGATCTCTGTCAAATAAATAAATAAAATCTTAAAAAAAAATGGTATTTCCATACAATGGAATTCTAGACAGCCAATAGAACTGCCGTGCTGACTTACATATAGTGACAAATGGAAGGTCATGTATGCCTCACATATATTTTTTAAAGATCTTATTTATTTATTTGTCAGAGAGAGAGCATAAGGGGAGTGGCAGAGGGTGAGGGAGAAACAGACTCCCTGCTGAGCAGGGAGCCCCATGTGGGACTACAGCCCAGGATGCTGGGATCATGACCTGAGCTGAAGGCAGACGCTTACTGACTGAGCCACCCAGGAGCCCCAGAAAGCTGGTTTTGAAACAGTATGCGTAGTAAAACCCTTTTGTATGTGTGTTTAGAATGATACAACAAGTTTGACAGCTTGTGATTTATTTCTAGGCTATAAATTGCAGGTGATTTTTATCCTCTGCCTATAACTGTGTATTATCTTACTTAAAAGAATAAATATATCTCACTCTCAAAATCAGAAAAAATATCATAAATGGTTTTATTCTTCTGAGAATCAAAGCAGACACCACCCGCCTGTGGCCTGTCTGACAACAGTTCCCTGAATTGCCATCTGAAGGCAAGAGCAAGTGCCTGGAGGACCCCTTCTCAGCATGCCACAGAAGGCATGCTGTGTCCCCCTTCTTGTCCCTCTGTGACATGTGAAGTCCTCTTCAGAATGCCCACAGCTGTCCTGACCTCCCTCCCGTTGTGTCTGGAGCCAGCCTGGTGTAGATTTGATGGTGGCTGTATTGAGTACGTGGTGTGGGATCCCTGTGCCTGTCCCCTCGCAGGTGAGCAGGGACACCCCCCCCCCCCCCCGTGGGCTGCGGAGGGCCGTAAAGTATGGGTGGGGCTCAGCGTGGACTCTTGCACCTGTGACACGCCTGATAAAAGTTGAAGTCAAAAGCAGAAGAGGGGGTGTGAAAAAGAGAAAACAGCGTGTGTGTTTTTAAAATATTGTTATGATAAAAAAATATTGTTATGATAAATGTTTCTTAATTCAGAAACAGAAAAGGGAGTATGAGCAACAGAAGGTAGCATAATTTGTCTTTTAAAAATATTTTGTTTTCTCTGGCTATTTCTCTGAAGGAAAGATGGTCCTGGTGTTCCCTTCCCCACTCCTGTGGTAGAAAATCAGCTGAAACCACAGAGGCCCAGATAGAAAAGAACCCAGCAATTTTCCCTGGATGCGGGGCCCTGAAACACAAGTCTTATGTCACTGTGGTAAAGTGAGACACTCAGGAAGTATTCAGTCACTTGGAGCCTTCCGCCCTGGACCTCCAGGGCATGACTCCTCCCTCTGGCCATAAGCCCGCCTGGGTTACCTGTGGCAGCGGGCCCCACGTGACTGAGCACCCTCAGAAAGCTCACAAGCAGCTCCTCACAGGACTTTAGCAACTCACACGGTCTGCTCTGGGTTCTTCCTTAAGGTCCACTGTTACTCTTTCCCACAGCTGCTGCCACTTCTCAGGGGTTTGGTTCAATTTATGCTCCAATTTTTCAATTTCCTGTGAAGTAATTAAAAGGAGATTTCTTAACAGATGTTAAGTATTTCATTGAAATCAGAATGTGCCCCAGAGCCAAATCTCCTCTGTACTGGGCCCGATGAACATCACGGCCAGAAGGTAGTGAAAGCCGGTGGGCCAGAGTGGTGGGAGCTCTAGCTGGTGTGATGTACTGTGGCAAAGGTGATTTATTAGGATCTGGAATCAGTCCTTTTTGGACAGAACAGCTTAAAAAAGGAGAAAATATGACCAAATACCCTCACCTCTGGCCACCCCACAGGAAATCTGATGGAAAGGTTAAGCCGAAGGAAAAGGTTAAGCCCTGGGCTGGTGTCCGAAACCTAACAGCTGGGTGGAGGTCTATTCTTGACAGAGGAACCCCCACCTCTGATGATTTAAAACCAGATGTGGAAAGAATGAACCAAGAAGTGCCCAAGGAACGGAATTTCCTTCGGAGACGGATGCTGGGGAGCAGAGCAGCGGCCCTGTGACAGCACCTTCCCGGCAGCCCACGTATGTCCCCCAGTCACAAGAAGGGACGAAGACTCTTCAGGAACTGTTTGGCCCAGATCAGGGCTCAGACCCTTTCCTCGAGGCTGCTGCTCTCATCAGGGTGGCTACTGCTGGGGCTATTTCACTCCAGAATATTCCCTGGAGAAGACGGTTGGCAGAACGCCCATCAGGCCATCAACTGCCCACACTTCTGACCAGAGGAAGCAAAGCACCCACAAAAGCCATAACCCAGGACTGACTCAGGCTGCTGGGCAGCTAAAACAGCTGGGAAGCTGCAAATTGCTCCATTTGCTTGATTGCTTCCTCATAATGCTGGAAAACTTACTTTTTTTTGACTCTTTTCCAGTAGTTGAGCCTGATCCCCTGCTGCTGCTGGGGAGCAAATTCGGTTTCCTCCCCCTCCTGGTGTGCCACGTACAACACTGGCCCAGAGTGAGGAGAGCCATGTCTAAAAGTTTGAGAACCAGTTTTAACTTCGCCTGGTTCCTGAGGCCTCGGGTGCCCTACGTGCATGTCTCCATAGGCCTGACTTACACAGAAGAGGCTGGTGAGTGCATCGGGCTGAGCACAGCTGATGTCATCATAGCACGGCCACACCGTTCTCCTTTGGCTCTGGGGCCCAGTTCCTCCGGCCACTTCAGAGTCCTCGCAGGGGAACTGCTTGGGGGTCAGCATCATCCAGTCATATGAAGGCCCTGTGGAAAGGGTTTCTTCTATGTAGTAATCCCACTTCTTGAGGCTGGAGACATTTACATTGGGCTTCAGGGCCTGTTCAAAGAGAATTCTGAAATATAGTTTCATCTTGACCTCAAAGTACCTCAGGTTCACAGGCAGGCCGGCCCCTAACATCTGCAAGCTCAGGACAAGAGCATGAATGGATGTTCAAATACTGTATGTCTAAATATTTAAATGTTATACATCAAGATGAACTATTAAATAAAATATGTCTCTCCTCCTGCATCGATAAATAGAACTTCCTAATGATCAGATCAGGCTCAAAATGAGAGAGCTTGGACTCCTTGGAATGCTACACCAGAAAGTGGTAGCACTGGAGAAGCTGGGCCCAGTTCCCACTCCTCAGCCCAAGTCCCTGCTCCTGTCACTTTGGCTCTGTCCTATATGCTGAGGGTCTTTTATGAATGTGTACATATAGTCCAGCCCACAGAGCTAAACCCTGTCTACTCCCTGCCCAACAGTACTTCTTAGGCACGCTTGGGGCTAAGGGGCACGTGCACTGGCTTGGGAGACAGACTGGAAGTAGTCTCGTTAGTGACTTGGATTTGGGTAAGACATTTTGGGGTAACGGAGCATGGTTTAGATAAAGAAGGAGTAGCTAAGCACAAAAGATTGGTTGTGCTCTGCATCTTATGAGGAAGGGGTTGCTGGAGAAAGGCCAGAGTGGGGTCCTGCTGTACGGATCCAAGGACAGGGGCCTTCTTGCCGCTGAGGAAGATGGTGGTACTGCTCATCACACCAGTCTGTCCCATTCCAGAGCTCACTTCATGCCGACGTGTATCACAGAGCATGGTTGCCCCTGAGATGTCATGGTTCTTGGGCTGGGCTCCAAACACCCCTGCTTTCCAAAAAGGGTTCTTCCGTGGCTTTGGTATAAATGGACTTAAAGAAATCTTTCCCAAAGTATTTTAGCTTTTTTTTTCAGCTTAGATAACCAGTTGAAGTTTCAAATTCTGTTTGGTCTTTCATCCCATGGAAATCTGCCTTCCTTTGACTTTCTTTAAGTTACCCTTTCTAGATTTGGGGGTCCAGCTCCTAATTTTTTGTGGTCAAGAATATGAAGAACAGTTTTTATTCCATCATAACCCTAACCCATGGTTTATCAAACTTTTGAATAGTTTCTGGTATTTTCAATAGCTGCCTAGTCCAATGTTTATAAAAAGCTTCACGACAGCTTATATATACTTAAAAGTAAGGAAAACTTTAACACTAAATATTCAGAAAATGAAAAATAAATACTTTCTTACTGTACCTCTATTTCCACTGGTGAATATAAATAATTAAAGAAAATGGGACTCCTCTTGTGCATTCTATCAATACACTCCCAAATACAAATTCCTTTTTTGGCATGCTTGTCTCCTTTATCATCAAACAAAGTTCCTGTAAATACAAAAAAAAAAAAAAAATCAATAAACAAAAGTCAAATAAATCAACAGTTTGCCTAAAACTATGATGCATTTAGCAGATGAAAAGTGATTTCTATCTTATGGCTCTCAAAACAGAAATATATGTGCAGAAACCTTAGGAGGTCACTGCAAAGCTAACGATAGGAATGAACTTACCACTATAGGGAAACAAACCCAAATGGAAGAAAAACATCTGATAAGGTTTTCTCAAGTATTTAGCAGTACATCATGACCTTCTTCTAATCCACATCCTACATCTATATCTAGATTCACAGAGCTCCATGCCAGGAGTCATTCTACACATTTTTCAGGAGAAAAGGGAAGGACTCTGAGTTGATGTGATGAAGTTCAGTTAAAAACATAATTTTAGGTTTCTTTTTCCAGTCATCAGCTGTTCATTATGAAGCCATTTAAAGTTTCTTCTTGTTTAAGAAGTTTATATATACTGCAAATCATGGTCATGGAGACTTTGGATGATAGAAGGGTGTGGTCTGTATCTTTGGGTGGCTTAACCCAGAAACCAAATGTAGAGGGTATGCTTCAGGCTTTTTCTGATCTTATCCTTGTACTTATCAAACCATCAATCTGCCACTCATATGCACTCACTTTGGTTTTAACAGAGAAGATGTGTTAAGGGTGAGGAAGGAGGGTATTTTTTCAAAGGGCTACGAAGGGTGCCTCTCTTAGCAGTGCTTTCTTGCGTTGAAAGAAATGACATTGTCAAAAGTCAACAAGCATTTTACCAGTTGATCAGAAAAGAATGTTTCAAGCCCAAGGCTGCACAAAATCCTACAAGAGCCCCCAAGACTAATTACTGTTTCTTGTCTTCTACCTGCAGAGCCCAGTGTGGTAGTTCTCAACTCTGGCCACACATCAGAAAAATCAAGGGCTTAAAAAAATCCCAGTGCTTCGGACCACTTAAATTAGAATCTCTGAGGATAGGTCCCAGATACTAGTCATTTTAAGTGACTCCAAAGTCACTCCAAGTGACTCCAATGTCCAATGTAATCAGTTCTCCTTATTGTCTTTCCAACACATAGTGCTTAAGAAATTACTTTCTGATTATGACATGTGGAATGACAATTCTATGAGTCAACAAAGGTCTGGAGTATAAATAAGAACCAGTGCTGTCTTCTCCTTTACCAAAAATATGAAATATCCTACTAGACCATTTAATAGCATACACCAGAACTGCAACATTTTCAGATTTCATATTTTAAGCTGAGAACATCAGTAAATATTTTCAGCCACTAGAAGAGTTCTCTTTATGAATATCCAGGTACATATATTAAAAATAGCTATTTTTTTTCTTTACTGTCTTCTTAACAAGATTCAGTGTATTATCCCTTCCCTTCACCCTATAACAACAATGAAAGTTAAGAATGTAAAATCCCTGTGGGGAATGTTTTCACAACGGCTGACTTTCAAAATCTACTCTTTACAAGTATTACTACTATTAAAAATTATAATATCATGGGGATATCTAAAAATTCAATGAGTGATTATTAAAAGCTAGAAACTGTGCTAAGAAATTTATAAATATTTCCTCATGTTATTATCATGGCCAAAGGGGTAAGTGTTATTATTGTCATCATTTTTAGAGATGAGGACGCCGAGGAAACTCAGAAAGGCACCTACCTTGTCCAAAGTTCTCAGCTGGAACTGGGACTGTTGGAATTGAACCCTGGTCTATTTGCTCTGGAGCCCTTGGCCTTTCCTGCTATTCACACTGCCTCCAAGGGCAGGCACTTTCCCTACCAGAATGCGTGTACCAGGGATGGAAAAACTAAGTCAAATGTTCTCCTTAAACAGTGATATCACTTTGAGATGCTAAAATAGTAAGCAGATTTCACTTTTCTATGATGCTAAAGGGATGACCGCTTGCAGCCCCTAAGAGTTAGCACAGCACACAATCGGAGAATGTGGGCGCTCATTCATATCTATTCTACTTTCATAGTTCAGGGTAAAACCCTAAAATGGCCTTGCCACACTTGAAGGTAGTATGTTATTAGAGTTTTTAATTAAAAACACACAAAACTAATAAAAAAGATGGAACAAGAGAGTCCAAACACATACCATGCTCTAATCTTTCATAGTCTGAATCCAGGAGAAATGTTTTAAAGCGATTAGACACATAGTGGAAAGCCAAGAACTTTAAGTAATAGAGATTGAATTCAAACTCTGTTGGATATTGGTTGTGAACCTGAAACACACAAGACAAAGAAAAGAGTAAAAATCAAACTTAACAAAAACTGGATGCCATGCCACTGAATGGGGACCTGAAATATGTGGGAGACCGTGTGGTCAATCAACTGAACCCTACCACGAGTGGAGATGGGAAGGGAACCAGGCTTTCTGAGTGCCTACTACATGCCAGACACCGTGCTAGGGGTTTTTCTAAACATAATTTCATTTAATCTCCATAACAACATTACAAGATAGGCATTATTCTTTCCTGGCTTGACTGAGATATGACTGACATATAACATGGTCAATTTAAAGTATACAACGTGGTGACTGGGTACACATTATCTGTTATGAAATGATTACCACAATAGGATTAGTTAATGCCTCTATCCCCTCATACAATTAGCTTCTTCTTAGTGAGAACATTTAAGATCCAGTCTCTTAGCAACTTCCAAGTAAATAATACAGAATTGTTAACTACAGTCATTAGGCTGTACATCGGGTTCCCAGAACTTACTCCTCTCCTAACTAGAAATTTGTATCCCTTGACCAGTTTCTCCACATTTCCTCTAACCCCCAGCCTCTGGCAACCACCATTCTACTGTCTCCATGAGTTTGGCTTTTTTAGATTCCACATATAAATGAGATCATACTGAATTTATTCTTCTCTGAATTATTTCACTTAGTATAATGCCCTCAAGGTCCAGCCACGTTGTTGTAAATGGCAAGATTTCCTTTTTTGTTTCCCCTCATGGCTGAATAATATTCCATTATTTAGATATATAATATTTTCTTCATCCATTCATCTGTAGATGGATACTTAGTTTGGCTAGTGTGAATAATGTTGCACTGAATACAGGAGTACAGCTATCTCCTTGAAATACCAATTCACTCCCTTGGATAAGTACCCAGAAGTGGGATTGCTAGATCTAAGGTCATTCCGTTTTCAGTTTTTTGAGGAACTACTTTTCCACAGTGGATACACTAATCTATATTCCCACCAACTATGCACAAGAGCTCCTTTTACTCTGTATCTTGCCAACACTTGTTACCTCTTGTCTTCATGATACTAGCCATCCTAATAACTGTGTGGTGATATCTCATTGTGGTTTTGATTATGCATTTCCCTGATATTAATGAGGTTGAACACCTTCTCATAATACTCATTGGCTGTCTGTATGCCTTCTTCGGAAAAATTCCTATTCAGATCCTCTGAAGATAAGCATTACAATTCCCACATTCCCCTCGTTTAGAAACAATGAAGCTGAGGATGAGTAAGATTAAGTAATTTCCCAAGGTCATTTGACAGTAACCAGTGAGACCAAATTTGAACCAAGGCTTGTGCCTCATTCACTGCTTTATACTGTGCTAGGTACTTGACAGACATACCTTACCATAAGTCATAACTTGCTTTTCAGGCACTTGTGGTATATAATAGTGTGTAATAAAACAAGAAGAATTGTACAGAGAAGTTCGGCAGTGAAAGGAATGAGAAGAGGAGGTGGTGGTTTAGAGGACAGCAAGAGATCTTTTCTGGACAAAAAAAATATATATATATGGCTGTCTGAAGACAATGCAGGAGAAGCCAGCAGAGAGAGAATAAATAATGGCAAAAGATCTGATAACTAAGAGAGCAAGGCCCGGGAAAGCACGAATGAGTGAGGCTAAGCGCTCAGATATAGGGAATAGCTTTGGAAATGAGGAGGGATAGAAGAGTACATTAGAAGAAAGAGATGTTCACGTGCCAAGGAAAGGAGGAAGAGCTTATGCCTTTTAACTTAATTTATTATCATTAAGTTAGGCAGTGAGGTCACGGATGTAGGAAGAAGGATGAAGGCATGATATGGGAGAGAGGGAGCAAGACAGCTTGGAATGGTCACTGAGCTATATATAGCATACTTTAGACAAACTGTATGCAGACTCTGTGGAGCCATCTTATGTTCGCAGAAGGTAGGCTGATGACCTTGTGACACGACACTCCACCTTGCAATCTCACCTCTATATTGCTCAATCTCTCATGACCATTTGAAAATTTTGTTTGGTTGAGATAAGTTCCAATCATAATTATATTTGCTTAAAAGCTGTTTCAAATGAACACGTTAGGCAGGCTGTCTAGAGGCCAACTTTTCTCTCCATGTTTAATTTGGCAATGTAGGCCCACATTTGGTCAGCCAAAGTGAGCAGGCATGTGTGTAATATGTTGATGTTATAGCCTAATAGATCAGTGAGAATTTAAAGTCATGAACTGGGTATCACTGATTTATCAAAGTTTATCATCTGGATAGAAACCTAGTTTTCTGTGATTAAAGGTTTTTTCCCCCCTACAACACTTTCTTATTGGCTTTTTTTTTTTTTAAAGATTATATTTATTTATTTGAGATAGAGACATTGAGAGAGAGCATGAGAGGGAAGAAGGTCAGAGGGAGAAGCAGACTCTCCGTAGAGCTGGGAGCTGGACGTGGGACTCGATCCCAGGACTCGGGGATCATGACCTGAGCCGAAGGCAGTTGCTTAACCAACTGAGCCACCCAGGCACCCCTCTTATTGGCTTTTTAAATGAACTGAAATTTTAGCTCATAAGTAATAAAAGATCAAATGGATTTTAGGAAAACATATTAAAAGAGAGTGACTTTCATTTGATGGGGTTGTATATTGCAGAGCTGCTTCCCTGCTCTCAGCCACTCCTGTTGCATCAGATCCCCACAAAACGGGAGAACTTCCCATGGGACAACTGTGACATGGTCCTGAATAGCCCGGTCGTGTGCCCTATCCCAGGATTTTAGAACTGCACGCTCTTTAGTCCGAGCTCCTGGTTCGGAATCAATGGCATCACCCCAATAGCCAGTGTGCACATGATAGAGAGGGGGTGACTCAGATTGTGGGTGGTAGGACAGAAGGGGACAGGCCCAGGATGGAACTTGGTTCTTTTCCATCTGAGAGTCTCAGGGAGGAGAAATCTGCAATGTGCTCAAGGAGAGTGAGCTCCAAGAACAACTTTGCCTCAACATACGTTGGAATAAACCTTGTTAGTCACAGGGGAAGAAGAGTTTAGGGCTATTTCAATGGGCCCAGTCCATAACAGGTTCTAAAAACTTAAAAAAAAACCCTTTTATTAAAAACAAAGCTCCAAATAACAAAACTGTTCTCTCAATGACTACTCTCCATAGAAACCACTGCCTGATACATATCTGTATCTTTCCTCGATTATTCTGATACTTAATGTGCTAAAGTATGTGATTTTGAAGACCCATTTACGAAGTAAAGTAGAATAGAAATGATAATGAATATGACCTTAAGTTGAACTTACAGGCATTTCAGGGAGACCATATGCTAGGACTAGAAGCAAAACTCCTCTACAAGTGGAAAAATATTTTCATAGCCCACTGTACTGAGTGACTGGCCTCACCACACATCCTGGACCCTACAATTATGTTAGAAAGGTTAGATACTTCTCAAGGCCACTGGCATTCACCCTGCTTGAACTGGAATTGGTGCTTAGAAAGCATCACAGTGTCAGTGCTTGTGGGCACTGTGTGTGTGTCTGTGTGTTTGTGTGCCACAAGGGCACCTGCTGGTACTAACTGTTTTAGGTCAAAGAACAATCTGCCCCGAAACTGGGGTTAATTATCAGGTCTTTTGGAAGTAGAAGAGAAGATATAAAGCATAAAAAAAAAAAAATTCTTTAGCCACAGTTTAAGAAACAAGCACGTGAGGATTTCTTCCATTAAAAAAAAATCAGATTGGGCGCCTGGGTGGCGCAGTTGGTTAAGCAACTGCCTTCGGCTCGGGTCATGATCCCGGAGTCCCAGGATCGAGTCCCACGTCGGGCTCCCAGCTCCATGGGGAGTCCGCTTCTCACTCTGACCTTCTCCCTCCTCATGCTCTCTCTCACTCTCTCTCTTTCCAAATAAATAAATAAATAATCTTTTAAAAAAAAAAATCAGTTTGACGTGAATGCTGGATTGATGAATACATTGAAAGCCACATTTGGAATCTGACATTAAGAAACATGGGAAAAATATCTATTTAGATCCTCTGCTCATTTTTTTTTAATCACTGAGTTGTAGGAGTTCTTTATATATTGTGGGTATGAACCCTCTTATCAGATAGATGAGTCGCAAATATCATCTCCCATTCAACAGGTTGCCCTCTCATTTTGATGTTTCCTTCACTGTGCAGAAGCTTTTTGGTCTGATGTAGTCCTACTTGTTTATTTTTGCTTTTGCTTCTCTCGCCTTTGGAGTCTTCTAGGAATTTTATAGTTTTGGATCTTACATTCAAGTCTTTAATCCATTTTGAGTTAATTTTTGTGTATAGTGTAAGATAGTAGTCTAGTCTAGTTTCATTCTTTTGCATGTAGCTGTCCAGTTTTTCTATTTGTTGAAGATTGTCCTTCCTCCATTTTATGTTCTTGGCTCCTTTGTTGTAAATTAATTGTCCATATATGTGTGGGTTTATTTCTGGGCTCTCAATTCTGTTTTCTGAAATGTCTTCTTACCACAATGAGAAACAAAGACCTGATTGCATTTGCATGACAAAATATGTTGCTTAGATCTCCAGTAAAAAAGAAAAATTATACTTTCTCCATTTAGTTCTATCTCCCAGTGACTCAGGTTATTCATTGGCTTCTTTTTCTCCTTAGCAATGGGACACCTAGATTCTTCTGCTATAAAATACCACAGTGGTCTCCAAAAAAGCACAATCCACATGCTTCCTTCCCCTTCTGTTATTATTATTTTTTAAGTTTTAATTTTTAATCTTCATTTTATTTTTTTTGAAAGCTTTATTTGTTTTTGCATGCATGTGCATGTGTGTGTGTGAGAGAGGGAGAGAAAACAAGTGAGTATGCACTCACAGGAGCAGAGGTAGTGGGGGTTGTGGGGCAGGGGCAGATGGAAAGGAAGTAGACTTCCTGGTGAATAGGGAGTCCGATGTGGGGCTCAATCCCAGGACCCTGGGATCATGACCTGAGTCAAAGGCAGATGCTTAACGACTGAGTCACCCAGGCGCCCCATCTCCCTATGTTTTCTTTTAGAAATTGTATAATGTTAAGTCTTACATTTAGGTCTATGATCCCTTTTGAATTACCTTTCATATTGGTGCTAGCTTTGGATCAAAGTTGTTTTTTTGTTTTTTGTTGCTTTTTTTTTTTTTTGCATCTGGAAATCCAATTGTTTAGCACTATTTGTTGAAAAGACTACCCTTTATCGATGGCTTTTGCACCTTCATGGAAAATCAGTTTTCCACAAATTACACATAGTGTGGGACTATTTCTGGACTCTATTCTGTTCCATTGACCTATCTTTACACCAATTATCACACAATCTTGATTGTGATAATTCTGTAGCTTTATAATAAAATCAGATAGTGCTAGTCTTCCAATTTTTGTTCTTTTTCAAAGTTGTTTTGGCTATCCTAGATGCGTTGCATTTCCATATGGATTTTAGAATGAACTTGCCAATTTCTACAATATAGCCCCTGGGAGTTTGATTGTGATTGCACTGAATCTCTAGATCAATTTGGGGGTAATATTTCAACAATATCGAATCCTCTGATCCATAAACAAGAGGTATTTCTTGATATTTAGGCCTTTACTTTCTCTCAGTAATGTTTTGTAGTTTTCAGTGTCTAGGCTTTTAACATATTTTGTTAGATTTCTTTCATGTCTTTTTGATACTATGTAAAGAGTAATTTTTACATTTTAATTTTCCAATATTCCATTGTTAGTATGTGGAAATACTAGTGATTTCTGAATATTGATCAGGTATCCTGTAGCCTTGCTAAATTCACTTATTCTAGTAATTTTTTGTAGATTCCACAGACAAGCATGTTGTGTGTGAATAAAGATAATTTCACTTCTTTTCTAATGTGGATGTCTTTACTATATTATTTTCTTGCCTTATTGCATGTCTAAGACCTTAATTTAGTACAATGTTGAATAGAAGTGGTGAAGTAGACATCCATATCTTGTTCCTGATCTTAGAGGAAAAGCATTTAGTCTTTCACTATTAAGTATGATTTTTTTTAGGTTCTTAAAAAATAGATACTATTTAGAGTTTGAGGAAGTTCTATTCCTAGTTTTCTGAACATTTTTACAAGGAATGGACGTTATATTTTCTCAAACGGTTTTTTGCATCTATTCGGATGACCATATAGTTTTTCTTTTTTAAAAAGTTTCTTAATGGTGAATTATTTTGATTGATTTTGAATTTGTAACTAACTGTGCATTCCTGGGATAAATGCCACTTCACCATGGTATATTATCTCTTAAGGGTATTGTTGTATTTGATTTGCTAAAATTCTGTTTAGAAAATTTGAATGTGTGGTCATTACAGATACTGGCCTATAGTTTTCTTTTGTTGGCTTTGGCAAGCCAGGGTAATGCTGGTCTCATAAACTGAGGTGAGAAGTATTTCCTTTGCTTCAATTTTCTGGAAGAGTTTTTATAGAATTGCTATCATTTCTTCCTTAAATACGGCAGAATTAACCAGTGAAGCTACATGGATCTGAAGTTTTCAGTGTGGAAAGATTTTAAATACAATTTTAATTTCCTTAATAGACACAGGCTTATTCAAATTATGTATTTCTTCCTGAGTGTGAGGTGTGTCTTTCAAGGAATTTGTGTTAATCTTATTGGTGCAAAATTGTTCATAATATTCCCTATGGTCCTTTTAATATTTGTAGAATCTGTAGTGATGTCATCTTTCTCATTTCTAATATTGGTATTTTATGTCTTTCTTTGATCAGTCTGACTAGAAGTTTATCAATTCTATTGATCTTTTCAAAGAACAGCATTTGGTTTCATTATTTTTCTTTACTGTTGGCCACGAGATTTTTGAGGCCTAAATACAAATCTGCTTCAAATAAATTTAACCTTATTTTATTATGTAGAATTGGAAATGATAGGCATCTCAGCCTATAAATTAATTCTATATGAGCATTTCCCCAAATATGTTGATGAGTAGAGTTTTAGGCCTTTCTCAGGCATCATCTGGATCCTGTTGTCCAAAATAATTTTATATTTGTCTTGATGTCAGATAAATATATACAGAATCTAAGACAAAGGTATGTGAGGTATTTTAGTTTTGTTTTCCACTAGAGTGAAACCTGCCAATTTCACTTATTTATAAGAAGAGACTCTGAAATGGAATTTGGAAAAACATGAATTTATAGGGTCTTATTTTTTGCCCGTATGTCACTAAGCACTTTATAAAATTTAAAGGCCCATAAAATAAGCTATGATTCAAATCACAGGAAAGATCAACATTTTGGGAATAAAATATAGTAAGTTAACATTGGATTTTGCTTTCAAGAATTAGAAATGGTAAGCTACAAGAGAACCCTATATTGGAAAAACTGTGGGTATGATAGACACACCCTAGAAAAATAGGTAATTAATGTTAGTTTTTATTATTTCAACATAAAGATTTAACAAACATTAACTGTGCAACTTCTACTGTGCCAATCGCTTTACATAGGATTTGTGATCCTTCTGATAGCTATCTATCTATCCATGTATCTATCTAGAAACCAAAGCACAGAGAGGTTAAATAATTTATTAAAGATCAAAAATTAGTAAGTAAGACTAATATGTAAATGCAGATTTATTTTATGGGCTCAAGATACTAAAAACTGAAATGTAAAATCGCTTTGATATAAAACATCTTGGATTATGTCAATTTCTGCCAATTTTCAAAGGAATGGAAAGCAGGCAGATCCCAGAAACTTTTACTATATCATTATACCATTACCTGCAGTTATTTCGCCAGTATTAATGGATACATTTTAGAGTAACCAAACTGTGTGAGGGCAGCTTAGATTCTCACACATGTGCTCACAAGAACAGTTCATATCTTCAAGAGACAAATAGTTTTTCTTTTTGGAATAAGACCTAGCATAGTGCTGGCTTATGGGAACTGCGAGGAGAATCATATCACACAGCCAGACCAGAGCGAGTCAATTTACAACTTGAATAAACATCAAAAGCAAAGTTCTAACTGTTATTTGTTTTTCTCAAGGTAGGAAATAATGAAAAAATTCTAAGAAACACTCAAAGGTTTACTCTAATGTTGCAATAGAGGAGATGCTTTCCTATACTTCGTGTTTTTGTTCATATTATACATATCTGGTCCCCTGGTATTATATTTTAAAAATAAATTTTAGGTAAAAATTTCATTTTGTATTTTGGATGTTTTTCTTTTTGAATTTGGTTCAACTATTTTAAGAAAAGGAAGCATCCTGTAATGATATCATTTGAACTAAGCCAATTTCTTTTAGAAGCAACAAAAAATTTGCCAGATGTTGCTATTATGAAACAGTGATCTAGCATTTATAATTCATCTGACACCTGGACATACTGGCGTAAACAATGGCTTTTTATATGATGAGGCAGTTCTAATTTAAGATCAGTGCTTCATCTGTTTTCTTTGTAACTCTATTAGTACTAATGGACAAGTCTAGGCAAAATTCCATAGACTGCCTTTTGGCATTCAGCATGTTAGAAAAGGTTAATAAGCAGTGAACACATTCCACCTGGGAGTTTCGCTTGCTGCTGCGTAATTTTGCACATTTTTTTTTTTTAATGTTGTTGGGCCTGGCTCTGTTTTTTGCCCCTGAGAGACTGAGGACAGCAGTAATTCGAATTGTCTGGCAAAAGCTGGAGTCATGTAAAGCACTAGTGTTCACTTGAAAGGTATTCAAAGAAGGCGTTTTCTAATGCCTAAAACTAGTATGTAGGGGATGATGAAACACTACCTTATAATTAAGTCAGCAAGAGTCAGAAGCACTATTTGTTAACTACAGTCTTCTATAGTCTTCTGTTTTTGAATGAATAAAACAATCTCTTTTCAGCACAAAGTAATTTGCTTCACCAAAGCTGATACCTATCATAGCCAAGCATCCTTTAAAAATACTGCAATTAAGGTCATATGCTTGCTTTGTCATAACTTGCTTCCACTCAGGTTATTATGTGTGAGGGTACGGAGGCAAAAGAGGGTTTAGGCAAACTTTTAAAAATTCACACTTTAATTAAAAAAATTTTAATGTAAGGGCACCTGGGTGGCTCAGTAAGTTAGGTGTCCAACTCTTGATTTCAGCTCAGGTCATGATTTCAGGGTTATGAGATCGAGCCATGCATCAGGCTCCATGCTCAGTGGGGAGTCTGCTCTCTCTCTCTCTCTCTCTCTCTCTCTCTCACTCTCTCCCCCTCTGCCCCTTCCCCCTGCTCACACACTCTCTCTCCCTCTCTAAAATAAGTAAATCTTTAAAAAAGTCTATAAAAAATTTTAATGTGGTACAACCAGATTTAAATTCATACTAAAGTAGTCTTTAGCCCCTGAACAATATTATTTTCTACAGTTTGTGAAGCATTCACCTACAAATCACTGAGCTGTCACTAAAGCTCAATTTATATAGAATATTTGAATTTTACCTCATTATTTAAAATAAGAAGTTACTAGAAATTAAACATACATCCTAAGATGTTTTATATAATATTACATCTTTTCAGCATCTATTTTAATGTATTCTAAAGACAATAGGAAAATAATTTAAACTTCACTTTTGTTTATATTAAGTTACTTTGTTTATACCACTCAACGGGTACTCACAAAATACAGGTTACTTTCCAATTCTAGACTATTCATACTCCTACCTATCCCCAACAATAAAATATAAGTATTCCATATCAAGTAATTATTATTATACTTGGGGTAGAATGATGTTCTCATTTTCAAGAACAATATGTCTTCTATGAGAACGTCCCATCTCTTACTGATTGTGAGTGGATTCTTTTGCTGACTCTCATATGTTTAGATATGCAGAATTCTGCAAGTTGAACATGGACATTTAACTCATTATTTATTTATTTATTTATATTTTTAAAGATTTTATTTATTTATTTGACAGAGACAGATACAGTGAGAGAGGGAACACAAGCAGGGGCAGAGGGAGAGGGAGAAGCGGGATCTTGTAGGCTGTTGTAAAAATTTTGGTGTTCCTCTGAGATGAGAAGCATTGGAGTATTCTGAGCAGAGGAGTGATATGATCTCATATATATGTATTTTGTTTTGTTTTAAGATTTTATTGACAGAGAAATAGTGCACACAAGCAGGGGGAGCAGCAGGCGGGGGGCGGGGGGGAAGCAGGCTCTCCGCCAAGGAGGGAGCCTGATGCAGGCTTGATCCCAGGACCCTGATCTGAGCCGAAGGCAAACCCTTAACCACTGAGCCACCCAAGTGCCCCATTTAACATATTTAAGCCAAATCAGGCCAAACACACTCAGCCACCTGCAACTTTCCCTTAATTAAAGGAAAGGAATGATTGTAAGGTAAAAAATCTAAAAGGAGGTGGGGAGAATGGGAAGGGACACAGTAGCAGGCCAAGAAAATTCAGTACATTTATGAACGATGGAAAATAGAAGGAAGAATAGCAATAAATGACAGAAGATGAGAAGCTACATTGGAATGCTTGTAGGATTAAAATGACTTGAGAAAGTTAACAACTTGTCCTGTAAACCCAGAAAGGCTTAGGACTCAGAGGCCCAAGAGTGGAGTAACATATATAGGGATGATATGGGAGCGAAAAATGAGGACTAGGTGTAAGTCTATAGAGGAAGTGGTGAGATCTCCAGGGTCCTTTCCTACTCCATGTAGTAATGTGATTGCCTCCTTGAAAGCAAAGGATTAGAAGTTTGTCCTCTGGAAAAACTGAACTTGATGAGCTCTGGACTTGGGAACAGCAGGCACAACTGGGTTAGTGATGAGGCTTGAAACTGAAAATAGCATAAAGAAAAAATCTGCACACTTAAGAGGGATCTCCCTGGACCTATTTCCTGCCCTATTTCTAAAGAGCAGACAGCCAGGATTGTAAGCATTCTCTGGGCACCAGACTGACACATTTTTCTCTGGAGAAACTAGATAGCTGCTCTTTTCTTTTTCTGGAACTCCAGTTAACCGAAATGTAGGACTTACTAATTAAAATTTTGTTTTTCAGATTCATCGATATACAATTTACATATAATAAAATTTCCCTATATTACAGCATATAGGCTGATTGATTAGCTTTGGTCATTTGTGTAATCACCACCACAATTAGGACAGAATAGTTACCTCATCTTAAAAAGTTTGGTCATGCTCCTTCATGGTACCTGACCACTGGTCCCAAGCAATCACTGATCTGTTTTCTGTCACTACAGTTTTGCCTTTTGTATAATTTTCCGTAAATGAAATCATATAGGGTATAGTTGCTTTTATCTGCCTCCCCATACCTCTGCCAGTTATACTGAGAAATAACTGACATACTTCACTGTAAGTTTAACGCAGTCTAGTGCATTTGGTAAGCAATGTAAGGTAATAAGCAAGATAATAAGAAGTGCTTTCATGAAGAACTCATATGCTTTCACCTATCTAGACATGAGAAAAAGATGCTTGCTCCTCTCCCTTGGTCTCAGTTAAATTTTCTGTTTCAGAGGCAATGGACTCCAAATGTCTCCCTCATCTATCTGCCAAAAGGAGTATGAAAGAAAAAGGCTCATATTCAAATATGTAAACAAATACACCATTTGCTGCAAAGATTTAAAATGTAAGCTTAACCTTGTGATCAGCTTCTCCAGATGCTGCTCAGACAGAATTAATTGAAATTATTCAATAGATTTTTTATTTAGGAAGCTCATTAGAGAATAAAAAACAACCACCAGAGTGTGTATATGTGGGGAATGGGGTTGGCGGGGTTGGAAAGTCACTGCTAATGGGTATAGAGTTTCTTTTTGGAGTGGTAACATGTTCTAAAATTGTGGCAATTACACAACTCTGTGAGTATATTAAAAACTACTGATTGTGTATACTTTAAGTAAATGAAAAATTAGGTAGTGAGTTAATAAAGCTGATCAAAAAATTAATAACAAAACAAAACAAAAAACCCATACACCAACTTGGCCTCTTTAGAAGACCCAGTTTCAATTCTGGTTCCTGAAAACATCTCCACCTTTCTTTCCAATAGATACCTGAGGCCAATCTATTTCAAAGAGGCTCACTGTTCTGACAAATACGTTTGACATGCCAGAACCCATTCATTGTTGTGGCGCAGGTGAAACAAAGCTGGAAGTGTCAACCTTGCTTTTCTTAGGCCAATTTAGCAAACCCAGTGCCCTGCAATTCTGGATCAGAATCCAATTCTGATTGAGGCCCCATTAGGAAGTTTTTATCTGATGTGCCTGAGAGGAGGGTAGTAGGGAGCCTAGAGCATTCACATCTCCCCTAATCCCTGCTCCCCCGGGATCTGACCGGATTATATACCCGAGTGTCTGTCTGGTCTCTTGATTAGCCCTGATTAGGTCACTGAGTAGAACCAAGCCAGTCTTCTCAACCTTACAGGCTTGCTTGATTGGGCCCTGATTCTTTCACAAGGATTAGGCTCTACCTTCTGTATCTCTAGGCACAAGATAAGGTCCTCCCAAATTGGGAAGACCACCGGCTGGATATCAGGCCCTGCCATCACCTAGAAATGTTGGCTTTTCTACCATAGATCAAATCTTCCTGGACAACAAACCCAAGTGTGCTCCTCTTCTTGAGAGATGTTAATTTTGGGTGCTGGCTACTTCGCATGGGGACCAGCCCAACAGCCAACTCAGCTATCCAAGTTTCAGAAACCAACAAATTCTTCTCCTTCTCTATTCCCAGGAGTCCACTGCTAAGATTTCAACAAGGCTTATGGCTGCGTCCATCTGAGTCATGACATGAAGATATCTGGCATAGCACTGCAATGCGCGATAGATGCTAGTTCTTTTCTTTCCTTCATATCAAGTTGATTTAAGTTTTCTCTACTTACCTGGTGTACACAGTCTAAGAACTGCAGGAAGACTGGAGTAAAACCACTACCCTGACAGTTGAGGGTCAAGCTGCTCCGCTGATTGAATTTATGGCCAAAAGAGAGCCATTCTTTTTCAACCAACATCCGGAAGCCTTCAAGTGTCCTATAAAAGGGATCACTGAGTAACTGAACCAGGGATGTCACCTAGGGCACAAGCAGGATGGATACTTTATTACTTTCAGTCCTGAAAAAATTTTGTTACTACGATAGATAAAGTCACCTGAGCAGATTTGTTCACTAACTGTCTCAGGACAGCCAATCAAATTAATTCTGCAAACTTTCCAGTAACAATGAAAACTCAAATTCATTTTGGCTACACGTTTTCTTTCTGGGAATGATGATTTTAATCTTTACCTGAACAGTCTGCTGACTGTAGCCCTCTCTTACAGGTTAATTAATAAGGCTAGAGGATCAGTTCAAACCTATTATCTACTTTTTGGCAGGTATAGATTAATGTCTTACCTAGTTTATATTTATACTTTTCTTTTTTCAGTTTGGAGTGGGTAAAGGAAGAGCTTATTCAAAGCCAGGGAAAGGACTGACAAAAGCCAGGAAGGATGGTCCATGTCCTACCCCCTGATCAAGGGCTCCATTTGTATCCTCACATGGCGTGTCTGTCTTGTGGGCGCCTAATGCCCTGGGCCCCGGGTCAAGGCTATGTAGCGCCTAGAAGCTCAGGGCACAGAGCTTTCTGATGGATACTAAGTAGTTTTTAACACAGGTCTTTCTCTATCTGTAAACGCATTAGTCATTATACAAAAGATTCATCTGCAGAATTTAAAAACAACTGAATTTAAATATAAATCTACAACTAAGTATATCAAACTATGTTTTAATAGTTTACTTGTGCAGTGATGTCCCAGCCTTCCTCCAAACAGACCAAAACTGAGGAACCATTCTCAAGTACTTCAGATACAACCACAGCCAGCTGCATTATCCTGTGAAGCTAAGAGATAAGAAAGGAGGCCACAATTAAACCAGGCACTTTCTGAGCACTACGAACAGACAGACCCATTATCAACCTTAGATAATGAAACAAGTTAGGGATAAAGTATTTGGACAAAAGATTCACATAAGTTTTAAATGCTTAAAGTTCTTTGTCAAAATCAAGATGAAACAATGACTTTAAAAGTAGACATGCTTTAGGGGCGCCTGGGTGGCTCAGTGGGTTAAAGCCTCTGCCTTTGGCTCAGGTCATGATCTCAGGGTCCTGGGATCGAGCCCCGCATGGGGCTCCCTGCTCAGCCGGGAGACTGCTTCCCTCTCTCTCTCTGCCTGCCTCTGCCTACTTGTGATCTGTCAAATAAATAAATAAAATCTTAAAAAAAAAAAAAAGTAGACATGCTTTAAAACAATGTGTTCAAATGATAGACAATGAAATAAACTGACCATACCTGACCCCCCAACCCCAGGAGAAGAGCTAGAGAATTACATAGAGTGGAAAAGTCAGAGTCTAAGTGACCCTATCAACACAGTTATTGGACTTAAAATGTGTTTTCCTATGATGTAGTCAGTTCTACTTCAGATACTCTTAATTTTTCTGTAATTAGATAGGAGGATGGTTGCACAACTCTGTGAATATACTAAAAAGCACTGAATTGCACACCTTAAAGGGCTGAATTTTATGACAAATGAATTTTATCTTTTAAAAAAGACACTCTTAAAATAAATAATAAATAAATAAATAAAAAAGACACTCTTGGGGCGCCTGGGTGGATCAGTTGTTAAGCGTGTTGTGTTAAGCGTGTTCCGCTCAGGTTGTGATCCTGGGATCCTGGGGTCCTGGGATTGAGCCCCGCATCAGGCTCCCTGTTCGGCAGGAAGCCTGCTTCTCCCTCTCCCACTCTCCCTGCTTGTGTTCCCTCTCTTGCTGTGTCTTTCTCTGTCAAATAAATAAAAAAATCTTAAAAAATAATAAAAAAAATTTTTAAAAGACACTCTTATCTGTCTACACTGTGTAGTCAATGGGAAGAAAACTTATATTTGTGCTCAGCTTTTTTTTTTAAAGATTTTTTAAAAAATTTATTTATTTGAGATAGAGACAGTGAGAGAGAGCATGACAGGGGAGAAGATCAGAGGGAGAAGCAGACTCCCCATGGAGCTGGGAGCCCGATGTGGGACTCGATCCCAGGACTCTGGGATCATGACCTGAGCCGAAGGCAGTTGCTTAACCAACTGAGCCACCCAGGGGCCCTGTGCTCAGCTTTTTAAGCCAAGTCAATAGACTCAAGTTCCTAATGAACAACTAGGTTGTGAGCAGAGCATAGAGATTCAACACCAATTGTGTATTGTAGTTTAAGACTGTATTTTAAGTATCATTTGATACAATTTGTAGAATGAATCCAACTGTCAACTAATATAAAACAAAATACCTGTGCTCGCCCCTACCCTATATTTTAAACAGAGCTGGGCTACTTTAAACCAGGGAACAAGGCACGTGTCGTCTCCAACACTGGGAAGCTCCTCACTCACTGTTCCTATAACACAGCTATTACCAGGCCTGAATTCTCTTGGGTTTAGCATTTGCTCTGAGTTAACTTTGTAAATGCCAATATCCCAAGTGGGGCAATATTTTCCACTACTTTTCGTCACCAACTTCTCGTATGGATTCACTTTGGAGTAAGAAGCAGAACACAGAATGTACCAGAAATAGATAGGTTGGGTAGTGGGAACAGTTTGGGGCTGGGGCTCATAGCTTAGGGACAGAAAGGAGTTTTGATCAGCTCCTTCTGTGGGTATTCAAAAGTTTTCTGAACAGCCATAATAGATATTAACATATTCTGATCCAGATTTATAGCTAACTGCTTATGTGGCTGGGTTTTTTGTTTTTTGTTTCCAACAGCTTGAGCATCTTGAGAATAGTCACTGCCCTGGGTACTCCCATTATTTCTTGGCTTATGGAAAACAACTCTTTTTCCTCCTTAAGAGAGGTAGGAAGCTTGGAGGCAGATAGGAACAGGGAATTAGAGGGGCTGAGAACTCCCTACAGGGGGCAAAAGGATAATGGGCATAGCATCAGTGGCCTAAAGACAAGGCTGAAGGGTATACTGCAGAGATGCTCTTGGCCAAATGTCTGCATCAGTGTCTAAAATATGCATGTCATAAATACCTCTCCTCTGTGGTTTGGAAGAAATGAGGGTTATGTTGCTGGCATACCTATTTCTCCTTAATTTCTCAATAAAAGTTTAATTAAAAACATCCCAAGCTTGACTGAGCTGAGGAAAGGATATGCAGTTTTTCCTAAACCTTAGGGAGGCTTTAGGGCTTCAATGTGACCTTGGTGGCTGCTCTGAGGGTGAATATAAAATCTAGACACATGGAAAAGGCAGACACACATGGGAGGTGAGAAAGTAAGAGAGAAAGGCTCTCGGAGTCATCTAGAAATCACATTCTGTCCTGATCTTCACTCTGCTGACAGCAGAGCAGGAGTCCTATAAATATTTGTTGATTAAATTTATTACATATAAAAAAATTTCCATCTAACAATAAAGACCTCCTCTTTAGCATCCTATGAAGACCAAGTTTTCAATGATAGAGGGAAGAAAGCCCTTGGATGAAGAATTCTAGACTCATCTTCTAGATCACATGGTTTCCTGGAACTGGAAAGCCTTTATGGAGGGCATACAATAAGGGGAGAGCGTCAGGTGGTAGGAGAACACAATACTTTTTTCCCTCAAATTTCAATTCTGTATGTACAATTGGATCTCTCTTTCCTTGAGTTATAAGATGAGCTGCTCCAGACATTACCTGCGGGAACCACTCGGAGTCTCCCAGGGCTTTCAGGAAAGTCACTTCTGAGTCAGTAGGAATGGTGCTTGGGACACAAGCCCTCATCAATTTTTTAAAACTGGCTTTAACTTGTCGGATGTCATGAAATTCAACAGGAACAAACTCACAATTTAAAGCAAATTCTAACTTGAAGTTCTGTGGGTGAAGATGCAGAGAATTAGGCAAATGAAGTGCTATACGTAAAGAGCACTGTTTTTAACAGGGCAATACTTAATGATGTACAGTTAGTTGAGG
The DNA here is from genome assembly GCA_028533885.1 of Nasua narica. Classification (NCBI taxonomy): domain Eukaryota; kingdom Metazoa; phylum Chordata; class Mammalia; order Carnivora; family Procyonidae; genus Nasua; species Nasua narica. The sequence goes on along the minus strand of CM052815.1, from coordinate 39,937,806 downwards.
CCAAGTAGCTACAGAGGTTGCAGAGGTCAAGAAAGTCAATCTAATGTGTCAGTGTTACTGGAAAGAGCCATTCGGTAAGGTCTTGTGGTTTGACTTGGCTTGCTGTCATTCTGAGAATTTGGAGAGACTACTGGTAGGCTGGAACCTGATGGAATTTATAACACCATACATAAGCCAATTGTAAGGCCATGAACCTGAAAGTCTAAAAAGGAACCAATGACACCTGGACAGCATGATTAATCCAAAACTATAAACTAAGTCTCCCCCTGAGATATACATTGTAATGAAAAGGTAATATACTGTTGAGTTTCCAGAACTCTACAAATTAAAGTTTGTAGAATACACATATTTGTTTCTTATTATGCAAGTAAAACACAGTCATTGCAAAATGAAAAAAAAAAAGTCGAGATAAACATTGAGAAGGAAATAAAAATCACTATCTCACTGCCCTAAGACTACTAACATTGTAGTTATTCTTTTAAAGTTAATAATACAAAATTTTACATAGAGTAAAATTTGAAAGGTTTTATAATCTCTAGCTTTGGGACAATATTTTTTCCACTCAATTTGACACATATATCAATCTCTATTTATTGAATACTTTCATCATTTACATCTTTAATCCATATGAAATTTATTCCACATGAGGTTGTATCTATAATTTAAAAATGCTAAACTGATGGCCCTTTGGTCTATTTTGTTTTGATAACCTAGTTCTAGTTCTGAAGATTTAAAAGTTCTCAATCTTTTCATGCCAAAGAATGAATTAGTTTTCTCACATTCTCTGTGCTTTCTTCACATTCGGACAAAATTACTCTGTTGTATTATTTGCCTTTCTAAGAGTAAATCTGCTTTCTGGAGATTGGGTGTGTAACGGTGTGAATGTACATAACAATCCTGAACTGTACACATTAATATGGTAAATTTATGTTATTTGTATTTTATCACAATTAAAAAAAAACTGTTGCCAAGGACTTATGCATACAGTCTGTTCAACATTTTATACTACTTATTTTAGAGTATTTTTAAAAAAGTATATTAAAGTTTTAAACTAAAAAGCAAAAACTCCTAATTCTTTTTTTAATAGCATTTCTAATATGTATTAAGAAAAAAAGTTTCAAGAAAAAAGGTCCTTTGTCTTAATAAATCCTCCTTTAAAAAGGAAGCTACCCTAAAGAAATAATCTAAAACACAGAAACAAAACCCCACTGAATTGTATCTGAATAAAAAAAATAAAAAAACTCTATGCTTGTAAATGTGAGTGCAATTTACATATAGAAGATAAATGTAAAAATCCAACAATATAGGATGCCATGTAGTGATTAAAATAATTATGAAGACTATTATACAACATGGAAACATGTTCTTCAGATAAGAACTTAGAAGTAGATATGAGTTCTCATCTGTTAGTTTTTTAAAAAAAATTTGTTATAGATAAAAGATAGTTTACTTTCCAGGAAAACCAGGGTCCTTTCCATTTCTCAACTGTAAATGAGCTAGGTATGCTTATCTTATGAACCAGGAACTATCAACCACAGTGTTCACATACACTAAGTTATGAGGAATTTGTTTTTAAGTATAAGGTATTAAAGTATGTAAATTGAAAAAGGTAAATAAGGGCAATTCATGATTAATTAGAAACGGTCTTTATCTACTTGCTTTCTATATGTCTCCTTTGTGGGGAGAAGAAAGTGGTGGGCTGCAGCTAGACAGAATGTGGCACACATCAGACAGACAAGGACCTGCACTCTACAGATACAACTGAATAAATAAAAAGGAAAGCTTGAATGGAATATACAGAAATCCTAATAATTACTGTGTTGGGATAGTAGAATTATTTAAAATATAATACTATATGGATAAAAGGAAGAAAAAGAAAGAAGGAAGAAGAGACATGGGGGAAACGGAGGGAGAAAAAGGAGGAAGAGTCGCAAGGAGTCAGTCCTTCTTACTCATATATGCATGATTACACAGCTCATCTGAGGACTGACGTGCAAAGGCAATGACAGAGGAGAGAATTTAGGAGACAGAGCTTGGAGAGTGATTCAGGTCATGAATAAGTGGTGTGCTGAAGTGCGGAAAGTCTGTGCTCTGGGAAAGACACTGGTGCCAAAGAGGCTGGACAGGCAACCCTGGGTTACTGTTGAAAAGTGTTCCAACTATTTTCTGGATATAAAGTTTTCTGCTGTATCAGAAGACACATGTGCATATTTAAAAACTGAGCATTACCCAGCAGTTTCATGCCCTCTCCCCTAAAGGTTGTGACTAAGTGATTGCAGCAGGTCTGGCAGTGGGAGAAGAGGGAGCAAAGCCAGCTTGCCATAGAAGAGATGACTCAGTCCCTGGCATCTTGAGAAGCAAGCGTGTGGGATCCTGCTCAGAGCCCTGGCTCCACAGTTCAACTGAAGGTCTGTCTAGATTGCCCAGTGCTGACTGGAGCACTGGGCTAAAAACTATGAGGGGATTTCTGAATTAACAAATACTCTTATTTCCCACAAACCTATCAGTGGTAGTGAAATTTATTTTGTAATGTATGAATTGCTAAGACAAACCCAAGGAATAGTTGCTTTTGGAGGTACAGTCTATCTTTACAATTGACAGGACCTGAGCATAGTCTTCAGCTCTTCAGCACAATCATTTAAAAGTAAGAATAAAGGTGATTACCATCTAATATTTTAAAATTTCTGACTTGCTTTAGGACATGTGTCTCTGTATATACAGCCTTGCAAAGTTTTTTAAAAGTTTAGCTTACAAAACAGTCTTGGCCCTCCATTGTCTCCATATGCGGTGCCATAGCCTTCTTTGCACTCTCCTAACCTTCCTGTAGCTTTCTTTTTTCTTTTTTTTATCAATAGTGATCTATTTTGCCAGGAACATAGATTACTATGAAAGCTGAACTAAGACAAAGGAAAAACACAACCTGAAAGAGCCTCATTTCTTTTTTATAGGTACACTTCCTGATAGTCCTGATGTTTGATTTTTTAAGTGATTATAAGTAAGTATATTTAGACATACATACATACATATATATGAGCTAACATTTTTTTTGAGATTGGTCATTAACTCCAGGTTAAGAATCTATGCTGTAAAACAAAATTTCTAGAAAAGTGGGTTTGAGATAAGTTTTATCAACTGCCTTCGTCTACCCGTAAAGTTTCCAAGTGAGAAAAAGAAATCTTACCCTTAGTTGCGACTTTTCACCAAATATATAAAGGGCCGCTTGGCGTTTCGAGAGCTGATTTTGCAGGTAGGTGCTGTTACTAAAGGAGGTTGAGTGGTCCCTGCCTGCCAGCCGGGCACCAACATCAATGAAGCATGTTGGAGAGCTGATCAGACGAGTGCTAGAGCGGAGACTTGCCCATACACCTTCACAAAAGCCAAAATAATTGAGTAAGATAATCTGATGTGGGAATGCCACTGAACAGGAAAAAGGTGCATGCTCTGTAGGTACGGTTTTAGAGGTAATAGCAAGTTAATTCATCTAAGTAATCATGGGTCATATTGGTCATTTGTAGCTTATGTTTGCAACACATAAGTATTATTCAATACAGCATTTCCAAATCACACAATCTTAGGGTTGGAGGGACCTAAGAAATCAACCAAGTCAATTTTTGCATTTTGATGTAAAGTCAGTATTTATAAATGAATGCTGGTCATAAATAGAAAGTATGCACGACACAGGGAAACAAAAAATGTGGGCAGAAAGCAACAATGAGTTAACACAGAGTGACTCAGTTTCTCAGGGTTTCATGAAAAGAAGAAGGAACACTCCTCTGCTTTAGCTAGTCAACACAACAAGAAATGTACATTAAAGTAATAAATTAGATCTTTACTACACCTACTAAAATCTGAGGCTGGATTTAGAAATAATATTTGCGTGTTATGCCAAAATGACATAATTTCAAACCAGCAAAGATCATAATATTATTATCTTTTTGTCCCTACATAAATTTAGTAATGTGCATTTCACTGATACTTAGGAGGCTTTATTTAAAATTTCAGTCAAACGCAGATGTCTTCTTAGGGAAAGGCCAAAGCTAATAAGCTGCTAGAAGAATCTCATGTTATAATCTGACCTTACTTATATAATTAGAAAAATCAAGAATTTCTACACGCAAGTGAATAGTAAATATTCAATATCCAAACACAAAGGCAAATACAAAGCCTCCAACTTTGACTAACACAGTAGTACCTTCAAAACAACAGGGCCTCTTAGAAATGTCCATATGGTGTTCATGCTGGTGACGGGGTCATTGGTGTATAGGACACTGCTACTGCTTCCCTAAAGTGAGGTTTCTTCTCTAGATGTAGAAAGGCTCTTTGAGAAGCTTTAACCTTTATCAATTGTTAAATTAATCCATGTTTCTAGGTGACTGGAAGTCATCATAATAATGTTTGTCTCATTTGCTTCTCTCTTTATAAGCATTTATAGGGTTAGGAGACCAGTTCCCAAGAAAATGTTTTGTAGGTGATTTCTGCTTAACATGGATGAATCTTTCTACATAATCTATGAGTTCGTCTTAGATACTATGGCAAGTGTTTATAAATGGAATCACAGAGAAAATTCAGAATGTGGATGAAAATAAAGGAAATAATTTGACAAATGTGAAAAAAGTGACTTGTAACAAATACGCTTTCATATGAAGATGGTTAAAAAGAGTGACACATCAGGACAGATAATACAGTACCTTGATTATGGACTCTTCCCTTAGTTGAAGATTTGGGATTTGACTGAGTAAAACATTTATCTCTGTACCCATGCACTGGTAAGTGAGATTAAAGACAGAGGAGGAATGAAATGTAGATAGCAGCGAACATCAGAGCAAATTGAGTAAGAGAAGAATTGGTTATTTAATTTTTGAAATTAAGTTAACATGGGGAAAATGTAAATATAATAAAAGTAGAAAATATGATTAACAAAAAGCTGCACAGTCACACAAAAAGGATGAACTGAGCGCCTGTTAAATGAAATGTTAGCACCTGATTATAAATATTACAAGCACAATGAAATGGACAGCACAGCAGAGTGCCACGAACAAATTATACCAAATGGAAAAAGCTTTTGAAGATTGTCATTTGGTGAGAAACAAATTTATATAATAAAATTAAGGAATTGGGGGTGGGGCATAAACATTGGGAATGCATTGGCCCTAGTATTTAAGGACGCTGATTGGTTGGCAAATGCTACGTGCTGTGTAACACGTTCGTTCTTCGAGCAAGGTCATCACATCAAGAATGAAGCTCTAGTAACCATTTGGAATAACTAAGGGCATATTTTTGCAGTAAAGCGTCAAGCATTGCCACACTAGCTTCTTTTTTACCTTTTCCTTTTGAAATTATCTTTAGTTTTAATAGATGGTATGAGCAGCAAAAATTCACTTGCAAAAAAATCCCTACTTGCAAAAAAATGATAGGCAGTATTAGAGATGACACTTTTGTAATTTGAGTAATATTGTTTTTTTCCCTGACAGAAAAAAAGTGCTCCGTGACTGTAGCAAACTTTAGCTGGTAATAACAATAGTGGTGAGTAGTAGGTTACAATTCTATTATTTCCTGAGCAAAGGAACTGCTCAAGTCAATTAAGGAAAATGATTCTGTATTTATTCAGGATTGAAAATGTTAACAGCAGTATTATTAAGCTATATGTTGCAAAACTGCATAATTTGATAAAAGGAAAATCATTACTGATGTTTTTTCATTTCTGCCTCCCTCCTTTCGAAGCAGAAAATGAAGGGCATTAATGGCTTTAGTGGCCAAAGGAATTCAGAAAGCTAAGGGTTGTGGAGGCCCTGGCTGATTGCACATGAGGAATTCTATAAAGACCATGAGACAAATGGTAAAGGCACAAGGCCTCCTGTGTGCTGGCCGGTTCCTCTCCTTTCTGCTAAGATTTTGAGCTTTCCTAAAGGAATATGGACCATAAGTGGTTATGGTGAAGTTTGACTGGTTGGTTCCTGATTCTGAGATACTGTTTCCTGAACATCTACTGCTTTTATATGTTAGTCCCTTTGCCTGGAACAAATTCTCACATTTCTTTACTTGACAAACTCCTTATCCCTCAAAATCCAGTAACGACGTGAACTCTTCTGAGAAGCATTCCTCACTGTCCTTACAGTTGTAGAGAGCTCTATTTGAACTGTGATCATACTACACTCTGATTATTTTGCACATTTTATTTTACTAGATTTTGTGCTCCAAAAGGTAGGGACCTAATGTATTTATTCTTATATCCATGCTGAGAGTCTAATGTATCGGTACTAAAAACGGTTGTTGATTATTTTCTTTTTGAAAATTGATACATTTGGAGTTGTGGTCCTTCTACTGCACCTTCAACTCTGATTATTTGCCCTGAGAGAATGAAAATAGGGGTAACTAATAAAAAAAAAGGAAAACTTCCCCAAATAGAGGGTCATTAATGAAAAACTGCCAAGTGTTCATCACATAGCAGAAAATCAACAATGAGCAAATGGCCTGTACTGATAAGGGGTCAGCAGAGGGCTTTGAGAACTGTAATTCCTTCTGGCAGCCATGTTAACCAAAGGCATTACACGCCCCCCTTAGTGGTTTTTGCAATCACATTACTAGGTCAAGTCAGTATTTTTAAAGAAGTGAAATAGATTGGAACTTGAAAATATTATGTACACTGCATGTGGTACAGACAAATATTATTTCACGAAACTTCTGTTTTAGTATATATACATTTTGCATCGTGACTTAGTGTTACCTGATGCAATACTTCTTTATTGTAATATATTAAGTGTATTTTTAACTATGAATCATGATCAAAAAAGTTTGTAAGTTCTTGGCCTAGCCCTAGAGCAGATGCCTTCCATCTCCTTGCGTTAGGTTTGTGAGGAGCAACCTGGTTTAAGGTAATTTAAATGCAAATGTAGACTTTCCTCTCATTTCAGTGGAGTATTAGGCAACTATAATTAATAACCACCAACAATCATGGAACTAACATTGACTGAGTTCCTATTATGAACCAGTTCCTAAGCTAATTGCTTTACATATATTATTTCATTTATTTCTTGTAACTACTCTAAAGCTAGATACTATTTATTATCTGTGCTTTACAGATGAGGACACTGAGCATTAAGAGGTTTCCTAAATTGCTGTGGTCTGAATCAAAATCTCAGTATCTTGTCATGTAAGCAACCATGTGGACCTGGAACTGTCCAGCAGGGTTTGGCTAAGCGGACTGCTTCAGGGAAGAAGTGGTACAGCCAACCCACCAACGGGAATGCACTGGTGTTCAAAATATGAGTGTCTCCGAAGCACTGGTCCTCCACTCTGTTCTGACCAAAAGAGAAGAGGAAAGACATGCTTGGGTTGGATGTGGGGATGGCTCTGAATTTCTCAGGCTGGCCTTATAGCTGGCACAGTGCATGAGGTACACGCTGAACTGAGTGATTGCTGCAGTAAAATGGACTGAACCAGTCCCAGTACCAGTTAGGCTACTTGCTAAGTGATCTTGGCCAAGTCACTTCATTTCTCAGAGCCTCTTAAAATATGTATCCTAAAGATGATTATAAGGATAAACTATCACATGTAGAGAAACTCAAAGGGCCATGGAATTATAAAGGATGAAAAATTAAAAGGCTGCCTCCATGTGGTTACTTCTTAAATACACGGAACTGTTGTATTTTTGTATTTAAGAGGTGGTAGAGATTTTCTTTTTTAAAATTAATTAATCAATTTAAAATGGGCTCGACACTAGGTGGGGTTTGAACTGACAACCCTGAGATCGAGACCTGAACTGAAGTCAAGACTTGGACACTTAACTGACTGAGCCACCCAGATGCCCCTTTCATGACATTTTTCTAGTCAATCAAATAATTTATCCAAGTTATAAGTATATGTGCTTTCTCTACAGGGCTCACAAGTGATTTTAATTTTAAATGAAAATCAATGTGCTTTATTCACATCTTCACTTTTTCTTAACTGGTTCTTATGTAAAAGAGGTTGCTTCCCCTGCCTTAGGAACTCATCAATAGGCACACAGAATGTGGAGTGATGGCCCTGACTGAAAAAAGGGTGATAGAGAAGGTGAAGATCAATCTAAACTCTCGTTTATCCTAAGTGAGAAAGGCACACAGTGAAAATAACCTAAGAAGAAAACCAGGACCCAAGACTATGACAATGAAAGGAATGGAAAGATAGCAAAAATACAGAGAAGAGGAAAAAAGGAGTTCAGGAGGAAGATTTAGAGATAGGAGGCTCTTCCCACACAGGATAGATGAGGAACTGCTGGAGAAGTGGTACCTAGCTATCTGGAAAAATGAAGAGACTCTCATTGAGGGGAAGGTACAAGGAAATTAACTATTTACAGGGTGTGCAAGTGTCTACACCTCATCCTCCCCTGGCCCATCTGAGTGTGTGTGCGCGCCTGTCACGGTCATGTTAATAGGGAATCTTCTAAGACTCCCCAAACTTGCTTGCCCAAATCCATTCCTGGTACTCTATGTGAGGAGGAATGATACTGTTGGAAGGGACAAAGGAAGCAGCTCTAGGAATCAGAGAAGTTGTTGAAGGTGCCAGGAAACAGCAGTATCTCATCTTCCAGTTAATCACCCAGACCCTGGAAGATTTGGGAGGCTTTGGGAGAAAAGAGTTAAGAGATGGAATAAAAAAATAAGATTTACGTTTCTGGATCCTAGTTTAAGATACCAGAATGATGGGCAAAAAAACTGTCATAAGGAAACACACTAAGTTCACAGTAATTTTCAGAAGAAAATATTTGGGAAGGGTGTTAGAAATAGTAATTATAGCCTCATTATGCACAGAATGGGTCAGAAACAAATTAAATAGGAGATTGTGACCGTAAGAGGTAAAAGATAGCCTTTTAGGTACCTTTGAGAATAGCAAAGAATGATCTCATGACTAGAATGTAACCATAAATAAGCATCCCTTTTGCATAAAAAAGGCTGAATCTGAGGCCAATATTAAAAAAGAGAAGATAATGTAGGTGAAACATACTGGTGAATATCCATGAGCATTAGGTACCAAGATAGAAGAGATAATTTTGTACCTGAAATTTACATTACAAATTATCTGGCCAAGTGGACGAATAAATGATGTGTTCTTTTTTTTTTAAAGATTTTATTTATTCATTTAACAGAGAGAGAACACAAGCGGGCAGAGAGGCAAGCAGAGGCAGAGAGAGGAGCAGGCTCCCCGTGGAGCAAGGAGCCCGATGTGGGACTTGATCCCAAGACACTGGGATCATGACCTGAGCCAAAGGCAGCTGCTCAACCAACTGAGCCACCCAGGCGTCCCTAAATGATGTGTTCTTGATGAAGTTTACAAAGGCAAAACTCAAGAGCAGAGTGTGGAATAATTGTTGACATGCCTTGCTGACAATATAAACTTTCAGATGGTAAACAAAACAGTAAGGGCAACTGCAACCTTGAGCCAAATTCTGACAGGAGCTCTTGGCAACGAAAATAGCAGGCAGAAAACTTAGGAGATAGTCACTGTACTATTTTTTAGTTCAAATTCACCAAGAAATGGAAAGAGTGAAGAATGTATCTTAAACTTTAAAACAATGGTATTTTAAAAATTCAGAAGAAAGCTTTTATGACTGTATGGGTTAAATTATATGCCTCTGCTCCAACTCCTATATTGAAGTCCTAACCCCCAGTACCTCAGAATGTTATCTTATTGGGAAACAGGGTTATTGCAGATGTAATTAGTTAAGATGAGGTTATACCGGAGGGGGACGGACCCCTGAATTTATATGATTGGTGTCCTTATAAAAAGGGAAAAGTTGGAGACAGACACCCAGGGAGAACATCATATAAAGATGAAACCACCAGAAGCTAGGGGAGAGGCATGAAACAGATTCTGCCTCATGGCCCTCACAAGGAACCAATCCTGACAACAGCTTGAGTTTTAGCTTCTGGCCTCCAAAGAACTGCAAGACAATTGTTGTTTTTTGTTTTTTAAGATTTTATTTATTTGACAGAGAGAGATAGCAAGAGAGGGAACACAAGTAGGGGGAGTGGGAAAGGGAGTAGCAGGCTTCCCAGCGGAGCAGGGAGCCCGATCTGGGCTTGACCCAGGACCTGGGATCATGATCTGAGCCAAGGGCAGACGCTTAACAACTAAGTCACCCACGTGCCCCACAATCGTTGTTTAAGACAGTTTGTGCCACTTTGTTACAGTAGCCCTAGCAAACTAATAGAATGACCTTCAGGCCTGAAACACTAACTCAGAGGATGACTAAAGAAGGTTGAAAGCTATTAGGGGGGTGCCTGGGTAGTTCATTGGGTTAAAGCCTCTGCCTTCGGCTCGAGTCATGATCTCAGAGTCCTGGGATCGAGCCCCACATCGGGCTCTCTGCTCAGTGGGGAGCCTGCTTCCCCCTCTTTCTCTGCCTGCCTCTCTGCCTACTTGTGATCTCTCTCTGTCAAATAAATAAATAAAATCTTAAAAAAAGAGAAAGCTATTAGGAAATCCTGTATTTGCATAATGTTCTGATGACATAGGAAAAAAAAGTATCTAAAGGTACCTAAAGTATTTAAAGAACCAATATGACTACCAGGAGATGTGCAAAGTAATCTTGGTCTTCAAAAGGGGAAAAAGTGAATTTTGTGAAATAGAACCTTCCTTGATGTTGATTCTGAACCAAATTCTAGAATGGTTTACTAATGGATAATTTATGATTATCGAGGAAAAAGCACTAATTCCTATAATGAGTCATGGTAAACTAACCATATAATCTTTTGTGATATTGTTAACAGTTGGGAAGAGTGGAAAATACTGAATTTAAAAGATTGGCAGAGATTTAGAAATATGGGTCAGGTGGGTTTAAGTAGGACTTTTAACTAGTTTATATTAAAAACAGTATCTGCCTTCAGGGAGGCTTCTAAATTATTTTGATGAAGACTTCTGCCCTTAGGTCTGGCTTGTTCAATATTTTTTAAACAACAAATTACATTACAACAGAGATCAAACAGATGCATGATAAGAGGCTAATATATAGGTAGACAGAATCAGGATCCAAAGTCTAAAGCAATAGTCCATATAAAAAAGATGGAATTTTGTAGGTACAGTACATTGTATATTTAGGTTCAAAAATCAGCCCTCAAGGCTAATACTATATACTGTTAAGAACAGCAGGCTAGGGAAAGGACTCACTTCTCTAATTACGTACCAGAAGTGGGCCCCTGTAGACTTCAAAAGAAAAGGCTGATCTTACTGTACCTCCCTCTCTGTCTACATGTAGAGCCTGGTTTAATGGAGGGAGAGCTCAGTGCTAAGACTGTTTCTTTGTTTGATATACTAAGAATAGTTACATAAGAATGGTGGCACTTACATTGAGGTGGGAAAATTTCTGAAATGAGAGTGAGGCAATGCATATTGTTACATACTACTCAGTGAATATTTTTTGAGTAGAAAAAAAAAAGAACAACAGCACATGGAAGATATTTCAAGTAATATTAATGTCAGTATGGGTCAACCTAGTGAGGTTGACCATCCTCGTATCTAACGTAATCTGAGGTTGCATGAGTTCAAATCTATGAAGAGTTTACTGAGTGACAAAGATGGTGAATAGAAGGCAACCATTTGAATTGGGGTATTTGGAGTTAATTAAAGTTCTCAGAGCAAAAAGATGATATCAGCTTTTAAATCCAAAGGACTGTAGTATGGAAATTAAGATTTAGAATTTTCTAACTTTAGAGGGCAGAGGTAGGGCCAATAAGTAAAAGTTACATAGTGGCAGTTTTCAGACCAATATGAGAAAGAACTTTCTAACAAATATAGAGTTGTTTACAAATTCAAGGGACTACTTTTAGGAAGAAATGAGTTTCCCATTACTGGTGATGTTCAAGGAACTTGGATCATTCATTTGGTATGTTTTCAAGGGGATTCAGCATTGCATGGGAATGAGAAGAAAAGCCCAATATTCTATGAATCCAGTGGGAAGTAGGAGATTTTACAATCAAGATACTTGCTTTGGAATTTCCTTTGAAAAGTAAAAGAATCTCACATAATCTCCAGAGACTAAAGTGGATCACTTCTGGAGCTGAAAGAGTAAATACAGGTCTTTCTCTACTTCCTCATGCCAGCAGTGAAAGCCCAGAGGAAAAAGAGTAACCTGAATATCATTCTCCCTTGTTCCCTAACCTCGTATTTCAGAGCACAGGAGTAAAAATTACAGGCACTGGGGGGGCACAACTCTCTGGGTCTCGGATTACTTTTCTCTAGCTGCTTATGCTCTGTGATCTGCTTTTCCACCCTGCAAACCTGAAGCATTGCAGGGTATTTGCAGGGCTGACCATTTAGACACATTCCCCTCACCTCCCGCGGCTTCCAAACTCATCAACATCTAAGATTTCAGCAATTATTATGCCTCTTGTTCCAGGAGGCTAAACTCATGTGTCCTGATACCAGTAACAAATTTGATAATTTATTTAGAAGAGGGTAATTAAGAACAATCAGAACCATAATTAGTTGATTTCAAATATCACTATCTAGACGAAATTTTTTTAATTTTAAGGTCGCATCAGTGCTCAGTTATAAAATCAGTCTTACTGACCTCCTCGAGCAAAGCTATTGGATGGGTTTACATCCAAATGTCCTGGCACTACCTGCTTAAGCACAGTGGACATTCTTGAAGTCCTCCTTTCAGTCCCTGAAAGTCAGCCAAAAAGAAGAACAAAGACCATGTCGTTCAGGTTAACATTACTCAAATGACAAAAAGTTATCTTCATGTGTAGCATGTCTAATTGCTGCCAAACATTGTACTTTTTAAGTACCACCACTTTACTAGAGATAACAAGGCACTGTTACTATTTCCTCAGAGATACACACATTTGCAAGATTACAGAGAGTTAGGTTTGGCAAGTGCAATCAGAGAATTTAATGATAAATGAAGCAAGGCATGCATGGTGTTACTTTACAAGAAAAGCCACTTTCTGCTTATGCTGAGCTAATTCAAACAGCTGATTAAGCCAAGGAGACCAACTTTTCAAGTCACATGCTCCTCTGTCTAACACATTAGGGTTACCTCTACATGAACCCTTTGGGGTTCCATCACATGATAACTGAAACAGAATATTAGTACAAGTCTTAATGGCTTCATCCAAATCTAGTGAAAACAAACTGTACTACAAATCATAAAAGGCTGCAGAAATTTCAGGAATTTCAAACTTATACATGATGATTTACTACATATACATTTCACAATCAGGTGTTCAACTTATACATTCAACTTTGTAATAATATGTTAAAGTCTACGTAAAACAGATTCTAGGAAAAAAGATGACTTTATTTATGTTCCCCACTCCTATTATTCTTTTAAAAAGGAAATAATTGAATCCCCACATTTGGTTACTGTTACTAGACATTAACAGTGGTATGTTGATTTTTAAGTAAAAGGAGCTAAAGTTATAGCCCCAAAGGGCAAAACTTTAATGGGTCATACGGAAGGAACAGTATAAATAACTAAAGAGACTAACCCTGGGAATGAATCTGACCTTTCATGGTTGTCAAGAAGAAAAATATTATCAGATCTTACCTGGAGACAGAGCAAGTGCTGGCCTGACAGTAAGGGTGTTATTGCCACTGAGTTTCTGATGGACAGAAACTGCATTCAGTAAGGCTTGCAGGTATTTTTCTTGTTCTATGCTACTGGAAGATTCTAAAGAGGAGGTAGGAGCTATAAAAGAAAAAGCAAATAGAACAAACTGTCTCTATGTTAATAAAAGAGATATCTACTAATGTATCTTATTCTTTCTGTATATGATCTTCAAGTTACCACACCCAAATACAGAAACCAGACCCACTTTAAGCTGTAAACTATTAGATGGCTATCCTCCTTTGACACTGGTTTCACCACACCTACTTCTTGGTTGCCTCATCATCCTCCCAGAAAGGGCCCAGGTCTGGAAAATCAGCACAGGGCTGTCCTTCCAAGCATAAGTGTAGTTTCTCATTATACAAGCAACTCAGAATGAAGAGTCATAAAAGGCAATATCTCTGTGATGATTTCCCCCAATTATACTGTCCATGCTACTGTCGGGAGTAGAGGATGGAGTGGGTTCCCTTGGTATCCTGGATGGGCAGAGGTGAGAATTCCCCATACTGGTAGCTTTCTTCTAATTCTGTCACACAGGTCTAACACGGCACATGACCTTGCAGGGGTTTGTTGCAGGAAGAGTGGAGGAAGATGGGGAGAAGGCAGCAACAGCTACTGCCAGATTCCCTGGTCCTTCTAAGAGGGGGGCAGAGGGTATGCACAGACGGAAAAAAATGTGAGAGCAATTCTAGGTGAGGTAGTCTGAGTCTGGTTTGTGTGGAGCAAAGAATCACTGAAATTGGTCCAGGCACTTAAAAAAGGCATCATCCTGGACTCAATAGAAGGACAACAGATACTAACAAATTTTCTTATATCTTGAATAAAAAAAATTAGCAAAATTATATTTTATCAACTTTAAGATGCCATCATTGTATTTTATAATCTCTAAGATGCCATCAGTTATAAGATGTAATTATTTTATGTACTAAGAATTAAAAATTCTTCCATTTAAACTATGACAATTCTTTCTGATCACATAAATTTTAAGATGCATCACAATTTCAAAGATATTAAAATGTAAGCATATGTGTGAGGTCAAAATACAAAATGTTTTTATATTATATTAAAAAATCAGAAACCAGTAGAATAAAATAATTTCATTTTTTTCCAATGAAAAGCTCAGTGATGTATTTATCAGGGCTCCTGAAATGATTCCTTCACTTTACGTAACTTTCATATGCCACGTTCTATTTACTCTGTAGCTTGGGAGGATTTCCCAGTGTCAAAATAGTTCAAAGCCAATTGCCTTTAATTATACCAATGCTGAGACTCCAAGACAGGTTGGATAATAATGATGATGATGATGATGGTCTATTGTGTGTGTGCTACCCTAGTCAAGTCAATGGTCAAGGACATATTGGCCAACTTTTAATTTTCAGGAGGAAAATGGATGAGAATAAAAAGGAGATATCAAAAGCACATGGTTTTACCTGCTGTACCACAGAACGTGACTTACCTCACTTTCAAAGGGTTAAGAACACAGCCAAGCCTAAATTGGATCTGATATCTTGGTGGTCTATTGTTTAATTTTATTGAGCATCTACTATAAGCTAGAAATTATGGGAAAGGTCAGCAAAATATAGCTCCTGACTGACTTCAAGACCTCAAACATAGTGCTTAAAAATATCCTCAGAAAAAAGGACAGCAGTACTGTCTGCTTTCTTAGTTGGCCTCCCTCTAGCTTCCAAAAATATCCTTTGCTTGAGAGCTTCTTTAAAGGCAGCATTTTGATCATTAGTTAGCTGACTTGTTTGTGTGTGCACATGTGACTTGTAGGAACGAGATAAAATATCTCATATTATGTGGGACAGAGAATCCCCACATGTTTCTAAAGTTGTTAAATATATTTGGATGCTTCCCAGAAGGAAAGAGAAAGATCAGCATAATCTAGTTTTCATCTGTGGATACTTTGGTTTGCTGAAATGAAAACAGCCTAGAACCAAAGACTTTATTATGATACAGACAGACATATTAAGCAAGATGTCAAATTCAAGGTGTAACCCCACATTGTCAAGTAGTACATGTTTTACATTGCACAGTGGAAAGCCTGTGTGAGAGAAGGCTCAATACAAGGGTACAGTTGGCATTCCCAGATATTACCTCCTTTATTTTTAGGAATTCTCTGAAGTAAAATGATCATAACTGTGCTATAGAGAGATGCTTACCTGCCTGAGGGGAGTTCTGAGATTTGAAAAGACCAACTACTCCTTTCCCATGGAATCCTCCAGATCGGAGAAGCAGGGTACTGCTTCTTGAGTTCTTCCAACATACAACAGGCAGGCGATTGTGTCGATAGCAGCGGGCGACTCTTGGTAAACTACTATCTTGTACAGCTTGAGGTACAACTAAAAGGCCAGGATAGCTTCAGGGACATGGAAAGGAGAAAGAGAATGATTTGGGGGTGGGGGGAGCAGGGAAGAATGGGAAAGGAATGGGGAGAGAGAGAGAGAACATGAGAACATGAATATCATCATATCCTGTAATTTTCTAAGGCTCAGAAATACACTGGTTGAGGGGTAAGATATTTTTTAAACATGGAACTTAGTTTCAACACAGTTCTTCAAGGGTTGAGAAGAAACAGCTGAGATGGTGAAAACAACTAAATAAATCCATTAATCTGTAGTCTTTTTTGAAATAAGCCCCCTTTAATAATACTGCCGACTCCTGTGGAATAACCTAAACTTAGAAAATAAAAATGCTGTGTAGAGCTGTGTAGAATTACTAAAAAGGTCTCTGTTAAACTGACGATTCCCTTTGCCTTATACACTACTTTTTGTCAACTTGAAATAAAAATTGTAAGATTACTGGATTAATACCAACTTTATGAGGATGATAAGTCAAATTGTCAACTCATTAGTCTGCTGAAATGACAACTGAGCATAGAGTACACTAATATTAGCCTGCCTGACATGGTGAAAGAACTAAAAATCAAAACCAAATGATTTCCAGTATGAGAATAGTATGTTCAAATGTCAAAATAAGTTTAAATATTAACACTACGTGTTGATAATTTTTTAAAAAGATTACCTCATAAAGTTACAGGATATGACTCTGGGAAAATACAAAACAGGAGTACTTTGTTTTTATAGATTAGGAAACACAAGAAGATAGGCAGGTTTCAGTCATTTCCTTTAGTTTATTTAGCAATATTATACTAAAAAGATTTCATATTAGTAACCTCCCAACCTCTAATCCCATATATTTACGTGTGAGTATGTTTGCTGTTCTTCCTCTTTTTTTTTTTTTTAATGTAGGCTCCATGCCCCGTGTGGAGACCAATGTGGAGCTTGAACTCATGACCCCGAGATCAAGAGGTGCATGCTCAACCGACTGAGCCACCCAGGCACCCCAAGATAACTGTATTCTTAACCCCTATCACCTAGTTCATCCATCCCCCCATCTACCTCCCTCTGGTAACAATCTGTCAGTTCTTTATAGTTAAGAGTCTGCTTTTTTGGTTTGTCTCTCTCCTTTTTTTCCTTTGTTCATTTGTTTTGTTTCTTAAATTCCACGTATGAGTGAAATCATATGGTATTTGTCTTTCTCTGACTGACTTATTTTGTTTAGCATTATACTCTTTAGATCAACCCATGTTATACTCCAGATCCATCTATATTGTTGCAAGTGGCAAGAGTTCATTCCTTTTTAT
Source organism: Nasua narica (assembly GCA_028533885.1). Classification (NCBI taxonomy): domain Eukaryota; kingdom Metazoa; phylum Chordata; class Mammalia; order Carnivora; family Procyonidae; genus Nasua; species Nasua narica. The sequence goes on along the minus strand of CM052815.1, from coordinate 39,920,572 downwards.
GGCTGTGTAATATTCCATTATGTATATATTTATATATATATTTATATATATATATTTATATATATATTTACATACACACACACACACCACTTCTTCTTTATCCATTCATCAATTAGGCTGCTTTCATAATTTTGTTATTGTAAATAATGCTCTTATAAACACAGGGATGCATATATTCCTTTGAATTAGTGTTTTCCTATTCTTTGGGTATATACCCAATAGTGTGATTACTGGATCATAGGGTATTTTTAACTTTCTGAGGAACTTCCATACTGTTTTCCAGAGTGGCTGCACCAGTTTGCATTCCCACCAACAGTGCGTGAGGGTTCTTTTTTCTCCACATCCTCACCAATACCTGTTTCTTGTGTTTTTGACTTTAGTCATTCTGACAGGTATGTGGTGATATATCATTGTAATTTTGATTTGCATTTCCCTGTTAATAACTGATGTTGAACATCTTTTCATGTGTCTAGTGGTCAATTTATAAATTTAAACTGTCATTTAAAATAAGCTATCTACAGCTCTTTAGGATCAGAGGGGTTGAAATGAATAGTAACATAAACCAACTTTCTAAAATATGCACAAGGCTTACAATATACAAAGTACTCTCATAGCATTATTCTAGTCAATCAAACTGGGAATTTATAAATGCAAAGGAAACAATTTAACTGGAGACGAAAATGATTAAACTCGTGGATGGCGGAAATGTAGTTTTAATAAATATAAATATAAAGCATGGAACAGAACTTAACTGATATAGGAAACAGCAAGAGATGGCAAGAATAGAAGAAAACACTTTCATACCCTTGAAAATATTCTAATTAGGCAGCATAAGGACACCCTGCCTACACTTGGGTCAACAAATACAGTGCGTGCCAAAACAGGCCCCACCCATTCATTTATTTCCCACCTATGGGGGCTTTTGTGGCACAGCAGCAGCAATGAGACTGTATGGTCTGCAAAACTGAAAATGTGTACTATCTGGCCCTTTAAAGAGAGGGAAAGTCCTATTTTTATTTCAAGTTATCTTCAGGCATGGTAGAAAAGATGCAAATGCGAGGAGAAAGACAAATTAAAAAAATCATAAAGGGAACAAAAACTTTTACCTTTTGCTCTAATCTAGGCCCTATTCATCAATATAATTATACTTCTGAGAATGCCAAAGAGATGCTTGCTCATGCTGCTAAAAAGTGTCCCTTAAACACACATATCCCTGGAGATCTTGCTCCCAATTTTCTGATATTTTTCTCTCGCTTAATATGGTGACAAATAGCCCACTCAAGACAAAACAGAAGAAAGGAAAGGTGTCTTTTGGAGCCCACTAACACACTTACCTCCGGCAGAGTGAATACATCCTGTTGGAGGCAGTGATTCGAAAATACTCTGGTTTTGAGCGAGAAGAGCTGCCACTTATGGTTCCCAGACCTAAACGCTGATAGTCTCTGAAACATGCTTTTTCCACTAACTGTTCCATTGTAGACTTCTCTGAGGCCTTCAGAGTGGTGTTTGTGGGGAGTTCACTATCATCCGAAACTGTGAAGGCAGAAATAGATTAAAAAAAAAATGATATGGCTCAAAGTAGGGGATTAGAAGCTTCTTTTGAGGAGGATTCTTAAACCAAGAGAGGTTTGTATTAGGGCTACAGGCACTAAGTATATCATAAATTAAATCCTGTTAATTCTTTGAAGAATCATTATGTTCAAACATAAATTAAAACACTAATGGATAGTCAGGAAATAAAATATCAGGAGTTCAAAACGTCAGGGAAATTAACTCAAAATGCCAGGGAAGGGGTGTGCCTGGCTGGTTCAGCTGGAAGAGGATATGACTCTTGATCTTGGGGTTGTGAGTTTGAGCCCCACACTGGGTGTAGAGATTACTTAAATACATACACACACACACACACACACACACACACACACACACACACACAAACTTGTAAAAATGCCAGGGAAATTAACTCAAAATTTCTAAAAATAATATAATTTTGAATTCATTAGCCATATTTTTCTGTTTCAATCAGGCTTGCTTATTAATGCCAAAGTGTAGTGATTTCTATTTAGGACTCTATAAAATAAATTCGAATTTTGTCAGAGGCTAACCGATCAGTAAAATTTATCTTTAATATGATCACTATACAAACTTCATCATCCAGGTTTCAGTTAACTTTGCAGGACATAAACTTTTATTAGAAATTTCTAGATTAGGCAGAAGTTCACTCATGGGAAAAGACCTGTCTTAGGTATCAAGAGGTTATAGTTTTTTTTGTGGAAAATATTTTTGTCAGAGGATGTGGTTTACATGGGAAACTCCCTCATAATTTTGCAATCACAGGTTACAGAATCCCTTAAGATTTTAGATGTGGAAGGATTTACCCAATAATCAAGCATTTTAGGGAGGATTTAAGAAAAACCCCCAACATTCCTAATTGGTACTGCATGTTCTAACTAAAAAAAAAAAAAAAAATCCATGTTAAAACCTGTCCTAATTTGCTTTCTTATTTATTTTTACAGTGAGAGAAGTCAAATTAAGGTTTCAGAATTTTTGGATATGTACTCAAAGTTCTAATGTCAAAGGGAATGATATGGTTCTCTTCCATTTAAAGAAAAAAAAATGTTTAACGGCTTATCCCTACAAATACAAAACTTTGTGTTTTAGTTTGTGAATTTCACAATGCAAATATACCATGAGTCATCAGTTTTCTGTTGGCTTTTTATTTATTTATTTATGTATGTATGTATTTATTTTTTAAAGATTTTATTTATTTATTTGACAGAGAGAGAGAGAGATCACAAGTAGGCAGAAAGGCAGGCAGGGAGAGAGGGGGAAGCAGGCTCCCTGCTGAGTAGAGAGCCGATGGATGCGGGGCTCGATCCCAGGACCCTGAGATCATGACCTGAGCTGAAGGCAGAGGCTTTTAACCCACTGAGCCACCCAGGTGCCCCAGTGTTGGCTTTTTTATTTTCAGAGGAGCAAAGAGCATTATATAATTTAGTCTTTTGGTGGAATAAATGTCAAATAATAGTTTTTCTTCAGTGTAATCATAAAAACTTCAAATTAGAAGAGTCAAATACCCATGGGTAATGTTTTTATGGCTTTCCATGTGACTGTAAGGAGGCCAGGGTTCCAACAAATGGTCATTCCAGTAATGCAATGGTGGGTTTTTTCATTGCTCTCAGAGTACGTAGGTACACATACTAAAATGGAGACCTTTAG
>CM052815.1:39884568-39916856 GCA_028533885.1 Nasua narica | reverse complement strand
CATCATAAAAAAAAAGAAATCTTGCCATTTTCAATGACATGGATGGAACTAGAGGGTATTATGCTAAGGGAAATAAGTCAATCAGAGAAAGACAATTATATGATCTCAGTGATATGAGAAATTTTAGAAATAAGACAGAGGATCATAGGGGAAGAGAGGGAAAAATAAAACAGGATGAAACCAGAAAGGGAGACAAACCATAAGAGACTCTTAATCTCAGGAAACAAACTGAGGGTTACTGTACTGGAGGGGGGTGGGAGGAACTGGGTGGCTGGTGATGGACACTGGGGAGGGTATGTGCTATGGTGAGTACTGTGAATTTTTTAAGATTGATGAATCACAGACCTGTACCCCTGAAACAAATAATACATTATATGTTAATAAAAAAAAAGAACACCATATACAAAAATCTACTTGGATCTATTTATACTCTAAACCTGCACCTATAACTGTTCAGATGCATTCAGAAAACCTGACTTCATACTAGGCCATCAAATATGTCTCAGGAAATTTCAAAAGATTAATAGATATGGTTATCAGACCACAATACAATTAAGTTAAAAATCAGTAATACAAGTAAAATACTTAAAATTGTACCTGGCATATAGCAAATACTCAATGTATTTTTTTTATTATCATTTATTATCACTGAGTTAGGAAATACTTAGCATAGCACACTACATTGTAATTACCCAGTTTTCTATCTCCTTACTAAACTATTAGCTCTTTCACGGTACTTTTAAGCAGTGAATAAGAAGCAGTATCAATGTTTATGGAAAGCTGATGATTTATCCCTTTTCCAGACTTTAACAAAGCAGAAAGATCCATAGAAACAAATTATTTTGCTAAGCCTTAGATTTCCAGAATGAGTGTTGGGAGCAGTTGTTAGCAGGATATTCCTTTGAGTAACAATCTTCATTCATTCAACAAGTATTATCTAAATGAACTCAGGAAACTATCCCAAGAACGAAAATATATGACAAATGGGAACACATCTTATAGGGCTGAGATAAATCCATGGCTGAATGGAACACATCCTGAAAATATGAGGGACAACCATATTCATTCATCCATGATGTGCCTTTGGAAATGATTGCTGGGGTCAGCTTACAGGTTGGATAGATCTTAACTTAGATCAAGTGATCCCTGGTTTTAAATTCCGGAACATGAATTTTAGATACAAAAAGAGTGACTAATAGAACTATCTGAGTAATGTGTTTCAGTCATACTAGTAGAAAAGAGTGTGTGTTAGAAAGAGAGAAAGAAAAGGAGGGAAGGAGAGAAGAAAGGAGAAGATGGGGAGAGGGGTAGAGAGAGAGAAAGAGAAGGAAGAAAGGAGGAAGGGAGGAAGGGAAGAGGGGAAGGAAGAAGAATATGAATCAATTAGAACTCACTTCAAAGATAATGATATAAGGAACTAAGAAATGATTTTGAAGGCAGTCATTACCTTGGAGTCACATTTAGATTTTTATTTTAAGATACAGTCAGGCTGGGAAAACTATGTATCTACCTACAGAAGAATGAAACTGGATCCTTTTCTTATACACAAAAATCAACTCAAAATGGATTAAAGACTTGAATATAAGACTTGAAACTGTAAAACTCCTAGGAGAAAACATAAGCGGTAAGCTTCTTGATATTGATCTTGGCAATAATTTTTTGGATTTGATACCAAAAGCAAGGGCAAAAAAAGCAAAAACAAACAAGAAGACTACATAAAAAGCTCTGCACAGCAAAGGAAACCACCAATGAAATGAAAAGGCAACCTATGCAATGGAAAAAATGTATGCAAATCACATATCCAGTAAGGCATTATTTTCCAAGCTGTTCAAGGAACCTACACAATGCAATCGCAAAACAAACAAACAAAAACAATAAAAAACCCCAAATAACCCAATTTTAAAAAAGCATAAAGGAACAGAATATTTTTCTAAAGAAGACATACCAATGGCCAATGGCTACATGAGTAGGTACTCAACATCATTAATTATCAGGGCGATACATATCAAAGCCACAATGAAATATCACTTCATACCTATTAGAATGGCTATTATCAAAAAGACAAGTAATTACAGGTGCTGGTGAGTACATGGAATATACATGCTGGTGGGAATGTAAACTGGTATAGTTACTATGTAAAACAACGGGGAGGTTCCTTAAGAAATTAAAAATATAAGTACCATATGATACAGCAATCCCACTTCTGGGTATATATTCGAAGGGATAGAAATCCTTATCTTGAAGCGATATCTGTATTCCCATGCTCACTACAGCATTATTCACAATAACTAAAGTATGGAAACAACCTAAGTGTCCATTAATGGATGATTAGATAAAGAAAATGTGGTATACATTTACAATGGAATATTGTTTAGCCTTAAAAAGGAGGAAATCCTGCTATTTACAACAACATGGATGAATCTAGAGGGTATTACGGACAGAGAAAGACAAATACTGCATGACATTAATTACAGGTGTAACTTTAAAAAAAATATTTAACTCAGTAACTGGGTAGAATGTGCGACTGCCAGGGGTTGTGGTATGTGGGAAATGAGTAAAGAGTGCTAAAAGTGGTTGGGATGCCTGGGTGGCCCAGTTGGTTAAGCCACTGCCTTCGGCTCAGGTCATGATCCCAGTGTCCTGGGATCGAGTCCCGCATTGGGCTCCTTGCTCAGCAGGGAGCCTGCTTCTCTCTCTGCTTGCTTGTGCTCTCTCTCTCTGACATAAAAATAAAATCTTAAAAAAAAAAAATAAAGTATTTGAAAAAAAAGGGTACAAACCTAATTGTAAGATGATAAAGTCTGAGGATCCAATGTATAACATGGTGACCTACAGTTCATAATACTGTACTGTAGAAATGAAATTCACTAAGAAAATAGAACTTAAGGGTTCTTACCCCCAAAAGGTAAATATATGAATATGTGAAATGATAGATATGTTAATTAACTCAATTGTGACAATCCTTTCACAATATATAAGTAGTCATGTTGTATATTTTAAATATATTACAATTTTGTCAATTATACTTCAATAAAGCTGGAAAAAAATACAGTCAGGCCACGTAGGAAAATATCACATCTTTTTCCTATATGGTATCACCCACTGTATGTTCTCTATCACTTCCATGGATTTTATAAAATAATCCTAAAACACGGCAAAAAGTGTGAATCACTTTTTCTTCCTTTTTCCTCACTCCCTTGCCTAGGACACTGCTATGCACAAGAATGTCATCCCCTGTGTCCGAGCACATCTGAGTTTCTTTAACAGAAATGCCTTGCATGTTTCTGAAGACTGTCATGAGGCCCAAGGCAATAAAATTCAACAGACTTGAGCTGTAATCTTCTTCTAAGGAAATGGCTGGGATGCCAAGATGCCTTTTGACTTTGATTTCACAGCAGGGCTTCATTTGTAATGATGCTGTCCAAACTTTAAATGACAACAGCTGTGATATGAAGCCCCACACACTCATTTATAAAAATTTCCCACAAATTAAAAAAAAATTAAACAATGGGGATTTTCAATCCATGACCAATTAGCAGGGAACAGGCAATCATAAAACGTTTAGGAGCTATTTATTATCGTACAAAATGTTTACACATTGTAGTGCATGTCTCAAACCTGAGCGCCAGTCAAATGCTGATTGCAAAATATAAATATAAAATTCTTTGCAAATCACATTAGAGACATTCTAAGTTAATTAGGTTGAAAAATGGAAAAATTTTAAAACAATAAGCCTAAAACTATTGACATAGCAATAGCATTCCGGAATAGTGCAGTTATCTGTTGGGCAATCAGTCCATAAATACACATCCTGAAGTCCCCTGTGCTTTGGCCACATAATAGCAATGTAGTTGCAGACATAACAGGCAATTTATAAACTTGCAAGGACTTGAATACTTATACATGTTTTATTCTGAACTTTGTTATGTAGTTTACCTTTAATTGTACAATTGAAGAGTGAGCCTTGCAATCTTAATTTCCCATTATCCTCAGTTATTTCATACTTCTAATCTGCATACCTTTGACCTGTTATGGGCCAGCATTCCTATTTCACAAAACTCTGGAATCTCTCAAAAATGAAATATATAAATATTAAAGAAAAATGAGATTGAAAAGCATAATAATGTCTTAAAGAACTGGTCTTTAGAGTTTAGATATAACACAGAAAAAAGTTTTTTTGAATTGTCCAAAATACTGAGAATTTTATTTATATTTTCTACATAGCGATAAAAATTAAAACTACCACAGCCACAAATACCTCTTTAGATCATATTACTCTCGTGTTCCAAAACTACAGAATAACGACCAAACTCTTGTGTCAGGCTTGTCAGCCCTCCACGGTGTGGACCTATCTCCAAAAGCAACTGACCAAACTGGCTCTCTTAGTACAAGCCACAGCTCTAGCCAGTCTGCTTTATTTATCACCTATTCCACATCATAGTAATTCCTACCACATCTAATGGCCTTGAAATACCATCCATGCCTTGCTTTGTCATTTACACTCTTGCCCCTTGGCACCTCCATATGATGTCCCCATATGTTCCCATCCTTTCCAAATACAGTTCTAAGCACAAACTAAGGAAAAGGACTCTTACTATAGTTTCAGCCTCAGTTCATATTTTAATTTACACAATCATAGAGAATGTATCATAATTTTGAACACTATGGTTATTTAATACGTACCATGACTCCCACTGGGATAGAAGGTGAATGTTAGGCCAGACAAATAATATCAACCTTTGTTATAGTTTTTAAGTGAATGTCCCAAGTCTGCTTCAATTTTATATGCCTGGAAACCAGAACACTGCACCTGGCTATAGTAATAATAGCTAAGATTTATTGAATGCTTATGAAGTACCAGAAATGTTTTAAGTATGAATTTACATAAATTATTTCATTTAATATTCACATCTCTACAAGGTAGAGACTATAATTATGTCCATTTTGTTGATGAAGGAACTGAGGTTCTCAGAAGTCAGAGGGCTACAAATGGCAGAGCTAGAATTCAAACCCAGGTAATCTTACTCCAGGATTTGTGCTTTAAACCTCTCTCCTCTTGTCTCTCCAATGCAATAAGGTATGATATGGAATCTAAAAAATGGCATCTGTGGAGCTACATAATTCAGACTGAAGTAGAAATCTTTCAGTAATTATAAATACTATCCTCAAGAGAGTTTGAAACTACATTACATCTATGAAAACGCAACTGAAAATTTAAAATGTGCTTGCTAAAATTAAAATACAAAGGAAGGACAGGAAGGTAATTTTTTTTCTTCTGGTATCCTTTTATTCCATCTCTATCTTCAGGAATTTGAAACAATTAAGAAACACAGGAGAGCAAGTCAAAGTTTCAAAAATAAACCCAATAGGAGTGCTACAAATAGAAAACTGAGAAAGTAGGTAGGAGAAAGTAAAATAAATAATGAAAAGAAAACAATGACACCGATGAATGTCAAACATGATGAAAAAAGATGTTTAGCAAAATGAGTAAAATGTGGTATAATGATACAAAGGAATACCATGCGAAAGTGAAAATGAAAATGAATGAATTATAGGTATATTCAACATCACGGATGAATCTACCAAACACAGTTTTGATCCAAAGAATCAAGACAGAATAAATCACCACTATCATTACCATCATTAGTCACTTCTGAAACATACCTTCTTGATTAACATTGGCTTCTATCTCTACTTATCCCTTCAAGTTGCATTAAGGTAAACATGTGCCAATAAAATATAGGATGTCATGAAATCTAACATAGTGATGTCAAAGAATTGCTTATCAAATCATACTGACAAAGGAGAATCTAACAAAGCCAGATCAAGTAAAAAAGATAATGAGTTAGGATAATTTTATATGTGCATTAAAAGAAAACAATTTGATGTCAAAATATTAAGAGAGTCCGTTCAGAAAAATAAAGGAGGCTTTAAATATTTTTGCAAATTTAGGAAAGTGCTTTCGAGCCAAATACAAAGTGAGCCATCATATGATTTTGTTAGAAAAAATATTATAAATACCTTTCCCTCACCCAAATAAAAATCAGATTTATACTTTAGTTCTAAAATAATAAGCATATGGTAAAAATTGTAACCTAAATATTTTTAAAATAAAATTTTATAATTTTTTTTTAAAAAACAAACCCCCTCCCCCACTATTTGGTATGAAATTTTAGTTCCTATTTTAAATGGATTTACTGGTGGTGATAATGAAAATTAGTTCCACTCTTATAGATCTAAAGGATTCAGGAGTAATGGTTGCTGTCTTATCTCTGTTTAATTCTCCAGTCTGGTGTCTGTAAAAACCAGATGCAGTTATGTAACAAAGATGTGTTGTCTTTACTAAAGCTGATTATCATAGCCTCGGGTATGTTGCATGAAGCCACTGATTTGGCAAATGTTCTTTTCTATCTCTATCAGAGAGGACAATCTGAAACAGTCTGCATTTATATGAAAGGGACAATGGTAAACAGGATTATGGGTAAGCAAGATTGTTAACTAAAACCCCTTCCATTCAAATTCTATGTGAAGATTTTTGGGCCAATTGAACATCACAAACAATATTATATTTGTTGAACTACATTGTTGACATTATGCAAATCAGCCTGGATGAGAAAGAAGTGGCTATCATATTTGGAACTTTGGTAAGGCACATGCACCCAGAGGATGGGAGATAAGCCTTAGGAAGGTTCTGATATTCTGGGACATCTCATTCAAAGTAAAGGATAATTTGTTGCATCTTATATCCCCCACAATGAGGAAGGAAGCACAACTTCTGGTAGGCCTCTTCAGGTTATGGAGGCAGCAAATTCTTTATCTGGGACTACTGCTCTAACTCATACCACATGATGCATAAAGCTGCAGCTATGAGTGGGGTTCAGAGCAATAAATGCTCTGTAGGATATCCAGGAATCGTAAGTCCGGACTGCTTCTCGTCACACATAGTGGCCCACTTGGAGAATTTGCATTTTCCATTGATATATGCCCTGGGACAGTAGATAAGAAAAGAGTCATCATTTTGACACTGAGCAGTGGATTGAGATAAAAGAATTTTATGAAGTAAAAATCAAGGGTGCCTGGGTGGCTCAGTTGGTTGAGCAACTGCCTTCGGCTCAGGTCATGGTCCCGGAGTTCTGGGATAGAGTCCCACATCGGGCTCCCGGCTCCACTGGGAGTCTGCTTCTCCCTCCAACCTTCTCTCCTCTCATGCACGCGCTCTCTCTCTCTGTCTCTCTCAAATGAATAAATAAAATCTTTAAAAAAAAATCAAGATAACTTGATGTTGGGAATGAGGCTGAAGGTGTCAAGGATGACACAAGGTTTTGGTTTGTTTAACTGCATCAATGGTGGTAAATTTGACAAGACTGGGAATAGTAAAAAGGGATCAGGTTTTTAGGGCTCAGGGGTTAGAGAAAATGGGTATCCTAAGTTTAGTCTGTAACTGAAGATGAGGTGTCTTTGAGACATGAAAATGAGATATCAGGTAGTCAGCTGGATATTTGGGTGTAGAGCTCAGAGGCAAGGTTTGGGGGAGAGAAACAAATTTGCAAGTTAAGTAGTGGGTATGGAAGAGATCATCCTTTAAGAGGATGTAGAATGAAAAAAAAAACGAATATGAAGCTTTACAAATTAAAAGCCAAGTGGAGAAGGATAAGCTTTCCAAGATGGAAAAGGAATGGCCAGAGAAGTAGGAGGATATGTAGGAAATGTTTCATCATGGTAGCCAATGAAACGGAATGCTTCAAAAAGAAATTCTAAGTGATAAACGACTTCCTCTATCTTCAAAGCAAGGAAAAGCTGGTGGACTTGACCATGAAGAGATAACATTAATAATTTATATAGTTTACATAGTTTCAAGGTAGCTTTTATACTGTATTTTTTGTTTGGTTTCCTTTATCCTTCCTCCCCCCAAAAGAGCATATTTTAAGTAAGTTCCTTTGAGGAATAAAGAAAGAAAATTATAAATCTGCCACACTTAGAGTGGCTAATCTGTCATATTTAGAATGGTTAATAAAGAAATAAAACTATAGAAAAAAAGCCTTCTACATTAGAAAAGCCTTCATGTATATATGTAAGTGTGGTTATAAAGAAAAATCAACAAGACAGTAAACAACAAACGTTGGCGAGGATATGGAGAAAGGGGAACCCTCTTACACTGTTGGTGGAATGCAAGTTGGTGCAGCCACTTTGGAAAACAGTGTGGAGATTCCTCAAAAAATTAAAAATAGAGCTACCCTATGACCCTGCGATTGCACTACTGGTATTTACCCCAAATATGCAGTACAAAGAAGGGCCACATGTACCCCAGTGTTCATAGTAGCAATGGTCACAATCGCCAAACTGTGGAAAAAGCCAAGATGCACTTCAACAGATGAACGGATAAAGAAGATATGGTCCATATATACAATGGAATATTATGCCTCCATCAGAAAGGATGAATACTCAACTTTTGTATCAATATGCACGGGACTGGACGAGATTACGCTGAGTGAAATAAGTCAAGCAGAGAGAGTCAATTATCATATGGTTTCACTTACGTGTGGAGCATAAGGAAAAACATAGAAGACATTGTGAGAAGGAAAGGAAGGGTGAATCGGAGGAAATCAGAGGGGGAGATGAACCATGAGAGACTGTGGACTCTGAGCAACAAACTGAAGGTTTTGGAGGGGAAGGGGTTGGAGGGTTGGGCAAGCCTAGTGGTGGGTATTGAGAATGGCACATATTGCATGAAGCAGGGGGGATACCTATTGCATGCCACTGGGTGTGGTACATGAACAATGAATCTTGGAACACTGAAAAAATAAAATTAAAAAAAAAGAAAAAAGAAAAACCAACAGTTTTTTTTTTTAGTATTTTAAATCCATAAGTTACCATTATGCTGCTTATAACATTAACAAAAGATAAAATACTTATATAACCAATTATCATAAATAACTAGAGATAATTTTCTACATGATTTACACTGTAAAAATAAAAAGATCAGAAAAACATTACTTAGCTCTTGGTTTCAAGAAGAATATTCTGAAATGTGTAAGACTATAATTCCTCAGCAGCAGTATTTATGAAAATCTTTTTTGAAAGTCAAAACCAGATTCCATACAATGAATGAAATACATGAAAGTGAGACTCAACCACATCTAACTTTCCTTAAAGATAAACAGGCAAGGAATTGTCAACTCAGTGGTTATTTTTTTTTTTCTAAAAAACTGATAAGACAGTAAAATGTGAAGTGTTACATAAGGTTAGGATAGTAACATGAAAGTAGCCCTGGGAATCCTAAGAAAACAATGTACGAGTTCTGCACTTACATCTTAAGGACAACATAAAACTAGACGCTGGCTAGAAGATCAACCCCCTCCAGACTGGCTTTGGCCTTCTGAACTCAGACCCCCACTTTCACTGGCAAAGGTCATCAACAATAACCTCTTACTTGCTAACCAAATGGATTATGTTTAGACATTTAATTTAACCTCTAAACCATTTGTTAAGATTAAACACATGCTTTTTTTTTTTTAAACTATGTCCCTTAAACACCACCACCACCAAAATGTACAACCTTCCATTTCATTACAAAAGATGTATGAAATACAGGTAAGTAAAAAGAAAGAAAAACATCTTTGTGATAAATCCCACAATGCTTAAACAACTAATGTTAACATTTGGTGTCTATAGTTCGTATTTTTCCTAATCACAAATTACATGTTTATTCATAAAATTTAACTTTTTCTTAAGTAGTCATTTTATTCTTAAACTAATTTCCTTCCTTGGCCTCCATGACTCTACTTTTTCCTTTTACATCTTTTCTCCTCTTACACCTATGATTCTTTCATCTCAATATCCTTTAGAGGTTTTTATTATTCTGCCAACCCTCTAAATGTATTTCTCAGCTCTTTTTTCATCCTTATATCTCCTCTCTTACAGTACCTACTTTTCACTGGCTGGCTCAACCATTTCTATGGTATAAGGTGCCACTGAAATTTGTATTTCCAGCCTAGAAAATCCTCTTCAGCTCCAGCTGACAAGACAACTCAAATACAATACAAATACCTCAAACTCAGTATGTCTTAAATGGAACTATCTCCTACCCTTTGCCCTCACCTTCAAACCTGATATCCTTCTATCTTGGTAAAAAGGACCAGCATCTATTCAGCACCTCGCCAGAAATTGATCACATCATACTCTCACATTCAATCAGATACCAAGTTGGTGCTTCCAGTGCAAACTTCCTTCCATTTATCCATCCAACATATCTTTAGTTGAACTAGGTGTATTGTGCTGGGGGTTGTGAATTAAATAGTTATATAATCATTGCGCTCTTGAAGCTGAATCAAATGCTGTTAATTCTGTCTTCACCACATTTGTCATGTGTTCCCTCATCTTCATAATTACTACCTTTATTTGGACTTTTTTTTTAAAATTTGGACTTTCACCAAGGCCATAACTTCTTTACTCCCACCAATTTCTTGCTATACAAATCAGAATGCTTTTCTACTTTCTTCTCACGATCCTAATTTAGCTTTCTCGTGTCTGTTAAGTCACTAAACTACTTTTCCATTTATTTTGTCTTCCAGAGTTTTTTTGCTAACATTTCTTTACCTGTTTTATTTGTCCTTGTGGATTTATGTTTATCTTTTTAAAAATCCCTCTACTATCACTTTTAGTTGTGTTTTAGGAAGGTAGTAGAAGTAAATGGGTGAAGGTAAGTCACCAGAAGCCCATAATCAGGATATTGTAGAATTCACAATTTCTAGAAGTTTCTCTAGGCCATCACTGTTTGAATATTTTAGTATCTTTTCCTTCATATTTCCTAGCTACATGGTTTTCCAGCAAGATTTGAAACAGCTTCTCCTTCATTCCTTTTAGAACACTAATTAGTGTCTTATACAGTCCTATAGTTACTGAGGAAATAGGAAATAATATTCAGTAAGGAGGCAAGTGTATTAGGGGAGTGTAGCAATCAAGGATAACTTTTTGGGCTGAATACTGTGTAAATATTAGTAACATACACCTTGGGCCTTAAATCTCAGGTGTAAACTGTTTAATTTTTTACTTTAGAACACTAAAGTTTGTCTGTCAAATGACTGTCATGACTGCCTCTTAAATTCTTTTTCTGATTTTAATTAAACATTTTAGAGAACTATGTATGTTTCTTCCATAAAACTTCTGGAATGAACGTACAGACACACACACACACACACACACACACACAGTCATGGTACTTTCAAAAGGATATAGGTTTGAAACTAACAATCATTCAGATACTTAATTTTTACTGTTATCTTAGGTAAAAACAAAGTACACCATTGGCTGGAATTCTTTTAAAAAACCAGGCTCTTTTTGGGTGTAATTTTTCTAAATAACACAGAAACACAAAATAGACAGTATTTGGCTAGCTTATAAATACTTCAGAAAAAACAAAAGGACTGTAAGGACTGCAAAGGTATTGGACATGAGAAAAGGAGTCACAAGTTTACTAGAAAAAAGAGAGGAATCCTTGTTGGAGAAGAGAGATCAGGAATTTTTTTTTTTTTTTCGTGAAAAGATAGGCAGAATTGTGAAGGAAAAAGGATTTATTCTAAGTCAGGTCACTGAGCTTTGGACAGGAATTGGGGGTTGAGGGTATAGAAGGGAAAGGCAAGAGCCAGGCCAAGCTCCTGTACAGAGGGGAGCTATCAGTTCTGAGTGTGGTTTATAAGACCTAATATGGATACCATAAGAACCAGCATAAGAAAACCTATGATCAATTAACACATTTATACTAATTCCAAAAAACAGAAGGGACAGGAATATTTCCAAACTCACTTTACAAAGCCTGCATTATCCTGATAACAAAACTGGACAAAGAAGCATAAGAAAAGAAAATTACAAGTCAATATCTTTGATGAACACAGACATTTGAAAAATCCTCAACAAATTATTAGCAAACTGTATTTAATAATACATTAAAATAACCGTGATCAAGTTGGATTTATTCCAGGGATGAAAGGATGTTTCAACACTTGCCAATCATTGTGTTACTCCACATTAATAAAATGAAGGATAGGGGTACCTGGGTGGCTCAGTTGGTTAAATAACTGCCTTCAGCTCAGGTCATTATCCCCAGGTCCTGGGATCAAGCCCCATATCCTATCGGGCTCACTGTTCAGCAGGAAACCTGCTTTTCCCTCTCCCTCTGCCTGTCACTCCCCCTGTTTGTACTCTCTGTCAAATAAATAAATAAATAAATAAATAAATAAATAAATAAATAAATAAATAAAATGAAGGGATAAAAATCACATTATCATGTCAATAGATGCGGAAAAAGCATTTGACAAAGTTTAACATGTGTTCATGATAAAAACTTTTAACAAAGTGGGTATAGAGATATTATACCTTAATGTAATAAAGGTTATATAGGACAAGCTTAGAGTTAACAGCATACTCAAAGGTGAAAAGCTGAAAGCTTTTCATCTAAGAGTAGGAGCAAAACAAGGATGCCCATTCTTGCCATGATTATATAACATAGTACTGGAAGTCCTCACCAGAGCAATTAGGCAAGAAAAATAAGTAAAAGGCATCAGAATGTCTGTCAATGTTCACAGACAACATAATATTACACACAGAAAATCCTAAAGACTCCACCACAAACCTTTAGAACTAATCAACAAATTCAGTAAAGTTGCAGGATACAAAATCAATATAGAAAAAATCTGTTGTTCCTGTACAGTAGTAACAAACTACCAGGAAAAAAATAAGAAAACAATGTCATCTATAGGTACATAAAAAAGAATAAAATATCTAAAAATGAACTTAATGAGTGAGATGAAAGACCCGTATACTGAGAACTATAAGATGATGAAAAAAAACTGAATACAGAACTAAATGGAAAGATAGTCTGTGCTCACTGATTGAAAGAATTAGTATTATTAATATGTCATATAACCCCAAACACCCTAGGTTCAATGCAATTCTTATCAAAATTCCAAAGATATTTTTAATAGAAATAGATTAAACAATCTTAAAATTTGTATGGAACCATAAAAGACCCCAAGTAGCCAAAGTAATCTTGAGAAAGAATAAAGTTGGACTCACTACTCTTCCTGAATTCAAAGTGTATTACACAACTATAGTAATCAAAACAGTATGGTATTGGCATAAAAACAGAAACAGATCAGTGGAACAGATTAGAAAGCCAGAAATAATCCTACATATACAGGGTAAATTACTTTATGACAAAGGAGCCAAGAATATACAATGGGGAAAGGGCAATGTCTTCAATAAAAGATGCTAGGAAAATTGGACAGCCATATGCAAAAGAATGAAACTGAACAACTACATTGTATCATATGCAAAAATCAACTCAAAATGGATTAAATATTTGAATATAAGCTGAAACCATAAAACTCCTAAGAGAAAACATAGGTGGTATGTTCTATGACATTTAGGACCTGACTCCAAAGGCAAAGGCAACAGTGTTTGTTGATTGGTGAATAGATAAAGAAGATGCAGTGTTTATACACACACACACACACACACACACACACACACACACACACAATGGGATATTATTCAGCTATAAAAAAGAACGAAATCTTGCCATTTGTAATGACATGGATGGAACTCGAGAGCATTATCCTAAGGAAAATAAGTTAGTCAAAGAAAGACAAATACCATGATTCCACTAACACGTAGAATTTAAGAAACAAAACAAATGGACACAAGGGGGAAAAAAAGAGAGGGGGAGGCAAACCAAGAAACAGACTCTTAACTTGAGAGAACAAACTGATGGTTACTGAAAGGGAGATGGGTGGGAGGATGGGTTAAACAGATGATGGAGAGTAAGGGGTGCACTTGCTGTGATGAGTACTTCTGTTGTACAGAAGTCTTGAATTGTTTTATTATATACCTGAAACTAATATTACACTGTATGTTAACTGGAATTTAAATAAAAACATAAAAATTATTATTATTTTTTAAATTTTTTATTAACATATAATGTATTATTTACCCCAGGGTACATGCTTGTGAATCATCAGGCTTACACATTTCACAGCATTTGCCATAGCACATACCCTCCCCAACAAAACAAAACAAAACAACAACAACTCTAAAGCAAAAGAAACAAAAGCAAAATAAACAAATGAGACTATATCAAATTTAAAAGCTTCTATACAGGGAAGAAAATCATCAACAAAATGAAAAGTCTACCTACCGAACGGGAGAAGGTATTTATAGATATCCAATCAGGTCTTACTACCCAAAATATAAGAAACTCAAACAGTTCAATAGTACAACAACAACAACAACAACAATAACAACCACGAAATCTCATTTAAAAAATGGGCAGAGGATTGGAACAGGCATTTTTCCAAAGAAGATACACAGATAGCCAACAGCCACTTGAAAACATGCTCAACATCACTAATCATCAGGGAAATGCAAATTCAAACAACAATGAGATACATCTCACACCTGTCAGAAAGTCTATTACCAAAAAGACAAGAAATAATAGGTATTGGCAAGGATGTGGAGAAAAGGGAACCCTTAGGTAAGAATGTAAATTGGTGCAGCCACTATTGAAAACAGTATGGAGTTGCCTCAAAAAATTAAAAATAGCAGTATCATATGATCCAGCAACTCACTTCTGGGTATTTATCCAAAGGAAATGAAAGCACTAACTTAAAAAGATATAAGCACCCCCATGTTCATTGCAGCATTATTTACAATAGCTAAAATAGGAAAGCAACCTAAGTATCCATCCGTGGATGAATGGATAAAGAAAATGTTGACACATATACAGAATGGAATATTATTTAGCCACAAAAAGGAAGAAAGTCTTGCCATTTGTAACAACATAGATGGAACTAGAAGGTATTATGCTAAGTGAAATAAGTCATACATACTGTATGATCTCATTTACATGAAGAATTTTAAAAAATCAAAACACCAAACTCACACACAAAGAAGACAGATTGGTTGTTGCCAGAGTTAAGTATAGAAGGGTGGGTGAAATGGGTGAAGGAGGTAAAAAGGTATAAACTTCTAGTTATAAAATAAATAAGTTATGGGATCTGATAATGTATTACATAAGTGAAAGCTGTTAAGAGAACAGATGTTAGAAGTTCTCCTCACAAGAAATAAAATCTGTAACTGTGTGGTGATGGATGTTAACTAGACTTACTGGAGTGATCATTTTGCAATATATACAATATTAACTATTGTATAAATATAATATATAAAATATTTAATTGCTGTATATCTGAAACTAATATAATATTGTATGTCAACTACATCTCAATAAAAAATAAAAACAGACCAAAAAAGCCCTGCCTGGTCTTTTGCAGCATAAACCTACAGGGATTTTGTAAACAGAATGAAGATGACTATATTTTTCTCTCCTTGAGTAATGAAATTTTTATTTCTTTTCCAAGAAAGAAAAGGGACATTACCTAAGAGCTCTTCATGATTCTATTTTTTTCCTCCTTAAGATTTCAGGCTGGGTACAAAGTAGTTATATATAACCTATATATATCTGTGTAAAATATATATTTTTTAGCATTGGAAATGAGGTCCACTGAATTTGATTTTATGAAAAGCATTGTTTTGCCTCAAGAAGTTTCCAACATTGAGTTTATGTTTACTTAAATGAATTAAAAAATTTCCTTAAATAAATTTGAAAAAATATACTTATAGACCAAACACTACTTTATTGTTTAAAGACCATGTGTAGTATACTGGAAAAAGAACAGTGATGAACATCATTAGACCATAGTCTTTTTTTTTCCCCATAAGACCAGTTTATTATTTACAGAGACATAATTAAAGATATTATTAGACCATATTCTTATCCATAGTATGCCACTATCTTTGTTGTTGACTTAAACGAATCATGTTACCTCTCTGGATTTTAGTTTCTTCACCTAGAAAAGAATTTGGACTCAGTGATTTCTAATGACTTTGATTTATTTTTTGTCTAAACCCTTTTAAATACCATTTATGATTTTAACTGGTTCAATTATTAAAATACTCATCAAGAAAATGCCTCTTTTTGTGGCTATCTAGACAAATATCCTCTGCAAATACTCTGGCTATGAGGGTAGATTCCAGAAGCTAGTTGCATTAAGTTTACAGAACACGTTGTTAGGCTCAAAATGTGGTCATGATAGACTACGTTAGGAAAGAGTGTCCTTAAAATTACATTACTTCATCTCTAATAAAAAGTGCCCCGTGAGGGTTGGGCAGTGGTCAAAACCGTGGCTAAACAACTTTCTGATGCATTACTGATAGAAAAATGATTCCTCAAACTGCAAAACTTGCTTTAAAACATACCTTAATTGAAAACAACAATAACAGATAAGGCCGGAGTTGCATTCCACAATGGAGAGCCTGAGAAATTTAAATCAAGTGGAAGAAGTTTTGCAATTGTGAGACAGATGGAGATGAGACTCTCTGAAAATATGGTTATGATATTTCAGCCCAAATATAATTTTTTTAAGGTTTTATTTATTTGTTAGAGAGCGAGAGAGCGAGAGACAGCAAGCGCACAAGCAGAGGGAGCTGCAGGCAGAGGGAGAAGCAGGCTCCAGGCTGAGCAAGGAGCCCGATGTGGGACTTGATCCCAGGGCCCTGGGAACATCACCTGGGCTGAATGCAGACAATTAACTGACTGAGCCATCCAGGCATCCCACAAAATATACTTCTTAATGCACAGGAATATAATAGCAACTGTATATTATGGTTGTGAAAATTTGAATCTGCCAAAGGCTCAGTAACCTTGAAGAATGAAAAGTTACTATAAAAAGGGGCACATCTTCCTGACTATAAAACAGGTTGTAAATCTTTACCATTTTTGATTCCGGCTCCTTGCACATAGAGGTCATGCTGTGAACTGCAGGAGGAGAGATGTAGAAGTGACCTTTTGGAATACACCAAATTACTGGCCAAGTGTCTGTATAATAGATTTTCCTCACCCTTTTAAGAGTGTATCTCTAACTCCTGGGCGTAAATGCCTGCCTAAAGTTTAACTAAATATTGCAGTAACAACCAAGCTACATGGATTTCACTAAAGTGTGAATGTGAGGCAACACAGAGTTACAGACCAGAAAGTTTAGTAGCTTGGGACAAGTTTTGTGCTAATTCCATTATTAAAAAGCACCACTGAGAAATCTCCAGAAGACTATTGTTGTTTTCGATTATTCTTTTTTAAAACTGGTCTTTAAAATGGATATAGATAGAGTGAAGCAGGAAATGTCTTGGGCTGAGGTTTGAGTATGGGATTCTATTGCAATGTCTGACAGAAATATGTGAACCATACAAATAATTTTAAATTGCCTTAGTAGTCTGATTTTTAAAAAGTAAAAAGAAATAGGTAAAATTAAATATAATATTTTATCTAACCCAATATACCTAAAGTACAATCATTTCAACTTGTAATCAATATAAATACCATTAATGAGGCACTTTATGCTTTTTCAAATGAAGTCTTCAAAATCCAATGTGTATTTCACACTCACAGCCCATCTCAATTCTTGAAAAATATTTATTTATTTGAGGGGGGGTGGGCAAAGGGCGAGGGAGAAGTAGGTCCAATGTGAGACCCAATCCCAGGACCCTGGGATCACGACCTGAGACAAAGGCAGATGCTTAACTGGCTGGCCACCCAGGTGTCTCAACCTATCTCAATTTTTGACTAGCTACATTTCATGTACTTGGTATCTAGTTTTATGTACTGTCTTAAGTAATGCTGCATTAGACTGTAATACCTTTAATATCTGGGTCTTATAGACCCAAAGTTATGGAAAGTGATTTTTTCCTCCTTTTTCTTCCCACAATGATTCCACCCCTGAGTTTTGACTGCAATTCTTGAAATATAATTAAGAAAATTTATGGCAGGGGATACTGAGCCAGTGCATTAAACTCCCTCCAGGAAAACCAAAAGTGTCAATCTGCAGCTAAAGAACAGGAGATTTTGAACTAGATAATAAAGTGTTTTTTAAAAAAAATGAGTCATAGAAAAAAGACAAGAGATCAGTCTGAAAATCAAAGAGGGTTTCTTTTCCACTACATCCTCAACCAATACTTGTTTCTTATGTATTTGATTTTAGCCATTCTGACAGGTGTGAGGTGATACAGTTTTTGATTTGCACTTTCCTGATGAGTGATATTGAGCACCATTTCATGTGACTGTTGGCCATTTGTAGGTCTTCTGTGGAGAAATGTGTGTTCATGTCTTCTGCCTATTGTTTAATTGGATTACTTGGCTTTTGGTGTTGAGTTGTCTTCTTTATATATTTTAGATACTAATCTTTTATCAAATATGTCATTTGCAAATATCTCCCATTCAGTAGGCTGAATTTTAGTTTTGTGGATTGTTTTATTTGCTGTGCAAAAGATTTTTGTTTTGATACAGCCCCAATAGTTTATTTTTGCTTTTGTTTCCTTTGTCTCAGGAGACATATCTAGAAAAATGTTGTTAGAGCCAATGGCAGAGAAATTAATGCCTGTATTCTCTTCTACGATTTTTATGTTTTCAGGCCTCACATTTAGGTCCTTAATCCATTTTAAAAAATATTTATTTATTTATTTATTTATTTTTGAGAGAGAGAGAGAGAGAGAGAGAGAGAATGAGCAAGTGAGCCCTAGCGGGGGCGGGGGGGCACAGAGGGAGAAGCAGACTCCCCGCTGAGAAAGGAGCTTGATGCGGGGCTTGATCCGAACCCCGCTGAGAAAGGAGCTTGATGAGGGGCATGATCCGAATCCTCGGATCATGGCCGGGGCTGAAGGCAGATGCTTAACTGATTGAGCCACCCAGGGGCCCTTAGGTCCTTAATCCATTTTAATTTTGTGTATGGTGTAAGACAGTGGTCCAGTTTCATTCTTTTGCATGTAGCTGTCCAGTTTTCCCAACACCATTTGTTGGAGAGACTGGTTTTTTTTCCCCATTGCATATACTTGCCTTCTGTGTTGTATTTGTTGTAGATTAATTGACCATATAATTGCAGGTTCATTTCTGGGCTCTATATTCTTCTGTTCCATTGATCTATGTGTCTGCTTTTGCGCCAGTACCATACTGTTCTGATTACTACACCTCTGTAATATAACTTGAAGTCTGGAATTATGATGCCTCCAGCTTTGTTTTTCTTTTTTAAGATGGCTTTGGCTAATTTCAGGTCTTTTGTGGTTCCATACAAATTTTAAGATTATTTTTTATAGTTGTGGAAAATGCTGCTGGCATTTTGTTAGGGATGGCAGTAAATGTATAGATTGCTTTGGGTAGTAAAGACATTTTAACAATATTTATTCTTCCAATTTGTCAACATGAAATATCTTTCCATTTCTTTATGTCATATTCAATTTTTTTCATCAATGTTTTATAGTTTTCAGAACACACGTCTTTCATGTCTTTGGTTAGATGTATTTCTAGGCATTTGATTATTTTGGTGCAATTGTAAATGGGATTATTCTCTTAACTTCTCTTTCTGCTGCTTCATTATTAGTGTATAGAAACGCAACTGATCTATGTACATTGATTTTGTATCCTGTGACTTCACTAAATTCGTTTATAAGTTTCTAATAGATTTTTGGTGGAATCTTTCAGGTTTTCTACACAGAGTATCATGTCATCTGCAAATAGTGAAAGATTTGCTTCTTCCTTACCAGTCTGGATGTCTTTTATTCCTTTTCCTTGTTTGATTGCTGTGGCTAAAACTTCCAGTGTTATGTTGAACAAAAGTGATGAGAGAGGATATTCTCATCTTGGTCCTAACCAAAGAGGAAAAGTTCTTTTTTTCACTATTTACTATGATGTTAGATGTGGATTTTTTATATATGGCCTTTATTATGTTGGAAGTATGTTCCCTCTAAACCTGCTGAGGGTTTTATCATGAGTAGATGCTATACTTTGTCAAATGCTTTTTCTCCATATACTGAAATGATCATATGGTTCTTATCCTTTTACTTATCAATCACCATTGATTGATTTGCAAATATTGAACTGCCCTTGCAGCCCAAGAATAAATCTTACTTGATTGTGGTGAATGATCTTTTTAAATGTATTTTTGGACTGATTTGCTAATATTTTGCTGAGGAATTTTGCATCTACGTTCATATCATATGTTCATCTATGTTCATCAATGTTCATTTGCATCTGTGTTCATACAGATCAGGGATACTGGCCTGAAGTTTTCTTTTTTTCGTGGTGTCTTTATCTGGTTTTAGTATCAGGGTAATACTGGTTTCATAGAATGAATTTGGAAGTTTTCCTTCCTTTTCTGTTTTTTGGAATAGTTTGAGAAGAACACGTACTAACTCTTCTTTAAAAGTGTGGTAGAATTTGCCTGTGAAGTCATCTGATCATGGACTTTGTTCAGTGGGACTTTGTTCAATAATTTTTCAAATTATTATTAGTATTATTATTACTGATTCAATTTCATTGCTGGTAATCAGTCTGTTCAAATTTTTTTCTTTCTTTCTTTCTTTTTTTTTAAGATTTTATTTATTTGTCAGAGAGAGAGTACAAGCAGTGGAAGTGGCAGGCAGAGGCAGAGGGAGAAGCAGGGACCCTGGGATCATGACCTGAGCCGAAGGCAGACACTTAACCGATGGAGCCACCCAGACATGTCTGTTCAAATTTTCTATTCCTGATTCAGTCTTAGAAGGTTATATGTTTCTAGGAACTTATCTATTTCTTTTAGGTTGTCCAATTTGTAGGCATGTAGTTTTTAATAATATTCTCTTAGAATCTTTTGTATTTCTGTGGTGTTGTTTATTATTTTTTCTCTGTCATTTCTGAGTCCTCTCTCTCCTTTTTTTTTTTTTTTTTTTGGTGAGTCTGGTTAAAGGTTTATCAATTTTTTGATCTTTTTAAAAAACCAGCTCATGGGACGCCTGAGTGGCTCAGTTGGTTAAACTGCTGCCTTTGGCTCAGGTCATGATCCCGGGATCCTGGGATCAAGTCCCACATCAGGCTCCTTGCTCAGCAGGGAGCCTGCTTCTCCTCTGCCTCTGCCTGCCACTCTGCCTGCTTGTGCTCTCTTTCCCTCTCTCTCTCTGACAAATAAATAAACAAAATCTTTAAAAAAAAAAAAACAAACAGCTCATGATCTGTTCTATTGTTTTTTTTTTAAATAGTCTTTATTTCATTTATTTCTACTTTAATCTCTTATAATTTCCATCCTTCTACCAGCTTTCAGTTTTGCTTGTTATCTTTTTCTAGCTTCTTTGGTGTAAGGGTAGGTTGTTTATTTAAGGTTTTTCTTGCTTCATAAGATAGTCCCGTATTGCTATAAACTTCCCTCTTAGAATAGCTTTTGCTACAGTCCAAAAACTGGTTCCTTGAGAAATTCAATAAAATAGACAAATCTCTGGACAGACTCAACATGAAAGACAGAAAAGACAACATAATATTGCTATGAGAAATAACATTACTGTAGATTCTACAAATATTAGAAAGAAAATAAGATGTGGAAAAAAAAAGAAAATAAGATGTGATTAGCAACTTTGTGCTTATAAATCCAACAACTTAGATGAAAAAGGCAAATTCCTTGTAAGACAAAAGCTGCCAAAGTTCCTAAAAAAAAAAAAAACTGAATAGTACTACATCTATTAAATACTTAAATTGGTAGTTAAAAAGCTCCCCATAAAAAAAAAATTCAGGGCTGGATGGGTTAATTAGTAAATTCTACCAGATATTTAAGGAAGAAACAATACCAATTCTAGACAAGCTCTACTAGAAAATTGAATATGAGGACACACTTGCCCACTCATTTTATAAGACAAGGCAATACCCAGGCAATACTCATTTCTAAAATGAGACAAAGATATAAAAAGAAGACTGTGAATTAATATCCTTCATAAATATAAATAGAAAACTTCTGAACACAATTTCAGCAAATCAAATTCAACAATATATTTTAAAAGTTAATACATCATGACCAAGTAGAATGGAGAATTGGTTTCCACATTAGAAAACCAATATAATTCATCATGTTAAAAAACCTCTTTTAAGTTTTTAAGAAAAAAATATGATCACCTTAATAAATATAGAAAAAAGCATATGACATAATGCAACATCCATTCTTGATAAAAACTCACCATTGTACGAATCAAAGAATTTCCTAAAACAGATATAGTATCCATAAAAAGCCTTTTTCTAACATGTAAAATTACATATACACTTGATGGCATCAGACTGAATGTCATCCTCCTAAGATCAGGAAAAACAAAAGTATATCTGCTTTTACCACTTTCATTCAATATTTTAATGGAAGAGCTAGTCTGTGCAATAAGGCAGGAAAAAGAAGTAAAAAGCATTTGCATCAGAAAGGAAGAAGCAGTATTGTTTTTATTCACAGACATGATTATCTACGTAGAAAATCCACTGAAATCTATAAAAGACACTAGAAGATTATTTTCCGGGAAATATGAATAACTCCCCAACACTACCAAAAAAGGAAAAAAGACTTTACTCTTTAAAGTGTGGTAATGGAACAAAAGGAAAAAAGAATTAAAAATATTGATATTGAGGGTTCTCAAATAAGTAGACAACTAAAAATTACCAGACAACTGAACAAAGCTTCTAATATAAAAGACAAATACCAAAAGAAAAAAACTGGCCAAAGGAATAATTGAAAGACAGAACCATGCAAGAATAAGAAAATTGCTCGTGCGTGCTCTCTCTCTCTCACACATACATGTGTGAGTGCATGTATGCACAATCAATATCCTCAGAGATACATGAAATTATTACATTCATGAAACAAAATCAGAATACTAAAAAAGGGAATTTTCAGCGAATAAAAAGTTCTTGGATAGAAAACATGATAGCTAGAATGAAAATTCAATAGAAGGACTGGAAGATAAGGTGAGATTATCTCCCAAAAGGTGAAGGTAAAGCAAAAAAGCAGAGACTGAAAATAGTAGTGAAAAGAAAATAAAATTAGAGGATTATTCCAGGAAGGTTAACATCTGAATAGTATATCACAGAGGATTAAATTCAGAAAATGAAGGAAAAGAAACCCAAGAAAACAATTCAAGAATCACCCAGCATTTAAAGACAGACTAAAAGGGCCTATCAAGTACCCAGCATAACACATGCAAACAGCTCAATGACATCAGGGAACACTGCAAAATTTTAAAAGACAGGAGTCAAAGAGACAAATTTCCCTACAAATCTCCACAGAGAAAAACACAAGTTTTGTGTGTAGAGTAAAAAAGTGCAAGCGTAGTTGAATGAAGGAAATTTATCAATTTAAGCCATCTTATCAACGCATTAAGGGAGAGAAAAACATAGTATTATAACGGATGCTGAAAAAGCCATCAAAATATTATCAACCAATACACATAATAGTTAATTAAAATGAGAATAGAAAAAAAGCTCATTATTTACAAAAAAAATATTTACTAAAGCCAAATAAGTATTATTCTAAATAACAAAATGCTAACCATTTCAATTAGGAATGAGTGATGACTTCTATGAGATTTTTTATTTAACACTGTCTTAGAGGTTCTGGCAAATACAATCAGATGTGAGAAAGCAATAAATGTTATAAACACAAGCAAAGAAGGAATAAAACTTTTTGGGCCAGTGGTACTACTGTATGCCTAGAAAACCCAAGATTTAATAGAACACTAAAATTAGTAAGAGAAGTTGGTAAAATGGATAAATCTACAACATCAATAGCTTTATTTTTTAAAATTTTATTTATATGTTCATTTACGTATTTGTGTGTGTCAGAGAGAAAAAAAAAGTGTGTGCAGAAGGGAGGGTGAGGGAGATAGAGAGATTCTCAAGCAGGCTCCATGCCCAGCAAAGAGCCAGACACTGGGCTCAATATCAGGATCTTGAGATCATGAGCTAAAATTAAGAGTTGGATGCTTAACTGACTGAGCCATCCAGACACCCAAATATCTTTGAAAAAGCAACTAGAAATGGAAATGGGAAAAGCACTCCATTCATAATAACAATACAAACTATAAATACTATGGAATACATTTAACAAAGCAAAATATTTATAAGAAGAAAGCTTTAAAAAAGGAAAAACAAAATTGAAAAAGGTACTAGTTATTGGGGCAGTAAGGCTTAATATTTTAAAAATATTAATTCTCCCCAAATTAATGTATAAGTTACTTGCAATTTTAATTGATTTGCATTCTCAATTCTAATCAATTTTTATTGGAAATTTAATATTATCATCTTAATATTTATATGAAAGAATCAATGGCCAGGACTGGCTAAAAAAGAACAAAGAAGAATATCAGTGTAGGATAATTTGCCTTAACAGGTATCAAAACATAAAAAAGTCCCTTACTTAAATCAATATTAGTTTGGATATACATAAATATCCATGGAGCAGAATAAGAAATCCAGAAGTAAATCATAATATTTATGAGAATTACATATATGATAAATGCGGTAGCTCAATTCAGTGGGAAAACTACAAATTATTTAATAAATGCTAGCAGTAACTGGCTATCCTTTTAGAAGACAATACAATTAGACACTTATACTATGCAATTATAAAAGTATTCAATTATAAAAATAGGTTCCAGATAGAATAAAAATCTTACAAGAACATTTAGACAACACATATCCTGGCAATGAAGAAAAACAAAGTGAAAATATACAGGAGTTATAAAAAAAAAAAAAACAACCAGCTAAAATCTGAGCAAAAAATTAAGTTTTGCTATGGCAAAAGATAAAATACAAAACCAATAAATAATGTGTTTGCAGTAAAAATTGTAAAGGGCAATATCTATACTAAATAAAATGCTTCTATAAAATGGCTAGAAAAAGCCAAACTACCCAAAAGAAAAATGGGCAAGAGGTATGCAAAAGCAAACCACAATATGCATAAGCATAAGCAAGCCACAAAAGACAACTCTGGAAAGGTCAAACATTTAAATTGATGATAAAATTCATTACAGTGAGGTTAGTTGTTTGACTGGTTGATTCATTCATTCCTGATTCATATACTCCATAAATAGTTATTGAAGCTTTTTATGGTCCAAGCACTGTTTTAGGTGATAGGTATCAAAAGTGAATTAATAAACCAAGTCTTTAATATGCACTTTCTGTCATATCACCTTTGCCCATCTGGAAAACAGCAAACATTGAAAAGAGCTACTGAACCTTATACCTATTTTTGGTAGAGATGTGGGGAAGAAGATACTTTCAATAACTGCTGGCAGAAACATGAATCAAAACAGCTTTTTTGAAAAGCAATCTGGAGGAAAAAGTCAAGATGGCAGAGGAGTAGGAGGCTGGGATATTGTTGGATCCCAGAAGTTCAGCTAGATAGTTATCAAACCATTCTAAATGTCTGCAAACAAAAAGCTTTTGCATGGCAAAGGAAACAGTCAACAAAAACAAAAGACAATTGACAGAAAGGGAGAAGATATTCACAAATGACATATCAGATAAAGGGCTAGTATCCAAAATCTAGGAGGAACTTCTCAAACTCAACACACAATAAATAATCTGATCAAGAAATGGGCAGAAAATATGAACAGATATTTCTGCAAAGAGGACCTCCAAATGGCCAATAGATATATGAAAAAGTGCTCAACATCACTCGGCATCAGAGAAATACAAGTCAGAACCACAGTGAGATACCACCTCACACCAGTAAGAATGGCTAAAATTAGCAAGTCAGGAAAGGGCAGATGTTGGCGAGGATGCGGAGAAAGGGGAACCCTCCTACACTGTTGGTGGGAATGCAAGCTGGTACAGCCACTCTGGAAAACTGTATGGAGGTTCCTCAAAAAGTTGAAAATAGAGTTAGCCTACAACCCAGCAATCGTGCTACTGGGTATTTACCCTAAAGATACAAATGTAGTGATTCGAAGGGGCACATGGACCCGAATGTTTATAGTAGCAATGTCCACAACAGTCAAACTATGGAAAGAACCTAGATGCCCATCAATAGATTAATGAATAAAGAAGATGTGGTATATATATACAATGGAATACTACGCAGCCATCAAGAGAAATAAAATCTTGCCATTTGCAACGATGTGGATGGAACTAGAGGGTATTATGCTAAGCAAAATAAGTCAATTATCACATGATCTCTCAGATATGAAGAATTTGAGAGGCAGGGTGGAGGGTCATGGGGGGGTTGGGGAGGGAAATGAAACAAGATGGGATCAGGAAGGAGACAAACCATAAGAGACTCCTAAACTCATGAAACTAACTGAGGGTGGTTGGGTAGTAGGAGGGGTAGGGATAGGATGGCTGGGTTATGGACTTTGGGGAGGGTATGTGCTATATAGTAAGTGCTGTGAAATGTGTAAGCCTGATGACTCACAGACATGTATGCACCCTGGGGCAAATAATACATTATATGTTAATTAAAAATGTCAATATAAAATAATTTAACAATGTTCACCATTGATATTTTTACCTGTTAGAATGGTCTATAAAGACATTTACAATTTCAAGTATAATTTCAAGAACAAGTACCATTTAAAACATAACAAGTTCTGTCTTAAAAGCACTGATACCCAAACTGTAGTTATCTCATTCAGCTTGTGGATCTTTAAGACATGTAGGTTTACTTCAGAATATATTTTACTTCCAGGAGGGGAAAAAAAAAAGCAATCTGGCAATACCTGGTAAAACTAAATATACATATAGCCTTTGATCTAGCAATTCTATTCCTAGGAATCTAACCCACAGATAGAGCCCTGAGGGCACTGCCTTGCTCCTGGAGTGAAGGTAGGCAAACAACTTAGAAGAAGACAGCATGGAAACTTGTTAGGGCAATACAGTGGGATTATTTGCTCCTCTTGGAGAGTGTCTCTGGGAGGCAATATTCACAGTGACACCTCTATGGAACAGAGAAGTTTTTCCTTATGGGAAATATCCATAAGGCTAGCTAGAAATTTCTCAGCAGAAACCTGGCAAGCCAGAACAGAGTGGCATGATATATTTAAAGTGATGGTAGGGAAAAATCTGCAGCCAAGAATACTCTATCCAGAAAGGCTATCATTCAGAATAGAAGGAAAGAGTTTCCCAGACTAACATTAACAAAAGGAGTTCACGACCACTAAACCAGCCCTGCAAGAAGTATTAAAGGGGACTCTGAGCACAAAGGAAAGACCAAAAATGACAAAGGCAAGACAGGATCAGAGAGAAAATCTCCAGATACAACAAAATAAGTAATAAAATGACAATACACACGTATCTATCAATAATTACATTCAAAGTAATTGAAATGGACTAAACGCTTCAATCAAAAGACATAGAGTGTCAAAATTGATTAAAAAAACAAGACCCATCTATACGCTGCCTACAAGAGACTCATTTTACACCTAAAGATATCTGCAGATTGAAACCAAGGGGGTGGAGAAACATTTATCAGGCAAATGGATATCGAATGAAGGCCATAGTACCAATACTTTATCTGATAAACTAGACTTTTTTTTGTTCTTGTATTGCTTTTATCTTGCTTTGATATCAGGGTAGTACTGGTTTGATGGAATGATTTTGAGTGTATGCCCTCTATTTCATTATTTGTAAGATTTTGATAAAGATTGTCATTAATTATTTTTTTGAAATGTTTGGTAGCATTTACCAGTGAAACCATGTGGTCTTGGGCTTTTCCGTGCTGTGAAATTTTTGATTCCTAATTCACCATTCATTCTAGTTATTTGTCAAAGAAGATTTCCTAGAGAATTCAAGATTTGCGATTTAATCTTGGTAACTTGTGTGTTTTTAGGAATTGTCTGAATTTTTTTTCTAAGTTAACAGATTTGTTGGCATATAATTATTTATGTTGATCTTTTATTACACTATGTATTTCTGTGATTATCTGTTTTATTATTTACTCTTCCATTTCTCATTTTGGTTTTTGGGTCCTCTCCCTCTTTTTTCTTAATTTAGTTCAGGCATTACCAATTTTGTTTAGTTTTTTGGAAAAATTGTCATTACTTTCAATATTATTGAAAGTAATATTACTTTGACTACTTTCAATATTATGTTATTGTTTATTCTCATCTCTATTTTACTTATTTCTGATTTTTTTTCTTATTTTCTTCCTCTACTAAATTTCAGCTTTCTTCTTTTTCTAGTTCCTTGTGCTGTTATGTTAGGTTGTTTATTTTTACTTTCATTCTTAATACAAGAATTTACAACATGAATTTCACTCTAACATTTGCTTTTGCTGCATCCCAGGTTTTAGAATATTGTGTTTTCTTCTTCGTTTGAGATTATTTTGATTTGCTGTTTGATTTCTTATTTGGCCCATTGCTTATGCAGTAGTGTGTTCTTTAATATTTACATATCAAATATTTAATGTTTATGTTGTAGATTTTCCAGCTTTGTTTACTGTTGATCTTTAGTTTTATACCATTGTGGTTGGAAAATATACATGGTATGATTTCAATCTCCTAAATTTGTAATATTTGTTATCTCTTTTTATGTGATTTAATTGGGATTCTTCTGTGTGTACTAGAAGAAAATGTGTATTCTATTTTTCTTGGGTGTACTGTTTTATATGTACCTTTTAGAACTACGTATTCTGAACATGCTTCAAGTAAAAAAATGTTCTTGTTAAAAAGAAAAAAAACCTCTAACTGAGGGTAGTTGTTTAAAATAACGCATATTAGAGGGGAGGTAAATGGGGGGATAGGTAAAATAGGTGATAGAGATTAAGAGTACATTTATCAGGGCGCCTGGGTGGCTCAGTGGGTTAAAGCCTCTGCTATCGGCTCAGGTCATGATCTCAGGGTCCTGGGATCGAGTCCCACATCTCTGCTGAGCAGAGAGCCCACTTCCCCTCTCTCTCTGTCTGCCTCTCTGCCTACTTGTGATCTTTCTCCTCTCTGTCAAATAAATAAATAAAATCTTAAAAAAAAAAGAGTACATTTATCATGATGAACACTGAGTAATGTCTAGAATTGCTGAATCACTATACTGTACACCTGCAACTAATATAACTGTATGTAACTATATTGGAATTAAAATTTTAAAAAAGTAAAGGGTTTGTAGAGAAATAAACTGGCAAAACCAATTTTTTAAAAAGAAGAAATCCACGACAGACAAATTCCTAGGAAAAAAATTACCGAATAAACTCAAGGAAAAATTACTAACCGAGATAATCTACATTTGGAAATTTAAAATATTCCTACAAAGAAAACATAGGTTTAGACAGCTTTACTAAGTTCTAATAAACTTTTAAGGAACATGCTATTTCATTCCAACCTTCATTCTTCCAGATAGGAGATACAGAGGAACAACCTCTATTTCATTTTCTTTCTTTCTTTTTCATTTTTTTAAGATTTTATTTATTTGAGAGAGAGAGAGAGAGAGAGAGAGTGCATGAGGGAGGGGAGGGGTAGAGGCAAAGAGAGAATCAGATTCCCTGTTCTGAGAAGGAGCTCAATTCCAGGACCCTGAGATCATGACCTGAGCCAAAGTCATATACTTAACAGACTGAACCAACTAGGAAATTCTCTACTTCATTTTCTGACTGTAAGTATAAGCTTGCTCCAATACCAGTCAAAAACATTAAGAGAAATAATAGGATAATCTCAAATGATGGAAACAATCATGGGAAAAATTCCTAAAATATCAACTTCAATAATTCAGAAAAACAATTGATAATTGGAGAAAGCATTTCATGAAACCCAACACATATTAATGATAAAAACTCTTAACAAACCAAGAATGGAAGAGGACTTTTCCCCCCACATTGTATGATCTTTAATTAGGTTTTTGTTGTTGTTGTTTTAAAAGAGGACTTTTTAACTGATATAGGACATCTAACAAAACTTGATGAACACCAGGTGTTGTATGTAAGTACTGAATCATTATATTGTACACCTGAAACTAATATAACACTATGTTAAAGATAATAATAAATTAAAAATAAAATAAAATAGTAAATGTTGTTAAAAATAAAACCTTTAGGGACGCCTGGGTGGCTCAGTTGGTTAAGCAACTGCCTTTGGCTCAGGTCATGATTCCAGCGTCTTGGGATCGAGTCCCACATCGGGCTCCTTGCTCTGCGGGGAGCCTGCTCCTCTCTCTGCCTCTGCCTGCCTCTCTGCCTGCTTGTGTTCTCTCTCTGTTAAATGAATAAATAAAATCTTTAAAAAAAAAAAATAAATAAAAAAAAATAAAACCTTTAGCAAATATAAAGCTCAATGATTAAACTTTAAAAGAAAGGTGCCATCATTTCTATTTAATGTTACACTACAAATCCTAGCTACACAATAAGAAAAACAAATAAAATGAATAAAGTTTGGAAAATAAGGCAAAAAGCACTACTAGATGATATGAATGATATGGCATGATATGCCAATATAAAGAATTAAAAAGAATATATAGACAAATTATTACATACAATGAAGTCTGCAACATTAATAAACTTACTATATTTCTATATATCAGACAAAAGCAATTAGGATATGTAATTTTTAAATATTTTTTTTAATTTATTTGAGAGAGATAGAGTGAGAACATGAGAGGGGAGAAGGTCAGAGGGAGAAGCAGACTCCCCATGGAGCTGGGAGTCCGATGTGGGACTTGATCCGGGGACTCCGAGATCATGACCTGAGCCGAAGGCAGTTGCTCAACCAACTGAGCCACCCAGGTGCCCCAGGATATGTTTTTAAAGATACCATTTACAATAGCAACAAGAGAGAAACAAAATGGTAGAGTAACCAGGAAGAGATCTAACCAAAGATGTATAAAGACTGTCATGGAGAAAATAATAAAATGTTATTAAGACAAATCAATCAAAACTGAAAGTCAAACTACAGAATGGGAGAAGATATTTGCAAATAATATATCTGATAAAGGGTTACCATCCAAAATACATAAATAACTTATAAAACTCAACCCCCCCCCAAATAATTCAATTTAAAAATGGGCAGAAGACATGAACAGACAATTCTCCAAAGAAGACATATAGATGACCAACAGACATGTAAAAAGATGTTCATCATCACTTTCTATCAGGGAAATGCAAACCAAAACCACAATGAGATAGCACCTCACACCCGTAAGAATGGCTAAACTCAAATACACAAGAAACAACAGGTGCTGGCCAGGATGTGGAGAAAAAGGAACCCCTGTGCACTGTTGGTGGGAATGCAAACTGGTGCAGCCACTTTGGAAAACAGCATGGAGGTTCCTCAAAAATATAATTACCCTATGATCCAGCAATTGCATTACTGGGTATTTACCCAAAGAAGACAAAAAATACTAATTCAAAGGGAAACATACACCCCTATGTTTATAGCAGCATTATTTAAAATAGCCAAGATAATGGAAGCTGCCTGTGTCCATCCACAATGGAATGGATAAAGAAGATGTGGTACATACACACACACACACACACTGGAATATTATTCAGCTATTAAGAAAGAATGACATCTTGCCATTTGCAACAACATGGATGGAGCTAAAGAGTATAATGTTAAGTGAAATAAGTCAGTCAGAGAAAGACAAACACCATATGATTTTACTCTTATGTGTAATTTAAGAACCATGACAGTTTCCTCTGGTTGTTCTTAAAAATAAATAAGATCCTATAGCTGCAGGGTTGAGATGTCTAAATATCATAACGAAGTTTAATCCTATAGGTGAATTACAGAAGGTGAATTACAACACAACTGGAGTTTCACCGCCTCAAAGGAGCTCATGTTAAATTAGGGTACTCACTGGGAAGAAAAAAGTAGTGACTTGTACTGTATCAATTTAACTAAACTGGAACTACGTTTTCTAGAATTCCCTTCTCTAGATGGTTCTGAGCTAGAGTTGCCAGAGACTTGAGAGGTGGAAGTGGAACAGCACTCATGTTTATGTTTAGAGGTCAGTGTAATGTCACCAATCTTCCGGCTTATCTTGTCAGTCAGGTCTCCAGCTCCTCCAAGCTCTTGCTGCATTTCCTTTCAGCTTCTTTGCATTCTGAGCTAGTGTATGTGCAGCTCTGTAGTAAATGGAATTAACTTTTTCTGCAAGTCAATTGCATCATCAAACTAGAAGGTTTAAAGGCAGTAACAGATTAGCAGGGGCTCCAATTTATCCTTACTTTCCCTCTCTTCAAAAACAGGTAAATATATGGACTAAATAATCTACAACATCAATTAATTACAGTAGTATAATAAACCCTATATTTTAATTCACATATTAGGCAAGGGCAAATCTAAACACTGTACTTTATCACAAAGGATTAATAGCAATTCCTTTAATATCCCTCTCCCCTCCCCTCAATCATCTATCTAGGACTATTGCTGTGTTAGAGGGTATATACATAGTCTCCTTTTGACTAAGTACCACCCAATTGCTCTCTAAAATAACT
>CM052815.1:39800042-39884068 GCA_028533885.1 Nasua narica | reverse complement strand
TTATGGGGACCCTGTGGTTATAGTCCTTTTGTTCTTTGGCTGGTCTTCTGGGGGAGGGGCCTGCCGCATTGTTTTCCAGTCAGTCTTGCTTGGGTTGAGTCACCCTGCCCCCCAGTCAAGGGGCTGAGCTCTGTGGAAACCGGTTTCTCAGTCTCTCGCTCTCTGAAGGTTTTTGGCCTTTTGTAGCTTTTTCACCTTTTCAGAGAGCCCAAGCAATGAATCTGCCCAGAAGCACTCAGACCTCCGAGTTGCAGGAAGCCCGAGTCTCTGCTCCCCTCTGTGTAGTTCAGAACACACACTCCCCTCCGTGAAATTTCTGCTCACAGCGCAGCCTGTCCGAGGTGGCGCGGGACCCCAGCCGCCTTTCTGCGGCTCCCAAGCGCGGACCCAGGAGGCCTGCGGCGGGCCGGGAAAGTCGCGACCCCAGCCGGCTTTCTGCGGCTCCGCGAGGGGCGCCCCGGAGGTTAGGCCGCTTGCCCACGTTCTCTCCGCGGCCGGCGGGAATCGCTCAGGCTCTGCGGCGGGCCACGAATGTCACGGTGGCAGGCGCACACAGGGAGAAGCTGCTGCTCGTGGACCACTGCAGACTCTCTAAAGGCGCTTGCAGGTGCGCCCCTGGCTCACAGGATGTGCAGAGAGTGGAAAGCTGCAGATTCAGGAATCGCGGACTGGATCCCCCCACCCGTCTCACTTTGGGGCGCTCCTTCTGGGAGAGTGGGTCCAAGCGCCGGTGCCCGCGACCACCGCCTTCCACTAGTTACTCCTCAGAACCTTCTGCCCTTTTTAAGTGTTTTTAAAGGACTCTACATTAATGCTGGTCCCCTGCCACCGGGCACTTTCCTTTGGGGTATTACTGTCCTTGGTTAGCTTCTGGTGGCTCCCTCCCCCTTTTGTTTATCCTTCGATATCAGTTTCAGTGTTCCCACTTTGTTTTTACCTCTCCACTGCTGTCTTCTGCTCTCGGAGAGATCCCGGAGTGAGAAATCTTTCTCCTCACGGTGATTTCATGGGTGTTCAGCGTGTTCTGGTAGTTTTCCAGCTCACTTTAGGGGACCGGTTGCTGCAGGATCTCTTACTTCTCTGCCATCTTGCCCCCCCCAAGGTCTACTCACTAATATACTCTTAATGTGTTAGTCTGTTTGGGGCTGCTGTAACAAAATACCATAGACTGAGGGGTTTATACAGTGGAAATTTAGGAGGTTGGAAGTTCAAGATCAGGATGCCGGCATGGTCAGCTGAGGGCCCTCTTCCAAGTTGTAGACTTTTTATATCCTTACATGGTAGAAGGGACAAAGGGAGCTCTGTTGACTCTCTTTTATACAGGCATTAATCTCATTCATGAGGGCTCCATCTTCATGATCTTATCACTTCCCCCACGTCCCACCTCCTAATATCATCACCTTAGGTGTTAAAGTTTCCAACAAATGAATCTGGGAGAACATATTCAGACCACAGCACTTAACAAAATCCCCAAATTTGCTACCTCATACATACGAACAGTACATGAGTGTCTTTACAAATTTCTAGGTTGCTTTTCCACCTCAGTCATGCTAGTGAGTGGAGCTGCCACCATGTCCGCCCACCTACAATGTATGGTTGTGGGGAA
The DNA here is from genome assembly GCA_028533885.1 of Nasua narica. Taxonomy (NCBI): domain Eukaryota; kingdom Metazoa; phylum Chordata; class Mammalia; order Carnivora; family Procyonidae; genus Nasua; species Nasua narica. The sequence goes on along the minus strand of CM052815.1, from coordinate 39,882,462 downwards.
CTGCTCCAGCTTCCGGATCAAGAGAAACAAGCAGACACACAACACTAAGCCCAATAACCTGAAGGCTGGCAACTCCTTCCGCTGCAGCAGGCTGATTCACTGAAAGACTGTGGGCCCACAGCCAAGGGCAAAGGTGTGGTGGTGATCATGAAGTAGAGATCTCAGTGAAAACCTGCCACCTCCTATGTGCAGGCCACCATTAACAAGAATGCCTGGGCCACCCTCAGCAGCATCATGTACGTGATCTGCAAGAACCACGACTGCCCACATCTGCACATGGATGACATTCACAGAGCCAGCACCACCCAGCACAGCCAGAAGCCTACAATTGTGAAGAAGCAGAACCACCCCACCAAGAGCTCCTGGGCGCCTGCCCTCCACCTCCAAAGCAATAAAAATGTCGCCTCAAAAAAAAAAATTCTAGATTAAGTCAATCTGATGTGGAAGTTTGGGGTTCCAGAACAGAAGCCTTTTTTCTCATACTTTTAAACACCTATGTGGTTTCCTATATTATTCTGAATCAGCCCAAGAAGCCCAATATAAGACTCTACCCAGCAACAAATGAAATATTATGAGAACATTTTCTTGGTATCTGGAATTCTCAGCCTTTACAAAACCTGGGGCTTAGACGTTCGAAGGCTCTCTTTAATAAGGCAGGATCCTTGGTTATTTTCCGAGATACTGACCACCATGAGCTGAAGTCACACTAAGCCCAATGTTTAGTAGCTTGCTTTTTTTTTTTCCATAGTAAAACTTTATTAATGAAAACAAAGTCACAGATTTGTACCCTAGCACAAGTTCCTTATCTTGTACAGACTAGCACTTTGAACAGTATTGTATTAGACCACTTCAATATCTCCTTATATCTTCTTTCAGGGTTTCCATCTTCCTGTTTCTCTCTGCTCCACTGTGGAATTGCTTCACATACATATTCCAGTTCACTAGAATTCTGTCTTTCACTGTGTCTAGATGGATGTTTAACCTATCCATTGTTTGTAATTATGTATTTGTTTAACTTATTGGTGTTAAATACTTATTTAACACCAATAAATTTCAAACATACGTCAAAGGTGAAAGAATTTTATGCTGAACACCTGTACCATGAACAGTTTACTAGGTTTGCTTTATTATTTATCTATCCATCTATCTATCCATTAATCCATATTACTTTTAGTGCATTTCAAGGTAAATAGTAGACATCAGCTATTATGAAATTATTAGATCATAGGATATGCTTAGTTTTATAAGAATCTTTTAGACTTTTTTTCCTGAAGTGACTATACCAGTTTACATTCTCAACAATAAAGTATGAGACTTCTAGTTACTTTACAACATTGCCAACATTTGGCATTGTCAGTCTAATCTTAACATATGGGTGGGTTATATAAGTAGTATCTCAAAGTGATTTTCATTTGCATTTCTCTGATGACTAATGATATTGAGACCTTCTTCATGTGGTTATTGAGCATTCACATATTATTTTGTGAAGTATCTTTTTAAATTTTCCCTTTTTTAAAATTGGTTTGCTCAGTTTAAGTTATAGGAGTTCTTTATATAAACACGATACCAGTTCTTTGCCACATATATATTTTAGGAATATTTTTTCCCAGTTTTGCCTATTCATTTTCATAATGGAGTCTTTTGAAGACCATAGTTTTAATTTTGATGAAGTATAATGATCATTTTTTCCCTTTTTTGGTTATCACTTTCTGTGATCTAAGAAACTGTTGTGCATTCCTAAGTCATGAAACTATTCAGTATTTTCCCCTAAAAGCTTTATGGTTTCATATTTTATGTTTAGATTTATATTCTATACCTCAAAGTTATCCTTGTGTTTGATGTGATACAGAGGTTCAGATTCATTTTTTTTTCCATATGGATAGTCAGTTATTTGAACATTATTTGTGGAAAAAATTTCCCTTTCCCTATTGGGTTACTTTGGTGCTTTTGTCAAAAATCCCATAAATGTGGGTCTATTTCTGGGTGCTCTTTCCACTGATTTATTTGTTGATGCTTTTGTCAGTACCATACTGTCTTGATTATTGTGGGTTGATAATAAGTCTTAAATCAGATAGTATAAGTCATACAATTTTATTTTTCTTCAAGATATTTTAACCATTGCAAGTCCTCTGCATTTCCATATAAATCAGAGTCCACCTGTCAATCTCTATAGAAAAGTCTGCTGCAATTTTGATTGGAATTACATTCAACCGATAGATCAATTTGCTGTAGGCTGGGAACAGACATCTTAATAATATTGAGTTTTCCACATCCTCTGAATTTTTATTTTAAGTGGTTATACAAACTCAGCTGGCCACTTTTGTTAGTTTCTGGTTATTGGCTTATTTTGTACTCGATCTTCTATTTATTTAAATATTTTAATTATATATTCAAGTTGGATAATTCCAAAATATCTTTGAGAGTGCAAATCTGTTATTGGTTGTTTCTGTTGACATTAATTCATAATGGCTCACTTCCTTGATATTTGGTCATTTTTAAATAGCGAGTGCATATTTTATTAAATTTAATCTGTGGGAATCCTGACTGCCTAAATTGGAGCTGCATTCTTCCAGAAGAATTTACAATTGATTCTTTTAGAGGAAAGGGTGAGGGGCATGACACTATTACATGGGGATTACTTCATTCCTCTTTTAATGTCCCAGCCTCATGCAAAACTCCCAGGTTCAAACAGCCTTCCTTATAGAAGCCAATGCTTAATTGTGCTCACAATTTTGGTTTTCCCTATTTGTCCTTTTCCTGAGAGTAGGAGAAGGGCCTATTAGAAATTTCCTTTTCTTCTTAGAAAAAACAATGTACCAAAATCCCGTAGGTATTTTTCTTTTTACTATTTTTCTTAGATCTATTTCTACTATATTAGTGAGAAGGTTCTTCTAGCATGCAGTTGTTTATGATGCTGAAAATGGAGGACTTCACTAGGTTGTTTTTGTTTTTTTTTTTAAGATTTTACTTATTTGAGAGAAAGAGAATGAGAGAGAGAGCATGAAAGGTGGAAGGTCAGAGGGAAAAGCAGACTCCCTGCTGAGCAGGGAGCCTGATGCGGGACTCGATCCTGGGACTCTAGGATCATGACCTGAGCCAAAGGCAGTTGCTTAACCCACTGAGCCACCTAGGCGCCCGTTCATTAGGTTTTTAAATTATAACTTATTGTTAAAAATTTTTTAGCTGTGGGACGCCTGGGTGGCTCAGTGGATTAAGCGTTTGGTTTCGGATCAGATCATGATCTCAGGGTCCTGGAATCAAGCCCTGCATCAGGTTCCTTGCTCACTGGGGAGCCTGCTTCTCCCTCTGCCTGTTGTTCCCTTGCTCATGTGCTCTCTCTCTCTGACAGATAAATAAATAAAAACCTTTAAAAAATTTAGTTATGATCTTAACATCATGTATCTGCTAAAGTTTTTTTAATCGTGTCTCTGCTAAAAATGAAAGAGTTAAGGTGATGATATTTTTAGAGAGATTTATAATAATCTGTTATAAAAACACCCAAAATATGATTAGTTATTTGAAATGAGATGATACATAGGAATACTCTATAACCTCTATAAACTAGTCCTTTAAAATATCCTTGGCATTGAAAGAAACTAATAAATAAAATAGTCCCCTACAGTATTCATGTTCCACTTAATTTTCCCTTGAGGACAGGGAAGGGCAGAATAACTCCAAAATCACGAAAAGCAAAAAATTGGTAAAGTTTTCGAATTGCTAGCTAAAAATTAGTTCATTTAGTTAAGGTTTCTTTCTTAAAATACCAACACAGATGTTTGGCTTCTCTGCCTTGAAACTCTACGCTTTTGTAAAAAATGTTCAGAATGTCACGTTAAATCCCCACAAGTAACATTCTAGCAACAAGAATATAAATATTAACAAATCTCAAGTTAGTAATAAATAACCCATTAAAATAAAAATATTACATGTGAGCCCATTTATAACTGAGAAGAGCTGCTCTATAATATTAAACAACAGCATGTGCTGGAATAAAGACAGAATCTTATATACTTATGAAATAATGTATTAAAAAATATTAAGTGCCCTGGCCCAGGTGTATTTGAAAGAAGGAAAAAAAATCAATGCCTTTTGCCCCCCAGAAATATGATTATTCAAATGAAAAAGGAAAATATTCATAAGCCTGAGGGTACCTGGTTCTTCTCTAAGTGACTAATTGGTGTATGCTACAGTTAAGTTTAAAGAAACCTTAAAACTTGGGGTGCCTGGGTGGCTCAGTGGGTTAAAGTTTTTGCCTTTGGCTCAGGTCATGATCTCAGGGTCCTGGGATCAAGCCCTGCATCGGGCTCTCTGCTCAGCAGGGAGCCTGCTTCTCCCTCCTCTCTCTCTGCCTGCCTCTCTGCCTACTTGTGATCTCTCTCTCTCTCTCTGTCAAATAAATAAATAAAATATTAAAGAAAAAAAAAAGAAACCTTTAAATTTAGGAATTAAGTTAATAAACAGCACAGAAAGTACTAATGGAAAAAAAAGCTTCCTAGAATAATTTTTGTAGTTTTATCAGCAATCATAGGTATTAAGAAATTACCTAACCTTAGGGCTTCTAGAAACCTTCATCTGTTAATCAAATTTCTTTGTTCTCCATAATTAAAGCATCAAAGTAATGGCAGCAAAGTAACAAAAGACGTAGCTTTATTTAGGTCAAATTTATTGTTTTATTCTTCTCATAAAGGTGCTCAATGATTTCCTTCCTATAAAAATGAGAATCTTTTTTTAATGTATAAATATATGCTTATGTTTTATATAATTTAACTATGTGTGTGTGTGTTTGTGTGTGCCTAACCCATATACCAGAAATCACTATTGTTTAGGATTTACTGCAAATATCCTTCTAAATTTTTAGTATGTTATAATACACATGTGCAATTTTAGGTCAAAAATAGAATCATATTTTATCTACTTTATGTAACTTCCCTTTTGCCTACCTAGCAATATATGAGTTTTTCCATATGGGCACATATTATAGATCTACCTCTTTATGTTATAGCTGAGCAGTTATTCCAAATAGTTGTATATAATTAAATTAATCAATATCCAAATGGTAAACATTTAGGTTGCTTTTAATTGTTGCTATTATTATAAACTATTATAGCTAGTATATTATACTTTAAGTAAAAATGTCTTCCAGTAAAGGTGAATCATCTATCTTGTCAATTTGCTTAAACAAACTATAAAATGCTTGTACAAGATTACATTTTCGATGCTAGACTTTAGTTAGAAATTCAGAGAAAGATATCCTTCAAAATGAATTTAAAGAGAAAAACGCACCCTGCAAAAAAATCTAAGAGCAGTACCCTAAGACCTGAAGGTTTCTAAGTTGCAAGGTTATAAAGAACAAAGACACAATGAATACTCATACACCTAGTTTAAGAAATAGAGGATTAGCATTACCATTAAATATCTCTATGTTCATCTGCCTTTCTTCTCCATCCCTCTGAGGTAATTTTCTTCAACATTTTCTTTATTATTCCTTTAATTTCCTTTTTTCCTAGTTTTATTGAGGTATAATTGAGAAATAAAATTATAGTGTACAATGTGATGATTTAATAATGTATACATTGCTTTTCTTTTCTTTTCCTTTTTCAAGATTTTATTTATTTATTTGACAGAGGGAGACATAGCGAGAGAGGGAATACAAGCAGTGGGAGTGGGAGAGGGAGAAGCAGACTTCCCACTGAGCAGGGAGCCCTATGTGGGGCTGCATTCCAGAACCCTGGGATCATGACTCGGGCCAAAGGCAGACTCCCAACAACTGAGCCACCCAGGCACCCTTCTTGCTTTCCTTTATAGTTTTACCATATATTGTATCCCTAAATTACATATTTATAAATAATATATTACATGCTTTAAATTTTATACTAATGGAACAATATTATATTTGGATTGTCCTTTTATTGTTGTGCAAAACTATCTTCTTTAAGATTTATCTACATCTACATTATCTACATTTTCCTTGTAGCTACAATTCATTTTCTCTACTAAAAAATATCCTAATGTAAAAAGATACCACAATTTATTTCTTCTTTCTACTGAGGGTTGGCATATTAGTTGTTTTGTTTTCCACTATTTCAAACAATGCTCCTATGAACATTTTTGTGCATGTCTCTTGGTATATGGGTAAGAGCTCATCTAAGAGTGAAATCACTGGGTCATAGAATATATTCTTAATTTAAATGTAGTAAAATTTATCAATCTTTTCTTTTAAGATCAGCACTATTTGTGACTTGTTTAATAAATCTATCCCCCACAAAGTCAAGGATAACTCTTTTAAAGATTGTTTGAAAAACTGTAGAGATTGGCTTTTCACATTTAAGTCTTTAGTCCACATAAAACTGTTTTTAATGTACAGTGTGGTAAACATACACCAGCAAGGTATCTGTACATTTTCTGTGTATGTGGTCACCTAATTGTCCCAGCACTATTTATTTTTTATCCATTGATCTGAAATTGATCTGAAATGACAATTGATCTGAAATGACAATTTGATCTGAAATGACAATTCTGTCATAAGTCACATTCCCATATATGTGTACCTCTGTGTATTATTGGGCATCTCCTGTTTATAAACTCAGTTCTATATTCTTTTCTTTTGGTCAATCTCTTTAGGATTGTGCCAATACCACATTGTCTTAATTACTACAGTCTTAAACTAATTAAAAATTGTTTTAAGTTTTATTGAGGTATAACTGATAAATAAAATGGTAAAATACTTCAAGTGGACATGGTGATGATTTCATTTCATGCATACATTGTGAAAGGATTCCCATATACATCTGTTTTGTTGTTTTTGTTTGGTGCAAATATTTAAGTTCTACTCTCAGCAAATTTCAAGTACATAATACAGTTTGTCAACTACAGTCACGACATTTTAAATTAGAACCTCAGGCCATCAAATAGCTAAAAGTGTGCACCTCTTACCAACTTCTACCTATTTCCCCCATCCCTCAGGCCCTGGCAACCACTTTTTTACTCTCTAAGAGCTTGACTTTTTTTTTTTTTTTTTTAAGATTCTACGTATCTGTGATACCATACAGTATTTATTTTCTCTGGCTGGCTTATTTCACTTGTCACGATGCCTTCAACATCTATCCATGTTATTGCAAATGGCAACACTTCCTTCTTTCTCAAGGTTGAATACTTTCACTGCTTATATATACCACATCTTCTTTTCCTGTTCATCTGCTGGTAAACGTGCAGGTTGTTTTCATATCTTGGCTATTGTTAAAAAAGCTCCAGTGAACATAGGGTTGCAGATACCTTTTCAATATCCTGTTTTCTTTTGGATATGCTCAGAAGTGGGATTGTTGGATCATATGCTTGTTCTGGTTTTAATTTTGTGTTTTTCATAGTGGTTGTATCAATTTACATCCCTACCAACAGTGTAGAAGGGTTCCCTTTCTTTCACATTCTTCTCAACATTTATCTTTAATCTTTTTGATAATAGCTATTCTAACAAATGTGAGGTGGTATCTCATGGTGATTTTGATTTGTACTTTCCTGGTGATTAGTGATGTTGAACACATTTTCAGGTAACTTTTGGTCATTTGTATGTTATTTATTTATTTAATTTATCTTCTTTAAACTAATTTTTTATATCCGACAGGACCAATTCCCAAGTTTGTTGTTGTTGTTGTTATTTTATGAGTGTGTTGGTAATTCTAGGGCTTTTGCTCTTCTAGCCAGGTTTCTAATGGAAATTGCCTCTACTGATTATTTTGGGCAGAACTGATATCTTCGCAATAGTTTTCCAACTCATGGATATGGTGTAGCTTTCCATTTAATTAGGCCTTCTCTCATCCATAAATTTTATTATTAATTATACCTAGTAATTCTCATTTTCTAATGTAACAGAACTTAACATGTATTTTGTTTACTTTCTCTAGAGTCCCACAAATAGTCTTTGAATTCTTTTTTTTTTTTTAAGATTTTATTTATTTATTTGACAGAGAGAGAGAGATCACAAGTAGGCAAAGGCAGACAGTGAGAGAGAGGGAAGCAGGCTCCCTGCTAAGCAGAGAGCCAGATGCAGGGCTCAATCCCAGGACCCTGAGATCATGACCTGAGCCGAAGGCAGAGGCTTTAACCCACTGAGCCACCCAGATGCCCCAATTTACTTATTTTATTTGAGAATGAGACAGAGCACAGGGGAGAGGGAGACTCCCACTAAGCAGAGAGCCCGAGACAGAGCTCAAGTCCAGGACCCCCAATATCATGACCTGAGCCAAAGCTGACGCTTACCTGACTGAGTCACCCAGGCTCCCCTACCCTAGTATTTTTCAAGAGAAAACAACGGTAGTATGAAAAACTCAATATTTATGCCAAGTAATAAATGTTTCTGACAGAAATGGTATGGATATTGTGTCTTCAACTTATTCACTGTGGAAGACTCAAGAAATTGACCTATCAGTAACTACAGAATCTCCTGGAAAAATAAAAAATATTCTCAAATATTAGGAATAATCTGAAAGAACTAAAACTTACCTGTAGAGTACAGTTCATCATCCTTATTATATAGTCAAACTGTTGATGGTCCAATATAGCCCGGTTTTGCTGGACATGTAAACCCAGCTCATCAGTGAGACATTGTCTTGCTGCCTTTCCTTTAAGTGCTCTCAATGCAGCTGGAAGAGTCTAAGGCAAGAGAGGCAGAAGTGAACAAAAGGTATCAATGGAAAGAAACAACATTCAATCACACTAAAAATTCAAGTGCACCCTATAAACCATTTGACAAAGATATTAGAATTAAATTTCCAGAAAAGAGTTGATTTGCTATTAAGAACAATTGTGAAATAGATGGATATATAGTTATTTTTTTTAAAGATTTTTTATTTATTTATTAGAGAGAGAGAGACTGAGAATGAGAGGGGAGAAGGTCAGAGGGAGAAGCAGACTTCCTGCAGAGCCGGGAGTCCGATATGGGACTCGATCCCGGGACTCCGGGATCATGACCTGAGCCGAAGGCAGTCGCTTAACCAACTGAGCTACCCAGGTGCCCAGTATATAGTTATTTTTAAGTCAGCATGAAAAATAAGTAGAACTGATTTATGTAATAAGTTAAAAAACATTAACTTCACTTAATAAAAAAACTCAACAAAATTTTGGTTACCAAAACACTCATGACACTTAGATAACTTTTTTCAATAACTGGCCACATCTCTGTGGCAAAAATAGAAGGAAAAATTAAAATGACAAGAATCACAGGCGATTTTATACTTTTAAATGGTAAGTTATTTAATCACTTTACTTAATCACAGTTTTAATTTACGATTAGAAAATTCTACATTTCCTCTCCTCGTTTCAGTATCATAATAAAGACAGGAAAAGGACTCAGATCAACATAATATTAGCATAATACCCTCTAGTTCCATCCACATCATTGCAAATGGCAAGATTTTGTTTTTTGATGGCTGCATAGTATTCCATTATATATATATACCACATCTTCTTTATCCATTCATCTGTTGATGGACATCTAAGTTCTTTCCATAGTTTGGCTATTGTGAACATTGATGCTATAAACATTCAGGTGCACGTGCCCCTTCAGATCATTACATTTGTATATTTGGGATAAATACCCAGTAGTGTGATTGCTGGGTTGTAGGGTAGCGCTATTTTCAACTTTCTGAGGAACCTCCATACTGTTTTCCAGAGTGGCTGTATCAGCTTGCAGTCCCAACAACAGTATAGGAGGGTTCCCCTTTCTCTGCATCCTTGCCAACATCTGTCTTTTCCTGACTTGTTAACTAGCCATTCTGACTGTTGTGAGGTGGTATCCATTGTGGTTTTGATTTGTATTTCCCTGATTGCTTAACACATTTTCTTAAAGAAAGCAAGAAAATGTGCTTTAATGAAGCATATTTAAATTGAATACCATTGTTTTTATAATTCATTTCTTATTCTGTTTGGATTCTTGGCAATAAATAAAATTATATTTACAATGTTAAATTTCTTTTTTTTTTTTTAAGATTTTTATTTATTTGTTAGAGAGCCAGAGACTGAGAATGAGAGGGGAGAAAGTCAGAGGGAGAAGCAGACTTCCCGTAGAGCCAGGAGTCCGATATGGGACTCGATCCCGGGACTCCGGGATCATGACCTGAGCCGCAGGCAGTTGCTCAACCACCTGAGCCACCCAGGCACCCCTACAATGTTAAATTTCTAAGAAATATGTCTAAATAGGATTTAAAGAGCAATGTTTAAAAGTTTAAGGAAAATATCACTATCAATATTTCTCTGATAGCCATATAACTAGGCATGGCAAAGATTTTAAATCTGACACAATTCATTTAAAATGAACAATGAAAAGATACTTGATAAGGAAAAGAGATGGAATTAGAGGAGAGGTTATTTGCAAGCTAACCATGTAAATCTGAAAGGGAAATGATCAACGCTTACTTGAGAAAGAAGACATTTTATTACCTTTTCAGTCTCCAATGTTTTATTTTCAAATATGAATGAGATGCAGTTTCTAACAACTTCCAATCTCTGTGCACTGTTGAAAACTGTTGTCACCTTATCCATTATCGAAACTAGCAGAGAAATATAAAGACAACACAAATAAATTAAACTCCTTTGGCAATTATAAAAGCAAAGGGAATATTACTGTTTACAGTTTATACGGTTGTAACTATCTGCATGACCAACATTTAGAATTTATTCTTTTCCCTGGTTACATGGCATTGAAGGTACTCCATTTCATTACTTTGATTACATATTTAGGTTTTGAAATGTCTGGCTAGTCAATGGCTCATTGAGGATAATTTCAAAGGATGGATTTCAATGATAACTGAACTCTTATGCAAATTAATTCATACTGCACAGTAAAACTGTATTAAGCAAAAGTAAACATCCACTTTTAACTTCAATTGTAAACACACTGATAAATGTTTGGAGTACAGCATCATGATAAAAGTAGCTAACACTTAGATGTGACAAGACTACTAACAAAAAAAGAAGCTGATACTTCTAAAATATTACCAAGGAAAAACCACATACCACAAAAAATTAGATTCTACAAATTAGAGGTACTCAATAGTGCCTGAGAAAGCACTATACAAAAAGAGAAATGATTATGGCTCAAGAATTACTATATGAACTTGGGAGTGGCTTTTTAGTCCTATGAACTATGAACAGTCACATTTACCATACGATTGAATAATTCTAGTCTAATACATAGGCTAAAATGACTTAAAATAAATTTACCTTACTAAAAAAATATTAGAAAGATATAAATAGAAGTAGTATAAGTTAAATAAAAGTATAATTTCACCAAGACCTTTACTATATCATCGGCACAAAAGATATAATATCAATCATTCTTAAGCCAAAAAGAAAGACCCCTTATATATTTTTTATTTTTTGTTTTATTTGAGTGTAGTTGACATACAATATTACATTAGTTTCAGGTACAAAACTTGGTCATTTGACAAACATTATGCTTTGTTCACAAGTGTAGCTACCATCTGTCCTGCTACATAGCAATTACAATATCATTGTATTCCTTACACTGTCTTTTCTTTAAGATTTTATTTATTTCTATGAGACAATTAGAAAAAGCAAGAGAGCGATGTCACAAACAGGCAGAGGGGTATAGAAAGAGGGAGAAGCAGGCTCCCTGCTTGGGAGCCTGACATGGGGCTTGATCACAGGACACTGAACTCATGATCTGAGCCTAAGGCAAATGCTTACCCAACTGAGCCACCTAGGCACCCCCACTCTGTGTCTTTTATTTCTGTAACTTAATCATTCCATAACTAGAAGCCTGTATCTCCCACTCCCCTTGACCCATTTTGCCCAAACCCCTCCCTCCCCTGGCAACCATCAGTTTGTTTTCTATATTTATAGGCCTGATTCTGCTTTTTAAGACCCCTTATATTTTATGGCTGCTCTTGGAATCTAAAGGCATAATCCCTTCACTCCCCCTCATACCTAAGAAGAAAGACTATCTATCTTAATTATTAACAACCCTTTCATCAATACAAAATCTTATATCCTTCAAATCATTTTTAAAACTTTCTGATTTTGAGTAATTCTAAGCTCACAAAAAGTAACAAAATAGTACAGAGAAGATTCATGCATTCATCACTTTAGCTTCCTCCAACGGTGACATCTTACCTAACTATAGCACTTTATCAGAATCAGGAAATCAATTGGCACCATATAAATAGAACTCAAATTTTACCAGTTTTCTTCAAATCATTTTAAATCATGCAACATTGATATTCTGCCTGACCACGATAGTTAAATAGATTATTTCACAGGACTCTTCTATATGAAATGCTCATTCTTAATTGTATGTTCTGGGGCTTCCCACACAGGTAGGTCAGTGGAATAGACTGAAATAGAAATCGATCTATATTTAGAGTAGGAAACTTCTTCGAGTCTCCAAATAATACCACATACTTTATCAAGCAACATCTTTAACCTGTGTTTATAAACTTTTTTTTTTTTAAGATTTTATTTATTTGACACAGAGAGAGTAAGAGAGAGAACACGAGCAGGGGAAATGGGAGGGGAAGAAGCAGGATTCCCACAGAGCCTTATGTGGGGCTTGATCCCAAGACCCTGGGATCATGACCTGAGCCAAAGTCAGAAGCCTAACGACTGAGACACCGAGGCACTCTAACCTCTGTTTATAAACTTTTAATTCTAAAATCTCTTCAGCAGTATTTTAATTTTCTTTAAGGCAAGCCATTAAAAAACAAAACAAACCAAAACACGTTTTCTGGTAACAAGTCTGTTTACTTATTTGAGAATTATTTGAGAGTATTACTTAGTTCATTCCCAGAAGAAAGTTCTTCACTTGAAGTTACTGATATTTCAGATTGCCCAAATCCCCAACTATGGCATTCTAATACTCACTTTCTAACATCTGATGACAACTCTGGTTTATGAGTACTTGACTTCCCAGGGCTTCCTTTCTAAGGTTTTAGCTTTCCAATGCTAGTTCCAGCCAATCATCATTACTCTGGCTCCTCTGAGGAATGGGTGGAAACTAAGTAACCTCTCAAAATGTGAATGCCTCATAAGGTGACAGAGCAATTTTACACTCATTAAATGAGTATCATGTAAAATGAAACATTCATACCTTTTAATTTTAGTACAAAGAAAATCCTGATTCTGTTCAACCCAAATGAACCAGAAAGTTGGACAGAGGTTCCTGCATTCATTCATTCATTCATTCATTCATTCAGGTTTTACACGCAGGGCTAAATACTGAGTCAGGTGTACCTCTCTCCCTGATTACCGTGAGATACTCTACCCACACGTATCTAAAGAAAGAATTCGATGTGGATTGAAAATGAAGAAAGTAAAGACATTATATAAAGATAATATTGAGACAATTAAGGTGACAATTCAAGCAAATTAAATTTTAAACAAAATTTTCATCTGTTCATGTAGGTATTTAAAGAAAGTACTCAACTAGTTTATGAATATTAAAATTACCTAACTCTTTCAAAAGATAACTATTTACCCTAACATGTCTACCTTTTCCATCCTTTTCTCTTTGTGAAAGTCCAATCAACACTTAAGTAAAAGTTATTAATTCTTAGGAAAATAATGGCAAATTAACTTTACTATGTAAATACACAATGACTATACTATTATCCATTGACAATAAAATTTCACTCACTTCTAGGTATGATGGGACAGTTTGTAGCAAACTAAAATCCTACCAGGAATCATTACAAAAGTCAGATAAAATGCAAAAGGATCTACTTAAATATATCAGATTGCTACAGAAGCACAAGGACTGGAGGACCTAAAACTCCAGAGAAGGAAAAAGAAGCTAGAGAGGTGAGTTAAAACACAAATCCACTTTTTCCCTAGGAGATTTGCCAATTTTGGGTACATACAGGAGGCTGAGAACCCAGGCTTGATTCTAGCAGATGGCTACGCTGACCTGCAAAGTTTCTGGTGAAAGCTGAACTGGCAAAAGTAGATGTGTGTGAATGGCCGCTAGGTAAACCAATAAAAGAACAATAAACAAATGTATAAAAAACAAGTTAACAGAGACAAATTATGGAATAAGAAAAATAGTTTAACCTAATAGAAAGCAAGAAAGCAGGGAGAAACTAAAAACAGGAACACTGAATAGAAAAAATCAACCCAGTAAATAACATTAAAGCCATGAATATACCAGTAATTATATTTATGTAAATATTACTAATATTATTAAATAATATAAGAAGTATAGTAACATAGACTGGTTAAAAAAAAACTACATGCTGTTTACAAGAGGCATTCATAAAATATAAGGCCCTAGAAAGTTTGAAAATTAAAGGATAAAAAAAGATAAACCATACAAACACTAAGAAAAAGAAACCTGGTATAGCTATATAAATATCAAAGTATACTTTAAGGCAAGAAGTATTATTAGAGACAAAGAAGAATATTTCATAATGATAAAAAATCACTCACTGGGATAATACAACATTTATAAATATATTTGCATTTAATAAATCATCTTCAAAATATATGAAGAAAAATATGGATAGAATTAAAATGAGAAATAGGCAATTCTACTATTATCACAGGAGACTTGAACACATCTCCCTCAATAGCTAAAGGAAGAAAAGATAAAAATCAGGAAAGACAACCCATAAAATGGGAAAAAATAATTGCAAATTATATTCTCTAATAAGGGACTCGTATACAAAATATATACAGAACTCTTATGAATCAATAATAAAAAGACAAGTAGCCCAATTAAAAATGAACAAAGAATCTAACTACACATTTCTCCAAGGAGATATAAAAATGATAAATGAGTACATGAAATGATGCTGTACAACATTAGGGAATATGGAGAAATCAGACGCCCAAACATTGCCAGTGGGAGTGTAAATTGGTGCAGGTGTTTTGGAAAACTGTCTGGCAGTTCCTCAAAGCATTAAACAACAGAGTTACCATATGACCCAGCAATTCCCACCTAGGTATATACCTGAGAAAATTAAAAACATATCCATATAAAATCTTACACATGAATGCTCATAGCAGCATTCTTTTTTTTTTTTTTTAAAGATTTTTTATTTATTTATTAGAGAGAGACTGAGAACGAAAGGGGAGAAGGTCAGAGGGAGAAGCAGACTTCCCGCAGAGCCGGGAGCTCGATATGGGACTCGATTCCGGGACTCCGGGATCATGACCAGAGCCGAAGGCTGTCGCCCAACCAACTGAGCCACCCAGGCGCCCTCATAGCAGCATTCTTAATAGCAGCCAAAAAGGAGAAACAACCCAACTATCCACCAACTGGTAAATGGGTAACAAAATGTAAATATACACACACACACACATATATATATATACACCTACAAACATATCCATACAATGGGATATTATTCAGTCATAAAAAGCAATGGAGTACTAATACATGCCACGTAGATGAACCTTGAAAATAGTATGCTAGAGATAGTCTAAGATGGCAGAGGAGTAGGAGACCTTCGTTTCCTCTGGTCCTAGGAATTCAGCTAGATAGCTATCATATCATTCTGAACCCTGTGAACTCAACCAGAGATCTAAGAAAAGAATAGCTGCAACTCTACAAATAGAAAAGCAACCACTTTCTGCAAGGTAGGAGAGGCAAAGAAATGAATCTGAGGGGATACATTAGAAGATAAGCTGTGGGGGAGAGGGAGCCTCTATAAACCGGCATCAGAAAATGATACAGCATCAGAACTAGAAGTGGGACGTAATCCTTGCTGGGACAGTGTGGTCTCAGGATCCCCAGGATCACAGGAAGACCGGGAGTGCCTGAGTGCATCAGAGTTCCCAGGCATCGAAGCGGGTAAACCGGCAGCAATCAGAGAGCCCAGGAGTGGGCTCTCAGGATGAGGTTGCCATATATCATGAACCACGGCATGGTTGGGTAACAACTCTCTGAGCAGGGGCCCAGAGAATGACAGAATGGCACCAAGACCTCATTTCTTCCCCCAAAAGGAACAGCATGGGTGCACACTGCAGGAGTCTACAGGGTTTGGAGACACAAAATGAGGTGACACGCCTGAGCTAGAAACACATGGTTACAGGCTGGGTAAGCACGGGGTACAGAGGGAGACCAGGGAGACAGGAGTGATTGACTGCTTTTCCCTGAGGGCACTGAGAAGTGGGGCCCCCGAGCTTTTGGCTCCAGGGCTGGAGATTAGGAGGTCGCCATTTTCATTCTCATCCTCTAAAATGGCACAGAAAGTCTTCAGGGAACAAAAGCCACACAGAGCAGTAAGAGCCCCTTACTTAACCTGGCCCCCTGGCAAGAGCAGTGCAATTCCACCCAGGGAAAATACACTTGAGAATCAACACAACATGCCCCTCCCCAAGAAGATCCACAAGAATATCCAGCTAAGACTAAGTTTACCAATCACAGAGAACTGCAAAACACTAGCACTAATGTTAAGAATTCATGGTCTTGGGGCGCCTGGGTGGCTCAGTTGGTTAAGCTGCTGCCTTTGGCTCAGGTCATGATCTCAGGGTCCTGGGATCAAGCCCTACATCGGGCTCTCTGTTCAGCAGGGAGCCTGCTTCCACCTCTCTCTCCACCTGCTTCTCTGTCCACTTGTGATCTCTCTCTCTGTATCAAATAAATAAATAAATAAAATCTTAAAAAAAAAAAAAAAGAATTCATGTTCTTCTCCCCATAATTCTTTAATCTTACAATTTTAATTTTTCTTCTCCTACCTTTTTCAACCAATTTCTTATTTTATCAACTTTAAAAAAATTTTTAATTTTCATTTTTACAGTTATGTTCTATCCTTCCATTGTATTTAATTTCCTATATATGTGTATATATATATATATATATATAATTTTCTTTCTTTACAATTTTGGGATGCGGTTTCTTCTCACAGACCAAAATACACTTAGAATCTGATCACCGGTCTGATCATATTCTTTTTTTGTGAAAGTCTTTTTTAATTTTCGTCTTTACAGTTACATTTTATCCTTTTAATATATTTAATTTTATTTTTGCATATATTTATTTTTCTTTCTTTACAATTTTGAGATGTAGTTTCCTCTAACAAACCAACCAAAATACACTCAGGATATACTGTATTGCTCTATTCTGTTCACCTGTTCATATTCCTTCTTTTTGTTTTTTGTCTTTTAATTTTCATTTTTACAATTACACTCTATGCTTTCATTGTATTTAATTTTATTTTTGTACACGTATAAGTTTTTCTTTCTTTATAATTTTGGGGTCTAGTTTCTAACAAGTAGACCAAAATACACACGGGATCCAGTGTATTGCTCTGTTCTGTTCACCTGTCTGATTATATTTCTTTTTTTTTTTTAATTATTTTTTATTTTTCAGTTTCAGGTCTCTTCTGATTTGTTTAATGTACATTTCTCTGGGGTTACTGTTACCATTTTAGTATTTTGTTCTCTCATCCGCTTATTCTTCTCTGGACAGAATGATAAGACAGAAAAACTCACCTCAAAAAAGAATAAGAGTACAGTACAGTACAGTACAGACTGCCAGGGACCTAGTCAGTATGGATATAAATAAGATGTCAGAACTAGAGTTCAGAATAATGATTATAAAGATACAGCTAGGCTTGAAATAGCATAGAAGACACAAAAGAATTCCTTTCTGGAGAAATAAAAGAACTAAAGTCTAATCAAGTCAAAATCAAAAAGGCTATTAATGAGGTACAATAAAAAAAATGGAGGCTCTGACTGCTAGGATAAATGAGGCAGAGGAGAGAATTAGTGATACAGAAGACAAAATGATGGAGCATAAAGAAGCTGAGAAAAAGAGGAATAAACAACTACTGTGGGGTGCCTGGGTGGCTCAGTGGGTTAAAGCCTCTGCCTTCGGCTCAGGTCATGATCTCAGGGTCCTGAGATCGAGCCCCACATCGGGCTCTCTAATCGGTGGGGATTAGAGAGCCTCTCTCTCTGCCTGCCTCTCTGCCTACTTGTGATCGCTCTCTCTGTCAAATAAATAAATAAAATCTTTAAAAAAAACAACTACTGGGTCATGAAGGGAGAATTCAAAAGTGATACCCTGAAGTGAAACAACATTAGAATAACTGGGATCCCAGAAGAAGAGGAAAGAGAAAGGGGTGGGGCAGGCAAAAGGTATACTGGAGCAAATTATAACAGAGAACTTCCCTAATCTGGGGAAAGAAACAGGCATTCAAGTCCAAGAGGCACAAAAATCCCCCCTCAAAATCAATAAAAATAGGTCAACACCCTGACATATAATAGTGGAACTTGCAAATCTCAGATACAAAGATAAAATCCTGAAAGCAGCTCGGGACAAGAGGTCCATAACCTACAGGAGTAGAAACATTAGATTGGCAGCAGACCTACCCACAGAGATCTGGCAGGTCAGAAAGGCACGATATATTCAGGGTGCTAAATGAGAAAAATATGTAGCCAAGAATATTTTATCCAGCTAGGATGTCATTCAAAATAGTAGAGATAAAAAGCTTCCAGAACAAACAGAAATTAAAAGAATTTGTGATTACTAGACCAGCCCTGCAAGAAATATTAAAAGGGATCCTTTAAGCGAAGAGAGAGCCCAAAAATAACACAGACCAGAAAGGAACATAGACAATATACAGAAACAGTGACTTTACAGGTAATACAATGGCATTCAATTCATATTTTTCAATATTTACCCTGAATGAATATGGGCTGAATGCCCCAATCAAAAGACACATGGTATCAGATTGGATAAAAAAGCAAGACCAATTGATATGCTGTCTGCAAGAGACTCATTTTATTTATTTATTTATTTATATTTTTTTTGAAGATTTTATTTATTTATTTAACAGAGAGAGAACACAAGCAGGCAGAGAGGCAGGCAGAGGCAGAGAGAGGCAGAGAGAGGAGCAGGCACCCTGCTGAGCAAGGAGCCCGATGCGGGACTCAATCCCAGGATGCCGGGATCATGACCTGAGCCGAAGGCAGCTGCTTAACCAAATGAGCTACCCAGGCATCCCAAGAGACTCATTTTAGACACAAAGACACATCAAGGTCAAAAGTACAGGGGTAGAAAATCACTTTTCATGCTCATGGACATTAAAAGAAAGCTGGGGTGGCAATATTAGATTTTAAGCCAAAGACTGTAATAAGAGATGAGGAAGGACACTATATTATAAAGAGTCTCTCCAACAAGATCTAAGAATTTTTAAGTATTTATGCCCCTAACGTGGGAGCAGCCAATTATATAAGCTTTGTTATTAACTGAATAACAAAATCAAAGAAATACACTGATAATAATACAATAATAGTAGGGGACTTTAACACCCTACTCACTGCAATCGACAGATCATCTATGTAGATCAACAGGGAAACAAGGGCTTTGAATGACACACCAGACTAGATGAACTTCACATATATATTCAGAGCATTCCATCCTAAAGCAACAGAATACACATTCTTCTCAAGTGCACATGGAATATTCTTCAGAATAGATCATATACTGGGTTACAAATCAGATCTCAACTGGCACCAAAAGATTGGTATCATTCCCTGTGTATTTTCAGACTACAATGCTTTGAAACTGGAACTGAAACAAAAGAGGAAATTTGGAAAGAACTCAAATATATGGAGGCTAAAAAACATCCTACTAAAAAATTAATGGCTCAATCAGGAAATTAAAGAGGAATATAAAAATTCATGGAAACAAATGAAAATGAAAACACCACTGTTCAAAATCTTTGGGATGCAGCGAAGGCAGCCCTAAGAGGAAACTATATAGCAATACAAGCCTTTCTGAGGAAACAAGCAAGGTCTCAAATACACAACCTAATCCTACACCTAAAGGAGCTGAAGAACAGCAAATAAAGCCTACACCCAGAAGGAGAAGAGAAATAGTAAAGATCAGAACACGAATCAATGAAATAGAGACCAAAAGAATAACAGAACAGATCAACAGAACTAGGAATTGATTCTTTGAATTAATAAATTTGATAAACCCCTGGCCAGACTTATCAAAAAGAATAGAGAAAGGACTCAACTAAATAAAATCATGAATGAAAGAGGAGAGATCACAACCAATACTGAAGAAATAAACAATTATAAGAACATACAATGAAAAAAAAAGAACATATAATGAGCAACTATATGCCAACAAATTAGGCAATCTGGAAGAAATGGGGATGCATCCCTAGAGACACATAAACTACCAAAATTGAAACAGGAAGAAAGAGAAACTGACCTGAACTGACCCATAACCAGCAAGGAAATTGAAGCAGCAGTCAAAAATTGCCCAACAAACAAGAGCCCAGTGCTGGATGGCTTCCCAGGGGAATTCTACCAAACATTTAAAGAAGAATTAATACCTATTCTTCTGAAGCTATTTTGAAAAATAAAAATGCAAGGAAAACTTCCTCACTCTACAAGGCCAGCATTACTTTGATCCCAGACCCAGAGAAAGACCCCATCAAAAAGGAGAATTGCAGACCTATATCCATGATGAACATGGATGCAGAAATTCTCACCAAGATACTAGCCAATAGGATCCAACAGTACATTAAGAGGATTATTCATCATAATCAAATGGGATTTATTCCTGGATTTTAAGGGTGGTTCAACATCGGCAAATCAATGTAATACACTACAGTAATAAAAGAAAGGACAAGAACAATATGATACTCTCAATAGATGCAGAAAAAGCAATTGACAAAGCATCCTTTCTTCATTAAAATTCTTCAAAGTGTAGGGATAGAGGGAACATACCTCAATATCATAAAAGCCATCTACGAAAAACCCACAGTGAATATCATTCTCAATGGGGAAAAACTGAGAGCTTTTCCCCTAAAATCAAAAACATGTCAGAGATGTCCGCTGTCACCACTGCTAGAAGAACTGACTTTAACGGTTTCTTTTCAACAAAAAGAAATAAAAGGAATCCGAATTGGCAAAAAAGAAGTTAGCTCTCACTCTCTGCAGATGACATGATACTCTATGTGGAAAACCCAAAAGATTCCACCCCAAAACTGCTAGAACTCACACAGGAATTCAGCAAACTTGCAGGATATAAAATCAATGCCCAGAAGTCAGCTGCCTTTTTATACACTAATAATAAGACAGAAGAAAGAGAAATTAAGGAGTCAATCCCATTTACAATTGTACCCCAAATCATAAGATACCTAGGAATAAACCTAACCAAAGAGGCAAAGTATATATACTCAGAAAACTATAGAATACTCATGAAAGAAATTGAGGAAGACACAAAGAAATGGAAAAACGTTCCATGCTTATGGATTGGAAAAACAAATATTGTGAAAATGTCTATGCTACTTAGAGCTATCTATACATTCAATGTAACCCTTATCAAAATACCATCAACTTTTTTTTTATATAACTGGAACAAATAATCTTGAAATTTGTACAGAACCAGAGAAGACCCTACATAGCCAAAAGAATCTGAGAAAGAAAACCAAAGCTGAATGCATCACAATCCCAGACTTCTCACTCTATTTTTACAAAGCTGTAATCCTCAAGACAGTGTGGTACTGGCACAAAAACAGACACACAGATCAAGGGAACAGAACAGAGAACCCAGAAATGGACCCTCAACTTATGGTCAAGTAATCTTTGACAAAGCAGGAAATAATATCCAATGGAAAAAGTCCCTTCAACAAATGGTGTAGAGAAAATTGGACAGCCACATGCAGAAGAATGAAACTGGACAGTTACCTCACATCTTACACAAAAATAGACTCAAAATGGATGAAAGACCTCAATATGAGACAGGAATCCATCAAAATCCTAGAGGAGAACACAGGCAGCAACCTCTTGGACCTCAGCTGCAGCAACTTCTTGCTAGAAATGTCCCCGAAGGCAAAAATGAACTACTAGGACTTCATCAAAATAAGATGCTTTTGCACAGCTAAGGAAACAGTCAACCAAACCAAAAGACAACTAACAGAATGGAAGAAAATATTTGCAAACGTCTTATCAGATAAATTATTTATATGTTATTTATATTTTATATTATTTATAAACTATAATACACAAGTATATTATAAATAAGTATAATTGTGGGGCACCTGGGTGGCTCAGTGGGTTAAAGCCTCTGTCTTTGGCTCATGATCTCAGGGTCCTGGGATCGAGCCCCGCATCGGGCTCTCTGCTCAGCAGGGAGCCTGCTTCCCCCTCTCTCTCTGCCTGCCTCTCTGCCTACTTGTGATCTCTGTCAAATAAATAAAATCTAAAAAAAAAAAGAATTTATCAAACTCAACACCCAAAGAATAAATAGTCCAATCAAAAATGGGCAAAAGGCACGAACAGACATTTCTCCAAAGAAGACGTCTAAATAGCCAAAAGACATGTGAAAAAAATGTTCAACATCACTCAACATCAAGGAAATAACAAATCAAAACAACGAGATACCACATCACACCAGTCAGAATGGTTAAAATTAACCAGTCAGGAAATGAGAGACGTTAGCGACGATGTGGAGAAAGGGAAACCATCTTACACTGTTGGTGGGACTGCTAGTTGGTGCAGCCACTATGGAAAACAGTATGGAGGTTCCTCAAGAAGTTGAAAATAGAGCTACCCTACGACCCAGCAATTGCACTACTGGGTATTTACCCAGTAGTCTGGTCTTTACCCCAAAGATACAAATGTAGTGATCCAAAGGGGCACCTGCACCCCAATGTTTGTAGTGGCAATGTCCACAATAACCAAACTATGGAAAGAATCCAGATGTCCACTGACAGATGAATGGGTAAAGAAGATGTGGTACGTATATACAATGGAATACTACTTAGCCATCAAAAAAATGATATCTTGCCATTTACAGTAATGTGGATGGAACTACAGGGTTTTACTCTGAGGGAAATAAGTTAATAGGAAAAGAAAATTATCGTATTATTTCACTCATATGTGGAATTTAAGAAACAAGACAGAGGATCATAGGAGAAGAGAGGAAAAAATAAAAGAAGACAAAATCAGAGAGGGAGATAAACCTCTTAAGGAGACTCTTAATCATAAACAACCTGAGGATTGCTGGAGGAAGGCGTGTGGGGGGATGGGGTATCTGGGTGATGGACATTAAGGAGGGCAGGTGATGTAATGAGCACTGGGTATAAGACTGACGAATCACTGACCTCTACCTCTGAAACTAATAACACGGTTATATGTTAATTGAATTTAAATAAAAATAAATAAAAATTTTAAGAAAAAAAAAGAAGAAAAGAAAATATTATGCTAAATGAAAGAAGCCAGCTACAAAAGATCGCACTGTATAACTCCATGTATATAATATGTTAGGATAGGTAAATCTATAAAGATAGAAAGTAGATTATTGCCTAATGCTAGGGAAGGAGTGGTTTGGGAGGAAAATGGGGAGTCTTGCTACTGGGTATGGGTATTTCTATATGGCATAATGAAAACATTCTGAAATTAGATAGTGAAAATGGGTGCACAACTCTGGGATACGCTAAAAACCACTGAATTGTGCACTTTCAAGAGTGAGCTTTATTGTGCATGACTTGTATCTCAATATAGCTGTTTGTGTGTGTGTGTGTGTGTGTGTGTGTGTGTCTGTGTATGTCTGTGTTCCAATATAAATAAGTGCTGAACAACATTTGCCCCAGGGGCCATGATTTTCAGACCTATGATTTTAAACAATTACAAATCATCAATATAGCTGTTTTTTAAAAAGAAAAGCTTCTGTAGTGGTAGCAGATAGGTTAATGGTTACCATTAGTGAGAGACAGTGAATGGAACAGTGTTTTGAGTGCTGACGATGCACCAGTTCTGGTTACACTGGTTTGTTTACTTTGTAAGAATTTGTCAAATGGTACACTTTCATTTTTGTGTCTTATATCTTGATAAAAGGTTTACTTTTAAAACAAAAGAACAGACAAATACATACCAACAGGTGGACCTGCTGGCACAACACATTTCTTTTCCACTCGTGAAGCAGGAGGTGCATTCTGGTTCTTTGCAAGATTTTCCTGTATTAATTCCTGTACCCGAGTTTCATTAATCTTTGGGAAAGGAAGAATATGAACTCGCAAGTGGGATCCTTCTGTCGGGCGTGGAACTTTCTGGAATGCCATATGAGGGTTGGGATTCTCCTGCAACATCAAACAGGTAAAATTAGTCGAAAGTTAAAATAACAATGGCAGATTGCCAGGCAGAGAGTGGGAGCTCAGAGGGCCACAAACTGATATCAGACAGATGAGTGATTACACAGAACTCAGATAAATGCTATAAAGGAGAGAATCAGAAGTTTACTTCTTACCTGACCTATCAGCAGCATCTCATACAGCTGATCACTCTTACTCCTTTTCCATGAAGGCTTTCTTTACTTGGTTTCTAGGTCTTCTTGTTACATCTTTGTCTACTTTTCATCTTCCTAATCTCGTAATTATGTGAAAACCCCAGGGCTCAGAGTTTGGGCCTCCTTTTTATTTATACTTATTTCCTTGGTGACAGCTTTCATTCTCAATATTTAAGCCATAAAAACACCAATGATTCATAAATTTTTATCCCCCACTGAGCTTTCTCCTGAATGCCATACCCATATATTCAACTGTCAACACATAGTATTTCCATTTGGATTTAAAATAACATCTGAAAATATGTCCAAAATGGAACACTTACTCTTCATCTCTTCCAAATTTCCTTTCTATAGTCTTTCGCACTAGTAAATGCCACATTTATTTTTCTACTCAGGTGAAAAGCTTAGCATCATCTTTAATGCCTTTCTCTAACATCCAGTTATCCATTCTTCTGCAAACCTTTTGGACTTCGCCTTTCAAATATGTCCATAGTCCGACCACTTCTCATCAACACTGTGGTTGAAGCCAACATCTCTATATTACCAGGGAAGAGTAGTCTCCTGACTGGTCTCTCTGCTTACACCCTCGCTTCCTCCCTTATTCTATTCTTAACACTGCAGACAGAGTGATCTAGTTAAAAGTATGTCAAACCATCACCCTACTAATCTATTCATTCAAATGGCTCTCCATCTCACTGAGAGTAAAATCCAAAGTTCCTAAAATAATTTACGAGACCCCACAAGATCTGGCTTTCCTATAGGACTGTGTCCTGCTACCGTTTTCCTTCATTCTGCTCTAGCCACACAGGCCTTCTTGTTCCCACCTCAAGGCCTTTGCACTTAACTGTTCCTTCTGCCTTTTCCCCTACAATTTGAACAGCATTCTCTATCCCTTCCTGCATTTCTTTGTTCAAGTGCCACCTTTCTTGGCCACCCTATCTAAAATTATACTCCCTAACACACTCCCTATTCCTCTTATTATATTTTTCTTCTTAGCACTTACCAACTTCTCACATACAATAAATTTAACTTCTTTATTGTCTATCCTTCTCTTACTAAAATAAAGCTCCATGAGGGCCAATATTTCAGCCAGTCAAAAAAATATTTTTTGTCCTCTGCTGTACACCTGTTTCATCCAGAAACTGCCTGGCACATAGCAGGTACCCTAAAACTACTTCCTACTCTTTCCTAATGAGTGGGACACAATGTTGAACACATGTTAGACTTGCAATAATTGGATAAAATGTGTCAGTAAAGGGACGCCTGGGTGGCTCAGTTGGTTGAGCAGCTGCCTTTGGCTCAGGTCATGATCCCAGCATCTTGGGATCGAGTCCCGCATCGGGCTCCTTGCTCCGCGGGGAGCCTGCTCCTCTCTCTGCCTCTGCCTGCCTCTCTGCCTGCTTGTGTTCTCTCTCTGTTAAATGAATAAATAAAATCTTTAAAAAAAAATGTGTCAGTAAATATTTTCATAGACCCTTAAGGCTGGCATAAATTTTTATCTAGTCACCTAGTTAAGCAGGATTGTATTTCAAATACTGCAGGCAGAATGGAATTCATCCTTTAATGATGTTCTACAGGAAAGGCTTTACCACAGTATCTTTTACAACTAGAAAATGACCCTTTTGACCATGAGCCTGTTATTCATGTTGTAGACTAAGTTCAGTACTACTCTATATGCTCTTCAGTTAAAACGGACATCATCATCATCTACTAGAGCTGCTCCCCACAATTCTTTATGGTTATTTGGCCCAGACCCAGATAAAAAAAAACAGTTGGGTCATGGCAGATGATATAGGTAGCATATCCCAGCAACACAATGGAATTAATACTCTTTTAAGTGTAAAAAAGCCTGGGTTCTAGTTTTCATTCTACTCATTATGTGATACTGGGTAAATAACTTTGCCTAAAAGATATACTTATGCTTCTCTTACAGGGTTCCTGAGAGGGTAAAGTCAGATATAAAACTTGTTTTTGCCAAGGTAACCCTCATTACTTCGTATGTTCCTTTTGCATCTTTAGCAAAAGCAGGGGAAAATAAATAAGTTTCTCTCCAAGTCTTCATGATCAATACTTTCTAAACTATATACTGAAAAAGTGTTCTAAAATTACGCCTGGATTAACACCAATAGGACTTGTCTGTACTTTCTGAAACTGTCCTTTTCAAAAGTATTATTTTTGTTTTTCTCTGTTCTTTAGGCGCAATGTCTAAGATACCTTCTCAAAGTTACAAATATCAATTTTCCAAAACTCACAGGTGATTTTTTTTCAGGCCAGAAAGGTAATTCATGTGGATTTTGAGGTCTGAATTTGAATCATTTAAAGTATATTCTTCATTACTTCTATTCTATTCACATCTATTTTCTTTATAATAAAAATTAAAACTTTAAACTTATTTCCATGATGTAAATATTCATTGTAACAAATTTTAAAACACAGAGTAATAAAAGTAGGAAATGAATCTTAGTGATGCTAGTATCTTTTCTAACTATATTTTATCTATCTCTCTTACTATATATTCTTCTATCTTGTTTCAAGAATGACTTAAGGTCATTTAGAAAAATAAGGATACACATATTATTTCTAGTTAAAATCCTGCAGTGTACTAAGTCCATCCTAAACTTCATAAAGAAGACTAAAGATCCCCAAATAGTCAAGATAATTCTGAAGAAAAGTGAAAAAGTCAAACTTCCCAGATATCAAAATTTATATAAACCTGTAATAATTAATACAGATAGCATGGCAACTGGTATTGGTGAAGGATTAAAAGGCTAATGGAGTAAAGACCCCCAAAACAGAACTCTGTAAGAATGTGAGACAGGTGGCATGACAATTCAGAGGGAAAAGTTAGACAATTCAATGAGACAGTAGTACAATGAAGTATTTTTAGTGCCTGGTCTCTGATGTCAGACCTCTGTGTCAAATTCCAGCTCAGCCACTTCCTAGTCATGTGACCTGGTGCTATGTCAATTGACTCATCATTTGTGTTTTAGTTTCCTCATCTGTAATCTAGATAATACTAAAGTACCTACTTTATAAGGTTCTTGTGAGGACAAAATGAGTTGTTACAGGAAGGCTTTTAGAACACTCACATACACACACTTCCCCAGAATAAATATGAAAGCTGTTTTCTAAAAATTTAGAGTACATTCATTTGAAAAAATATTTCTTCACTGCATATACTATGGTATGACACCATGCCTCTAAAACTTACAGCATACTGTATTCCGAGAATCCCATCATATCACCAGCTACTTACATTTTCACAACAACAATAGTAACTGTAGTCAGTAAGGCTTAAAATAGCAATCACTTATTAACGAAAAGATATTGCTATTAGTCATTAACAGTGTTTTTCTTCTCACAAGCAATTTGAAATATTATTAACCAAATCTATACACAATTAAGACTAAAAAGCATTTTTTAATCATCTTAAAACAAAGTTCAAAGATGAAGTTATCCTATAGCTGTATAGACAGATATTCCTCATAAAAATTCAGATTATGGGACAAAGTTACTAAATTATATTCAATTGTGTTTAGAAAATGCAAAAAGGGCTCATACCCCTAAAACACAAGTACCTGGTTTTCTGGCCACTGTGTCTGTATACTGCTGCCCTCTAACGGGCAGTGTGGTAAATATAAAGAAATATATTAGCTACCTTACACCAAACTTGGTCACATAATGACTTTTGAAAAGACAAGAAATGAGAAGACGTTTAAGGCT
The DNA here is from genome assembly GCA_028533885.1 of Nasua narica. Lineage (NCBI taxonomy): Eukaryota > Metazoa > Chordata > Mammalia > Carnivora > Procyonidae > Nasua > Nasua narica. The sequence goes on along the minus strand of CM052815.1, from coordinate 39,854,477 downwards.
CAGTGAACTCTGCATATTCTTAGAAACATCTGCTCTTACTTGGAACTTCATCTGCATTTGGGCAAGTCCCTTGAAGATTACTGAACTCATTAAAAACCACAGCCCAATTTTGTTGTTGAACATCCTTGTGAAAACAAGGAAATTCATTATTTTCAATAGAATAAAGAAGCTGCCAAATTTTCGTCTTTGATTGCAGAGAAATGCAATTATAAATTACTAACCAAGAATTCAGGCAACTAAACATGGTGAACGTGGTAACAATTTTGTCCAAGGCAACCAACATAAACTGCCCAAAAAAGCCAGCAAAATGCTCTATTGTTTGGAGGGAATTTTAAAATTAGATAATGATTTTCAAGAAATGGGCTTTGTCATCCTGCTTTGAGAATATACGATAGTACTGGGAAGCACAGTTAATTTCTCAGACTTAAAAAAATGACACACATATCATTTGGTCTGGAAAAATGGATTTTTCTTTTTTCTTTCTTTCTTTTTTTTGGCAAGCCAAATAAGAATATGCCTAGGGCTTAAGGAAAACAAGGCTGAGAATGCACTTCAAATAAAAGCAAAGCAAACAAAATAAAAGTCCCAAACCCTTCTGGAAATCCAAAGTAGACAACAATGGGGAAAAGAATTTCTTACTACATGTTGGTCTCAGCGGTGAATGACAAATCGATGTGACCTTGTTAATAGCTACAAAGTTTCCCACATCAACTTAGCTTATTTAGTAATTATTTCATGTGCACCAATTATTCATAGAGCTGTATGGGATAGCAAGTTACACAAATCCTTATAAATACTGCTGAAATCAATATTATCACTGGACTAAGTCATTAAGCATTGACAAAATATAACTGGACTTTTTAGGGTTGCTTAGCTGTGAATACAATATTGATGGAAGGAAAGATTCTCAATTTTCCATCCTCAGGACTTTCAGTGACCACCAAACTGAATTAAAGTTGCATCCTTAGTACAAATAAATTTGGTGTTTGCCTTTAATATCAAATATGCTGGTTGTCCTAAACCAGGGTTTCTGTACCATGGCACTATTAACATTTTGACCTAGGTAATTCTTAATTTGGGTGGGTGGGTAGTGGGTGTCTTATATATTGTAACATGTTTAGAAGCAAACCTGGCTTCCACATACTAGATGCCAGTAGCACACCCTCTCCAGCTGACAAACAGAAATGTCTCCAGACACAGCCAAATTTCTGGAGAAGAGGGTTTGCCCTTGTAGAGAATCACCGCTCTAATTTATGATTCAAGATGGAGGCTTTCTATTCTAAGACAAGTACTCTTTTCACAAGTGCCAAGGGAACATGTAGTGACTAGGTAAGAGACCTATACTTTCACTCGCCTGCTGACATGCAAATTAAAACCATAAGATACCCCCACACACCTACGAGAATGGCTAAAAACAAAGTAAAACAAAACAAAACAAAACAAAAAAACAATTGAGGATACCAAACATTGTTAAAGATGTAGAACAAATGGAACTCATATATGGCTGGCACGAATGCAAAATGGTACAGACATTTGGGAAAACAGTCCGGCAGTTTCTTATAAAGTTAATATTTTGTTACCATATATCCCAGCATCTTACTTCTAAATATTCACCCAAGAGAAATGAAAATTTATGTTCACACAAAAACCAGTGCAAAACCAGTGTTTTGTTCATAACGGCCAAAATTGCCCTTTAGTTAGTTAACAGATAATTACAAGGTTGATATATCCATATAATGGAGTACTACCCAACAACGAAAAGAAATAAACAACTGATATAGGCAGCAACACAGTGGAATCTGAAATGCATTATACTAAGTGAAAGAAACCAAACTCAAAAGCTAAATACTGACATTACAGAAAAGGTAAAAACTTCAGAGACAGAAAACAAATCAGTTACTGAGTTTGAGGTGGCAACAGGAAGTAATTATAACAAATTAAGGAACTTGGGGGGGGTGACAAAAATGTTCTATGTCCCTATTGTAGTGGTGATGGTTGTATACCTTCATTTGTCAAAATCTAGAGTACATTTAAAAAAGATAAATCTTAAAAAAAAAAAAAGATAAATCTTGGGGTGCCTGGGTGCCTGGCTCAGTGGGTTAAAGCCTCTGCCTTCGGCTCAGGTCATGATCTTGGGATCCTAGAATCGAGCACTGCATCGGGCTCTCTGCTCAGCAGGGAGCCTGCTTCCCCCTCTCTCTCTGCCTGCCTCTCTGCCTACTTGTGATCTCTCTCTGTCAAGCAAATAAATAAAATCTTTAAAATAAACAAACAAATAAATAAGGTAAATCTTACTATATGTAAATTGTATCACAGTAAACCTGACTTAAAAATGAACAAAATCAGATAAGATAGGGGAAGAAGGTGTGATTTTTATGCTTGGGTTAGGGGCTTCATTTCATCACAATAATCTAAGTAAGTTGTTTATGGCTTGATTATTTTTTTTAAGATTTTATTTCATTATTTATTTGACAGGGAGAGAGAGATCACAAGTAGGCAGAGAGGCAGGCAGAGAGATAGGGGGAAGCAGGCTCACCACTGAGCAGAGAGCCCAATGCGGGGCTCGATCCCAGGACCCTGAGATTATGACCTGAGCCCAACTCAGAGGCTTTAAGCCACTGAGCCACCCAGGCGCCCTTATGGTTTGATTTTTTTAAGACTAAAGATGATCACAGTACTTTACTTCTTTCCTATAGCAACAATGAAATCCTTTAATTTACAGTGGGCAAAGAGAAGAAGTATCAGTGTAGATTAAATTTGCTTGGTAGTGAAATTAACTTTATGCAGAAATGTAATGGGTATAGACCTTATATGATTTATAAAGGCTATTCCTATTCCTGTATGTGGGCTTTGTTTTCCCATTAGGATTTTAAAATCTACTCACTGTAATCCTGGGCAATGAAATACTCTTAGACATAAATAGAAATCTCACAGAAAGACCAAGTCTTCTCACTTTTCCTTAACTTTTAAGAAAACTGTCAGACAAATTACACAGTCTAGCAAATATTTACATACTATTGCAGATGCGAAAGAAATTAGAAAAACTGTACTATGTAAAACAGTAAAACACATGTCCAACTGATTTCTTGATGCCTTGGAATGGAGGTCATATAGAGCTCTTATATTGGCCTATCTTAACATTCTCCTTTTGTGTGTAGTTAGTGGTTCTTTGTAAGTGTGTATGCGAATCATAGAGACAGAGCCACTAAGTACATAAATGTGCTCTCTGTCACACAGACATGAAATGAAGATTCTGAAAACCCAAGTGAGCAGGTGCAGCCCAGTATTATCAATTGAGAATGGAAAGAAAAGCTGTATAATGAATGACTGATAATCTTCATGGTATAAACCTTACCAATGCTTACACAATTTGTCTCAAATGGATTTATTCCCTTCCTTCTCCTTCATGTCCCCTTACTATTCCCCTCTTCTACTTAAGTCACCAAGTTCTTTCCTTATTTAGGAAGCTCCAAGAAGTTAAAAGAGCATCTAAACCCCGTTACAATTCATCCTACTCATGTTTCCTCACATTCTGACTCACTAAAAAGCAATATAAAGGAGTGGTGAGAAGAAACTGAGCAATTAAGGTTCATTTTTCAGTACTTCAAAGATAAGTAAAGCAGAGAGACTAGGTACACATACCAGACTTCACTGCAACATAGTATTTACAAACATCCAAGTGGAATTACCAGGTGTCAATTCTAACCCAATAATAAGGAAACAGTCAAACTATATGGCTGGTTTGTGCTTACCAAAAGGGAATTTTGGAATGCGATTAAAAAAAAAAAAAAAAAAAAAAACCTTGACTAGTTAAAAACAGAATCATTTGGATTATTTCCCTTGCATTGAGACCATCCTCCCTCCCTCCCCTAGACTTCCTGCATGCTCCAAGAAAGTAACTTTACCATAATGCTCTGCTTTTTAACTTTGTAATGTATTTACTTCAGAAATGTTGGAACCGGGACACCTGGGTGGCTCAGTTGGTTAAGCCACTGCCTTTGGCTCAGGTCATGATCCCAGGGTCTTTGGATTGAGTCCCGCATCAGGCTCCTTGCTCAGCGGGGAGCCTGCTTCTCTCTGCCTCTGCCTCTCTGCCTGTTTGTGCTCTCTCTCTCTGATATAAAAATAAAAACTTAAAAAAAAAAAAAAGAAATGTTGGGACCATGTGGATTTTAGAATCTTACAACTAGAAGGAATCTCAGAAACTCTGATGACAATCCATGGGGATATCCTGAAATTCTCACTCATCACGTACATGTATCGTCTTTTGAAGGGTATTAGAGGAATCATGCACCTAGAAAATGTCTGGCACTAGTAGATGCCTAATAAATACATACTAAAAGAAGGGAATTGATCAAATTAAATGGAATAGAATTAGACTGGGGGATAAAAGTCCAATAAGGGTTAAAAAATGTAGAGTACATTTGAAGGGCAATTTAGGTCTCTTACCTAGTAATGCAGTCCCTCATGGTGATCACCTTAAAAGCATTGTTTTTAAAGGATAGGTGTGGTTCATGTTTTACATTTACTTTTAAGAAAGTATAATTTTTAGCTGCTTGTGCCCTTCCCGTGCTGGCCTCTTGCCCACTGGGAGTGCTAATGCCCAGGACCATCCAACCCTTCCCTCCAAATCCAGGCAGGCTGCTAGGGCCCGTGGGGAGGTGCCTGCCTGGAGGTGCCTGGGCCATGGGTGCCCTCTGCCTAGGCCACAGCCAAGTTGGTTGCCTTTGCTTCCTCCAGGACAGAACTAAGCCTTCAGCTGGGAACCTGCAGCTGGAGCATGGGAGAAATCTAGAGCACAAAAAGAGATTTCACCTCTTGTGGGAACAATAAAGCTCTACTTTGAGACCCATGCCTTAGTATGTTTACTCAAAGAAAATGGGTTCACAACCCAGCAAGCAGAAATCACTGTCTCTGCGTTGGTCAAGATCAGGGACACCAGCATGGATATTGTCTACGAGGATATGGTCATCAAGATGCAGCAGGAGATCGCTGTTCAGCAAACAATGTCTCAGATTGCTAATGTGAAAAAAGATATTATTTTGGAGAAGAGTGAATTTTCAGCCCTCAGAGCAGAAAAAGAGAAAATAAACCTACGAGAGTTAAAACAAGTAATGGATGAAGTAATCAAAGTCCAAACAGATACCAAATTTGACTTCAATCTAGAAAAGAGCACAGTGCAAGAATTGTATTCGTTGAATGAAAGGAAGCTCCTGAAAATGAGGATAGAAATGGTGTCATTACATGCCCAGCAAGATTGGGCTGTCACCCAAACAAATGGGAAGATAGACACTAAGGTCACTAGCTTCAAAACTATGCTGGGATCGCATAAGCTCGATAACATTAAATATTAAGCAGGGTCTGTATTTATCTGCCTAATAGTCTCTCTGGTATTTTATCACCTGTGGATATAATAAAGAGGAAAAAAAAAGAATGTATAATTATTATTTATTTTATTGCAGTTTTCAGTTTTGTGTCAGCTTAATATAAGCTATGTAATATAGTATAGTATGGAGTATGTTGTGTAAGCTATAATAAAACTTAAGTTCTAGGATGGCAAGAAAGGAAGTTACTTTGTTTTTGCATTGGCAAAACTTCTGTTTTTGTTTGGCACACTCCCTTACATACACTATGTACTCGGTCATGTAATAGAGACAAATCTGTGTGAGAACCCCAGCTCTGGTCACTTACAGGCTAAAACTTTCACAGTTCTGGAACAGTCCTGTAAAGTTCTAAGAAATAAACATTCCGTTATTCAAGGGATCAGTTCCAAAATCTCAAACACTGATTCCCATTTGATATTTCACTATTTAAAAAAAAAAAATATCAGTAAATCACAACCAGTGGGCAAGAAAAAAAATTCTACCTTCAGGTTCCTCACATATCAACATTTGCCCTATTTATCTCACAGGGTCATTTAGAAGATCAAATGAGGAAGTATGTTAAAGTGCTTTATAAAGAACAAAGTATAAAAGTCAGTCATTGGAAATACCACTGTTTTTCCAGTTGGAGATGAGCCAGCCTAATGGAGGGAAAGAAAATAGGCTTAGGAATTGGAAAGATGAAAGCTTCTGAATTTAAAATCTGGATTCAATCACTTCATAGCCATATGATCCTGAGCCAATTATCGTCAGTAAAATAGGGATAACGTCACCTATTATCCTCAGTAAAACAGGGATAACGACACCTACCTTAACACTGTGGTTGTGAAGATTACAGATGATACTTACAAAGTGCTTAATCCTATGCCTGGTACATTGTGTTAAACACTCAATATTTATTACTATTATTACAATATGTCAACAGAAATTTCTCATATGGTCATGCTCTACATTAGTTCTACACAGTCATCATAAATGGCAAAAACCAGGGGCGCCTGGGTGGCTCAGTGGGTTAAAGCCTCTGCTTTCAGCTCAGGTCATGATCTCAGGGTCCTGGGATCGAGCCCTGCATTGGGCTCTCTGCTCAGCAGGGAGCCTGCTTCCCCCTCTCTCTTCCTGCCTCTCTGCCTACTTGTGATCTCTCCCTCTCTCTGTCAAATAAATAAATAAAATCTTTAAAATAAATAAATAAATAGATAGATAAATGACAAAGAGCACCACAGAACACATATTTTCCTTCTGACAGAACTCTTTTTTTTTTTTTTGAGTGTCAGCATGCTAATCAAGAACAGACTATATTGGACACAGTTATATTTGGAGTGTAGGGTATTCATCAAAGGGATAAATTTTTTTTAAAACTTCAGAAATAAAATTCATAAATAATTGAATAACATGAAACAAACACAATATAGCATTCCTGTTTTTATCCTATTGGGTCTCAGATTTCAAATGGATGTGACAAAGCACTGACTTATGACCCAATGTCCAAAAAGGTTCATCTATTCAAATAATTAAGTTAAACGATACTGCAATACTGACCCCAATTCCTTCTTAAATAAATTTCCTGAAAAATGCATCTTCCCTCAACCTTCCTCTGGAAGACCGTACTTTCCATTTACTTTCCTTTTCTAAGTAGGAGTTTCAACTCTGAAAGTTTCACAGGTACGAAGTATGACTAGTAATCATTAGCCAAAACCCATTTTTCTGCATGCATGTAATCTCCCTGTCATCTTAGGTTCTCCTCTGTCTTGGCATCCAAACGATTACTTCACACTTTATCACATCCCGATCTTTATAACGTATTGCATTTCTTCTATATAAGGAATATTTCCACCCTTTAATTTCTGTGGTCACTTGGCAATCTGCTCTCTTTCTTTCAGATTTTTACTCCCTGTCTGCTCAAAACAATACAACTCAAACAATTTTCCTGACCCAGCTGCCAGTCACGGCACCGCACTAACGTGGACAATTGGTCAATTCTACTTCCAGTCTCCAATGAGTCTAATCTTTATGTCTTAAAAATGAACAGTATGTGCTTAAGAACACAGGGCCCTAAATGAAAATCACAACGAGAGCACAAAACAAACTGAAAAACTGTGACTAAGATGTTTTCATAACATAGTTGATTGACAGGAAAATCACTTTGAAAAATGAAGTCTGTTTCTGATACATAGTACCAACTTTAATATCTTGTAACTTATAATCCCAAAGGTTTTAAGTCAGAGTGAAAAGATTATTACTAGAAAGATGAAACTTCTTAGTTTTTTAAACAAAAGAATTACATACTTTTAAAATTAATGACTGTCTGGGGTCCCTGGGTAGCTCGGCTGTTTAAGCATTTGACTCTTGATTTCAGCTCAGTTCATGATCTCATGGGTCCTGGGATGCGGCCCCCAGTAGGGCTCCTCCGTACTTACTGGGGAATTAGCTTGAAAGATTCTCTCCCTCTGCCCCTCCCCCAACTTGTGCACACACTACTTTCTTTCTCTCTCAAATAAATCTTCTTTACAAATTAAATTAAATTAATGACTGTCTAAAATATACTTACTTACATTTTTGAATAGTTGCTCAGCAAGTTCTCTGACATGCTTTATTATCTTCAATGGGTTATTGTCTTCAACTTTAATTCGCTCCACTTCAAAAGCTACCAACTTGGAAGAAGAAATAGCAAAACATCAACTCCAAAATATGTTAAATTAGAAAACTGTGTGATAACTTCTTACAATTTGCAAATCAAAAAGCATCTAAAATATATGCTATTATTAAAACAAGATATTTTACATTTTTACTGGGTTTCATCCCTATTCTAGAGTTAGAGAGTCAGTGGAGTCCTTGGATGGTCTGGTGGTCTATCCCTGATCATTTGGGGCCCTACTTCTTCTTGGAAAAAGTCATTTCTGGAACTGAGAGAGACCCTCTCATTCCTCAAGCCTCATTCGGAGAATTCTCTCACTCAGAGAATTTCAGATGGCCAGAAAGTCTCCAAATATTCCCCTAACTCACAAAACATGAATTAAATGTTCAAGTCAGGTGACTCAGACTTTAGTCCTAGCTCTGCTGACACTGTGATTTGGAACAAATCACTAAAACTCCTGAGCTTCAGTCTCTTCATCTCTACAATCAGATGGAAAAACAAAATGACCTTTGGCCTCCTTCCAGTTCTCAAATTATATACCTCTAATCCATTTCCCTACTAAACTAATTTACTGGGAGAAGTGTGTGAGTGTATCCCTTTCAAGCAGAGATAAGAACACTAACAAGAGGGGTGCCTAAGTGGCTCGGTGGGTTAAAGCCTCTGCCTTTGGCTCAGGTCATGATCTCAGGGTCCTGGGATTGAGCCCCACATCAGGGTCTCTGCTCAGCAGGGAGCCTGCTTCCACCTCTCCCTCTGCCTGCCTCTCTGTCTACTTGTGATTTCTCTCTCTCTCTGTCAAATAAATAAATAAAATCTTTAAAAAAAAAAAAACACTAACAAGAAAAAAGTGAGTATGGGAAAGAAGAGTAAAAGATGGATGATTTTTTTTTTTAAAAAGGGTATAATATAGGACTTTTCCTTCTAGAAACTAACAGATTCACTGGAACAGATAAACATATAAAACTCTGACTTCACCTATTCTAGGCTAAGAATCAGAAAGACTGTCAAACAAAGGCAATATATCTTTCCTTCTAACAGGTCGACATGATGGGAGTGTGGGGACAAGACAACACATAATGCAGGCTGCCTCTCAAAGCCTCTTAAATTTTCAGTGTGGTAGGGTACCGTAGGTTAGATGAAAATAAGAATCCCTTTTCCAAGAGCAAATGCTATTTTTCTTTAAAAGAACATGCAAGCAAATTAAATGACCCAAGAGAAATTACTTAGGATTGGCATCGCATTCCTTTTAGGCCTTTGACTGAAATACACATATGAACAAGTGGCTTTCAAGTAACATCAATCAGACACCAAAAATTGTAACTGTAGGCAGAAAACAGAACTAGATGAACGCTAAGGGGATACTCAGTAGGACTTAGTTTTGCCTTATCATTATTCCAATCAAGAGGATATATGTGTATCTTATCTACATAAATGTAGATAATAAATGATAAGCTGCCACATACAGCTAGAGAGCCCTAACATAAAGCTTTATACAGACCAGGCAGCTCTCAAGAGTCATTTACTTTGGCAAGTTTGGAGGAAGTGGTGAGGTAAGAACAGAGCATGAAAAGTAGAAGCCATGGATAGCCTGAAAGGTAGAGGGACAACACTCCAGGCAAGGGAAGGATTTAAAAAATAGTCAGAGGTTATGGCAAGCAAGTTTTCTGCAAGCAATCACTCTGACTTACTAGTTGCAATGAAAGTGCCAGGAGTTACTAAGAGAATTTAGATAGGAAATTGCGGGATATATAAACCAATGTTACTCTTCAGAATGCTTCAGAAACTAATAAAACGTGAGAGCTAGAAAGGACTTTGGAGAGCATCTAATGTAACTCCATAAAACATTATGTATCAATTACTTAGTTCAGGATATAAAAGCTGATATATATTAACATCAGATAGTGATCAATCATATTAAATGTTGGTATTAGGGACTCAGTGATTAGTCATTGATCAGAAAGAACTGCTTACCACAGGGCAATCTCTCCCAAGTTTTCATATGCTTGGTGTTATTAACTAAAGTTTTTGGTGCAGGTCTCCATACTCAGAACTACAGTATGTGTCCCTTCTCTCATTTTTTTTCCCCCTACTTTCATTTTTATCTGTGATTACTTAGGAATCTTTGCAGAAAATAAGATCCTTCTCTGAAATGAAGATCTTTAAGAACTTGATTCCTATCTTCTCTAAACAAAATAAAAAACAAATAGAAGTGTCTGGGTCGCTACTTGGTTAAGCATCTGCCTTTTTGGCTCAGGTCATGATCCTGGGGTTCTCGGATCAAGCCCCATATAGGGTTCCCTGCTCAGTGGGAAGCCTGCTTCTCCTTCTCCCACTCCCAGTTTGTGTTCCCTCTCTTGGTGTCTCTCTCTGTGTCAAATAAATAAATAAATAAATAAAACAAAAAACAAAATAAAACTACTTGCAGGAAAACATAATCACTATTACTATTCTCTACTATCTTGGCTGCTAAGAGTGTTTTCCTTTTATACACTTTACAGAACTTATAAGTTTATTGGTTCCAATACAGTGCCCTTTCAGAAATTGAAATGGGAATAATATTCATTGTTCTACCTACCAGAATGAGCTGCCATAAACACAGTTAAATTATAAATGGAAAGATGCGTTAAAATAAATCACAACTAACACAAAATAGTATCCTTATCTGGAGTCACATTTGTCCTAATTTTCCCTTTATATGGTCAATTCCTTGAAGACAGAAACGAAATCTGCCTTCCGTACATTTAAGATCTCCTATGGGATATAGACAAATGTTGATAATTGATTAGTATGAATGCCACTGAGCGAAGATCAGAGGGGAGGGGAGGAAAAAATAAAATAAGACGAAATCAGAGAGGGAGACAAACCATAAAAGACTCTTAACTATAGGAAACAAATAGGATTGCTGGATGAGAGCTGGGTGATAGAAAGGGATAACTGGGTGATAGACCATTAAGGAGGGCACGTGATGTAATGAGCACTGGATGTTACATGCAACTGATAAATAACTGAACTCTACCTCTGAAACTAATAATACATTATATGTTAATTAATTGAATTTAAATAAAATACAATTTTAAAAAAAGAATGCCACTGAGCCAAACTATGGCTCTATGACACTGATGGACTAAATGTAACTGTAGTTTGAAATCACTTATCTATATATTAAACCTAGACCTTTCTCTCTATGAAACTGATAAAGGAATCACTGTATTACTGCCTTCAAAAATTAGAGTTTTATTTATATAATCACTGTCACTTTTTCAAAAAGATTTTAATGAACTAGTTAAATTCAGTTGTTCAAGATGTTTACGTACTTCAGTGACATCCTATCCTTTCCTAACTTTTCAAATCCACATTATAAATACCAAGATCTAATAAGTATAATAATAAATAACATTTGGATTATTTGATATTCAATTTATAATACATTTAGGATTTTGAGTACTGGGTATTATATGTAACTGATGGTCCTGAACACTACTTCTGAAATTAACAATATACCAAATGTCGGCTAATTAAATTTAATTTTTAAAAAATACTACTTCTCTACTTTTAACCACTAGTCCAATTTTGACTGTAAATATGCATTCATTTGATAAGAACTATACCTCATCAAAGAGATCACAGGACCTATAGGGAGGACCTCTTTCTGAAACAAAACCTGCAAAAGCCATTCCATTGAGAACTTTAGTGAGGAAATCATTCTCAACCAAACCACGCTGCCCCAAGAAAGCTGTCTGTAAAGAAAGAAAAAGAGAAATGAATAATTTATCACTTATTATTAGATGAATGATCAAAACAAAAATAGAAGGATCAAAGCCTGAATAAATATCTTCATACATAAATGTTATTATAAAATACATTCTCTCAAAAAGAGCTTTTGATATTTGAAATATTACATGTATTAGAAAGAATAAAAATGAATATGTCCATAAAGCAGGAGAAGAAATAAAAAATTAACACACAATTTTAAAAGAAACATCAATATAGGCATGCCTAAGAGGCCCAATTGTTAAGCAGCTGACTTGATTTCAGCTCAGGTTATTTTCTCAGGGTGGTGAGATCATAGTTGTGCTCCATATTTGGTGGGAAGTCTGCTTGAGATTCTCTCTCTCTCTCCCTCTGGCCCTGCCATACCCCACTATGCACTTTTCTTTCTTTCAAAAGTAACAAAATAAATCTTTAAAAAAGAAAAGAAAAACCAATTTAAAATTGAATTTTAATTTTTATACTTTTAATTACTCTCTTTTTGACACAGATGTAGTGAAAAGAAGGGCCACATGTGCCCCAATGTTCACAGCAGCAATGGTCACAATTGCCAAACTGTGGAAAGAGGCAAGATGCCCTTCAACAGACAAATGGATAAAGAAGATACGGTCCATGTATATAATGGAATATTATGCCTCCATCAGAAAGGATGAATACGCAACTTTTATATCAACATGGATGGGACTGGAAGAGATTATGCTGAGTGAAGTAAATCAAGCGGAGAGAGTCAGTTATCATATGGTTTCACTTACATGTGGAGCATAAGGAAAAACATGGAGGACATTATGAGAAGGAAAGGAAGGATGAGTTGGGGGAAATCGGACGGGGAGATGAACCATGAGAGACTGTGGACTCTGAGAAACAAACTGAGGGGTTTGGAGGGGTGGGGGTGGAGCGTCGGGCGAGCCTGGTGGTGGGTATTGAGGAGGGCATGTATTGCATGGAGCACTGGGTATGGTGCATGAACAATGAATCTTGAACACTGAAAAAACAAAATTAAATTTAAAAAAATTACTCTCTTTTTCTCCAAAATAAATAATAAAAAAGTAAAAGAAAAACCAATTTAAAATTAACAAACTCTACAGAAAAACATGTTGGTTCCATAGTGTCATTAAAAATCATCACCTAATCAAAAACCAGAGACTTAAAAAATAACCACATTTGATAAACTAAAGTCAAAATACACAGCTCAAAAAAGACAACCAAGTTGTTTTATAAATTAGAGGCCATGTTTTGGACACATACAACATGGTAATGTTGTACCTTGTGAAAATGTATTACTGGTTCTGCATGAATTCTTATAAGTTGTAGGCACGATCTATATCCTTGGAAAAGTTGTGCAAATAATCTAAGAAAAACTGCACGTACTTCTTTATCCTGAAAATATAAGAAGAAACAAGTTAGGTAACTGTATTTCTTCAAAAATTGAAATATCACAAAGACAAAAAGTTGAAAAGAATTTGAGAGATTGGGGCACCTGGGTGGCTCAGCAGGTTAAAGCCTCTGCCTTCAGCTCAGGTCATGATCTCAGGGTCCTGGGATCAAGCCCCGCATCAGCCTCTCTGCTCAGCAGGGAGCCTGCTTCCCCCTCTCTCTGCCTGCCTCTCTGCCTACTTGTGATCTATCTCTCTCTCTCTCTCTCTCTGTGTTAAATAAATAAATAAAATTTAAAAAAAAAAAGAATTAGGGGCGCCTGGGTGGCTCAGCGAGTTAAAGCCTTTGCCTTCGGCTCAGGTCATGATCTCAGGGTCCTGGGATCGAGCCTTGCATCAGGCTCTCTGCTCAGCAGGGAGTCTGCTTCCCCCTCTCTCTGCCTGCCTCTCTGCCTACTTGTGATCTCTCTCTCTCTGTGTCAATAAATAAAAAAAATCTTAAAAAAAAAAAAGAATTATAGTCAAAAATAGAAAAATCTCAAAAGACTATTTTAAAGCTTATAAAATTCTTCCAAACTTTATCCAACTTATAAAAAGCTATTTCTATATTAATAAGGTATGACTTAATTGGTTTTGATAATTCAGGTTTTAATAAAATCATAGTTTTAGAGCTGAAAGGAAACTTAAAGATTTATCTGGTCAACCCCTGGATGAGGAAATGCTCAAGAATGCTTAAATAATTTATCAAAGGTATCCAGTTCTGTAAGGCTCCTAATTGGCCACAAAGCTCAACTCTAAGAAATGCATTGGGCAAAATTTTAAAGGGGCCTTTATTATATACTAACTTTTACTTACATGGCTTCTAATTGGAACTATTTTCATTTACCCCTCAAACTTGACTCTCTCATTGTCAACAATATCTGATTCCATTTTTTGTAAGCCTCCCCTTTTATCCTTGCCTGGCCCTTTAGATTTCATACTTTGCCTAGTTTTTGAGGCTATGACCCACACTTACTCTTACCTCCTCAGAGCAAGTCTTAGCTCTACCTGCTCCCAGTCAATGTGTTGCCCTGTGGCTCCTCTGAGAGCAGGTCACAAGATCAGTCAGTGACAGTTCTAATTTCTAAGCCGGTACACTTATTACTAGGCTGTACATCTGACTCTCACTACACTCAGCCTCTTTAACAACCCTAGAAATGAAAGTAGAGCTATAAAAAACATCAAATTTAAATATTAAACTTCTTACCAGCATTTTTGAGTGGGATAAAGCTGTTCGTGCAGGGGGAAAAGCATGATCTGCTACTTCCAAATCTGGGTGTAGAATCTAAAGCAAAGATGTTTGGTTATGTACAAAATCTTAGTAATAATAAAACCTATTATTTAACCTACTTGGAGAACTAAGATAAAAAAGTATCAGTACATGAATAACCACGTATTTCCTTCAGGAAACAATGCAGTTAGCTGAGGCAGCTCTGTATAAACTATTTTGAAAAGATCTCCAAGATAAAATATTTAATGAAGAAACATGTTCTAGAAAAGCACACATAAGGATGATCTCATTTATTTGAAAGTAAAATAAACCTTAAATCGCTCTCTTGGTCTATTGATGTATCTATACACACACACTAAATATATAAATGAAAATGTGAAGTTCTGAAAGAATATACGCTAAACTATAAAATATTAGTTACCTCTGGTAAGGGAACAGTCTAGTGCAGTGGGATTTGTCTATATAGCTGAAATGTTAAACAAGTATTTGTTTTTATGTTTATTAGTGTGATTAAAAATTTATTAATTAATTAACTGAAATACTGAGGACCAAGTGAATAAGCTTATGAGCCTCACAGTCTAGAGGGGTAAAAGTACAAAACAATGTGCAAGTACTATAAATATATAAAGAATAATATATGAAACATCAAGTATAATTAAGTCAATGTAGGGAGAGCTAAAAAAAAGTAACAATTGAGTTAGGCTTTAAAAAAGAGCAGGCTGGGGAGCAGGTGGGTAAAGAAGATCCATGCAAGACTTAACACAGAGAAAAAGATAAAATTTCATCAGCGAGTAGCAAATTTTTTTCTTCCCAGAATCATTTTCAAATACTCAGGTTTGGGTGGTATACTTATAATAGATGAAAATACCTTGGTCAACCTCTGGATGAGGAAATGCTCAAGAATGCTTAAATAACTTATCAAAGGTATCCAGTTCTGTAAGGCTCCTGAATGGCCACTAAGCTCAACTCTAAGAAATGCACTGGGTAAAATTTTAAAGGGGACTTTATTATATATTAACCCTTACTTACATGACTTCATAACAATACTTACAATTGACACTAAAATATTGACAGTATTTATAACCCAATCACCCAATCATTACTACAATATAATAATATGGTATAATTCATGTCTAAAAAATTATCCATGGTTATTATACAGTTCAAGTACTGTGTTGCCATTTGATCACAATTATTTAGTAATCAAATGAAGCTCCTATAGTTGTGTATCAAAGCTCCCACCCAGTTCATCAAATATGATTTCTTTTTTGGTCCTAGTTCGATAATACACTATGTTCTCATGTCTTATTTACACCACTAAACTATACCACAAAATCGACCATTGTGCTTGACAACTGCAAAAACAGGTATACTCAGTTTTACCAAACTCACTGGTCAAATTTGGTGGCACAGGTATTGCAGGTTAAGGTATACCAATGTGCAGCAGAATCTCTACCAGGAGATATTGACTTAAGAACTAAAATCTTAATATTTGTTCATTTTGGTACTTAATCCCTGAATAACTATAAATATCATTATTAAGTAATGATAAATAAGATTTAGAAATTTATGATTTCTAAAAATATTAAACATTTTTTTCAATCATTCAAATACTACCGTCTCAGCTTCTGCTATATCTATATACTACTGATGTAGTTATTTAGTAGTATTTTTCTTTAAATTATCTTTAAATCAACTCACCTATTTAAATCTAGTATTTTATTAGGCGATATCATAGGTTTTTATGTTATTTTTATTATGATAAATACATAATTATTAAAATAAAAAAGATTTCCACATGCGACCCCAAATCATCTCCACTCTTCACTTTGGTAAACAGTTCTGTAGTCATCCTATGGTTTCAACATTCATCCTATAGATAAAGTCCAGGAAACAAAGAGCTAGAGATAGAATGTGATTTGCTCAATAGTATCAAGTGGCAAGATGCAGCCTGGAATTTAGGTCTCCTGTGTCCTGCACTAATATTTCCACTCCATCACATCTCGTGTTCTAGATTATGTTAGGAAAAGTCAGTCTTCTCTAAATATTCACATCCCATAGATACCACTATCAACAATATAAAGACTAACACAAATTTGAAAATATTCTAAGAATAAAATCCTTCCTGGTAATTCTAGACTTCTGAGTTCCTATATGTTATTACTTAAGGAGAAATTTTTTTTAATTAATCTTTTTAGGTTTATTTATTAGTCTCTACACCTAATGTGAGGCTTGAACATATGACTCTGAAATCAAGATCAAGGATCATGCTCTTCCACCTGAGCCAGCCAGGCACCCCATAAGGAGAAAATTCTTTTAAACAGCTCAGACTGGAATATTATTCAAGAATATAAAGGCTGCGGTGTCTGGGTGGCTCAGGCATTTAAGTGTCCAACTCTGGATTTTGGCTCATGTCATGATCTCTAGGGTTGTGAGACTGAGCACCATGTCAGGCTCCATGTTGGAGGCTGCATAAGATTCTCTCTCTCTCTCTTTCCCTTTATCCCCCACCCATCCCCTCAAAAAACAAAAACAAAAACAAAAAAAACTAAAACTAAAAAAAAGAATATGAAGGCTTTAGTTCTAGCATGCCTTGAAAAGGAATGCAGAATTTCTAAGTTTCAATTTTCTGATAATGAATAAATTGGCACCTAAAATTTTGTCAGTAAAATAAAATGCTCTGATTTTAAAAATCAACTAAGGTAAGGGGTGCCTGGTTGTCTCTGTTGGTAGAGAATGTGATGCGACGCTGGGCATTGAGCCTACTCTAAAAAATACTGTAAAAAAGAAAAAAATCAACTAAGATAAAATAACTATAAAAACATTAAATGTGGGCGCCTGGGTGGCTCAGTTGGTTAAGTGATTGCCTTCGGCTCAGGTCATGATCCCGGAGTCCTGGGATCGAGTCCCATATCGGACTCCCAGCTCTGCGGGAAGTCTGCTTCTCCCTCTGACCTTCTCTCCTCTCATTCTCAGTCTCTCTCTCTCTAATGAATAAATAAATAAAAAAAAAATCTTAAAAAAAAAAAAGAAACATTTAAAAAAAAAACAACATTAAATGTGTCAGTGAGAAACACCCAAGCTACAGGACTTATTAAAACTTTACTCAGGGGGCGCCTGGGTGGCTCAGTGGGTTAAGGCCTCTACCTTCGGCTCAGGTCATGATCTCAGGGTCTTGAGATTGAGCCCTGCATCGGGTTCTCTGCTCAGCAGGGAGCCTGTTTTCCCCTCTCTCTCTCTGCCTGCCTCTCTGCCTACTTGTGATCTCTCTCCTCTCTATCAAATAAATAAATAAAATCTTTAAAAAAAAAAAAACTTTACTCGGAAGAATTCTGGATACTTAATTTATCAATAAGTTGCAGTTCTCTATAGTAACTTAAAAACACTGGCAAGACAATATCACACTGTTTGCAAGTAGCACATCTACCAAAAAGGAATGAGATGTCAACAAGAGGGCTGAAGGAAAAGGAGCAGGTACTATCTTCCAATAAGGGATGTTAGGGAAACCAGGGATTTTGAGGCAGAGTCTGGTCTATTTTCATAGGTGTGTTGGTATGTTTCTAATACCCAACACAGTATTCAGTATATAGTAAATACTAAATAAATATTCAGAGTGAAAGAGTGAATGTAGAACAAATAAATAGAACTTAAAATATATTCTTCAGAGAATATGTAGTAAGGAATTATTCTAAATATTCTGTAGAATATATTCATGTTTTAAGAACATATAACTCTTTTTAAAGTAATTTTACTGCCAATGATATCTAATTCCAATTGCCTGAGTTTATATTTAAATCAAAAGAAAATTACTATTAAAAATGTCATACCAAAGAAAGAGCTGCTTGAGTCTGATGTAGAAGTGGTTCCGGGAGGGAAGAGAGGTGAATACATTCAGGAATTTTAATAGTGCCTCCATCCAAATCTGCTATGATTACATCTAGCTACAGGAGATAAAAATTAATCAATAATTAATAAAATGTATTTATTGTTAAGCAAATTAATCTGACCTTCATTAATTCAAAATAAGAAGAGCCAGGTGTGGAAAAGACTCTTGAATGTCCACAGCAATAGAATATTGGATTCATGACTTCCCAGCTACCATGTATTTCTTAGCTTTCTTTGAAATTAGGTGTGAGATGTGACTAAGTTTCTGCCAATGGAATGTCAGAAGTGATGTGTACAATTTTAGGTATTCAAAATAGAGGGGATATAAGGCTCTCCTCTGCTTTCTCCTTCCTAAGGCTGAAACTATGATGTAGCAACAACTCAACCTTGAACATTCAGATGATGCCAATGCCTGAGGCAATTCTGGTGCAGAACCAAGAAAGAAAAAAGGTTGGACCATGGAGTAAGCCAGTCTGGTATAATGGAACACCACTATGGACTACTGCATGAGTGTTAAATAAAATTCCATTTTGCTTGAACCACTGTATTTTGGATGCTTTGGTACAGGAGTTTAGCCATATTATAAATAATCTAGTACTCATTACAAGAGTTAACAAACAAAGCAACTGGTATACATCAAAATGGTACTGTTTGGGTGCTTAAGAAAGAAACTGATTTTTAGCATTTTACAACAGTCTACTTAAAAATAACTTACATAAAAATGTAATAGAGAAACGAGCCAAGACTGCTGAAGTTACTATGTTAATAGGTTTTAAAATTCATTCTAATTTATTCATTAAAATTAAGAAACTTATTTTTGGAAACATTTGCTTGTCTTACTTCCAGAAACTTTATATTTAGTGGGACAAAATTACCTGTCAACCAGATGGATATGCTTCTAATTAGTACTAACTAGGTTTTACTAAGGATGTTTACTGATTTACACATATTTTTATATGGTGGCATCAAAGTTAGGAACTACATATCAACATATAAAGGTAGGTAAATAATTAATATATGAATGAGGGTCTTATTTATAATTACAATGTTGAACTGTCTTTTGTCAGCTTTAATGACACCTATGATTTGAACAATTATAATTATGTACCAACAGAGTACCAACAGAGCTACCTCTGTTAGCAATTAAAACTAAAACAAAAGTAGAATTACAGAATCTGAAGACTCTGTGGATTAAAGATGTCATATAGCCCAACCTTTCAGTAAGGCACTTTTCTTAAACTCCCTGAAAAGTGTCATGGAATGTGCTCCTTGCACTTCACTTACAGAACTTGAGTGTATATTCCTTACCTAAGGCAACCCATTCTTCATCACTGGTCAGCTCTAATAGTTGAAAGCTCTTCTACTGAGTAGAAATTTATCTCTTTAGCCAGTACATCCACCAATTCTCTTTCAGCTTTTCAGAGCTACAAAAAAATGAACCTTCCTACAATAGTCACTTCAGTATTTATCTTTATCTATCAAACAGTATCAACAGTATCAGGTTATTACCTGAGAAAATTTCCTTAAGGGCCTCACAGGATATAGTTCCTAAAGTCTTGACAATTCTGGATGTCCTTCTCTGAAGCATAATTTTTTTGTGACAGTCCCTCTTAAGTTCAGTATAGAGATGTAAACACATTATTCCAGAACCAGCTTAAATATAGAGCATTCCTTTTCTTATTTGGTATTTCTATTCATTTGGCCTTAAGAAAAGAATAATTTGCTGGAGCTCATACTGAAGGGTTCATATTCCAAAAAAATCCTTCACTCTTTTGCAAATGCTTTTGGCATTTTCGCTACCAGTCATTCAGGACTGACAGCCTCATTTCAAAATATGAATATATCATAGCACTTGTAATGAAAGTATAAATAGAATACTAATTAATGGATTATTTCATCTTCCTTTCTAATATATAGGATGGAGAATACGAAAGATAAAATTAATATGCCAAAAGAGGAGCATATAAAACTATTAATAAATTCATTTTATAGATCTTTCATATTTGCTACAAGAAGAAACTAATATATTTATATTTTTCAATGATGCTTTTTCTTCTAGCCAATCTTTCCTATTGGGAATGCAACAGATCTGAAAATAGTAATCAGTTGAAATGTTATAGGACTCCAAGAAATATGATAAGGTTTTGGCCTCAATAATAGGCACTTTAAAGATGAATACTTACAAGTTCATGGATATCAGTTTTAAAGATAGAATGTACTCCAATAATGAAAGGCGTTGGGGAACTTAGAACTTCCAGTAGCTGAGCCGGGAGAATGGGAATATAAGGATAACTGGAAATAATAAAAGCGTATGTGAGATATATTTGTTTTTCCATACTACAAACCATATTTTCGTTCATTTTTATGTGGTAAGAATTTCAGAATACCTACATTTAGAAATTATCAATAATATTCTCATGGCTATTAATATTAAATTTTTAAAAAGAAAGGTTAAAAAAATCTTCACATGAAAGAGATGATCAGATATAAAAAGATATAAAGTAAATGGAACACAGGGCAGCTTCCTTATCCCTTATCCTTCTGAGGCAAGAAGTCTCTTTAGGTTTGTCGATCTTGCTTGAAAGCATTTTTCCTTACACAAAAATCCGATATTAGGAGGTAACAATAACTCCCTGATGGGCCCTCTCCCTCAATACTGATAACGATTTGTCTAAATAAAACAATCATTCTAATTCCATTTTCTATACTTGATGTTTGAATTCACTCCACATGGCATACAAAAATTAAGACCTAGAATGTTCTCTTATCTAGGGGTTAAGAAAGGCACATAGTTAAAAAAAGGGAAAAAATTTTAAATAAAATCTAGAAATAGTCTAAATTTTTTTCTAGTTTGTATGAACTTAAGTTTCCAGAACGGTATGATTATCAAATTCATAAAACAGATGTTAGAAAATATTTTATATATAACACTATCTGGGCATCACTGTTAAATGTTTTGTTTTTTACTCTTTATAATGGAAAATCTTAACATCCACCTCCCCCCTCCAAAAGGCAGGAAAAAAGGAAAAAGGAAAATAAAGCCTCATGTATCCAATGCAGATTTGACAATTCCCAGTGCAAGGTCTCATATATGTTTCTACCCATTTTTGTTCTCTCCCCTACTGTATTATTTGAAGCAAATCCCTGACATCATATCACTTATACTTAAATACTTTAGTAGGTATCCAAAAAAAGTCAGGGATCTTTTTAATATAACCATAATACCATTATAACCCCTAAAAATTAGTAACTCTTTAATACCAAATAATCAGACAAAACTAACTTAAGACTTTTATCACTAACTATATTCAAAGAGAATTAAGTGTTACTGACAATACAATTCAAATTATTTTTTCACTAAATTAATCAACACTCAGTAATGAACAGCTTGGAAAATTTCCAAATTCTAGGTTAGATTTCCATCAGAATCATGTGTACAGAATAACTTTGTAAAATATGCCCTTGTGGTTCAAAACTATTGTGCTATGACCCTTCAACTAATCATCAATAAGTAATGCAGAATTTGGGAACAAATTATAAAGAACCAAGTTAAAAACCTCACCTATATTTAAGAGGAAACATTAAAGATTCCAGGGCTCTGCAAGCATCACTAAGTCTCTGGAAACTTGCAGAATGGAAGAGAACCTTATTTTCTGTGAGAACTGCACAAAAGAGGCTGAGGACATTTTGAATTCCTGAAAACACAAAAGCAAATGCTTACCAAATGCAATTCATTTTATATGTGTTGCCAACAAACAGACAAAGAATGACATGGAATGAAATCCAATATTTTTGAAATCTCTAAAGAAAACTATTTAAACTATAAATTCCATATAACCTATGAGTATTTGTTTTCCCAAACTTTCATTTTGTTGGTCTTATTCTTCAAATCAATGTAACACTCATTGAACATATTAGTTGTCTGGAAATATACTATTACCTTCTTCTCAACTTTATTCCCCTGGACTGTACTTAAATTCCTGTTTTAGATGCTGGCAATGTTCAAATAACTTTTTTCCCCCTTAAAGTCCATTTGTCTGATGTTAATATAACCACGCCAACTTCGTTGTTGAAATTTTCCCGGAATGTTTTTTTCCATCTTTTCACTTCAACCTTTCTCTCCTTCTTGGAAATATAGATGACATTTCTAAAAATCCAGTCGGACAACCTTTATCTTTTAAGTAGATCATTTAACTGACTGATACTTCTAGTGATTAATTTGTATATTATGTATATATACATATATACAATATCTTATCAATACTTTTTATTTGTTCCACCTTCCCCCCCTGCTTTCTAAATGGTTAATAATTAGCCTGGACCTTCTTTTATCCCCTCTGCTAGTATGGAATTTGTAAGTCCTGTTTCTATTTTTCTAGTGGAAACGCTAGAAAATACAGCATTCATACGTAATGAATTAAAGTTAAATACATACATAGTTTCGTTTCTTCTCCTTTTTACTACTGAATCTTTTTTTTTTAAATATCAGTTGAAACTTAAATGACATGAACCCACTACATGAAGACTCACTATTAGTCTTCTAAGGTAAAATACTTTCTATAACTCCCTTTACCATGGCTTGTCCCTTCACATGAGGCATGCAAATTTCTTCTTGGCCCATTATTAACTGCTATCCTCTTTTATCATTCCCAACTTATCTCATATGATACATCTGAACTTATAATTCAGGTTTTTAATTTTACCTCATTTAGATTAATATAATAGTTTCATAACTGGCTTCTCTAATCCAGTCCTTATTCAGTTCAGATCTATTCTCCACAGTCTAGCATGACGGACATAAAATACAAATCTGATTATGCCACTTTCATGCTTCAAACCCTTCAGTAACTTCCCATCCTTTTGGGTATTTTCAATGTATTTTGTTCCAAAGAAGCAATTTATGAAGAGGTGCTTTGCTTGAATCTGTTTTATATACTAATTGTTGTGAGCCTCAGTTGGTAAAATGAGAATAATTTTAAGGCCTTACATGGTTGCTATGAAGAAGAAATGAGATAATGCATGGAATTCTCAGTATGGTACCATGGTAAATAATCAAAATACATTAGCTGTTATTGTGATTATTATTGTAATTACTGTAGTTGCTACCATTAATTTCCTTTGAAGTCAGGGTTCTGATGCTAAAAATGTTTGGAGACACCTGACTACTAGATTAAGGCTGAACACAATGCCAAAATATCTTTATGGTTTTACAACCATATTTCCAACCCCGTTGCCACCTCCCACACTTACATGATCAACAGTAAACTCCATCAGCTCTTAGAACACTTCTTTCATTCTGATAACTGCTTCTTTTGTTCTTCTTCATTGTGCCTGATATCCCCCTCATTAAAATGTGAGTCCCTCAAAGATAACATTGGGCCTTATACACACACCGCTGTATCCCCCTGCCAAGCACTGACTATACAGTAGGCACTCAAAAATGTTTCAGTGAACTGACAAGATCTCTGAAAGCTGACACAAATCACTATAAAGAAATACTAAAACTTTCATTAAACAATGTGATAGGGTATCTTTAAAAATTCAGATAGGAGGGTGCCTGGGTGGCTCAGTTGGTTGAGCAACTGCCTTTGGCTCAGGTCATGATCCTGGAGTTCCAAGATCGAGTCCCACATTGGGGTCCCAGCTCCACGGGGAGACTGCTTCTTCCTCTAACCTTCTCTCTTCTCATGCTCTCTCTTACTTTCTCTGTCTCTCAAATAAATAAATAAAATCTTTTAAAAAAAATTCAGATAGGAAAAATGTAAAATACACAGATCATAAACTAAAAGATTAATAAATTCCATTTTTTTAAATTGAAAATTTCTGTCAAAAAATAATATTAAAAAATAAGGACAAGTCAGACTGAAAGAAATTGCATAGAAATAAATGTAAAAGGATACTCATCCAAAATATGTTGCCTTTGGCTTAAGAAATGAATCCAAAAAAATACTGCTAAGACCAAAGTGAAAAAGAGCTTACTGCCTAATTTTTCTTCTAGGAGTTCTATGATTTCAAGTTTTACATTTAAGTGTTTAATCCACCTAAGTTTATTTTTCTATGTGGTGTAAGAAAGTGGTCCAGTTTCATTCCTTTGCATGCAGTTGTCCACTTTTCCCAACATCATTTACCGAAAAGACTGTCTTTTCCCCATTGTATATTCTTGCCTTCTTTTTTGTAGATTAACTGACCAAATAAGGATGAGTTTATTTTTGGACTCTAGTGTATTCCATTGATTTGTATGTTTCTGTGCCAGTAGCATACTATTTTGATTACTTTGTAGCATAGTTTGAAATCAGAAAGCATGATGCCTTTATCTTTGTTCTTTCTCAAGATTGCTTTGGCCACAATATTGTTCTTTAGAAATTTTTCCCTACAGTTAGGATTCGTTCAAGGATTAGACGCTCATTTAGTTGTTGTATTTCTTTAGTCTCATTCAATATGAAACATTATTACAACCTTGAAATTTTTTTTTATTGAGGTAAAATTTGCCTACCATAAATTAACCATATTAAAGAGAATAACTTATTGATTTGCTTATGTTGAACCATCACTGCATCCCAGGAATAAATCTCACTTGACTATGGTGTATGAATCTTTTAACATGCTGATGAATTTTTTTTTTTTTAGATTTTATGCCTATGCTATCGAAAGCATTAAATGCAATCCCTATCAAAATACCAACAACATTTTCGCAGAGCTAGAATAAACAATCCTAAAATGTGTATGAAACCACAAATGACCCTAAATAGCCAAATCAAGCTTGAAGAAGAAAACCAAAGCTGAAGGTATCACAATTTTGGATTAAAGGGAGATTAAAAAGCTAGATTAAAAAGCTGTAATCATCAAGACAGAATGGTTCTGGCATGAAAACAGACACATAGATCAATAGAACAGAACAAGAAAATCCATACATGGACCCACAACTGGATGGGAAAACAGAATATTCTTTGAAAGAATATCCAATGGAGAAAAAAAAGTCTCTTCAACAAATGGTGTTGGAAAAACAGGATAGCCTCATGTAGAATATTGAAACTGGACCACTTTCTTACGACATACATAAAAATAAATTCAAATGGATGAAAGTTCTAACTGTGAGACTGGAAACTCATCAAAATCCTAGAGGAGAACATAGGTAGTAAACTCTTTGACATTGGTCATGGCAACTTCTTACCAGACACGTCTCTGGAGGCAAGGGAAACAAAAGCAAAAATGAACTAGTGGGACTTCATCAAGATAAAATTTTCTGCTCAGGTGAGGAAACAACAAAATAAAGGGCAACCTACAGAATAGGAGAAGATATTCGCAAATGACATATCTGATAAAGGGTTAGTATTCAAAATCTACAAAGAACTTATCGAACTCAACACCCAGAAAATGGATAACCCAGTTATGAAATAGGCAGAAGACATGAATAGACATTTTTCAAAAAAAAGACATCGAGATGGCTATCAGACACATGAAAAGATGCTCAACATCACTCATCATCAGGGAAATACAAATCAAATCTACAATGAGGTATCACCTCACACCAGTCAGAATTGCTAAAATTAACACAGGAAATAACAGGTGTTGGTGAGGGTACAGAGAAAGGGGAAACATCTTGCACTGTTTCTGGGAATCCAAACTGGTGCAGTCACCCTGGAAAAGAGTATGGAGGTTCCTCAAAAAGTTAAAAATAGAACTACCCTATGACCCAGCAGTTGCACTAGTAGGTATTTACACAAAGAATTAAAAAATACTGATTTGAAGGGACACATGCACCCTGATGTTTATAGCAGCATTATCAACAATAGCCAAATTATGGAAAGAACCCAAATGTTCATCGACTAATGAATGGATAAAGAAGAGGTGGTGTGTGTATATATATAGATATATATCTATATATATACAATGGAATATTACTCAGCCATTAAAAAGATTGAAATTTAAAAAATAATAAAAAATAAAAAGACAAATCTTGTTATTTGTGATGACACAGATGAAGCTAGAGAGTACTTTTCTTTTTTTAAAAGGAGTATCTATATCTTTTTTTAAAGATTTTATTTATTTATTTGACAGAGAGAGAGAGATCACAAGTAGGCAGAGAGGCAGGCAGAGAGAGAGGGGGAAGCAGGCTCCCTGCTGAGCAGAGAGCCTGATGTAGGGCTCGATCCCAGGACCCTGAGATCATGACCTGAGCTGAAGGCAGAGGCTTTAACCCACTGAGCCACCCAGGCGCCCCTAGGGAGTACTTTTCTTAAAAGATTTTATTTATTTATTTGACAGACAGAGACAGCGAAAGAGGGAACACAAGCAGAGGGAATGGGAGTGGGAGAATCAGGCTTCCTGCTGAGCAGCAGATTGATGAGGGGATCAATCTCAGGACCCTGGGATCATGACCTGAGCTGAAGACAGACGCTTAAAGACTGGTCCACCCAGGCGCTCCAACTAGAGTATTATATTCAGCAAAATAAGTCAGTCAGAGAAAGACAAATACTACATGGTTTCACTCATATGTGGAATTTTAAGAACAAAAGAAATGAACAAAGTCGGGGGAGGAGGGGGAGGCAAACCAAAACACAAAACAAAACAAAACACACTCCTAACTACAGAGAACAAACTGATAGTTATGGGGGGTGGGGGGAGATGGGTGGAGGGATGGGTGAAACAGATGATGGGGATTAAGGAGTGCACTTGCTGTAATGACCATGAGTGTAGTATGGAAGTGCTGAGTAACTATATTGTACACCTGAAATTAATATTACACGGTACGTTAACTGACTAGAATTAAAAAAAAAAAAAACTTTAAAAAAAGGATCAAAATTCTGAGTATTATGGTAATGTTAGATCATTTTTACTGGGAGTCTTTGTTTCTGAGTCACTTCTGGAGATAGACATAAAAAATATATGCATGCACACACACCGACACATACACACACACACATATACAAATATATGAACACATATAATGCATATAAACAGACACTTATAGATGTATACATACACATATATATGAGAAATCCTGGGTTCACACCATTACTGGTTTGTGTATTTTAGAGAGAGAGAGAGAGAGAGGACGTGCAAGTGGGGTGGGGAGGTGGTTTGAAAGGGAAGGTGAGGGGGAGTTGAGGGGAAGAGGGAGGGGGAGAGAGAGAGAGAGGATTTTAAGCAGGCTCCATGCTCAGCACAGAGCCTGATGCAGGGCTCGATCTCACAACCCTGAGATCAGCTCAGGACTTGAGCTGAAATCAAGAGTCAGCTACTTATACCAACTGAGCCACCCAGCACATCTCCACACCATTACTTTTTATTCCTACAGGGTCTCCCACTGACTCTAATACATATTTGTGTGTCCCTTCTTCCAGTGAGAACCCTGGATACTAGTAACATACACATATTTATTCATCTGCTAAATCTTATACTACATATAAAATAGTTAACGAAATTTCTTCAGCCCTTCTAATTCAAAACACCACACTAACTAAAAAGGAGCTCACAATTTGTTTGAAATTCTCTCCTCAAACCTGTCCAAAACTGAGGTTAGTCAAATAGTATGTACATAAGTTATTTTGAGTAGTTTTTCCTCTTCAGTGTGGTTAGGTTTTTCATTTGAAAGACAGTGGAGTTTGCTTCTGTGTGTTTTCAGTTTTAATATTTTTTTCATTTCTTTCCATCATGACTCATCTAGTATATTTTCTGAGTATGTAAGACTTACACATGCATACACATAAATACAGAAGTCAAATCTATATAAAAAGGTCTATTCAAAGAAATGTTACTTCTTCCCTGAATTAATAGTATTGTGCCCTGGTTCACCCAGGTTGAATCAATTTTCTGGATGTTATAATGTACTATAATTATATAAAATATTATTGTTGTATACTTGATTATATAATACTGATGTATACTTGAGGATTTTCTGCACCAATTTAGCTACTTCTTTTGAGTCAGTATTTAAAAACAAAAATTTATGTTAAAAAACTCTGTGGTCTTCTGAGCTTCCAATGGTTGCTATAATAAATTACAACAAACTTGATGGCTTAAAACAACACAAATATATTATCTTTTATATTCTATTTTTTTAATGTATAATAAGTCATTGTCATTAAGTGGTTGTCAGTTTGACATGGAGAAATCCACATTACATGCTGTTCTTTTCTAGTAACAAGATATTCCTTCCTAGCTTTGTCTAGTTTATGGCACCTTAACTTTAACTATCCAGAGTTTATCTGGTGAAAGGAAACATCTCCATTTTATTCAGGAGACACTTCTGAAATCTTACTTAAGCTATGTTGCAAGTTTTACTGCAAAGATGTTTCATATTTTAGCCAAATATTTTTACAGTAAGAATCACAGACCCATACACCTGAAATAAATAATACATGTTAGTTAAAAAAAGAATTCAGAACAATTAAACATTAAAATGGTTGTTATAATATGGCATATGTCTCCTACTTAGCAGTAGATGTTTATTATATAGCAAACAGAATTTCATGACATTTTATGAAGTTCTCATTGTCAAAACCTTTAATAAAAGTGAAAAGGTGTTGATACGCTCTTTTCTTTGATACTATTGCATCTACCTATCTCTGATTGTCTACGTTTCACGATCAAATGAATGCTTTGTAAAAAATATTAGTGCCTGGGTTGTAATTATAATAGGGGGTGAGGATGGGGCAGGGAGGAGGCTGCTTCTTAAAATAATCACTTTAGGTTAAGCCAGTGCTTAAGAGGGAGGATGTAAAGTACTTAGTCATTCCTATTATGATATTAGGCAATATAGGTTTTCTGGAAGCTTGGTTCTGAATTTGTTATGAATAAAAATAGTAATGGATACTTTATGGGAAGAATTTCAATCAGCTCCTGATCACTTTTTAATAAAAACTCTTCAAAACATGTTAACCATTAAAAAACGTACAATACTTAGTAGCTCAGTTTTTCTTGGTTGATGGAAATATCTATGCAAATGTGAAAATAATTCAGAATTTTGATTAAAGTGAGTATTTGCTTAAAAACCACAAATGCATTATCTTAAAGTTCACCAGGACAGAAGACCTATTTTGGGGTTTTCTAGCTTCTAGCTATTGCCCACATTCCTTGGCTCATGGCCCCCTCCCATCTTCAAAGCTGACAAAAGCCAGTCAAGTGTTTCTCATTTATATGACGACACTGACTCTTCTGTCTCCCTCTCTCATCTTTTAAAGGCCCCTGTGATTTGTGCACTGGGCCCGCCAAAGGAACTGACCCTTTAGTTAGATTTTGAAGAATAAGCAGAAGTTAGTAAGGCAGACAAGAGCAGAGAGGCTTTCAAAGGTGACAGAAAACCACGTGCAATGAAACAGAGGACTGAGGAGGAAAAGGCACTGAGAAACCTGTAAAGTAGTTCTATCAGGGGAATGTTCAAGAAGAATTTGAATACCGTGAAAAGGAATCCAGGCTTTCTTTCCTGAAGACTCTGGGGAAGAACTTTTCCCTCTCCACTCCTATCTGAACCCTGTGTAATCTCCCACAAAAAAGAATCTATTCTGATAATCCATCAGAAGATAAAATTCAGGGCGCCTGGGTGGCTCAGTTGGTTAAGCAACTGCCTGCAGCTCAGGTCATGATCCCGGAGTCCTGGGATCGAGTCCCACATCAGGCTCCCAGCTCCATGGGGAGTCTGCTTCTCCCTCTGACATTCTCCCCTCTCGTGCTCTCTCTCACTGTCTCTATCTCAAATAAATAAATAAATAAATAAATAAATAAATAAATAAAGATAAAATTCATAGTATTCATTCATTCATTCATTCAGCATTAGATAAATTGTGAAGAAGGCAGGCATGTAGTTTTAAGGGATTCTATCCACTTACAGAAGTAAAAACAATCAGTTTATGATACCAATGGGGTAATATTATATTATACTTAGTAAGACAGGATTTAAGTTGGAATTTATATTAGAAATGAGTTAGGAAAAAAAAAAAAAGAAATGAGTTAGGGACTATATTCTCATGCTTAAAGGGGAAGTTTTCCATTATCCAGAAAATAATATAGTATATATATACAAATAATTTACCCACGCCTAAATGAAGATTACTTAAATTTTGTATTCTCAAATATCACATGCTTTCTTAAGTTTCAGATAATTAATCTCAAATATTTTAAGAAATTAATGTTTTTATTCCTGTGTTTATAGCTATGCAGTCATCGAGAAATTCAATTTCTTTGAACTACAAGTCAGAATCCGTTTTCTACATAACCTTGAATTGTTTCCTAGTCTTTGGTAGTCAATGTCCATGTAAAGCTGCACAATAACAGTAGAGAAGACAAACATTCCAGTGATAATTACTACTGATTTCATCACAATGGTACACACACATCCTGTTGATTATTCAAATAGTAAAACATTCTGAAAAATTACTTCCTGATCTTAACTTTTCTTTAGGGGTTAAAGTTCTAGAATTCATAGCATCACACATTAACAAATGTATTTATTTCCTGTTTTAAAAAAACAGCACCAAAACATTTTCTCCAGAATTGTCCCCTTCTCTGAATAATAATGATATGGTGCAGAGATACAACACTATGTCCCAGTGTTCAAATGGGCAAACTGAGGAACTGAGGGCCCTGGTTTCAAGACAGGATATATATTAGGAAGGCTTAAATAATTTATTATAGTTCTTTTACTTAAATTCACAACAAAGAAAACAATATAATAATGGTCATGACTTAACACATATCAAGGAAAAGGAAATTTCTCATTATCAATATTTGATCATCTACTGTGTTTCAGGCACTAGGAATAAAGAAAGAAAAACAAGATCTCTACCTTCACAGATTAAAGCTTTATATAGGTTTATATAGTTTAGTTTTATAACTATCACTGAGAGGCAATGTTTAATATGTTACAATTTCAGTATGTCATTTCCATATATGTTAGAAATGGAAATGTTCTAAGTAAAAAATAGTGTAAAAAGGTAACTGAATTGGGCAATCATGTATATTTTAGTGGTTATGAACTTGGGCTTATTCCCTTGAGTGTGACATGAATTAAACATACTTTATGGACCTATAAATAGGTAATGTGGTAATTTTTAAATATAAGAAGTCAGGGCGCCTGGGTGGCTCAGTTGGTTGAACAACTGCCTTCAGCTCAGGTCATGATCCTGGAGTCCCGGGATCGAGTCCCATATCGGACTCCCGGCTCTGCGGGAGGTCTGCTTCTCCCTCTGACCTTCTCCCCTCTCATTCTCAGTCTCTCTCTCTCTAATAAATAAATAAAAATCTTTAAAAAAAATAAAATAAATAAATATAAGAAGTCAATTAACAAATACATATGACCACAAATAATTCAAATCTAAAATTGTGTATAACCCAAGTAACAATCCATAAATGGCCCAACTCAACCAAAACTGTATAAAAAAGAGACAATGTATTTCTTTTCTTGTTTAACTCTACTATTGATTCTGAGTCTGGGGTAATTACATCAGATTATTCTAATCCCAAATGGCCCAGATTCCTAGTCTGTGCCTGTTCTGATTGACCGGGTTTTCAAATCTCTTTAACATCTATACTTAGGGGCACCTGGGTGGCTCAGGGGGTTAAAGCCTCTGCCTTCGGCTCAGGTCATGATCTCAGGGTCCTGAGATCGAGCCCCGCATCGGGCTCTCTGCTCAGTGGGGAGCCTACTTCCCCCTCTCTCTCTGCTTGCCTCTCTGCCTCCTTGTGATCTCTCCCTGTGTGTCAAATAAATAAAATCTTAAAAAAAAAATCTATATTTAAGCGGGAAGCAAAAGGGGTCTTGGGAATAGAAGAGCAAATATGGGGGAAGGATAATATATTGAGTAACTGAAGAGGTAAAGAAAGGATCAAATAAAAGGGAATTACCTTGGCAGAAATAACTCTTTTAAACTAAAACTTCTTCCTTTCTTATCCTCTTTCCTTCTTTCCTACACTGTTAAGCCTTTACCAAGCTGTTGAGCTATATAAGAAATTGCTAAACTCTAGGGATGGATATAAAGAAATGGGAGGCAGGCTCATAGGACCTCACAGTTCAGTGAAGAAGGCAGGTTGGTAAGTAAATAATTAAACACAACGGAATAGCGACACGTACAAACTGCTACAGAGCACAGAAAAAGAGGGTAATTTATCCTGCCATCATTTGTAAGTTGCATACTTGAGTAATGCAGTAGCTATATTTTGTAAGAATATTAATCCCTACCAGCTGAAAGCAAAATGAAATTTTGGACAAGAGAATTTTGTAGGAATGAAGGACAACTCTTTCTTTTTTTTTTTTTTAAGATTTCACTTATTCATTTGAGAGAGAGAGAGAGAGAAAGAGAGAGAGGAGAAAGCACGAGCAGTAGGGATGGGCAAGAGAGGAAGAAGCAGACTCCTGCTGAGCAGGGACCCTGAAGCCAGCTAGATCCCAGGACCCTGAGATCATGACCTAAGCTGAAGGCAGACGCTTAACTCCAACTGGGCTAATCAGGTGCCCCATGAAAGACAACTCTTAATGGCTATCTTGCCTCAAAGCATTTGCATTCATTAAAAAATAACTCAATACAAAGACAGAGATAATTATTTAATAATAGCATTTAAGCACCAGGAAAGCAAAAGGGAGAGATAGTTTTGAACCAGGATTCTTCTGAACCGTTCTCAAATTATGTCATGTAGCAATCACATGGTTTATTTATGTGTAATTCCAGCAAGGGTAGTACACTAGTCAATAAGCACTCAATTGGTCACTGTCAGTCAGTCTTTGGTATTTTAAAAATGGCTTCCTTTACAAAACTAGCATAAATATTTAATCTTTAATTTTCAAAAGAAAAGCAATGAATTTCCTATCACAGTCTACTTCCTACAACCCTATTCTTAAGCTTCATCAAACCTCTTACTATTTTATGAAGATCTTTTATGCTCCATACCACTGCTTATTTATTTTTTTTCTTCTATCCATAACATCCTTTGTCCTCTTTTCTAGCTAGTAAGGTATCTCCTGGTATCTCTCTTAGTTCTTGGTGTCTCTAGTATCACGTTAATTATATTTTTTCATCTTTATATCACTAGTGACTAGCACAGACCTGGCATATAGTATTGGCTTTGTAAACATTCGATTTTTTAAAAAATGCTCCTGCAGGTGGGCATTACAAGAACTGCATTCTTTGTGCTATTTATTACAAAAAAATTAAATAAGAACATTTTTCCCAAGAGATCGTTAGGCTTCCAGAATAGAATACACATGGTAATATAAGCAGTTCTTTCAGAAAACTGTCCCAGAACA
The DNA here is from genome assembly GCA_028533885.1 of Nasua narica. Lineage (NCBI taxonomy): Eukaryota > Metazoa > Chordata > Mammalia > Carnivora > Procyonidae > Nasua > Nasua narica. The sequence continues at coordinate 39,820,927 of CM052815.1, read as the reverse complement.
GATTAGTGAAAATTTTTAATTTGTTTCAAATCCCTATATAAAGTAGTTGATATTCAAACTGTCAAAAAATGACAAATCATAGAGTAAAGCATTAAATTTCCCATTTCCTCTTTTTCCACTTAGAGCACAATATGTCATTCATAGCAATGATCTAAACTCTCGTATGCTCAAATTCTCCAACTATTTAACTATATATACTGAGAAAGAAAATTACTACTTAACTTTTTCCCATTATAATTAAGAATAAGACTAAAACAAGTAAGAATCTTAGATGAATAAGCTGAAAAAAATGAGTGAAAACAGAAACATGATTTCTGAAAACAGAAACAAGGCACTAGATTTCAATAACTTAACATAAAAAGACAAAAAAATTCTATAATTGAAGCATTAATCAAATGGTTCATAAATTAACCAATCAACATATTCTTCATAAAGGTATTAATATAAAAATAATATTTTCTACCTCCTAAACCTTCATTATTTCCTCTGGCATCTTTTCATCTTTCTATTTCAGGAACAGAAATTATTTTTTATATTCTTATAAAAGCTAATGTCACTTCAGGAATAATTATATAGTGTTATAGACAGAAGCTTTTCCAGGGAAAGATGAAAGAGAATACCAAATTTTTTTCCATTAAAATATTCAGAAATAAAAGTAACTTTCTGAATTGAAAGTTACAGTTACATTCAACATTTTAAGGATGTTCATGTAAAAAGTGAAAATAATGATTATAAGATAAACTAAAGAAAAAGTTCTGGCTATTTTAGTAATTCTTTAAAAAGTATCTATATTTAGTATTAGAGACAATCAACACAGAACTATTGATCTAATAATAGTTTATGAAAAACTGGCTAAAGTTAATTTAAGTAAGCAAAAAGAAAGTATGCATATGAAAAAGTTCATACCAAGACTGAATCATGAGGAAACAAATTTTGAGCAGACCAGTAATGAATAAGGAGATTGAAACAGTAATCAAAACTTCCCAACAAAGAAAAGTTGAGGACTGGATGGATTGGTAAATCCTAACAAACATTTAAAGAAGAATTAATACTAATGCTTCTCATATTTTCAAAAAAATTGAAGAGGAGGGAACACTCCCAAACTAATTTTACAAAGTCAGCATTACCCTGATAACAAAGCCAGATAAGGACAGTATAAGAAAACTATAGGCTAATATCCTTGATGAATAGATGCAAAAATTCTCAATAAAATATATGCAAATTGAATTCAGCATCACATTAAAAGGACCATAAACAATCATCAAGTGGGATTTATATCTGGGATGTAAGGATGGTTCAACATACACAAATCAATGTGATATACCACATTAATAGAATGAAAGATTTAAAAATCACATGGTCATCTCAATAGAAGCAGAAAAAGCATTTGACAAAATTCAACATCCTTTCATAGTAAAAATTCTCAACAAATTGGGCATAGAAAGAATGTACTTCAACACAATAAATTCTATATGTGGCAAATCCACAGCTAACATCTTACTGAATGGTAAAAGGTTGAAGGCTTTCCTCCTAAGATCAGGAATAAGACAAGGGTGCACACTCTTACCATTCAATTCAACATAGTACTAGAAATCATAGTTAGAGCAATTAGGCAAGAAGAAAAAATAAAAAGCATCCACATAAGAAAGGAAGAAATAAAACTGGCTCAGTAGATGATATGATCTTATATACAGAAAATCCTAAACACTCTACCAAAAAGCTATTACAACTAATAAACTAATTCAGTAAGCTGCAGGGTACAGAGTCAATATACAGAAATCAGCTGCATTTCTATACACTAACAAAAAACTATCTGAAAAAGAAATAAAACAATCCCGTTTAAAACAGGATCAAAAATAACTAAAAACTTGGGACAAATGTCTAATAGACACTTGAAAAAATGCTCAACATCACTCAGCATCAGGGAAATACAAATCAAAACCACAATGTGATGCCTAACTCACACCAGTCAGAATGGCTAAAATTAGCAACTTGGGGGATGCTTGGGTGGCTCAGTGGGTTAAGCCTCTGCCTTCAGCTCAGGTCATGATCTCAGGGTCCTGGGATCAAGCCCTGCATCAGGCTCTCTGCTCAGCAGGAAGCCTGCTTCCCCCCTCCCTGCCTGCCTGTGATCTCTCTCTCTCTCTCTCTCTCTTTCTTTCTCTCTCTTTCTGTCAAATAAATAAACTCTTTTAAAATAAATAGATAGATAGATAGATAGATAGATAGATAGATAGATAGATAGATAGATAGACAGATAGATAAAATTAGCGACTCAGGAAACAAGATGTTGGCGAGGATGCGGAAAACGGGGAACCTTCTTACACAGCTGGCGGGAATGTGAACTGGTGCAGCTACTCTGAAAAAGTGTGGATATTTCTCAAAAATGTTAAAAATAAAACTACCCTATGACCCAGCAATTGCACAACTACATAATTACTGAAAGGATATAAAAATAGTGATTCAAAGTGGCACATGCACCCTGGTGATTATAGCATCAATGTCCACAATAGACAAAATATGGAAAAGAACCCAGATGTCCAAAGACACATGAATGAATAAAGATATGGTGTATGTGTGTGCATCTATATCTGTGTATAGATACACACACACACACACACCATGGAATATTACTCAGCCATCAAAAAGAATGAAATCTTGCCATTTGCAAAGACATGGACAGAACTAGAGGGTATTATGCTACACAAAATAAGTCAGTCAGAGAAGATAAATACCATATGATTTCACTCATGCGGAATTTAAGAAAGAAAACAGAGGATCATAGGTGAAGGGAACGAAAAATAAAATAAGATAAAAACAGAGAGGGAAATCATAAGAGACTCTTAATGACAGGAAATAAACATGAGGTAATTGGCTGATGGGCATTAAGGAGGATGAGCACTGGGTTGTTATATGAAACTGATGAATCACTAAATTCTATCCTTGAAACTAATAATACATTATATGTTAACTATACTGAATTCAAATAAAAAATTAAAAAAAAAAACCTTAGGGATAAGTTTAACCAAGAAGATGAAGGATCTGTACGTTAAAACCCACAAGACGTTGATGAAAGAAACTAAAGAAGACACAAATAAATGGAACGATATCCTGTGTTTATGAATCAGAAGAATTAATATTGTTAAAATGTTCACACTACCCAAAACCATGTATGGATTCAATACAATCTCTATCAAAATTCTAGTGACATTTTCCACAGAAGCAGAAAAAAAAATCCTAAAATTTATATGGGATGATAAAAAACCCCAAATAGCCAAAGTAATTCTGAAAAACAACAAAGCTGGAAGCATTACAATTCTTGATTTAAAATTGTATTACAAAGCTAAAGTAATAAAAATAGTATGGTACTGTCATAAAAACAAACACACAGATCAATGGAAGAGAAATAAGATCATAGAAATAAACTCACACATATATAAGTCAATGAGTATTTGAGCCAGGAATATTTAATGGGAAAGATAATCTCTTCAATAAGTGGTGCTGGGGAAACTGGATACTCACATGCAAAAGAATGAAATTGGTACCCTATCTCACATCACTCACAAAAAATAACTCAAAATCGATTAAATACATAAACATAAGAACCCAAACTATAAAACTACTAGAGGAAAGCATAGAAGAAAAGCTCCTTTTCATTGGTTTTGGGAATGATTTTTTTCAATAAGACACCAAAAGAAAAAATAAACAAGTGGGACAACATCCAACTAAAAAGTTTCTGCACAGCTAAAGAAATAAATCAGCAAAATGAAAAGGCAGCCTACAGAATAGGAGAAAATATATGCAAACCATCTATCTGATAAGGGAATGAATATAAAATACATAAGGAACACATACAACTTGATAGCAAAACAAACACCTATCTGATTAGAAACTGGGTAAAGGATTTGAATGGACATTTTCCCAAAGACATATGAATGCCATGAAAAGATGCTTAGCATCACTAATCATCAGGGAAAGGCAAATCAAAACCACAGTGAGTTATCATCTTACATTTGTTAGAATGATTACCAAAAAGACAAGAGGTAACGAGTGTTGGCAAGGGTGTAGAGAAAAGGCATCCTGTGAGCACTCTTGGTGGAAATGTAAATTGGTACAGCCATTATGGAAAACAGTACGGAGGTACCTGAAGAAATTAAAAATAGAACTACCATATGATCTAGGAATCCTACTTCTGATTATATATCCAAAAGAAATGAAATCCCTATCTCAAAGAGTATCTACATTCCCATGTTCATTAACAGCATTATTCATAACAGCCAAGACCTGGAAACAACCTAAGTGTCAATCAATGGATAAATGAATAAAGAAAACCCATGTAATACAATGGAATGTTACTGAGCCATAAAAAGGAAGGAAATCCTTTTTTGTGACAACATGGACAGACCTTAAAGGCATTATGTTAAGTGAAACAAGTCAGACAGAGAAAGACAAATACTCTATGTTCTTACTTATATGTGGAATAAAAAAAAAAGCTAAATTCACAGAAATAGAAAGTATAATGGTAGTTACCAGGGACTCGGGGATGTGAGAAATGGGAGATGCTGGACAAAGGGCACAAATTCTAGGTATAAAATGAATAAATTCTGGAGATCTAATGTATAGCATGGTGATTATAATTAACAAAACTGTATTATATATTATTATTATTTTAAAGATTTTATTTATTCATTTAACAGGGAGAGAACACAAGCAGGCAGAGAGGCAGGCAGAGGCAGAGAGAGGAGCAGGCTCCCTGCGGAGCAAGGAGCCCGATGCGGGACTCGATCCCAGGACGCTGGGATTATGACCTGAGCCAAAGGCAGTTGCTTAACCAACTGAGCCACCCAGGCGTCCCAACTGTATTATATATTATATACTTAAAAGTGGTTAAGAGAGTAGATCTTAAGTATTATCAGCATACACATAAAAACGATAATTATTTGAGGGAACAGAGATGTTAACTAACCTTACTATAGTAAACATCTCACAGTATATACTTGCATCAAGTCATCACATTGTAAACCTTAAACTTACATAAGCTATGTGTCAATAATACCTCAATAAAGCTGGGGAAAAAAGTATAAGTACAGATGACAAAAGACTATTGTTTAACTATGGAAATAGAGTGATAATAGCTGAAGGTCCAAGATCATTTTAGTCTGTGACTTTAAATATGTCTAAGAAGGGGGCGCCTGGGTGGCTCAGTTGGTTAAGCAACTGCCTTCGGCTCCGGTCATGATCCTGGAATCTGGGATCAAGTCCCACATTGGGCTCCTTGCTCGGCAGGGAGTCTGCTTCTCCCTCTGAACTCTCCCTTCTCTCTCTCTCTCTCTCTCATTCTCTTCTCTCTCAAATAAATAAATAAAATCTTTTTTTTTTTAATGTCTAACAAGGGACACTTGGGTGGCTCAGTCAGTTAAGTGTCTGCCTTCGGCTCAGGTCATTGGGTATTGGGACTGATCCCGCATCAGGCTCCTTGCTCAGTGCAAGCCTATTTCTCCCTCTTCTGCTCCCCCTGCTTCTCTATCAAATAATTAAATAAAATCTTTAAAATAAAAAAAAATTCTAATAATGTACTGTAAAAACTGGGGAATAAATATTCTAAAACTAGTGTATTTGCTGTTAAAATCCAAACCATAGCAAAAGAGATATGGCAAAACATGTCATGAATATTTCACAAAATTATTTGGGTTAAGAAGGGATATCTGAGTTAAATAGCTATCAATTAGATGAAAAATTAGATGGGCTATAAAACCAGCCGTATGAATACAATCTTACTACCATTAAAAAAAAAACAAAAACAAAAAAACCCTACAGTTCTCCACACTTAAAACACAAATCTTCAGGTAAACAAAAATAATACACATAGGCTAAAAGGAACAAATAAACAAGATGGCAAGTAAGAGATGAAGGTGATTGACAGGAAATTATGGGGGGATGGCAGTAGTCCACGTAATTATTTCAGACAAACACAGAGACATCTCAAACTATGAAAAACAAATTCATTATCCTAACAATCCTTGGAGAGAAGAACCAAGGAAATGCTATCATTACATTTAGACCTTCCACGGGAAAACTGGTCAAGGCTACAACTTATCTGCTTCCTGTCCGTGCTTTATAAAATCCACCACCACCATCTCACCCCCAACTCAGGTAGTGAACTCTGATAATGGTCTAATATTGGCCTTCAACAACAGTCCAACCAAAATGACTGGTGATAAGAACATGCGTTTAGTTAGAATTATCAGTACCACATGTTCTGGAAACTACAACTCTGCACACGGCGCTGTTTTAGAGGCATCCTTCTTTCTCCTTCCCTTTCTTATCTTTTCCTTATTTTTTCCCTGAAAGAGTAAATTTTGAATATGTAAGCAAAAGATAATTCAGCTCAAACATACTAGAGAGTAAAATAATGAATGTGATCTTCAAATGACTGATAATCATACATTCTGGCACACTTCATCCATACACAGAACATCTAATGAAATAATGATTACCATTTTCTTCATGGCTAATATATTCACTCATTTATTCAAAAAATATTACTGTCTTCTGAGTCCAAGGTACTATACCAAATACAGAGGACACACAAAATGCTAAGATAAGGAAGTTCTTAAAGCTCACAGTCTTATTAACTCCTTATTAATAAATAGGGAAAAAGCATGGAGGAGAATTTCCATATCACCCCTGAAGACATCTGGGAATCAACACATCAGCCCTGTACTGCTTCTAGATTTCTACTTCTCAACTTTCTATTATCTGAAGATAAAATCTCTAATTTGTTTAAGTACTGTACTTTTTTTAAAGAATAAAAGGTATACAAAAAAATAAAGTAAAAGGTATACATATAAAAAGTTAAAACAGTTTTATAAGTTTAAGATCTTATTTATTTATTTATTTATTTATTTATTTATTTATTTATTTATTTATTTATTTGAGAGAGAGAGAAGAAAAGCACAATCCGGGAGGAGAAGCAGAGCCAGACTCTGCTGCGTACAGAGCCTGAGGTGGAGCTCAACCCCAAGACCCCTGAGATCACAACCTGAGACGAAATCAAGTCGGGCGCTTAACTGACTGAGCCACCCAGGTGCCCCTAGTTTTAGAAATTTTTTAAAAATATTTTTATTGAAAGATTAAACACAAATATAGAAAACCTTACAAATAAAATGGTTGGCTTAATGAATTATCTTACAAACACTATTTACGTCAAGAAAGAGAACTTTGCCAGCCATCCTAAAGGCCCCTTCCATGTGCAACCAATCAGAGCTACCTCTCTAGTACCATAAGCAACCCTTATCTTGACTTTATTCTATCAACCACTTTCCTAATTTTTTTCTATAGTTTTATCACCCAAATGTGCCTTCCTAGACATTATACACTAGACATTATAATTCAATCTTACTCTATTAAAAAGGGGATTTTTTAAAAAGATTTTATTTATTTATTTATGTTTGTTTATTTATTTGAGAAAGAGTGAGAGAGAGCACAGAGGGAGAGGAAGAAGAAGCCAACTCTCTACTGAGCAGAGAGACTGACGCAGGGCTTGGACCCAGGAACCTGAGATCACAACCTGAAGCCGAAGGCAGACATCCAACTGACTGAGCCACCTGGAAACCCCCAAATTAGGATGTTTTTTTTTTTTAAAGATTTTTATTTATTTATTAGAGAGCGAGAGACTGAGAATGAGAGGGGAGAAGGTCAGAGGGAGAAGCAGACTTCCTGCAGAGCCGGGAGTCCGATATGGGACTCGATCCCAGGACTCCGGGATCATGACCTGAGCCGAAGGCAGTTGCTCAACCAACTGAGCCACCCAGGCGCCCCCAAATTAGGATGTTTTACAACTCTTTTAATCTAGAGGTTACACCTCCTTTCTCTTCCTTATAATTTATTTGTTAAAGAACCTGGGACATTTGACCAATAGAGTTTCTGCAAATGTAGATTTTTTTTTAAGTTTGTAGTTTTAATTCCAATATAGTTAACATACAGTGTTGTATTAGTTTCAGGTGTATAATACAGTGATTCAACAATTCTATACATTACTCAGTGCTCATCATGATAAGTGTACACTTAATCCCCTTCACCTATTTCCCCCATCCTCTCACCCACCTCCCCTCTAGTAAATATTGGTTTGTTCTCTATAGTTAAGAATGTTTCTTGGTTTCTCTCTCTTTTTTCCTTTGCTTACTTGTTTTCTTTTTCTTAAATTCTACATATAAGTAAAATCATAGGGTATTTGTCTTTCTGACTTATTTTGCTTAGCATTATACTCTCTAGCTCCATCCATGTTGTTGCAAATGGCAAGATTTTAACTCTTTTTTATGGCTAAATAATATTTCATCTTAAATATACACCACATTTTCTAAGAACCGAGATTTTGACAATTCCAATCTTGTGCAGTTCACTATGTTCCCCCTATCTTCTATATTTTCTGCAATCAGATTTAATCCCTCTGGCAAAACTACAGGTAGTGTTTGGCAAGGCTAGATGTATTCGTTTTCCTTCCTAACATAATACTTGTTGATGCTCAGATCTTCATTTACTAAAGAATGTAAAATGAGGGACGCCTGGGTGGCTCAGTTGGTTAAGCATCTGCCGTCAGCTGGGATCATGATCCCGGGTCCTGGGATCAAGTCCCACATCAGGCTCCTTGCTCCATGCGGAGCCTGCTTCTCCCTTTCCCACTCCCCCTGCTTGTGTGTGTGTGTGTGTGTGTCTCTTTCTGTCAAATAAATAAATGAAATCTTAAAAAAAAAAAGAATGTAAAATGATGTTCTAGTACTGTAAATTTTTTCATTTACTGATAGAATACTTTTATTATTTTTTTTAAGATTTTATTTATTTATTTGACAGAGAGAAAGAGATCACGAGTAGGCAGAGGCAGGCGGGGGGGGGGGGGGGCGCGGGGAAGCAGGCTCCCTGATGAGCAGAGAGCCCGATGTGGGGCTCGATCCCAAGACCCTAAGATCATGACCTGAGCCGAAGGCAGAGGCTTTAACTCACTGCCCCGAAAGAATACTTTTTTTAACCCAAGCGCCCCGAAAGAATACTTTTAAAAAGAGACAATTTCCCTAATGTACTATTAGGTTACTCTGTACTACAATTCATATAGACAAGACCGAATAAATGTTGCATTCTTTTCCTTTATTGATAAGTTTTCAAGATAACAAATCATTTCCCTGTCATATTCCAAGGTAATAATTTTTCATTTAATATTACTATGAATTCATAGATGCAAAAATATTTGCTGGGGGTGGCTGGGTGGCTCAGTCAGTTAGGTATCGACTCTTGGTTTCGGCTCAGGTCAAGATCTCAGGGTCGTAAGGTTGAGCCCCATGTTGGGCACTGCACTCAGTGGGGAGTCTGCTTGAGATTCTCTTCCTCTCCCTCTGCCCCAACATTCATGTGCTCTCGCTCTCTCTCAAATAAATATATAAATTTTTAAAAATGTTTTTAATTTAAAAATTTTAAAAAGATAAAAATACTTGCTGGGTTTCAATCAACTGCAATTTTCACCATTTATAAAGCTCAAATTATACTATTGTAGATCCATGTAAGTCTCTTCATGGTAGCTCCTGAATTCCTGTGACAAGGCCCTAATAATTTTTTCTCTGTTGAGCTATAATTCATATACCATAAAACTCACCCTTATATAGTGTACAGTTTTAGTGGGGTTTAGCACAGCCATAGGTTGTAAAACCATCACCAGTCTCTAACTCTAAAACAATTTCATGACTTGAAGAGAAACCCCATTCTTGTTATCAGTCACTCCATTGTCCCCTCCCCACTAGCTCCTGGCAACCACTAATCTCCCTGCCTCTATGGACTTGCCTATCATAGACATTTCCTATAAATGGAATCATAAAATATATGGCCTTTTGCATCTTGCTTCTTTTATTTTCACACAATGTTTTCAAGATTTGTTTCATTTGTAGCATGTAACAACAATCATTCCTTTTTATGGCTGACTATTATTCCATTATGTGGATATACCACCATTTGTTTATCCATTTATGAGTTGATGGACATTTGGGTTGTTTCCATTTTTTGGCTATTATGAATAATGCTGCTATGAATATTCACATATAAGTTTTTGGATTAATATAGGTTTTCAATTCACTTGTAGAATTTGATATACTTTAACACACACACACACACTGTAAACCATCACACAATCAAGATAATGAACACAAACATCCTAAAGTTTTCTCATAACTCTGTCATCCCTCTCTTCCCACCCCTAGGGCAACCAGTGACCTGTTTCTATTACTACAGATTAGACTATATTTTTTTGAACTTTATAGAAACCATATCATACAGGATGCATTCTTTTTTGTATGGCTTTTTAAATTTAAATTTTAAATTCAATAAAAAAATTTAAATTTTTAAATTCAATTTTCAGATTAATCCATGCTGTAGCATATATCAATAATTCATTACTTTGTATTGCTTAGTAGCATTCCACTGTATGGATATATTAGAGATTATTTATCCATTACCATCACCATTATCCACTGCCATTGATGGACACTGATCTTGTTCCCAGCTATTTACTAATAAAAAATAGATATGAACATTTGTGTACAAGTATTTTATGGACAATGCTATCATTTTCTTTAGGTAAATGGAGCAAAAGCCTTAGGAGTGGAATGGCTGGATTATTTGGTTTATTTAACTTTTTTAGAAAGTTAAACTGTGCTCCAATTCACATTCTCATCAGCAGTGACTTAAATTTACAATTCATCTACAACTTTGCCGGTATTCAGGCAGCTCTCTGAAAAGCTGGAATGCTGTTTTTCCTCTCCCTCCCTCCCAAGGGATATGCCCCAAGTTGTGCACCTTCTGCCAACCGCCACCAGCAGTGATGGTCCAGCAAGCTACCCTTCACTCTTTGTTCTCAGTGGCATCCAAACTGTGCTGATCCTGTCAGTGCTCCAAATGAGGTGAGACAGTCTCACCCTCAGGCAGCCCTCCCTAAAGCTGTTAAATTGCATGCATACTCCATTCTTCTCCTTCCCCCTCCCCCAAGGAGAGGCTGCAAGCTGGGGTGTCCTCTCCCAGCGCTGAACTCTGCTGGCTTAGGGGAGAGGCTGACAGGGTAAAGTGAAATTGCTCTTCTTACTCATTTTAATCTATCTGTTCTCAGCTTTGTGATCATCTGGGGTATTGGAAATTCTTAGCTAGATTCTGGAATTCTCATAAAGGTATTTTGGTCAGTATATGAAAGCAATGCTTCTGTGGAAGAAAAAGGACTAGGACTTCTTATGCTTCCATCTTGCTGGTGTCACTCCCCAAATTCTCACTCTTGACTGTTAATCTCCTTCACTATTTTAATTACAGTTATTTTAATATGTGAATTTGATAACTATTTTCTGGTGCCTTATGGGTTTTTATATTATCTATGGTTTCTTCTATATTTCTTTCATATAGGATTAGTCCTCATATTTTTGGTTATTTTTGATTGAGTACTGGATATATATATATATATATATATATATATATATATATATATATGAAATTTTGTAGACATACTGAAGACCTAGAATGCAGTTATCTTGTTCCAGAGAGGAATTTACTTTTACTTGTACTATATGGCTAGAGACAGTAGCATCAAGGATCATGATAATCCATTTCAAGGAACTAAAATGATTTCAAGTTCCACTTCATTTCCTCAAGGGACCTTTGTATGGACCTTGCTTACTGGTGATTTACTCACTCCTAGGTTGTGGTCCTTTGTAGTCTCAACTCAAGGCATGAGCACTTTATAAAGAAATCTCCTTTGATAAAACTTGAACCAGTTTTCCTGTTCCCTATGGGATATCAATACTGCTGTTATCAGCTTTTCAGTTATTTCTTCCAAAATCAAGAGATACTCTGGGAAAAACTGGTCCCAAATATCTGGCTCACTTCTTCAGGTTTCCTTCAGTATCTTTACTGCCTCGTATGCTCATAGATGATGTTTATAGTTACATAGTTTTTCTAGTAGTCATTGTTAAGAGGGTTAGTCTAAATTATATAGACCACCATTACTTGGAGACAGGTCCAGGTTTTATACATTAAACTTTATCTACAGTAGTTTTTCTCAGTGGGAGTGCTACCAGTGTTTTTGAGGTAAAAACTCTTCTGGTACACATACATCATGCGTGAGGGATGTTTAATAGCCCTAGCCCTGGCACTAAATGCCAGTAACATCCCTCCCCTCCCCCTTGTCAAGTCATTGTAAAAACTCAAAAACATAACAGGCTTATAAAGCAATCATTAAGATAAAGGGTAGATTATTTTATTTGTGTCACTATTTTTCTGTTCCCCTTAATGGTAAATCTTTGTTTTCATTGACGCTTGTATGAGGTATATAGCCTCTTCTAAAAGTAAAAAAATCATGTGAATAGTGCTCGGCTAAAATCAACTAAGTCAACAGTTAGTAGGGACCACGGACAGAATGCAGATAACCCATGAACTTCCTAAAATTATTTCTAAAAGTTTATGGAAAGAGTATTTAATCAGTAAGATATTCTTTAGAGAACTAAGTATCACCAGGGAGAGATTATCTATTTCACATGTTAGGAAAAAACCAGCTTTAATTACATTAGGATTTAGTTGAAATGATTCAGTGAGTAGCAGAATATTTCGGAGCGGAGAGATGAAGGGATAGGTAATTTTTTAGTGTTTGAACTCCTGAGGGGAAGCAGATGTAATGGGGGGAAAAACTACTACTTTGGGATTGGTATCACCATTAATCCTTAGTAAGATACTATAAAACTGTATATTTACATTAATTTCTTCTGAAGCTTTCCAAATTTGACAACTGTAGTCACAGCAGAAGAATAGCATGGGGCCATTAATGAAAAAGAAGTGACAAATTAGAAAGCTGAGCTAGAAGCAAAATTCAACATGAGACAGAAGGGAAACAAGAGAGTAGAAGATCTGTGTAAGGTAATAATAATCCCATGGAGAAGAATATGAGCCCTAGAGAAGGGAAGGTTTCAATGTAACAAAAAAGACAAAGACAGATGGAGAACACTGACAAAGATTGAATCAAAGAGAATAGGACACTCATATGCAGGCACATATAAAGGATAAGTAAGAGGTAAGTAAATGGGAATCTCTGGCAGCCCTGATCAGAAACATCTTCACTTTAAAGTTAGATGACTCCTTAAGTGAAGTACAAGCTGTCCAATGGACAGAGTACACTATCTGGTGTTCTCCCTGCAATTCTTGAGCCTTTCTATTGCTAGAAAATTGGAGATAAAATTCTGATACAGATCATAGATTAGGACAGGACTTTCCATTCCATTTGACAAGGTTTCTAGAAAAGTAATTCAGCTAAGGAAAAGCAAAATATACTATCTATTCATCTTTTAAAGCATAAAGAAAATCTGCCTATTTTCTATATGTCTTACTGACTCCAGAGCAAAAGAGGCCAGAGTTAAAAATTTTTTAAAAGAGTAAGTACCACTTGGGGCGCCTGGGTGGCTCAGTGGATTAAAGCCTCTGCCTTCAGCTCGGGTCATGATCTCAGGGTGCTGGGATCAAGCCCCGCATTGGACTCTCTACTCAGTGGGGAGCCTGCTTCCTCCTCTCTCTCTGCCTGCCTTTCTACTTCTTATCTCTCTCTGTCAAATAAATAAATAAAGTCTTCAAACAAAAACAAAGAATAAGTACCATTTAAGATTAGGACCCACATTAATTATATATTTTATATATCAGATATTGAGCTTAAAATAAAGCCACAAGAGGACACTGACAATGGAGGAAAAACATACCCAACTGCTGAAACAGGAGAGCCACACTAGTGCCTGTGACAGGAAGACTATCATGCAAAGGAGTCTGGATCAGCTGTCTGTCTCCTGCACCCAAGGAAAACAGCTTCTGCAAAATGCAGGAAAAACACACACAGAAACATAAATGATTTCTTTTCAGACATTTTCTTAAGACACAAAAAATCCCTTTAAGTTCAAAATTTTTAAATTTTTTGAAGTTAATATTTAGAGTTGGTGATAACTCTGTAAGTTCCAACTAGTACATTCCAAGAGTAATAATGTAACAGAAAACATTCAAGTTACACTGTGCTCAAAGGAACATGGTATAAGAAAATTCAGAAATTACAAAGCTGAAATTTAATAAATGATGAGATATAAAAATTGCTGACAATCATACTTATCCAAAAAATAATAAAACGTTTAAGTCAACATTTTTCTGCCAACTATGTCAATAAAACTTGGAGAATGAAACAAAAACTATATAATATGAACCATATATGCAATATTTTAAAATTAGTAGTAGCCACAATAAAAAGTTTATTTTTTTTTTATTATTTCTTTACTTATTTGTCAGAGTAACAGAGAGAGAGAGAGAGAGAGCAAGAGAGACCGAGAGCACACAGGCAGGGGTTGTGGCAAGCAGAGTCTGGAGACGCATGCTCCCCGCAGAGCAGGAAGGCCGATGAGGGACTCAATCCCGGGACCCTGGGATCATGACCTGAGCCGAAGACAGACGCTTAACCAACTGAGCCACCCAGGTATCCCCCAATAAAAAGGTTTTTTTAATTAAAAAGTAAATTAACAAAATAAAGTCAAGATAAATCCCATCATGAACAATTCCACTGCTATCAAATTTAGGTCCATTTGTAACCAAACTCACATTTAATATTCTGCCCTTGGAGTAGAGGGAGAAGACTGAGGGAGGAGGGAACAGGAGGAAAAAAGGGGGAATAAAAACTAAAGAATAGGGGCGCCTGGGTGGCTCAGTGGGTTGAGGCCTCTGCCTTTGGCTCAGGTCATGATCCCGGGGTCCTGGGATCGGGCCCCGCATCAGGTTCTCTGCTCGGCGGGGAGCCTGCTTCTCCCTCTCTCTCTGCCTGTCTCTGCCTACTTGTGATCTCTCTCTCTGTGTCAAATAAATAAATAAAATCTTTAAAAAAAAAAACAAAACTAAAGAATAACAGAAAATACTAGGTAAGACAGAACATAGTTAAAAGGCACAGGACAGAGAAAATAGATGTCAGTTTCACTGAAAGTGTCATTTCTGTCAGACTGAGAAGGATAAACAATGGAATTTTTAGAGGGCTGTCCTCTTTTACAGTATTTTACAAGAATAAACAAAATAAATGATCAACTAATCAGTTTTAGGGCTTAACGAGAAGAATTTTTTTTTTTTAAGTTTGGTCCCCTAGAAACATTGAGACATAAAAGCTGAGGTTCTTATTTTTCTACTGTAGAGATAAAAATAAAAATCTTTAGACAAACAAGATGAAAAACCCATGACCACTCGGAGAAAGTTTTATTTCATTAAAAGAATTTAATGTCCTCCTTTAAGGTTAAATATATGACAAAATCCTTGGGAAATTTTAAGGGATAGATCACACTTTTTGGAAAAGATCTGTGATTCTGGATGATCACCAACATTATTATTGCTAAAGGTAGCAAACAGAAATAAGAAAAATAAGCCCCCTTCCTTCAAAGCTTACATGTGAGCTATTCTATTAAAAATTACAAACACAGAAAATGGTTTCAGGGTCACGTATAATTGCTGTTATCTAGGGAAATAAATAAACTTATTCAGAAGGAGGTATAAGTGTTATAAAAAATTGAGTTTTCTTAATGATATCTCCTAATTTTTATCACTTAAAATTTTTTGATATAAGTTAATAAAATGAGCCATAACTACATAAAGAAAGGCAGAAAGAATGCATTTTAAATGTTCAGCTTAAAAAGGTATATTTCAAAAAAAAAAAGTATATTTCCAAGAAAATGTAACCTAGAGTTCAAGTTACACAAAATATGACTTCTAATTATGCTTTGTGAAAGGTGAACCCTGAGTTAAAATTAACCTCATGACCTAAGAAAAAGAATGGAATCTTGGGTCTCTCTCTAGAAGGCAGACCATAGGGATAATGCTTAACTAAGATCTTCTTTAAGATGAAAATATTCAAGGAATTCTTTTTTTTTTCCCCTTTCCTTCATAAATTAAATTAACTGGAGGAGAGAAAAAGAGGATTAGGCCCTCTTCGTTTCCCTTTTCATTCTAATTACCTGAGACCCTCCAGCCGCTGGGACAAGGCATGCACACAGGTTTGCAATGAGACTTTCCAAGGAGACATTCAGACTATCCACATACACAGTGTAGATCAAACCTAGGCAAGCCTGCAATGAGAAGATGTATGTAGTTTTTTCATGGAAAAAGTAAGCATTGAAAATAATTTGCTGTGACATCTGCTCCCAGGAAATTTCCCTTTGAAGTCAGTAAGGTATATTCTACAATGGCCACAGAATAAAATTTTAGTAGCAAATGTTATTAGGCTTATTAAATTTTCTTCCTTAATCAGAAGCTCTAAATGAGCTTTTGAAGTGAGTTTATAAAAAACAGAAATCCATAATTTGTAAAACAGGTGCTTGTACTCAGATAAACACTTAAGCAAATTTGTAGCGCTTTAAAACTGTTTTTCTCTTACTTTGCAAAACTCCAAATTTCAAGATAAAAATTTAGAAATTTTAATTTTTGTGATTCTTATAAATTCAGAACATCTGCTTTACAGAAAAAATTTGTCAATTATTAGGAAGGTTAGCAAAATAGAGACAAGATATGATAAACATTTTAAGCTAAGAAGAAGGTAGCTAGTAAAATGGAAGACAAAATACAATCTTTATGAGTGTTTCAGTTTATTAAAATTTGTGACTCTACAAAATTAGCATTTGTTGGGAGTTACCCATTATCATCGAAATCTTGACATGAAGTTAATTTTTCCACAATATATATAATCTCAATAATATGCAAAGTTTTCCAGAAATTCCATGTCCTTGGGAAATGTTAAAGTATATTTTATACCCTTCAAAGAGATCTGTGATTTTGGACAATATTCAACATTACTATTACCAAAGGTAGCAACTGAAATAAAAAAAATAAGCCCTCTTCTTTCATAGCTTAAATTTACTTATAACTACATAAAAATTTTTTTTGCATTTGAAAATTCTGAGTGTCTCAAAAAGGAAAATATCTGGAAGTAAACAATATTTTAAAGCTATGTTGGCAATCAGAACTATTTGAAATTGCAAATATCTATTTTATTTACTTGGGCCTGGTATTCCTCAAAAGAAGGTAAATAAAAACAGACAAAATTGTTATATTACTAATGCATTTTTTTTTTACTAATGCATTTTAAATTTGCTACAGGCAATCAAATAATTTCTCTCAGATTCATAAATTTTGGAGTCAGTAGGCATGGGATCTATTTTAAAGCAAACATTACATCTTTATAAGTTTAAGTAGTCACATTAACTTAGGAATTCGTTTTACCCAACATGAACACACTTTTTCAGTTCACATTAAATTTGTTTTATTGATGGATCCCTAAATCAATTTAAAGACATTTCAAATACAAAACCTTGTTACCATGGTTCACTCAAAATAGATTCACACAATAATACAAGTCAATAATGACAACTGTGAGTTCTTTACCCTAAAAATTTCTGGATAATCTAATCTGGATACCAACACCAGGCTTTTGGGAGCAAACACTTCTGCGGGCGGAATTAAACCAGACACTTCCACTTCACCTTCAACCTCTTCCTTCTTTGTTCCCTAGAAAAAGATGCACTGTAATCAACACACAGAATTTCCTAGGTTTATATATCTCACAAAAAATGGGTATATCACACATTTTCATATAATTTACAAAATCCAAAATTAATTATAAAATTTAATTTACAATTTACAAAACTCAAACCAAAAATAAAGACACAGACTTTGACAGGAATCTAAGAAGCAAGTAAGCAGGCAAAAAAATTATAAAGGAAGGCACGCTTATTTCACTTTTGAAAAGTTCCTTACGCTACAGATACATACCACAACTTTATGGGAACATTTGGTTTCTGAGGGAGTAACCAGTAATCAAAGGTAAAGAAGATACATTCAAATTATTTTAAATAGTGACCCAAACATGACACTCACTCAAATGGAAAGTCAGTTTTTAAGGAAAGAAAAGATCAGTTTTAGAAGTAAGGCACTAATTTTTTTTTTTTTATTCTTTTTTTTTGTGTGTGTGTGTGTCCTTTGATTTTTATTTATTTATTTATTTATTTATTTTTTCCCCCAAATTTATTTTAATTTTTCAGTGTTACAAGATTGATTGTTCATGCACCACACCCAGTGCTCCATGCAGTACGAAGGCACTAATTTTCATTCTTGTTTTTCTACTTGTCCCAATCTTTTAAACAAAAGTGATGATCATTTAGGATTCTAAGGCTTACAGAATGCTCAATGCTCTTACAAGTAAAGCCCAATCGGCTCTAAGTTCCTTTTGTTCATAAGCAACAATATTTTTGGAGAAGAGAAAATATCCTCATATACAAAACTAAGTTTCAGAATATACTTACTGCCAGTGAACTGTACAGTTAGTAATGGTTAAAATGATAAATCTTCTTTTTTTAAAAAAGATTTTATTTATCCATTTATTAGGAAAGAGAGAGTGAGAGAGAGCATGAGAGGGTAGAAGGTCAGAGTGAGAAGCGGACTTCCCATGGAGCTGGGAGCCCAATGTGGGACTCGATCCCGGAACTCCGGGATCATGACCTGAGCCGAAGGCAGTCGCCCAACCAACTGAGCCACCCAGGTGCCCCTAAAATGATAAATCTTGTGTCATGTATTTTTAGCACAATAAAAACATCTATAATAAAAAATACCCTACATTTCAATGACTAAAAATACTGATTAGTGAATTAAGTTTTGAAAACATTATTCTCATTTATGTGTCAACAAATATTTCCCATGTACCTATTGTCCCATAATACTTTATGATACACTACATAACTTTTAAGGTTAAAAAAAAAAAAGAGGTAGTAAAGCATTCAGATTTATTTCTAGATGATATTCTAAGATGCCAGATATTTTCCCTAACTAGAATCCTCTTCTTTCTTTTCCATTAATCAAAGTTCCAGCTCGAGAGTCTATGTCCCTCCTGAAGTCTTTCTTTTACTCATTTTTCTCCTAGTCTTACTTCTCAGTACAGTTCACCAAGATATCATACATCTTCAAACTCATTTCTCCCACCAAACCTCTCCCCAACATGCCATATGCAACTGCCTGCTTGATGGCTCCACTTAGCTGACTAACAGATATCTGAAGCATGTCCAAAACATAGCTCCAGGGTTTCTCCCTGAACTCCATTCCTCCAGTCTCAGTTCATGGAAATCCTCTCTCCATCTGGCAGATCAAAAACCCTGATTCCTCTCTCTTTTATATCTTATATCCAAACTGTCAGCAAATCCTGAATGCTTACCATGTCCACTGCTACCACAATACTATGAGCCACCATCATTGCCTGTCTGTATTATTTTAACAGGTTCCTTTAGTCTCTTCCATTCCACTTTAGCCCCATTCTATTTCCTTGTTGCTCTAAAACATGCTGGACACGTTGCCAGCTAAGGGTCTTAATGTTTGTTCTTCCTTTCCCCAGATATTCTTTTCACAGGTATTCTAATGACGAATTCCCTCATTTCCATTAGGTCTTCATTCAAGTGACTTCTGCTGCTAAGCCTTTGCTGGCACCCTATTTAAAACTGGAGTTCTGGGGCGCCTGGGTGGCTCAGTCAAGTAAGCGCCTGCCTATGGCTCAGGTCATGATCCCGGGGTCCTGGGATCGAGTCCCCACATCAGGTTCCTACTCCGTGGGATTCTGCTTCTCCCTCTGCCCCTAGCCCCTAAGGGTTCTTAGCTTAGCTTAGCTTAGCCCCTAGCTCATGTTTGGGCTCTTGCACACTCTTTTGTCTCTTTAGCTTGCTCTTTCTCATATAAATAAATATCTTAAAAATAAATAAAATTAAATAAAACAAAATTCCCTAATATCCCCTACCCTCTTCCCTCACTTTATTTTTCTCCATGGCACTTGTTACCATCCAACATACTACCTATTCCACTTATCTTATTTTTTGTTTGTCTGTCTCTTCCATTAGAATATGCCAGGATTTCTGTCTTGCCCACTGGTAATTTCCCAGTTCCTAAAACAAGAGCTAGGCACCTGGGCACATACTTTCTGAATATTTCTTCACTGCATACATGCAGGAATGAATTCTCTTGGAATAGTTTTCTGGGTATTTTACTGAGGGAAGTCTTTTTCCCCCACTCACAGAGGCCAAGAACTATATTTTCTATCTCCTTTGGAGCCCGTATATTTTCTAATACAGTGAAATATAACCAAGTATTAGATGTCTATGGAATGCACATATCCAAAGGGAACTATTTGTTTACTTTTTATATGTGTCATAAGGTCCCTATGCTCTTGAATTATTTCCATTTGTCACAAAGCAAAAGCTTTGTAAAAGATTGGTTTCTGAAATCCTTAGAAATAATAAAAATGTGACGAATACAAATTTGCCAAAGATTTCCACACATAATGAATCATATTCTTCATGGATTACTAACAAATCTGAAATGACAAAAGAATGACTAAAATTCCTCAAAGAGATAAAGCTATTCATTTTATGAGACTGTGATAAATGCCCTAGAGTACCATTAGAAGCCAGCTTGACTAAGGAGATAACCATTTCAAATAAATGACTATTAACCTACTTTGACCAAAACACAAAATAGAATACATTGGTCATTTCTTTTTTTTTTTTTTTTTTAAGATTTTATTTATTTATTTGAGTGAGAGAGCATGAGACTGAGCCACTCAGGCACCCTGCACTGTTCGTTTCAAACCATGAGAGACTGTGGACTCTGAGCAACAAACTGAGGGTTTTGGAGGGGAAGGGTGGGGGGTTGGGCGAGCCTGGTGGTGGGTATTGAGGAGGGCACGTATTGCATGGAGCACTGGGTGTGGTGCATGAACAATTAATCTTGTAACACTAAAAAAATAAAATAAAAGTATTTGGGGAAAAAAAGCTATTCTTTAA
>CM052815.1:39757328-39780750 GCA_028533885.1 Nasua narica | reverse complement strand
AATCTTTTTAAAAAATGGATCACAGAACTAAATGGAAATGATACTATAAAACTACTAGAAGAAAACATAAAAGAAAATCTTTGTTGACCTCGGGTTAGGCAAAGCTTAGATATGTTGCCAAAAAAACACAAAAGAAAAAATTAATAAAGTAGACTTCACCAAAACAAAAAACTTCTGCACTACAAACGACACTGTCCTGAAAAGAAAACATAAACTACAGAATGGGAAAAGCATATACACAAAACAGGGGCACCTAGGTGGCTTAGTCAGTTAAGTGTCTGCCTTCAGCTCAGGTCATGATCCCAGGATCTTGGGATAAGCCCCACACTAGGCTCCCTGCTCAGCGGGGAGACTGCATACCCCTCTCCCTCTGTGCTTGTGCACATTGCTTGTGCTCTCTCTCTCACTCTCTCTCAAGTAAATAAAATATTTAAAGATGTATATATATATAACATATTCACAAAACATATACATATGTAGAGAATATATGAAGAATTTTTCTTACATTTCAATAATAAGGCAACAACTCAATTTAAAAAATGGGTGAACATAGACATTTTACCAAATAACATATTTCCGATGACAACCACAATAAGAAACTAATACACACTTATAGAAAGGCTAAAATGAAAAGAGATTGAATCTATCCAGTGTCGTCTAAGATGAAAAAGAGCTAGAAGTCTTATGCACTGCTTGTAAGAATGAAAAATTGGTAAAATGTGTTTGGAAAACAGTCTAGTAGTTTTCTTAAAAAGTTAAACATATACCTAACATATGTTCCACTCATTTAACTGTTAAGAATTAACCCAAGAGAAATGAAATTATATATAAACATAGAGAGCTTATATGAATGTTCTTAGCAGCTTTATTTATAATAGCTAATAACTCAAAATAACCAAATGTCCATTAACAGGTGAATGGATAAAACTGTGGTACATACATACAATGAAATACTATAACTCAGCAATAAAAAGACAATTTATTGAAACATGCAACAAACAGCATGTATCTCAAAATAATAATGCTAAGTGAAAGGAGCTAAATCAAAAAATGCTGCATGATTCTATTTATATTAAATATTCTAGAAAACACAAACTAATCTATAGTGACAGAAGTCAAAATGTAAGACAGGAAAGAAAGCAAACTTGATGAATGATAAATACACATTCATTTTCTTGATTGTGTTAAAGATTTTATGGAAGTACACATATGTCACCCAAATTGTATATTTTCAATATATATACTTTATTATATCTCAATGAAAAACATATGTAAATGAATAATTCCAGAACTCTGAGTACTTAAAATATTTGATCCTCTTAAAGAGTGAAATTAAATAACCACATGATTTTGTATATTAAATACCTAACCAATTTTTAATAGCTTCCCTAATTAAATTTTAATCCAAATTCTATCGAAAACATAGCTTCTTTTGAAAAATAATGAACTAGCTGATCTATATTCTGTTCATCTGAAAATTTTACACATAAATCTTTTATGTAATCAAGCTACAAAAATTTATAGGAAAAAAAATTTACTTACAAGATTATGGCCCTTAAAAGCAAAACTGCAATTTACTCATCTATTAATAATCAGAGCCTAGGACATTACCTGGAACAGAGTAAATTGTTTATTCAATTAATGAATTAATATGCTCAAATCACTTTCTGTCCCTACTCCTTCTCAATAACTTACTGGCAAGGTCTAATGTTAAGGCTCATTATAAACAGAAAGAAATGAATCTTACTATATACTGGATAGATAACACAGCCATGCTAATATTAGTTCAAATAATTTTTAAATACTAAGATTATACATTCTTAATAGAATGTATCTTAAAAGAAGTGGGAAGATATTTTGAACTTTACTTACTAGGTTTATTGTTGGCAGTTTTATTGGTTACTGTGTTTCTGAAACTATTTTGCGTTTACTGTATGTTAGTATAAACAATAAACTGATGTTGAGAAACTCCCTCCTCCAAAAAAAAAAAAAAAGACTCATTATAATATGTAATTATTTCACTGCTAAAACCTCAAACTCGGACCTTTTCCTTTTCCCAGTCCCCACATTCTCATCTTCTCACAATCTGTTACATTCCGAAAAACTATAAAAGCCACTTCATAATACCTCTTTGTCTCACAGACCTGCTACTCATCCTACATCCCTAAGTAACAAGGTCATTGAATAGAAGAAACCAAATTCTGTTGCCTAATATTCAGACTCCCTTATTCTTTGCTTGCTCCTTATTCCTTCCTTATTCCTAAACAACCCATGTGCTAATAAACTTCCACTGTTATCAAACATATCTGGGATTTCCTTGATTCTCTATCTTTCAAAATGTTCCTTCTTTAAATGCCTATCTCATCCTCCAACTGTTTGTCAAAGTACTACAAATCTTTCAAAATTTAGCTCACTCTCACTTCCTCTATAAACACATCCCTTGTTTAATTAACTCTATTGTCTCCATGGATGACCAGAGTAATTTATTTATATGTCTTATAAGCAAATATTACGCATACAGAGGGCAGTCAGGTACCCAAAACACCTGTTAAGTAAGAGAAATAAGATTGTTCTCTAAGTTAAATGTTAAAAAAACCTTTTATTTATTTATTTGTTTGTTTATTTATTTATTTTTAAAGATTTTTTATTTATTTGAGAGAGAGAGAGAGCATGAGAGGGGAGAAGGTCAGAGGGAGAAGCAGACTCCCCGTGGAGTTGGAAGCCCGATGCGGGACTCGATCCCAGGACTCTGGGATCATGACCTGAGCCGAAGGCAGTGGCTTAACCAACTGAGCCACCCAGGCGCCCTATTTATTTATTTTTAAGTCGCCTTTTAAAGAGATTCCAGTCCATAGGTCAGGCCAAGATGCAACTAATGGCACTTTGAGCTATTTAAAAACAAAATCTCAAAAGAATTGTATTAACTAGAAAGGAGGTAGGGAGAAATGTGAAACACACGAACACTAAATTAAAACTTAGTGAGTATACCAATGTTCATAGAAGTATTATTCACAACAGCCAAAAAACAGAAACAATCAAAATGTCTATCAACAGACAAATGGATAAATAAAATGTAGTATATACATATAATGGAATATTGTTCAGCTTTCAAAAAGGACAAAAATCTGATACTTGCTATAACATGGATGAACTTTGAAAACATTACGTTAAGTGAAACAAGCCAGACACAAAAGGACAAACACTGCATGATTCCACTTACATGAGATATCTAGAAAAATCAAATTCATAGAAAGTAGAAAAGTGGTTATCAGGGGCTGGGGAAGGGGAGAATGAAGAGTAATTATTTAATGAGTACAGAGTTTCTATAAGGGATGATGACAAAGTTGTAGAAATGGATGGTAGCAATGGCTGCACAGCAATGTGAATATATTTAAGGACCTTTGAACTGAATACAGACAAACGGATATAATCGTAAATTTTATGTTATACATATTTTGCCTCAATTACATATATATAAACTTGATGAAAGAAGAAGTGACAGGTCTCTTTCAAATACTGACTCAAGTAGAAGAGACCGTGTCCACCTAATAGATACAAATTTACTATGAAAAATAAACACACAACCTATCGGAACCTGATATAATTAAATAATGCAAAGAAAATTTCCTACTTCCTAAGTCCCAAGTGTCAGGCAGACATGCTAAATCATTCACCTCCTTTTTTCTCCCCACTTCTTGAATTTCCAGCTCTGGAAGCTGAGAAGGGAGCTTCTATAAAGGAACCTAACTTCCATGGTATTGCAGTTCTCCTGCAGGAAAATGCAAGAAAGTGGTATCTGAGAAATAATTACTGGAAATTCATCAACATACCTTCTAGAGATGATGTAACTAGGAAAGAGCACTGAGTACCTACTATATGCAAGATATTATGCTACAACTAAGTATAATGAAGTAGCACTATCTTCACTTTTCAGGAATATAATATTACTAGTTTGGGAGTAGATAGTTAAGTGTTAAAAGGTAAACAGTAAAAAGTCACATTCACTTGGTGCCAAATGAGTGGCACAAACAAAAGATCCTGAAAGAGCTAAGAGAAGGAAGAAATCTCCAGGTCAAACCTAACACTTTCCTAAAAACTTGTCCATGGTTTTCAAGAAGTGCCAGTTCTCTACTTGGTTACTACCCTTGTCTAGACTACGTCTTCCCTTAGGATAATTATTTTATCCTCTCTATATCACTTACTATTCTTATATGCCATATTCTGTATTCAATTTCTTATAAGCAGGTTTGCCACCCCAACAGTTATGTGTCAACACACAATATCCATATTGCTTAGCATAATTCTATACATAAAGAAAATGCTCTATAAAGGCTTGAACTAAAATGAAGATAAAGCAGTTAGGAATACTGCCCAGTATATAAAATAAATACAAAAATTAATTATTATGTAATATTTGCAACACAGGCAACTCTGGGGATGGGCAGAGGAGAGGACCTATATTTTATCCTTTCTCCCTTCAAAAAGTATTAGCCCTATGGATATGGAAAAAGTTTAACACCTGCTTTTATTTGGGGATAATTTTACACTTTATAGTGACCCAGTGCATATTTTTGTGGTTTGTTGCAGGAGATACATTAAATGAAGCATGAAATGACTTAAAACCAAGAGAACTGTCAATTATGATGGAGTTTCAGTTACAGGTTTCTAAGGAGTTTTTGGGTTTTGCTTCCATATTTCTCTTGGAAGTGGTCCAGAGGGTATTAGCCCAATTTAGAATACTAAAGTAAAAAGTTGATCAGTTTATTTGTACTATAAAACTTAACAACCTAAACTAATTTAAAAGAAATTAAAAAGTTCAAGACTACTCAATTATACTGAAAAATTACATCAAACAGGATCTGAAGAAAATATCTAAAGAATATAACTTTTCAAATGACATAGAGAAAGAGAGCAAAAGCAAAGACAGTAATTTTAAGTAATAAAAATTAAAATAATAAATCCCAGGGAGACTGCGTGGTTCAGCTGGTTAAGCATCAGACTCTCAGATTTCAGCTAAGATCATGATCTCAGGGTCATGAGATCGTACCCTGGGACAGGCTGTGTGCTGGGTGTGGAGCCTGCTTGGGACTCTCTCTCTCTCTCCCTCTCGGCCCCTCCCCTTTTCCCATGAGCACAACCTCTTATTAAAAAAAAAGAGTACACTTATGTTAATGAGCACTCAGTAATGTATAGAATTGTTGAATCAGGGCGCCTGGGTGGCTCAGTTGGTTAAGCAACTGCCTACGGCTCAGGTCATGATCCCGGAGCTCCGGGATCGAGTCCCACATCGGGCTCCCAGCTCCATGGGGAGTCCGCTTCTCACTCTGACCTTCTCCCTTCTCATGTTCTCTCTCACTCTCTCTCTTTCCTAATAAATAAACAAAATCTTAAAAAAAAAATTATAGAATTGTTGAATCATTGTATTGTATACCTGAAACTAATATAACATTGTATGTTAATTATACCTCAATTAAAAATAAAAAAATAATCCCAGCAGGATTTTATTTTTAAAAGCTGAAAAGCAGATTATAAAATTTATATGTAAATGCAAAGGACTTAGACTAGCCAAAAGAACTCTGGAAAATGGGGGGGGGGGGGGGGCAAAGTCCAGATTTCAAGACCCATTATAAGACATAATATTCAAAATAGTGTACTATTGACTGCAAGACAAACAGATCTGGAACAGAATAGAGAATGTAGACACAGATTCACTCATATACAGACAACTGATTTCTAACAAAAGTGAAAGGCAAATTCACTGGAGCAAAAATAGTCTTTTTAACAGCCTGGAATAAATGGATTTCCATAGACAAAAAGTGAACTTTGAGCAAAAGCTTGCACTATATGCAAAAAACAACTAAAAATGGGTCATAGACCTCATTTAAAATCTAAAAGTAAAAAAGTCTTGTAAGAGAACAATCTTGATCATCACTTTGGATTAGGCAATGATTCTTAGATGTAACAAAAAAATATCATCCATAAAAGAAAAAGTTTCATGAAATGTACCTTATTAAAACTTAAAAATTGGGGCACCTGGGTGGCTCAGGAGGTTGAGTGTCTGCCTTCGGCTCAGGTCATGATCCCGGGGTCTGGGGATTGGATCCTGCATCGGACTCCCTGCTCAGCAGAGAGTCTGCTTCTCCCTTTCCCTCTGCCTCTCCCCCTGCTTGTGCTCTCTCTGTCTCAAATGAATAACTAAAATATATTTTTAAAAAATAAAATAAAATAAAAATTCTGCTGCTCAAAAACAAAACCTACTGTCAGGAAAATGAAAATACAATCCATACCCTTAAAATTTATTTTTGGCAAAGCATATGATAAAGAACTTGCATCCATTATGTAAAAGACCACTCAAAACTCAAAGAGGAAAACAATTAGAAAACTACAAAATGCGTGAATAGACACTTCACCAAAGAAAACATCTGGATGACAAACAGCATTAAAATATGTTCAACATCATTGGTCATTAAAGAAATACTTACTTAAATCATTTGATATTACTACATATCTGTTGGAATGGCTAAAATTTAAAAG
Source organism: Nasua narica (assembly GCA_028533885.1). Taxonomy (NCBI): domain Eukaryota; kingdom Metazoa; phylum Chordata; class Mammalia; order Carnivora; family Procyonidae; genus Nasua; species Nasua narica. The sequence continues at coordinate 39,774,216 of CM052815.1, read as the reverse complement.
ACTGACCCTGCTAATTGTTGATAAGAATGTGAAGGAACTAGAGTTCACGTACACTGACGGTGAAAATGTAAAATGATATAATCACTTTGGAAAAAAGGTTTAAACATTTCTTCACTAAGTTAAACATACACCTACCATCTGATCCAGCCATTCCATTACTCAATTTTTATCCAAGAGTAAAAACAGCAGGGACGCCTGGGTGGCTCAGTTGGTTAAGCAACTGCCTTTGGCTCAGGTCATGATCCCAGCGTCTTGGGATCGAGTCCCGCATCAGGCTCCTTGCTCCACAGGGAGCCTGCTCCTCTCTCTGCCTCTGCCTGCCTCTCTGCCTGCTTGTGTTCTCTCTCTGTTAAATGAATAAACAAAAATCTTTAAAAAAAAAAAAAAAAAGAGTAAAAACAGCATATGTCCAGAGAATATATAACATTAATGTTTACAGCAACTTTATTTGTAATAGTCAAAACTGGAAATAATCCAAAGATCCACCAAAAGGTAAATAGTTAAACCATAGTGTATCTATACAATGGACTATTACTCAGAAGAAAAAAGGGCAGGAAATGGACTACTGACACATGATAAAACATGGATGAATGCCAAAATATTATGCTGACTGAAATAAGCCAGACAGAAAACAGTACATAATAGGATTCCAATTTATATAAAACTCTAGAAACTGCAATCTAATCCACAGTGACAGAAAGCAAAGTGAATGCCTGGCAGAGGGAGGTAGATGGGCAAAAATTCAAGGGATAGATTACAAAGAAGCAATAGGAAATTATTACAGATGATGAATACATTCATTATCGTCACTGTGATGGTTTCATGGGTGTTCATACGTGTCAAAATTTTCAAGTATGTTTGTTTTTAATATGTATAGTTTAGTCTATGTAAACAACACCTCAGTAAACCTGTTGAAATAAAAAAACTTTAAGAAAACAAAATATATTGTACATTGTCTAGAAAATAATCTCTGAGATATAACATGCAAATAAAACCAGATTAAAATATTGATAAAATAAGATTTCATTTAAGAATTTCTGCTCTTTGGGGCACCTGGGTGGCACAGTGGGGTGAACATCTGGTTCTTGGTTTCTGCTCTGGTCACGATCTCAGGGTCATGAGATTGAGCCCCAAGCCAAGCTCTGTATTCAGCATGGAGTCTGCCTGGGACACTCTCTATCCCTCTCACCCCATACATATGCATACGTGTGAACTCATGCTTTCTCTCTCTTTCATTCTGTCTCAGATAAATAAATAAATCTTTTTTAAAAAAATTTCTGTTCCTTAGAGTAGGGAGCCCAGATATGGACCCTCAACTTTATGGTTAAAATAATCTTCGACAAAACAGGAAAAAAATATCTGGTAGTGAAAAGATAGTCTCTTCAATAAATGGTGCTGGGAAAATTGAACAGCTACGTATATAAGAATGAAACTCAACCATTCCCTTACACCATACACAAAGATAAACTTAAAATGGATGAAAGACCTCAATGTGAGACAGGAATCCATCAAAATCCTAGAGGAGAACATAGGCAGTAACCTCTTCAACATCAGCCACAGTAACTTCTTTCAAGACACGTCTCCAAAGGCAAGGGAAACAAAAGTGAAAATGAACTTTTGGGATTTCATCAAGATAAAAAGCTTCTACACAGCAAAGAAAACACTCAACAAAACAAAGACGCAACCCATGGAATGAGAGAAGATATTTACAAATGAGACTACAGATAAAGGGCTGATATCCAAGATCTATAAAGAACTTCTCAAACTCAACACCCAAAAAACAGATAATCAAGTCAAAAATGGGCAAATGGGCAGAAGACATGAACAGACACTTCCCAATGCAGACATAAAAATGGCTAGCAGACACGTGAAAAAACGTTCATCATCATTAGCCAACAGAGAAATTCAAATCAAAACCACATTGAGATACCACCTTACACCAATTAAAATGGAAAAATTAACAAAGCAGGAAACAAATGTTGTGGAGAAAGGGGAACCCTCATACTGTTGGTGGGAATGGTAAGTTGGTGCAGCCACTTTGGAAAACAGCATGGAGATTCCTCAAAAAATTAAAAATAGAGCTACCTTATGGACTGGCAATTTCACTACTGGGTATTTATGCCAAAGACACAGATGTAGTGAAAAGAAGAGCTATGCACCCCCAATGTTCATAGCAGCAATGTCCACAATAGCCAAACTCTGGAAAGAGCCAAGATGCCCTTCAACAGACAAATGTGAAAAAAGAAGATGTGGTCCGTATATACAATGGTCTATTACTCAGCCATCAGAAAGGATGAATAGCCTACATCAACATAGAAGAGACTGGAGGAGATTATGCTGAGTGAAATAAGTAACCAAAGAAAGTCAATCATCATAAAGGTTTCACTTACTTGTGGAACATAAGGAATAACATGGAGGACATTAGGAGAAGGAAAGGAAAAGTGAAGGGGGGAAACCGGAGGGGGGAGACGAACCATGAGAGACCGTAGATTCCAAGATACAAACTGAGAGTTTTAGAGGGAAGGGGGTTGGGGGAATGGATGAGCCTGGTGATGCGTATTAAGGAGGGCACGTATTGCATGGAGCACTGGGTGTTATACGTAAACAATGAATCTTGGAACACTACATCAAAAAGTAATGTTGTATTGTATGGTGACTAACATAACACAATAAAAAAATTCTGTTCTTTGAAAAATAGTTATAAAGGAATTAAAAGACACAACACAGAAGGAGAAAGATATTTATAAATCATATACCTGGTGAAGAACTTGTATCCAGATAGAATTTTTAAATCTCTAATTTAGAGAAAAAAATCCTTTTTAATGGGGTGAGGATTTGAAAACATACCTCACAAATAAGATATGCAGATGGCAAATAAGCACATGAAAAACTGTTCAATATTATAGTTCATTAGGAAAATGAAAATTATATATAATGAGATGCCACTGTATACCAGTTCTGGAGCTAAAATTAAAAAGACTGACTACAGGAAGAATTGGCCAACATATGGGGAAACTGAAACTCTCATATGATACTCTAAGGAATGTAAAATGGCACAATGTTTTCAAGAAACCATTTGGCAGTTTCTTGACAAAGTTAAATATACTCAGTCATTCAACTTCTAGGAATTTATCCAAGAAAAATGAAATCATATGTCCACACAACAACTTGACACAAATGTTCATAGCAACTTCATTTATAATAGCAAAAAAATGGAAATAACCAAATGTTCATCAACATGTGAATGAATAAACAAACTGTGATGTACGCACGCGCACACACGCGCACCACCATGGAATATTATTCAGCAATATAAAGTAAATTTTCTTCACCTGCAATAACAAAGATGGATCTCAAAATAAATATGCTGAGTAGAAGAATCCAGATAAGAAAGACTACATGCTGTTGTAACTCTATTTATGTAAAATTCTAGAAAATAAAAACAAATTATGTCATAAACTTGGTGGCTTAAGACAACAGAAACTTATTCTGTCACAGTTCTAAAGGCCAGAAATCCAAAATCAAGATGTTGGTAGGGTTAGTTCCCTCAGTAATTTCTGAGGAAGTATGTATTCTATGCCTCTTCTCTACCTTCAGGGGGCTGCTAGCAATACTTGGTAGTTCTTGGCCTATAGATGCATCACTGTGGTTTCTACCTCCATTATATCACCTTCTGTTTCCGTCTTCTTCCCCTTATAAGGACACTTGTCATTGGATTTAGGGCCCACCCTAATCCAGGATGAGGTCATCTCCAGATCCTTAATTACACCTTCCAAATAAGGTCACATTCACAGGTTCCAAGTGGACACATCTTTTAGGAGGCCACAATTCAACCCATCACAAATGTACAGGACAGAAAGCAAATTAGTTGTTGTCTAGAGATGAGAAGGAAGGATTACTAAGGGGCATGAAAAGCTTTTAAGGTGATGGATATGTTCATTATCTTGATTGTGGTAGTGGCTTTACAGATACATGCATAGGTTAAAAGTAATTAAAGTGAACCCTATACAATAACACCATTATTTCTCATTTCCAAGCCTAAACATAACAACCATCAATGTTACAACATAAAACCATCAAATTCAAAGAAAGATAAAGGGGGGGCGCCTGGGTGGCTCAGTGGGTTAAAGCCTCTGCCTTCGGCTCAGGTCATGCTCTCAGGGTCCTGAGATCGAGCCCTGCATCGGGCTCTCTGCTTAGCAGGGAGCCTGCTTCCCCTTCTCTCTCTGCCTGCTTCTCTGCCTACTTGTCGTCTCTCTCTTCTCTGTCAAATAAATAAATAAAATCTTTAAAAAAAAAGATTTTAAAAAAAGAAAGATAAAGAGAAGATGATTAGGAAAGGATATGGAATTGACAAAGAATAGTAGAATGAACTGTTACAAATTATGAACGACAGAGGCAAGGGAGGAGTTCCACTTCCTGAATGTGAAGAAAGGCAAGTCGGACAGCTTAAAATTAATACTCTGAACATTGCCTACTATATAGACCCTCAAGAAATATTTTTAAAAGTCATACACACACACATACACACACACACAGAGAAAAAGTCAATGTATCAACGAAGCATTCATTCAGAGTGTTCTGGGGTGATGGTAAGATAATATTCATAGAATCACAGAGCAAAAAGTAAGGAGCAGAGAAAAGAAGGTTGCAAAAGGAAAGAATAGATAACTTTTTAAGGTGATTATATGTACCAATACAGCAAATCAGATTTTCTAGCAGTAACAACAGTATAAATATGATCAAAAAATTAATGTTCCATCTTAATTCTCACTTGCCAAGAACAAAATTTTATATGCCAATGACTAAAGTGGGAGGAAAGGTTAAAAGAAGGAGTTAAAGAGGAAAGAAGTAAAAGGCCTTAAGGACTGGCTCCTTACGAGACTCTTATAATACCTACAATGTGATGATGTACTGGAAAATCTGCTGAAACACAAAAATTCTTACCATATTGTTTAGAAACCACTAAATTAGACACATATGCAAAATGCATTTTTCTATGCCACAGAAATATAGATAAGCAAATAGCTATAGCTTTATGTACAAATAAACTTTATTATGTTATTATATGGAAAATGCATCACATGTTAAAGGGTGAAAAAAAATCCTTGAAAAAAATCAAACATCCTCTTTAATGAACAACATCCATTTGTTCTAGTGTTATCAAGTTTAATTCACATGACTAGCAGCCTGGTTTGGCAGCCCCAATGCGTAAGACAAATAATTCATAAATGTTTGACAATATTATTTTTAGTTCACATGCTTCTTGGATTGAGCCCACAAATGCTTCTACTTTATGCTACTCCAGGGACTCCATTCAGACACAAATACATTCATTAGCCATTGTGACACTGAGGGAAGAACTGAGTACATAACACATTATATTCCAAACTGATAGACTGCATTTAGGCAGACATTTAGAATAGTTCAAAAAAAGAGTCTTATTGCTTCTATCTTAAATAGAGTCAATGAAATGGGACAGTATAATTGAGGCTACACTATACTATGTATAAGAAGTACATTTCCAGGGGCGCCTGGGTGGCTCAGTGGGTTAAAGCCTCTGCCTTGGGCTCAGGTCATGATCTCAGGGTCCTGGTATCGAGCCCCGCATCGGGTTCTCTGCTCAGCAGAGAGCCTGCTTCCCCCTTTCTCTCTGCCTGCCTCTCTGCCTATCTGTGATCTCTCCCTCTTTCTCTCTCTGCCGGATAAATAAATAAAATCTTAAAAAAAAAAAAGTACATTTCCACTAATGGTTAGGGTTACCAATGATCACAACCTGGTAGGTTTAACAATTTAATTGATCTCTCTTTCACAAAACCATGTTTGAGATGGTCCTACAAAACATCTCGTTAAATGTACAGTGTTTACAAGCACCTTGATATTATGAAGCACAAAACATTTTTATTTTTAATAAGGAAGAAATATATCTAAAATTAGAACTTAACACAAACATCTGAATCAATTGTTTCCGCAACTACTTCCAAACAAAATATTTCAAATTCCACACAAGATTCTGCAAACCCATGAGTACAAACTCTAATCTTGACACTGAATTTGGATTACCTCCATGGAGGAAATCCATGAACCAGATGTGAATTTATTCTTCCAGATGTATTTTATATGTTTGAGTAAAAATAAAACATTTCTTCACTGTCTTTTCTGAGGCAACAAAAATACACCAAGGTAGAAACAGAAAAAAAGAAAATCCTACAACTCCTGAGTCTTCCCCTACTCTAAAGCAGTCATTGATTGAATTATTATGAAATTACCAAACTACAGGTACAGTTACTATATCATCAATTAACATTAACTAGTAACACAGAATCAATTTAACATTTACAGAACTCTATTTTTATATGTGTTAAGTAGCCATACTAGTTATAACATAAACTGTTTTAAGCAATTCTTATTTTGACATTATATGGAAGTTAAAGAGAAAAACACACCTACAGCTTTAACTAAAATGTCATGACTGCAACATCTGAGATAAATTTCTACACACAAAAAAAATGAATTTATCAAAATCAAAATAAAAAAAATTTTTTTAAGGTTTTTTATTTTTATTTGTTTATTAGGAAAGAGAGAGAGTGAGAGAGAGCATGAGAAGGGAGAAGGTCAAAGCGAGAAGCGGACTCCCCATGGAGCTGGGAGCCCGATGTGGGACTCGATCCCGGGACTCCGGGATCATGACCTGAGCCGAAGGCAGTCGCTCAACCAACTGCCCCACCCAGGCGCCCTCAAAATCAAAATTTAATAAAATTAATAATACACCTGAATCTGACTGGATGGTCTCAATGTTTTAAACCATTTTAGAATACCAATAACACAAGTTCAAAAATCAAGAAATTTAATATCACAAAAACCAACCTCCATCCTATTAAGATCTTGGGTAACCAGAAACACACAAAAATGGATCTTCTAACACATACATGTCTTCTATCAGACATCCTTTAAGTACTTAACATTTAAATACTTACCAAAAAAATGTCTAATCAGGAAAATGGGTAATCTTGTTGAATGTTTAATTAATCTTGTTGAATGTTTAATTTTATCCAGCAGAGAATGTGTACACATACTAATTTGTTACAATAATTGTGAATGGGTACTTTAATACTTATTTTATATGAAAATTACTTAATACACTAATAGCAGTTAACCATACATAAATGCATGTTACAGAAGTATAAATACATAAGCACACGAAGCACTTTAAACTTACTTAATTTCTGTCCACCCTATGTTTTCAATGATTTAATAAGAAAGCTAAAGTTATGTTATTCTGGCATAAAATGACTACTTTAAATTTGGTAACCCATTTTAATGTACTGTAATATAATTTTACATGATTTCACAGAAACACTTTGTGGTTATTCCAAGTATTTAAATTCTAATCCAAAAGTAGAAATTTTTCCAGGTAGTAAATACTATATAAATAATTAGGTCTTAACCTAAGGGAGGAAAATGATTTCCCATATGCACCAGAAATAAGTGCAAAGTAGGGTACCCCGATGGCTCAGTCAGTTAAGCATCTGTCTGCCTTTGGCTCAGGTCACCATCCCAAGGTCCTGGGATAAACCCTATGCCAGGCTCCCCACTCAGCAGGGAATCTGTTTCTCCCTCTCCCCCTCCCCCTCCCCACTGCTCATAGGCACACACACTCTCTCTCAAATAAATAAACAAAATCTTAAAAAAAAAAGTGGAAAGTGGGGCGCCTGGGTGGCTCAGTGGGTTAAAGCCTCTGCCTTCGGCTCAGGTCGTGATCTCGGGGTCATGGGATCGAGCCCCGCATCGGGCTCTCTGCTCGGCAGGGAGCCTGCTTCCCCCCCCCCTCTGCCTGCGTCTCTGCCAGCTTGTGATCTCTTTCTCTCTGTCAAATAAATAAATAAAATCTTTAAAAAAAAGTGGAAAGTAATAGATAAGAATAAGCACTGTGGTAAGGTAGAGAGAAATTTAATTCCTATGTTATACACCTGACACTGTGTGTCGATTATACTCAAAAAATTTCAAAAGAAAACAAAAAAAGAAATATTTAATCACAGTCTTCAGAATAAACCACTTTCCAGTGGATTTTGGAGAATATAAAGAGAAAATAAAGGCTTTAAATCTATTTAATAATAACAACAAAAAGAATATATGCTATGGACATCAGTAAAACTGCAATAACTCAATCTGAGAAACTGTTACTTTTCCAAAACTATAAAATACCAGAAATGATCCTTTTACACCCACACATATTTATTTAACACAAAATTTTGGTGTTGTGCCAATAACTCTTAGCTTCACTAAGATTTCCTCTTTGGAAGTAAGTAACTGCGGTTGGATTTTAAATACAAATAAATTAAGAACAAAAATTTAACTTAAGTGCTCTGTTACAGATGTTTTCTTCTATTAAAAAAATTTGTCAAGCACAAAAACTCATTCATTTAAGAAGAAACCAGTTACAAGTTTTATTTAATTTTCATATTTGAATTTAAATGATATCAGAAGTTGGTCTGAATCACAGATAAATGAAAAAGCTCTGATTCCAAAAAACAAAACAAGAACGACACTAGCCATGAACTAAAATGTCACATTCCATACATGGCAAGAATGAACGCTTGATTTCTTTTTAAGATTTTATTTATTTATTTGACAGAGAGAGAGACAGCGAGAGAGGGAACACAAGCAGAGGTAGTGGGACAGAAAGAAGCAGGCTTCCCGCTGAGCAGGCAGCCCAATACAGCTGCGGGGCTCGATCCCAGGACCCTAGGATCATGACCTGAGCCGAAGGCAGATGCTTAACGACTGAGCCACCCAGGTGCCCCATGAACCCTTGATTTCTAAAATATATCTGGCTTTTCCTTTATTTAAACTCATGAAAGAAAAAAACAAAAAACCTGAGAGTAAATCTGGCATTTATCATCAGATAAACCTTTAATAAGATTTATTAATCTTTAATAAGTCAGTAAACCCATCTTTGGAGAAAATAAAATTTGTAGATTGCAAGAAACAGAATATACAAGCAAAATGAATAAAGAAAAGAGGTAAGAGGCGGGAAAGCAAAATCATTTAAATCTGACATACCTCTTTAAATAATAAAGTGAATGAAAGAAAAGAATATAAGGAAATGTTCCTACTAAGACAAATACTAAGTATGTTGAAAACAGGATGAAGAATAAACAGGGAAGTTCATCTGCACACTTGAGTTTGTATGAATTATTTATATATGCATACCTTTTTGTGTGTTTTAGATTATTCTTTTAATTATGATATGGATGGTTTCATCATTGTTACAGAAATTCTTGGCTTCAGTGAGTAAATAAATATAAGATTCTTTTAGATTCTTTTTTCTGAAATAATACATTCAAATCATACCAGAAATGTATATTCCTATCCCAAGTACTAGAAGTTCTAATCTTTTCTATAAATCACCTTTTTAATAAAGAACTGCATTACACAACTGTGTATTTTTAGAAATAACAGTGATAATAATGATAATAAAAACATTTGGGCAGGGGGGCACCTGGGTGGCTCAGTGGGTTAAGGCCTCTGCCTTCAGCTCAGGTCATGATCTCAGGGTCCTGGGATGGAGCCCCACATCAGGCTTTTTGCTCAGCGGGGAGCAAAAAGCTCCCCTGCCTGCCTCTCTCCCTACTTGTGATCTCTCTCTCTGTCAAATAAATAAATAAAATCTTTAAAAAAATAATTGGGGCAAAAAAAAAATAAATAATTGGGGCAGGGACGCCTGGGTGGCTTAGTCGTTAAACATCTGCCTTCTGCTCAGGTCATGATCACAGAGTCCGGGGATCGAGTCCCATATAGCGCTCCCTGCACAGTACAGAGTCTGCTTCTCCCTCTCCCACTCCCCCTGCTTGTATTCCCTCTCTTGCTGTTTCTCTCTGTGTCAAATAAATAAATAAAATCTTTAAGAAAAAACAAACAAATATTCAGGAAGGATGTTAAGAGTTTACTTAATCGCCGAAGCAAATTTAAAACACAGTGTCTTTCATTTGTTCCTCAGAACCAACCCAGCAAGATAGGGCAGGATTTACTACCCTCCACTTTATAAATTAAAATCTGAAGTCCAAAGTTGGTTCATGTATACACACAGAAATATACTATACTCTCAATTACTATTCATTCACAGTACACATATCTGATTTCCTATTATTGGTAACCATTCTTTTTGTTTCCTGCTAATTCTGGATATTAAATCCTACAACATTCCCTACCTATTTTATTGCTTCAATTATTAGTACATAATATTAATAGAGACTCCAAACCTACTAGAGACATAAATCTGCTATGAGCATTATGAAAACACCATATAATCTCAATTCTAAGACGTATCTTTCACAGTTAAATGTTTCTACAGTCAGGATAGAACTTCCAATTAATGTCAAAAGAAACTTGCTAATAATTATGCAGAAAAGCAAGTTATGACACCATTACAAACACAACTGTGCACATAAAATATCTATCTGCTTATCTCAACATCACATTGCTTGAGGTATTTGGATTTTCAGCACTAAATATGGTTGAATATTTATTCAAATTTGAATCCCTAGGTATCTGCTAAGTTTTTTTTAAATCTCTATACCCAACGTGGGGCTTGAACTCACAACTCCAAGATCAAGAGTCACATGCTCTACCGAGTGAGCCAACCAGGTGCTACTCTGTTGTTTTGTTTTTCCCAAGATTATACTGAGATGCTTCTCTAAAATAGAAAGTAAAAATACATAGAAAGTTGATTTTCATATACCAGATTTCAATTACCAAGATAATTCAGAACAGTAGAAAACTGCTGACTGTTGAAGAATTAATTCCCAGGGGCACCTGGGTGGCTCAGCTGGTAGGATGTCTGCCTTCGGCTTGGGTCATGATCCCGGGGTCTTGGGATAGAGCCCCACAGGGAGCCTGCTTCTCCCTCTCCTCCCACCTCGTGCTCTCTCTCACTATCTCTGACTCTTTCTCTCAAATAAATAAATAAAATCTTAAGAAGAAAAAAAAAAGAATTGATTGCCAAATTCCAATGCCAGGACAGAATACTTACATCAGGGAAAACTGAGGTATTCTCTTCCGAACATTCCAATGAAACACTGCTGATAGAGTAATTTTTTAAAATACTGCTTTTATCATGTTACTTTCCTGTTTAAGAATCCACATTGGCTTCTTATTGCCTCTTCTACTTCAAACACACATTTCTACACAACTTTCCTCCATTATTTGGCTTCACAAATTTATGCCATTTTAATTTCCATTTTTTCCCCACTTCTACCTTCCTGAGTCTCTGCTTCAGTCAGATCAGTCTGTTATAGGAAATCTACACCTTTCTTAAAATTCTGCCTTAATCTGTTCACTACCTCTTCCCATCCCCTCCTACCATCCTCTTCTTCCTAGTGACTAAAACCATACTCACCCTTTTATCACATTTCAAGTCTTAATCTACTTAATTTTCAGCTCCTGTTGCAGCTAGAGGCACTAGTATATAAGTTACCAATGGCACTTATCTATTTATTTGTTTCTTAACTATGCCTTTTTCCTACCTTAGATGTTAAGAGGTTTGGGAATATGGAAAACATCATCTATCCCTTCTCTTCTCCATCAGACGAGAGAAATTCTATTAGAAAGAAAACGAACTCATAACACACAGATTTGTCAAATTAAGAAAGAAAAGGAAGGAAGGAAGGAAAGAAAAAAGAAAGAAAGAAAATTAAGAGATAGAAAACTAAATCTCAGAGAAAAAGTGTGCATGACAAAGAGCTAAATAGTTCAACCAAGTCAAAAAGCCAGTTTAGTGTTCTTTCCCTGCAACACAGGATTGATGTACATGAAGTAAAGAGCAAAATAAAAGATATGTATTAAAAAAAAAAGATACGTATTAAATCGAGGTCCTGTGGCACCTGGGTGGCTCAGATGGTTAAGCGTCCAACTCTTGATTTTGGTTCAGGTCAAGATCTGAGCCCCAAGTTGAGCTCTATGCTGGGCCCACGTGGAGCCTTCTTGGATTCTCTCCCCCTCTTCCCCATTGTCCACCCCCCATAAATAAATAAATACCCAAGTCTTATTTTGCTTTTCAGCCATATCTATATCTATATCTATATAGATATATAAGATCACAAGCTAGGCCCATTTTATATACTTCAGTTTCGTCCATCTTAACCCAGTGACATTCCTCTTCCCCAATTAGACTAAAAGTTTATGAACTTTGACTAAAGTTCCAATACAAATTGTGATTATTCAGAGTGGAGAAGAGAGAGAAAGGATTATAGACTTGCTCAAAGACAAAAAAGCTGTATTTAAACTTGGTAAAGCAGCCTTAAGAGTCTCTCTTGGGAGCTATTTACAAATTTTTTTTTTTTCTGATTACAATCATGCAATATGATTCCATTTGGGATTTCGAGTAAAGCTGGAATGCTTTATTCCCTGAAGAACGAAAAGTGTTTGGTTAAAAAAAAAAAAAGGAATGTGATACTTCTGGTCAAAAGTTCTGTTTCTGGAATTCATGATAAATGAAAAGAATTTTGGCAGTTCCTATGTCATTCTACATCTCACAAGCAACGTGCAATTCCTCATGTCACTACAACTTGGTTATTCACTGAAACAACTGATCTTATTACAAAACAAGTTAAAGAAACAAACAAAGCCTCCTTCAGTTCCTGCCTTGATTCATTATTAGAATTCACCTTTCCTTTCACCTCACCCACAACCCCAGATATTGAATGCCAAAGTTGGTCTCACTGAAAGACAGGACATTAGACACTTTAAACATCAGCAAAATTGAATTCAGCTATCCTTAGTCACTGACTAATGACTCTATTCCTATTTGTACATTTTTTAAGTAATACTATGTCCTTCCCGGAAGTTCTTTTTACATTCCAGATTACGACAGGGACTGAAGTATAACAAAGGAAAAATGCACAAGTCAAGTGTCAGGACCACAGTTAGAAGCATATACACATATGTAGGTAAGTCTGGGTCAAATTCCTGTTCAGCAGGATATTAATCTTTATAAAAAATTTTAAAGAAATATTACCAAATTTAGCCTAGAGAAAATTCTCCCTTAGTATCAAATTTAAAATGTGACCAGAGAGTGAGTTTTCTAACATACTAAGGGGAAAGTATTTACAAACCATTTTTATAAGTTTGTAATAAATAATATTTGACTGCACAATACATCCTGTTTTTCTAATGTCATGTGATAATCGAATGTAAGAATTGTTACCACCAATTTTTCATTTCCCACTTTAGAATTAAACTAAATATATCTGTTCTTCCCCCACATCCAAAATTACAGATCATAGTAATAAAGTAATTAAAATTTATTTCTAAAATTTACCTAGAGGAGTTTCAAAAAAACAATTTTATAAGAATATTAGACATCACCAACATTTAAAGAGTTGTTCATACAACATACCTAAATTGACCAGAGTTCATTTAGCAAATGACTACTGTCTTTACTTGTACTGCTCATTACCTGCTGGAGCACAAAAAAAAAAGAAAGAAAGAAAGATCCAGAACAAGAAACAAAAAAACAAAAACAACACATCTTCCTCTGTTAAAGTCACATCTGCAGGAAAAAGGCTACTAAAAAAAGAACAGTCTGCTGTTCCAAGTTAATATCCTGCCAGTAGATATTTTGCAATGTTCAAGGCTGGAAAATGTTTTCAAAGAAATAATTTCATATTCTCATATACTTAAGGTAGAAATTCTAGAATTAGAAAATTAAAATGGTAGTTGGATTATTCATTATTATATTTTACTAAATTAGTCTGTCACCTTTGTCTGAGTCTCCAATTTTCTAAAACCCTAAAGAACAAAAATTGTCTCAGTATTCCCTGTTCCCCTTTGCCTTTTTCATCAAATATATTTACCACTTATGATTCAAGTGTAAATACTAGTATCACCAACAAACTAGAAACAATTTTCCTTTTTAAAAAACCAGAATGAGGCGCTTCTGGGTGGCTCAATTGCTTGAGCCTCCAGATTCTTTGACTTTGGTAGTGATCTCAGGGTCACGGGATGGGGCCTTGAGTCAGGTGCTAGGCTGGGTATGAAACCTGCTAGAGATTCTCTCTCTCTCTCTCCCATCTCTCCCCCCAACCTCAAAAAAATAAATAAATAAAATAAAATAAAATACATAAAATAAAAACAAAAGCCCATAAAGTGAGAATTTGGACATATGTACAGAAGTATAAACAACAAGCACAATTCTAGTCGAACTGCGCTAAATCTTTCAAATAAAGCAAAGGTTTAGGTTAATGTTATTTAACTGTATGTATGCCACTGCAAAGTTAAAAGTAGATTCAGTGGCACCTGGGTGGCTCATGTGTCGCACTCCTGATCAGCTTCTCTCTCTCCCACTCCCCCTGCTTGTGTTCCCTCTCTATCTATGTCTCTCTCTGTCAAATAAATAAAAAATCTTAAAAAATAAAAAAGTAAATCTTTTGGTATACTTGGCACTTTGAACAGGTCTTTTATCCATCCATGATCTTATAACATCATACACCAGTCATTTTGCAAATATGGAATCAATGAGTTTTGTTTCAAGAAAAACTGAAAAACATCTCAGCATTTAACCTACCCTACAGTACCTGCCAAACACCATTCCACTCTTCGTTTCTAGGAGTCTGACTACTTTAAAGACTTCATATAAGTGAACCTCAAGGTTCATCCATGTTGTAGCATGGAACAGGATTTCTTTCTCTCTCAAGGCCAATATTCCATTGTATACATATGCCACACTTTCTTTATCCATTCATGAGTCAATGAACACTTGGGTTGCTTCCACATTTGAGCTACTATGAATAATGCTGCTTTCAACATGGATGTACAAATATCTCTTTGAGGCTGTACTTTCAATTCTTCTGAATACATATCCAGAAGTGGATCTGCTGGATCATATGATAATTCTATTTTTTATTTTTTTATTCTATAAAGCAGCTGCACCATTTTACACTCCTATCAACAGTGCACGAGGGTTCCAAATTCTCCATATCCTTGCTAACACTTGAGGTTTTTCAACAGTACTCATCCTAGTCAGAGGCGGCATCTCGCTGTGGTTTCAATTTGCATTTCCCTTTGCCAACATTCAATAAATGGAGGTTATTCTCCAGTCAAAGAAATGGAATTGACATTCAGAAGAGAAAATAATCATGTACAGAGAGATAATGGTCAAAATACACTTAGATAATAGACAAAACTTTCAGGTAAGACTGGTTTACTTCTTCCATTCCACTCAGTCTGTTTCCCTCCTTGAACCTCTCCCAACTCTCCTTTTCCTGTAGAATATTCTCTCTTTCGATTTAATTCTATTTCTAAGAAAGAATTTAATATGAACTTGGGAATGCTTCTCATTTCTCCCCAGAAAATTTACATAAGCCTTAACATTGTTTAGATAGGAAAGATTTATTTTTTTTCCTGCATGATAAAAAGAAGAAGCTTCAAGCCACAACTTCAAAACAGAGGTAACTCAGAGCTGGTACTCGCACAAGTCAGTTTTAAAAATGACTCTCCAGTAGTTGGTCACCTATTTCTCCTAAGGCTGATTTTTTTTTAAACTAAACTCTATATTCTCATGACCCCAAGATCAAGAGTCACGTGCTCCACCGGCCAAGGTAGCCAGGTGCTTCAATAGTACTTTTTTTTTTTTAACATAATTCCAATGTCCAACATGGGGCTCAAGTTCACAACCCTGAGATCAAGAATCATACTCTACCGACTGAGCCAGCCAGGCATCCCTGATGATTTTTAGAAACAAAAACAACCAAAGTCAATATAAGAACATACACTTGTACACACCAAGCATTTACTTAAACAATGGAGAATAAACTGTGTATTTCTTATGTAACTTAGCGTGTGGAGCAGAAACTCAAAGCAGGTACTGACAATCTGCTTAAAATTTGAATCATAAGAATTTTCCAACATCTCATTTGGTCTACACCCTCAATC
This sequence comes from Nasua narica, assembly GCA_028533885.1. Taxonomy (NCBI): domain Eukaryota; kingdom Metazoa; phylum Chordata; class Mammalia; order Carnivora; family Procyonidae; genus Nasua; species Nasua narica. The sequence goes on along the minus strand of CM052815.1, from coordinate 39,758,286 downwards.
ATGCAGAATATGACCAAGATCCTAAAAATGGGCCAAACAACCAAATAGTTAAAGAACAAAATTAGAAATCAAAAATCTTTGCTAAAAGGCACTTGATTTTCCTTAGAAGACTCCTTTGACTCTCACTGAGTTACTGGATACTATCAGTTTACACATAACTTTAGTAAATTGTATTATTTTCCAATCAGTAACAAATGAATTTACACTGGGGATGAAGATGGAGACATGGAAATCTGAACAAACACACTCATTTAGGTGACCCTTTTATTTACATATGGCATTCTACTAGCAAGCATCACTTATTACAGCATATTATGAGAATTGATATTCATATTGAGTAGCTTTATGCATTACAGATTAAGTTGCATTACCAAAGCTTAGGTGCACAGCTGGTAAGGTATATACTTCTGCAGCTGTGGTGCATACATGTGCAGGCATGCACACGTACACACACACTAATACCCCTTGTCTACAACTTTCTTCTCCTTTGGCAGCAGCTACTCAAACCTTGATTCCTTCATGAGTCACCACATAAGTAACTTATGACTTTGGTTTATCCCTCCCTGTCTAGTCTCACCATCCCAACCATTTGACTCAACTGGAGGAAACCCTCCCTCTAGCTTCCCTACTGAAAGCAAAGAATTCGTTGGGATTAGAGTGTCTTAAAATACTACAAAACTGAATCAAAGAATGTTCACCTTTCAAAGAAAAAGGCAAGGAGGAAAAATACTGAGGAAAAGAAAGAGAAATAATAAGGAGCCGCAGGTGGCTCAGTTGTTAAGCGTCTGCCTTGGGCTCAAGTCATGATCCCAGGGTCCTGGGTTCAAGCCCCACTCCCTGCTTGACGGAAAGTCCCATTTTCCCTCTCCCACTGCCCCTGCTTGTGTTACCTCTCTTGCTATCCCCCCCCCCCTCAAATTAATAAATAAAACTTTTTTTAAAAAACAGAAATAGGGGG
>CM052815.1:39741060-39756828 GCA_028533885.1 Nasua narica | reverse complement strand
TAAGACCAGTGTCACAGAGCTTATTGCCTATGTTATCTTCTAGGAGTTTTATGGTTTTGGGCCCTACATACAAGTCTAATTCATTTTGAATTTATTTTTGTACATGGTGTAAGAAAATGGTCCAGTTTCATTCTTGTGCATGTGGCTGTCTAGTTTTCCCAGCTCCATTTGTTGAAGAAAGTATCTTTCCCCACTGGGTATTTTTGCCTCCTTTGTAATAGATTAATTGACCTTGTAAGCATGGGTTTATTTCTGGGCTCTCTATTCTGTCCCATTGATCTATGTGTCAATTTATGTGTTTTTTCTTGCTAGTATCATACTGTTTTGATTACTGTGTTCGTTTTCTTTCTTCCTGCGTGTGTGTGTCTGTTTTTTTCCCCTCTGGAATGTGATGGTATCACTATTCTCTGATTTTTCTGTACTTGAATCCTAGTCATAGCTCACACCACACAGAAAAATTAACCTGAAATGGGTTATGGACTAACTGTAAAAGCTGGAACTAAAAGGTTTTAAAAGAGAACTTAAGAGAACATCTTTGCAAGCTTTAGTTAAGGAGAAACTTTAGCTAGAATACCAAAAGCATGACTAAACTTTATTTAGTCACTTTATTTAGACTAAATAAAGTTTTTCTGGAGTACCTGAAAGCCTTTGAAGGAGAATATATCATTATGCAAAAAAGGTGGATATTCAAATAGCAAGAATTCCCAATTTGTTTCATAGATTTCACTTGGATCTACAGAATTTGGATGCTACTTGAGCCTTCTATTTTTTTTTTTTTTTTTCTATTTTCCTTTAGTGAGGAGGAAGACAGTGGAAGAAATGAGGGGACATACAACAGTTTACCTAGAAACTCAGGGCAGTTTTTTCAGGTGTTATCTATGATTCTGAGCCAGATTTTATTCTTCAAGTCAGAATTTTGGATATATTCAAATATGTGGGGTGACTTTGATAATAGAACTTCTTAAAGTTTTAATTGCTGTAGATGGTAGCCAACTTTAGATATGAAAACGTTATATGTGAAAGACTTCCATACTTTGTGGTATGGAAGAAAGAATAGTGAAATTTGGATTTATCTGTCTATATCAGTATATATACCTCTGTATAGATAAATAATTTAATTATAAATGACAACAGCTATTTAGAGACAGCATCCTATTCCTAGGTTGTATAATCTATTTTCAAAGGTGTATAAGGAATGATATTTTGATATTATCCATCTCTGCAACCCTCAGTTTTTGGTCTAATCAAGTTCTTCCATGATTTAGAGATCTTATTTATTATATGGAATATGTTCAGATATTTTTGCTTGAGTTGGTATTGTGCTTTGAATATTCATGTGGAACTTTCCCAGTTATGGATATTACTGTGCACGGTCATTTCCTTATGTTACAAATGAGCCAGTTTTAAAAAGTGAAGTATTTGGTGGCCTCTAGTGGTACTCATGTGTCTATAAAAAGTCACTAATATCACCAATATACAAAATTTTAGGGGGAAAGAGTTACTAAGGTGACAAAGCACATCTATGTAGATTTATCAAGGAAGAGTTTTTGATCTTTGAGAACTAAAATTTTATTAATCAGTTATATATCTGTCAATTATGAATCTGTCAGTTATGTGGCAGTCTCTACTAATTTAGAGCAAATTTTATCATCACTGGACTTCCTTTACTTTTCAGAAATTCATTGAGGAGCACTTGATGGCTCAGTTGGTTCAGCTTTTGCCTTTGGCTCAGATCATGATCCCGAGGTCCTGGGATAAAGCCCCTGGGATCAACTCCCTCTAGCCCACTTCTCCTTTTGCCACTACCCATGCTTATTCTCTCTCGCTCTCTGTCAAATAAATAAATAAAATCTTAAAAAAAAAAGAAATGCCTTGAAATGATATACATGTACCTTAAATTGGAAATAATTTCTATGTAGCTTGTACTTAGGTCAGCAATAGTGTATTATTGAATTGTTCTGAGATGTGTCCATGCAGGGGAATGTTAAGAATAATTTCTGACATCTTAAATATAATAAAAGATAAAATTAGGTATCAGTATTTCATAAATTAATAATAAAGATAATAAGTCCTTAAAGTTTATTTCTTTAAACAGCGAATTCTGGCTAACTTAAAGATACTTCAAGTTCAGCCAAGAATTGTCCAGAATCTGAAATGTATGTAGAAATTCAGGAAGGTCACCTCAGAAGTTGGGAAAATTTATATAAATTCAAGGTTTGGAAAGCTAAAGAGAAAACTGACAGTTTTAGGTAAGTTAAATTATTTTAAGTGCTGAAATTAATCTGCATTCATACTAAAAATAAGATGTTGAAATCTAGAGACTTAATAACTTTCCCAAGATCATAAAGCCCCTAACTGTTGGCTGAGCTGATAATAAAACCCTAGTCCTTTGACTCTCTACTAAAGCCTTTTAGAAATTAAAATAAAATATTTGTTGTGTTAGTTGGGACAAACCCATTCTTTTTAAAAAGTTTTTTTTTTTTTTTTTAAAGTTTTTTTTCCTACTACTTTAAAAATGATTAAGTTAACAGGATAAGCCTTATTCTAATTAGGGTTAACTGACATTAGAAAGACATGTTTCATGTCTTTCATGTCTAAACACTAAAAAGTGTTTCAACATTAAAATCAGAGGAGTCTAATGGTACAAATCTGTGGTAACTAAGGAGCTGGTATTTTTTTTTTTTTTTTAAAGATTTTATTTATTTATTTGAGAGACAGAGAAAGTGAGAGAGAGCATGAGAGGAGAGAAGGTTAGAGGAAGAAGCAGACTCCCCGTGGAGCTGGGAGCCTGATGTGGGACTTGATCCTAGAACTCAAAGATCATGACCTGAGCTGAAGGCAGTTGCTCAACCAACTGAGCCACCCAGGCGCCCAGGAGCTGGTATTTTTTATTTCCTTCAAAAATATACTGTTTTTATAAGAAATGCCTATCATACATATGAATTTGGGAATAACTTTGATTATGACAACCATAATATTCTAATGAAAAAGTTAGATTCCACTATCGGTTTCATAACTGACTGAAAGATTTCATTAAGAGTATAGTAAGATCTTAAGTATTTTTCTCAAATTCAGTAGTATGTACTTTGGGGAGAAAGAATCATATAAAACTTAGATGTGCCATTATTTGTGAATTAATTGTGATTTATATTTTTCGAGGCACACTGGGCTCCAGGCAGAGATAGCTTTACCTAAGACTTCTGAGTGCTAATAAATAAGATGAAGTAGAGTCATGGATTCTTGTTTTAAATGTTTTACTTTCTGACAGGCCAGAGAAGTAGAGGAAGAGACATTTCCCTGATGCAGAGTGATGTTGAGCATCTTTACATGTGTCTGTTGGCCATCTGTATGTCTTCTTTGGAAAAATGTTAATTCGTGTTTTCAGTCCATTTCCTAACTAGATTATTTGTTTTTTGGGTATTGAGTGTTAAAAGTTTTTATAGATTTTGGATACTAACCCTTGATTAGATATATCATTTGCAAATTTCTTCTCCCATTCTGTAGGTTGCCTTTTATTATTTATTTATTTATTAGAAAAGATTTTATTTATTTATTTGAAACACAGAGAAAGTGAGAGAGAGCATGAGAGGAGAGAAGGTCAGAGGAAGAAGCAGACTCCCCGTGGAGCTGGGAGCCCGATGTGAGACTCGATCCTAGAACTCAAAGATCATGACCTGGGCCAAAGGCAGTGGCTCAACCAACTGAGCCACCCAGGTGCCCCTGTAGGTTCCCTTTTAGTTTTGTTGATTGTTTCGTTATTGTGCTGAAGCTTTTTATTGTGATCAAGTCCCAATAGTTTATTTTTTCTTTTGTTTCCTTTGCCTTGGGAGTCATATCTAGTAAGAAGTTGCTCTGGCCAGTGTCAGAGAGGTTACTGCCTATGTTCTCCTCTAGGATTTTGAGGGTTTCCTATCTCACATTTAGGTTTTTCGTCCATTTTGAATTTATTTTTGTGTATGGTGTAAGTTGTCCAGTTACTTTCTTTTGCATCTTGCTGTCCATTTTTCCCAACACCATTGGGTGTTGAAGAGACTCTCTTTTTTCCATTGGATAGTCTTTCCTGCTTTGTCGAAGAGTAGTTGACCATATAGTTGTAGGTTCATTTTTGGGTTCTCTGTTTTGTTCCACTGATCTATGTGTCTGTTTTTGTGCCAGTACCATACTTCTTGATCACTACGGTTTTGTAATATAATTTATTTTTTTAAAGATTTTTATTTATTTGAGAGACAGAGAAAGTGAGAGAGAGCATGAGAGGAGAGAAGGTTAGAGGAAGAAGCAGACTCCCCGTGGAGCTGGGAGACCCATGTGGGACTCGATCCCGGAACTCAAGGATCATGACATGAGCTGAAGGCAGTTGCTCAACCAATTGAGCCACCCAGGAGCCCTGTAATATAATTTAAAGCTCGGAATTGTGATACCTCTGTCTTTGCTTTTCAAGATTGCTTTGGCTATTCAGGGTATTTTGTGGTTCCATACAAATTTTAGGATTGTTTGTTCTAGATCTGTGAAAAATGCTGTTGGTATTTTGATAGGCATTGAGTTAAATGTGTAGATTGCTTTGGGTAGTATAGACATTTTAACAATATTTCTTCTAATCCATAAACATGGAATGTTTTTCCATTTCTTTGTGTCATCTTCAGTTTCTTTTGTAAGTGCTTTATCGTTTTTAGAGTATAGATCTTTAACCTCTTTGGTCAGGTTAATTCCTAGGTATTTTATTGTTTTTGTTGTAAATGGGATTGGTTTTTTGATTTCTCCTTCTGATGCTTCATTACTGGTGTATAGAAATGTAACAGATTTCTGTGTATTGATTTTGTATCCTGTGACTTTACTGAATTTGTGTGTCGGTTCTTATAACACTGGTGATTTTTAAAGAAAAGATCATTAAAGAACAAGCTTGTGAGTACTTAGGAAAAACATAATTTCTTTTTTGGTAGTTTGCTCATTTGTGCAGAATTTTGCTTTAAAATTTATGGCCATTTTGAAATTTAGTTATGATTTTATGCCATTTCATTCATTTAACATTTACTGAGCACTTACTATGTGTCAAGCATAGTGTTGAAGATACAGCAGTGAACCAGATAAAATCCTTGTCTCCTTAGAATTTAAGTATCTAGTGCGGAGAGACTGGTACTAACCATAATGAATAAGTAAATTATAAAATATGCACTAAAATATAAAATAAGCACTATTAAAAAAATAGTAAAGCAGTAAAAAAAAAAAAAGTGACAGGAACAATGTTGACCCTTAGTGCGTAAATAACCAAGACAACCTGTTGCTGCTTGCCAAATAGTCTAAGGAAAGCAAATGAGGTAGGTTAAGTAGCTTTAGAATTTTGAGTATTTCTGATATTACCAAGCAAAATTGTAACTTTATACCTTATAGTTTATATATCCAAATATATATATATATTTATATATATCAAATTATTATATATATCAAATTACTATTTTTAAAGTTTTTTTAAAAAATTTTATTTATTTATTTGACAGAGGGAAAGAGATCACAAGTAGGCAGAGAGGCAGGCAGAGAGGTGGGGGGGAAGCAGGCTCCCTGCTGAGCAGAGAGCCTGATGCGGGGCTCGATCTCAGGACCCTGAGATCATGACCTGAGCCGAAGGCAGAGGCTTTAACCCACTGAGCCACTCAGGCGTCCTCTATTTTTAAAGATTTTATTTATTTTAGAGAGAAAGAGAGAGAGCAAGTTGGGGGAGGAGCAGAGAGAGAGGGACAAGCAGACTCCATGCAGAGTGCGTTGCCTGACATGGGGCTCGATCTCAGAACCCTGAGATAATGACTCAACCCGAAATCAAGAGTTGAAAGCATAACTGACTGAGCTACCCAGGTGCCCCAACCTTACCAAATTATTAACGAAAATATCTTTAATATGAAATTGTGATGGGTGTTCGTTTGTTTACTTAAAGGAGCCAAGAGTTATTCAGACACATGAGTGTACATGATTATTATTATAATTTTCTGTGATCAAATAGGTTACACATTTAATGTGCAACCTATTTGAATATGATGTAATATTTTCTAAAATATTTGTATTTCATGCAAGTACAAGGGAAAGGGTAGAGAGATGAAGAGTCAGAAATTTATAGTTTATCATTAAAGCAAAGTAAGTACAAATATAAAAATGCTATGTTTTTCTGAATCCTGTAACTAACCAATTATTTAATTGATAGAGGACTTTTCAGTTTGGGGCTTGTAAGGAAGAAAAATGATTCTATGTACTTTTGATGCCAGGGATATATCCTTCATTAATTGTTTGTTAATATACATAATATAGCACTTAAAGATTTATTCTGTTTTAAAAAAAGATTTATTCATTTATTCGAGTGGAGTTTTGGGGGAAGTACAGAGGGAGAGGGAGTCTTAGGGGAACTCTGAACTGATCAGAGCCTGATGCAGGGCTCCATCTCAGGACCTTGGATTACGACCTGATCTGAAACCAAGTGTCAAATGCTTAACCTGCACCACCCAGGTGCCTCAAGGATTAATTCATAGGCTTGGATTTTTTTTAGATTAATATGATTATTTAGTTTCTAAATATAGAAATATGTGTATGTGTATAGATACATAGATATAGTTAATTTGTCCTTTGGGATCACGAATGTTTAGTGATTATGTTTAGTGATTTTTTTCTCCTGATTGACAGAGATTTATATAGAGACTGAGGTTCAGCTTTAGGTATTGGCAGTTTCTCTAAAAGTCCTTCCTATTAGAGTGTGACCCTCATTTAAAATCTGGGATGATGATGAAAATGTTATGGCATCCTTAAAGTTTTCCTGGTCTAATTCCAAACTCTGTTTTGATGGTTAAATCAGTTTTTTTCTCTTGCCACGTGATCATGTGGCTTCAGCCTATATTGAATACTTCCAGTGATTTATCTTTAAGTATTTTCTTAGTGCGGACAGTTTGTTTGGTACTGGGAGTGCAATGATAAATAAGACAGACGTGTCCTATGCCTTCATATTCAGTCTTGTAGCATTTTTATAGTGATGGTGAACTTTCTCTGGTATATATATTCACCTTGCTTTTTCCCATAAATTTATAGTATTAACCTGACCTATTAGGGTTAATGTTCTAGTTTTTTTCCTGTACTAGGAAATACTGTGTTTTTTCCTTATCAAAAGCCTGTTTACTAAATTTATATTAAAATATTTATATATTCAAATTCCTTTTTCGAAAGTTGGATGTTCTAAAATGTTTGGAAGTATCATTAAATTACAAATACTATAGGACTCGGGGCAGCCTGGCTGGCTCAGTTGGTGGATGGAATGTGCAACTCTTAAGCTTAGAGTAGTAGGCTCAAGTCCCACGTTGGGTGTAGAGATATTTTAAAACAAACAAACTAACAAAAAAAAATGGTATAGGACTCTTAATGTAATAAAATTGGATTTTCTTGTACACACCCAGGACAGAATGTTGAATCTTATCATCCTATTTAATTACATTATAGTGATAGTGGGATTTCAGACACATAATCTAGTTGAGATGATGAAAATGGGAATCTTGTTCCATGCAATGCTGGATGTTATACTGTGCCAGTGAATACTTAGGATCTTAAGTTGCCTTCTGCTTTTCAAAAAGAAATTCCAACTCTGGCATACCTTTGGATATTATTTTTAGCTAGCTTTGCAATAGATCTTATTGAGACTGCAAACTGGTACCAGCTATTTCTAGTAAAATTGTGAGATTTTGCTACTGCTCGAGTGTCATTTTAGAGGTGTTGGCTGGAGTGCTGTGAGGATATGAAGACTTTACAAGGCCACAGAGAATGTGAAGTTAATCTTATTCATGTCACACTGGATTAATATCTGTGGCAAGTTTCAAATGCCGATAGTGATGTATTTTATGATCTCAGATCACCTCAGCTTTTTGGTTCAGATCAGCTACTCTTTGTATATGAAGGTAAAAGAGTACTATTTGACTATAGTCATTCAATATGTTAGTTACCAAGCAGCTAGATGAGGCATTTCTTCTAGATTTAAAACAAGTGCAATAGGAGTGTCCAAGGTATAGGCCAGCATTATCTATTATTTCTTTCTGCCTCGAGGAAGAGCAGAAGATAGCACTTCCCACGTACTGGCACAAAGGGAGCTGGGAAACATATGAGAGACCTTCAAAGTTGTTTTAGGGCTTTGGATGACCCTTTGGTTTGGATTAGATTAGATTTAAGAATGCTAAGGGCAAACAAGCTGTGGTAGTTGGGTGTGGAAATTGCCAAGTGATGCCCTGTATCACTTGGCTGGGCCATCTTTCTGTTGAGATATTGAGATTAGGGACTATGAGCAGTCTTATGACTAAAGGAAGTGAAAAAGTTTGGAAACACTGTGATTTATCATATGCTGTGGACTGTTCTTAAGCTTGTAAGCCTCTATTTCTATTTGTTTCTATTTGGTAACGTCTTTTAACATCTCTGAACTGTCTCATTGATACCCATTGGAATCAAAAAGTTTACAGGAAGCACTGTACTTTCTTGAGGGTTGTATCAATTATGATTATGATAATTGAAGTGAGAACACCAGAAGGTAAAAGGTTACTGTCCTACTGTCAGTACTGTCCTTTCCTGTAGATTTTATTTCTAGTGCTAAAGTCTTAAAGTTTCTGTGTTTTAATAGAATAGGAAATAGGATTGATACATTTTTATTTTAAAGTTTTGTTTTTCTAATATTTGGTATATATCTGGAAGGGATATATACCCTTGATATATATCTGGAAGTCATAAGTCTATACATAGACTAGAATGGTAGACTGATGTTAATAAAGAAAACTTTTATGGGAAAATGTAAAATATTTCGTTATCATTATGTCCTTTAAAACTGATATAAAAGACGGTAGTTCATGTGAAAAAGATGTTATATCAGTAAGGTTGGCGTGAGCTATGGAATCACTAGGATGATGGCAATAGGAGTGGAAATGGAGTGGTATTCAATTGACAGGGTTTGGTTGCGTGACTATGGAATGCACTGAGAGACCAAGAGTTATCACACAGATTCAAATTTGGGTGCTTGGGAGAATAGCAGTACCTTGACAAGGTAGTGCAAAAAGAGAAATAATTTTAGGGGTGGTGGCTCAGTCAGTTAAGCCTGTGCCTTTGGCTCAGGTCATGATCGAGCCTCACATCACAGTCCCTGCTCAGTGGGGAGCCTGCTTCTCCCTCTCCTTGTGCTGCTCCTCCTTCTTGTGCTCTCTCTCTCTCAAATATATAAATAAAATCTTTAAAAAAAAGGAATAATTTCAGATCTGTCCAATTTGACTTCAAATGAATTTAGGTCTTGTAACACCTAGAAAGAAAATTTGGTAGAATGATTAAGAGAATGGACTCTAGAACCTGACTGCTTGAGGTTTAATTCCGGCTACATGTAGTAACTCTGTGACCTTAGGCAAATCATTTAAAGACTGTGCCTTTTTTCTTCATTCTAATGGGAATAAAAATAGTATTTACCTTATAGATTCATTATAAGGATCAAATGAAAGAATACGCATAAAGTGCTTAGAACAGTGTGTGGTACGTAGTAATCATTATGTGTTACCTGTTGTTACTGTTGTCATTATTAGGTTATGTTTTCCAAAATAATACAGTGATTTTGGAATAAAACTTAGTCATATAAAAGGATTTCTTTCACTTGGAGCAATCCCAGGAGACTTAATTCTCTTGCCTTTCCTGATCTCTATAGCTTCTCAAATTTATAGAACCAAGGTATAGAAAATTAATTGTACAGTTTTAATTATTAAATCATGTTAATCTTACTGTGTATTTTAAGGAAATGGGAGATGAAAGAGGTGTTTGGAAATGTTTTATAACTGTAATTATAATTCTTTTTGATTCTTTTAAAATGCCATATTGAGGGACTCAGTCGTTGGGCGTCTGCCTTCAGCTCAGGTCACGATCCTAGGGTACTTGGATCGAGCTCTACATCGGGCTCCCTGCTCGGCAGGAAGCCTGCTTCTCCCTCTCCCACTTCCTCTGCTTGTGTTCCCTCTCTCTCTGTGTCTGTCTCTGTCAAATAATAAATAAAATCTTTAAAAAAATGCCATATTGAATTTTTTTATTTCCTACTTTTGTCACCTGTCTGGACACTGTCTTAGCTCAATTAAATCCAGACCTCACTGCATGGCATTAGCTTTGTCCTTCAATGAATTTATGTGGTATTTCAGACTGTCATGCACAGTTTTTGCTAACCTCTACCTTCGTATACTTCCTGGTGTTCTCATGTAACCTACAGGAAGCAATTTGCTATCTCAGAGGAACTTAAACTAAGTTCTGGAAAAGAACTGTTTTTCAGAAATTACAGATGAAAGGGACAGTCTAAGGAAAGCTGTCAGACTGGAGGAAGCCCCGCAAGTAAACAGGACTGTCCCTAGTTATTCTTAGGTCTGTGGAATTCATACGGTTTTGATTTCCTTCTGATTTCCCTGTACCCATCACCTTTAAATAAGCTATGCTATGCATATCCTTTTCTGTCCATTACTTATAAATGTTTAACAAACCTGTCTGTTTAACTGCATGCCAGATAAATGTGTTTGAATATGGGATGTGTGTAGCAGTTTGTTTCTGAGAATTCATCTATCAAAACTTGTGACTGTTTTTTAAAGAGTATATTTAAGGTCATTTAAAAAATAATGTTCTCAGCTGTATTCTAATATCCTTGACCGGAAGAGAAAGCAGTGCCATTGTTGTTAATGCTCTGTCTAGCTGCAAGGAGGAAACCTGCTCAGATAGCTTTGTACCCTGAGTTCTTATTTCAGGCAACTCTGCTCTGAGTGTTCAGCATGAGGGTGTGTCTTTCCACTCTTGGCTGTGTATGTCTCTGGGAATTATATTCTTCCATTGCTCCCAAGGACAGAGGTTTAATTTAGTTCCATTATTTATTATCAGCATTCATTAGGCTTAGATTCAACTGCAAATAACAGAAAACCCACAAGAGGGGCTTCAGTGAGTTGGGGATGTATTTTTCTCCCTGTAAAATATGGAAGTCTGGATGGTTTTGTGTTGGCATAGCAATTTTGTGATTTCACAAAGGTTCAGGTCTAACTTTCTTTTCCTCCCTTTATGGGATATTACCCTAATTTCATTTTCTTATTCTAGGCAGAAAGAAGGGAAAGGGGGGGGCACCTGAGTGGCTCAGTGGTTAAGCATCTGCCGTGGGCTCAGGTCATGATCCCAGGGTCCTGGGATCAAGCCTCACATCGGGCTCCCTGCTCAGTGGGAAGCCTGCTTCTACCTCTCCTACTCACCATGCTTGTGTTCCCTCTCTCGCTGTGTCTCTCTCTGTCAAATAAAAAAAATAAAATCTTAAAAAAAAAGAAGAAAGAAAGAAGGGAAAGGGGGGAGAGGATTAAAAATGTGGCTGAGTCTTCCTCCTTCTTAGAAGAGCTTTCTCAGAAGTGCACCCAGTGACTTCTATTTATATCTCCTTGGCCAGAACTAGTATATAACCATATGTACTACAAGAAAGGCAGAAAAATTTAGTGGGTTTTTGTTTGTTTGTTTTAAAACTGAGCATATGGCCATCCCCAACAAAATCTCTTAATGGGGGAAAAGGGAAAAATAGGTATTGGGCGGACAGCTAGTTGTCTCAGTTGTATCCTCCAGTATAGAGTCCTTATAAGGCATACTTCAGTCAGACACTTCTGGGCTAATTGTTTGTGGCCAGGAAATTAAGATTGGTTTCTCTTGAAGTTCTTGGCTTTACAAGTCATAAAGAACTACTTTTTGTTGTTGTTATTGTTGTCGTTGTTTTTTAAGTAAACTCTGCCCCCAAAATGGGGCTCAAACTCACAATTTTAAGATCAAGAGTTGCATGCTCTACCACCTAAGGCAGCCAGGTGCTGCCCCTGTTTTGGTTTGTTTTTTAAAGAAGGGGTGGTAAGCACTATGAGGCTTCATGCCTTGTTTATTAGAAGTAGAGTTATTTAGTATGTTGTAGAAAGAATGCATAACTCTGGATATATCCGTGTATGTGACAGCCAAAAAAAAAAAAGATTGAAAATTGTTGTCTTCAAGTAACTGAATCTCATTTCTAATTCAGAATCTTTGCTCTTTCCAAATATGGTGATATCCTTCATTATATGTTCTTTTAGAAATGTACTTCTTAATTTCAGGGACAGTTCACTAGTGTTTATTCAGTAGCTTTACGTGTTTAGCCATTATTTATTTGCCTTCTCCTCTCCCCACCTCTAAGTCTTAGAAGAAAACCCATCATTTTTGCTTATCCTTACGTCCCCAATGTCAGGTATACATGGGGTAGTAAATATTTGGTGAATCACTAATTGACTGAAAGAACGAGAATGGTAGCATTCTGTTTCACTTTGAATACCCCCAGACTGGGAATCTGTTATTTTAGAAATTCACCTTTTCACCTTTTTTTTTTTTTAAGATTTTGTTTTTATTTATTTGACACAGAGAGAGAGAGAGAGAGATCACAAGTAGGCAGAGAAGCAGGCAGAGAGAGAGAGAGGGAAGCAGGCTCTTCACTTGAGCAGAGAGCCTGATGTGGGGCTCAATCCCAGGACCCTGAGATCATGACCTGAGTCGAAGGCACAGGTTTAATCCACTGAGCCACCCAGGCGCCCTCACCTTTTCAACTTTTATACAGCTCTAGAGAGACAACATAATCAGATAGAAATAATATGACTTTGGAGTCAGTAGCACAACAAACTTTTTGGTTCACTACTGTGTGTCAGGTACTGCTTTAGATGCTGGAGTAGGAAAGGAAGTACGTGTGTTCCTTTATCTCTAGGAAAGGGGGAGACAAGCTTATAAAAAGTACTTATTAAACTTACTGCGATGTATGTTATATGTATACACTAGGTTTTTTTTTTTAAGATTTTATTTATTTATTTGACAGAGACCACAAGCAGGAGGAGCAGCAGGGAGAGGGAGAAGCAGACTCCCCACTGAGCAGGGAGCCCACCGCGGTGCTCCATCCCAGGACCCTGGGATCATAACCTGAGCCGAAGGCAGTCGCTCAACCAACTGAGCCACCCAGACACCCCATATACACTAGATTCTAAAGGTAGATCCTACTGGGTTAACCTAGTTTGGAACAATAGGTTTGAAGAGAGCAGGATGTGGTCCAAGAAGACTTTGCAGAGAAGATAGTTGTAGCTATGTGGGTGATAATTAGCCAGATGAGGTGAATGGGGAACACGTTCTGGATAGAGAGTAGCTCCTTGTGCAGGGCATATGAGAGGATACAAGGCATACAAGGAGTGGCAGAAGGTGTAGGAACCAGCTCATGGAGAACTTAGATTTTATCCAGAATATCATTAAAGACATTTTCAGAACAGCTTTTTTCTCTCCGATGAAAAGGGAAGCACATTTTTATCTTTTAGAAGAATCTCAGAAAGACAGAAAAGTGAATAAAGTATATAATCACTTGTATTCTCTTCAACTGGAAATTACCGTTCTTGACATTTTGGTACATATACTGCCATAATTCCTCAGTTTCATTCCCTTCTGTCTTCCCTCCTCTTCCCTTCTTCTTCTTCTCCCTACCCTCCTTTGTCCTTCAATCCTTCTCTGGCCAGATCTTGTTGGCTCATATGACAGCTAAGTGAAGGACTCACTGAAAAAGGAGGTTAAGGTATAGAAAGCGTCAAGGTTTTGTCTTAGAGTCATTTTCTGAAATAAATATTACAAAAGAGGCATAATTTGGGGGGATGGAGAGTTTGAATTTGGTTATTAGGTATGTTTTAAAATTTTTTCATAAACACCTATAGCAGTTAGTATGTGTCTAGTTCTATTTTAAGAGCTTTCAAAAATTATGTATTTAAATCTCAGGGACAACGTTACAAACTATTAACTATTCCCATTTTGTTTTAAAATTTTTTCATAAACACCTATAGCAGTTAGTATGTGTCTAGTTCTATTTTAAGACCTTTCAAAAATTATGTATTTAAATCTCAGGGACAACGTTACAAACTATTAACTATTCCCATTTTGTAGACGAGGAAGTTGAGGCATAAAGACGTCACACAGTTGTTCAAGGTCTGTGTTAGCTATAACTGTGATAGACCCTGGAATCCAGGTTCTGGCTTTTAAGTCATGGCAGTCTGGCTCCACTGTTCATGCTCTTTACATTATACTCTCAGGTTGAGGCTGAAATGTGAGTAAAACAGTCAAGTAAATATATTCAGCAGGCATGTGGTTATATATTTGAAACCCCAGTGGACAGGTCAGGATATAATTTGGAAGTCATCACACAGGAGGATATATTAAAGTTAATGTTTCTAGTACCTTCAGTCATGCATTCTGTGATGATAATGAGTGTGCCTTGTTTTCCAGTAGCTTTTGTTTTCGAATCTCTACTTTGGCACTGTTACTTTTAAAACTGTGCCTTGCATAACTAGATGTAGAAGTTGTAATGCAGAGAAAATGACTATACTTTCCCCCTTTAGGATACATGTTACTTCTATTAATGCTTTGGTTGTATTATCACTTCTCCCACCCTTTCTTTTTTTTTTTTAAGATTTTTTTTTTTAATATTTTATTTATTTATTTGAGAGAGAGAGAGAGAGAGAGAGAGAGAAAACATGAGATGGGAGAGGTCAGAGGGAGAAGAGGGCTCCCTGCTCAGCAGGGGGAGATGTGGGACTCGATCCCGGACCTCCAGGATCATGACCTGAGCCAAAGGCAGTTGCCCAACCAACTGAGCCACCCAGGCGCCCTCTCCCACCCTTTCTTTATAATAACTATACTATATTGATTGAACATATTGACCTTGTGGTCACAATCCGACACCTGGTACTCCCCCTTAGGTTTTGTTTACACAAGAGTTTACCATGATAATCTTCCCCATAATATACTCATACAGTTGATTTTTTTTTTAAACCAAAATAAAAAACCTTATATGGTACCTATAATACCTATAATTTATTTGAAGTTTGTAATTCTGTTCTACCCAGCAGTTTTACTTTTCCTTGTCATTAGGGAAAAAGTCAAAGAGTAAAGGAAGTTTCCAGAAAAAGCAAAAATATATATATAATGTTTCCCTAGTGTTCCTTCTTCTGAATGTTCTTGGACATTGGATGTGTATCACAGAACTAACTTATATACTTCAAAGAATGCCATAAAGGAAAATCATAACAGAGGATGTGAGGTCATTTAAATCAGTTTTGCTTATAAGTAGCAGTTGATCAGATCAGATAAAAAAAATTTTTTTTTTTTGCTTTTTAAAAAAATTGTTTATCTTCAGAATAGGTATGTAGGGGTGTAGTTGTGGATGGCTGGTTTGCAATCATAGCTCAAGAAACCTGCATTTATATGTGATAAAATTTAGACATTCTATATTTATATATTCTTATATCATTCTATATATTCTATATTCTAGATATAGAATATATATATCTATATATCATTTTATCATTCTATATCTAGATGACATATTTAGACATTCTATATATAGATGAATATAAGGAAATACTGGTTTTGGTTTATTTGTTTTGTGGGAAGAAATTTTTAACATTAAAAGAGGCTATTTTTCAATCATTTAGGTTTGGCTTTTTTTTTTTTTAATCTTTAGTGAATTGAAAGATCAATGCTATGTAGAAATGGGTTTTATCTAGCCACTTGTGTTATTCAGTTACTTTCAGTAAAGTAAATGATGTCAAACATGTCAAATTGGATTTTTTTAAATTAACATATAATGTATTATTTGCTTTAGCGGTACAGGTTTGTGAATCATCAGTCTTACACAATTCACAGCACTCACCATAGCACATACTCTCCCTAATGTCCATCACCCAGCCACCTCAT
>CM052815.1:39674949-39740560 GCA_028533885.1 Nasua narica | reverse complement strand
GTCTTCAAAATTATAGAACCCTGTTTTCAGATGCTGCATTTACACTAAAATATAAATGCCAACCATAGTTTAAAGTGTCTCTCTCAGAATATTCTCAGATTGTGGCTGAGACTAAGAGTCACTATTTCATGTGGTAATGGGTTTAAAATCTAGCTCTGCTGCATCTTAGCTGTTAGAGCTTACTGAAATTGTTTTAACTTCCTGATCCTCAGTTTACTTATTGTAAATTAGATATACGACCACCAATCAACCAATTTATGTAAATTCATCATAATCTATAAATCCTATGCAACTGTTAAATATTAATATTAATGTTATATGCTAAAAGTTGTGACACTACTTTGGAAAGGCTAAGTTTTTTTTTTCCCTGTAAATCACTGGAATGGGGGTCACAATCACCCTGTAATCAACAAACCACTTAGGGGGATGCCTGCATGGCTCAGTCGGTTATGTTTCTGACTTCAGCTCAGGTCATGATCCCAGAATCCTCGGATCGAGCCCCACATCGGGCTCCCTGCTCAGTGAGGAGCCAGCTTCTCCCTACCCCTCTGCCTGCTGCTCCTTCTACTTGTGCTCTCTCTCCTTCTCTCTGTCAAAATAAAATAAATAAATAAATTTTTAAAAAAATTTTAAAAACCACTTAGGGACTGAGCCAGATCACGTTCAATTAGACTAAAATTTTATGAGGCCTATATCTGGTCTTGATACCCAGGAGTTACTTTAGATTACACAGTATTTCACAGTTATTCAAGTTATTGCTATTCAAATACAGAAATTACATGCCTCTAATGCAGCAAGCATAGCACAAAGCAATAAATAATAAAAAGACAAAAATTTAACAGTTAATGAGTCTATTATGTTTTAAAAATGGGCTTTAATATACATTAAATCAACACATTTATTTTGTATTTGACAAAGCACAAGAGACATTAAGAGTATCGAAATTGCTATTCAATGATGGAAAAATTAAAAAGGAAAACAATTTTCAATGTAATCCAGCAGACCAAACACTTTTTAAATATTAATCCAGCACACAAACACAAAAAAATCTTGAAATGCTTTGCTAAGAATCAGCCAGGAGGTCATTTAGGAAAATCTTAGGTGAGGAAAAATTCTGTGAACCCCTTAGCTCCTCCAATTCACCAGTCAGCAGCGTATGACTCTACTTGTTACTGGAGATAGACTGATAGCACCTAAACATGGGAGTGTCTGTCACTCAAAGGAAAAATACCATTTACTAAGTAGTGAAATCAATATGTGTCTCTCCCTCACTATAGGAAAAACACCAGAGACATCAGGCTATCCATTCCCTTGGCTTTCAAAACATAAAAATAATCCCTTCCCAGTCATAGCTAAATAGCCCCAATAATGTCTGTTGTTCTTAAAACTTATGACAGTGGTTTACTGTTCACACTGTCAAAATGATGTAGTTTATATTCCTCCACTTTGATATGAGGGACAGTAAGAACTCACAAAAGAGTTCTCAGTGGTCCATACCACCAAAATTTTCCCCTTCCAAAGGATGCTGAAGCAGGGCTTAAAAGCTTTATTAGTGTAAATACCTGGTTATTCATAAGGCCAATTAAAAGCATATGTATGCATGTGGGGGAGAAGAGAAAGGAGTTCACCAGAAAGTTACTTTTCCTTAGATCCTCAGATTCTTTCCCCATTTTTAATACCAAACTTCAAGATTTGCCCTCTCTATGTGTCTATAGAACCCAAAGCCCTCTTTATACAGTTGGGCTATAACAATCAAAATTAAGCATTCAGCAATGTATCTTTTATCCTCCATAAGCAGAAATGGACAGTCATTAGCTAGAATGAGAAAATTCACAGTTTTCAACATCAGTTTTGTTCGTAATGGGTATTTCTGACCCATGAAAACAAGAGAATGACCAATTCTGCCACAGGGGTTGGGGAGGAAGGGGAGATGCTGCAACGAGTCGAACAAACAATGACAACAATCGTCATCATCATCAACAAGCTACCTCATTTGCTGAGCACTTATTTCATGGAATCTGTTGTTCTCAGAATTTTGTATATTTTTTCCCATTTTATCTTTATAACACCCTATGAGATTGGTATTGTCATTACCCTCATTTTATAGATGAGGACACTGCTGCTCAAAGAAGTTAAGTAACTCAACTAAAGTCATGCCATAGAGCTGGGATTTCAACCCAGTCTCCTCCAGAGCCTGCAATCTTCACTAACAAATCATACCAAATATTCTCCCAACAATAACTGCATAGAGAAAAGTTCTCATGTATGTGTGTGTGTGTGTGTATGTATACACTCACACAATATAAATATATATAGACACACACATACACACATATCCATACTCCACTATGTTTGAGAACAAAACTTTATAGTCATATTGCAAAATACCTTAGTAAGTATTTGTTTAGTGACACACTATCACTGAAGCTACTAGGCTAAGATTTTGACTAACAAATCAGAGAAATTTTCAGCCTCCATTTACATAAAGATCATCAATTTCTTCTTTAATATTATAAAGAAGCTTAACTGAGAAAATAATAGCAAAACAGGCATTCCAGAATCAATATATTCAAAGGATATTGTACTGGGGACAGGAGGATTATTTCTAGTAACATGTTATGGTTAAATCACCAGATTATTTAATAGTAACTATAAAATAAATATAACCATAAATGTAGCATAAAAAGAAAAGTATCATTATAAAAGTACAATAAAGCAACACCAACTTACCAATTCAATTCCCTGTGGAAAAGGTGTATCATCCCAGTCTTTCTGTGGAAATCTCTGGATTATTTTCCCCAGACCTGCTCCTGAACCTATTAAAATCAAAGTGAATTAGTTATATAGCACAAAAAGTCTTAATACTTGTTATATTAAAACTTATTTATAAATGAGTATTTGTTGAATAAATCAGTATATTTATTAAATATTCTCAAGTTTTAAAGGACACAAAAGTATTTACCTTCTGAACATAATAATTGAAATAACAAGCAATCCCTACACTATAAATCCCAAAAGAGCGACACATATGAAAAGCTAAGAAAAATAGAGAGGCATTGAAATCGAGCCTCTACCATACCATGAAAGAACTGCTCCTGTTCCCAAATAAGGAAAGCAATCTTCTCAGTATATCTAGTTGAAACCTTAAAAAAAAAACTCTTCTAGGGAGATAAAGTAATCTTAAAGTGACAAATTAAATGGGACCATTAGCACTACACTTCAGTTATGGGGTACATGAGCACTATTACGGGTAAAATAAGGATTCTTAGAGTGGTCTGAGAACCTGACAATTGTGTAAGCAGGGTTTCTCAACATCAGAACTATTGACATTTTGGGCTGGATGATCCTTTGTTGTGGCTGGGGGGCAGGGGAGGGCTCGTCCTGTCTAGGATATTTAGTTCAGCAGCATCTTTACCCTCAACCATCACTGCCATTACAACCAAAAACATCTTCAGACATTGCCAAGTGTCCTGGAAAAAGGAGGCAAAACTGCCCCAGGTTGAAAACCACCAGCCTATAGTGTCACTGTCGTAAAATTATCCTGTGATTCTAAACAATAGATCAACAAGTATTAATTGAACAGTGGAGATACAATCTGTGAGTAATCTAGGGATGGAAAGTACATGTTATATCTAAATTACTTTTTGCTATACTTTTTAAAGAGTATCCGGTCCTTGCATATTTTACATGTTTTACAGTTGACTTTGTAGCGAAAGCAACAACACTCTGGTTATTTGTTTAACCTACTTTAAGGGAGCCTTTAACACTTGATTCAATTTGCTAATTTAAAAAATTACCCACCATCATCTATTACCCTCTCCCTGTGAATTCAACTTCCCCCTTGGCCCTCATCTAGAGTTCAATCATTTTATGGCCAAATTTTTATCTTTAAGAGACAAATAAAAAGTTTAACTCATTTAACTGAACAACTCAGTACTGTGTTCTAAAAATGAGGTCACATTTGAAAAAAGCAAAATAAAAACATTCTCAAAAATGAACAACTGCTGCAGTATTGTAACTCCTCATATATCCATTATTATAGGGGAATGAAGGATCTCATTCAAGGTAAACCTAAATTATAAGTGGTTTATCACAGGCACTTACTTTTTCAAAATCTACCTCAAACATAACCACTTCTGACAGGGCACGCAGAGCTAATTCAACAAATTGCTAAGTACTGGGGATAAACAAATGAAAAAGCAATCTAGGATTGCCCCATCCTCAAGAAATTCATAATTATTAGGAGAAACAGACAAACTGATAATTTCAGTATATTATGGTAAGTACAAGGATAGAAGGGACTTAAACCAGCATAGCAGAGAACACCATGGAAAACGTTCTAAAAAAGAAAGATGAGAGAAAGAAAGAAAGAAAGAAAGAAAGAAAGAAAGAAAGAAAGAAAGAAAGAAAAACGTTCTAGAAGAAATAACAAGAAGGAAGGAAGGAAGGAAGGAAGGAAGGAAGGAAGGAAGGAAGGGGAGAGAGAGAGAAAGAAAGAGAAAACATTCTATAAGAAATGACAAGCTTTTTCTTTCTTTCAGTACCATCTTTGTATCCCCAAGCACAGAGCATCTAAATTCCTGGCATTTAGTTCATACTGAGTTAAATGTTAATTTTAATAAATTTGTTAACACTGACAGAAATTGTTTCGACTCATATCTCCCTGTCTTTTCTTTTTTTATATAATTTTTTTTTATTTTTAGATTATTTATTTATTTGTCAGAGAGAAAGAGAAAGTACAAGCAGGGGGAGAGGCAGGCAGAGCAGGCATAGGGAGAAGCAGGCTCCCCACCGAGCAAGGAGCCAGATGTGGGACTCGATCCCAGGACCCTGAGATCGTGACCCGAGCCGAAGGCAGCCGCTTAACCGACTGAGCCACCCAGGCGTCCCTCCCTGTCTTTTCAAACAGAAATAAATGCATGTTATTTATTTTATATTATACAAGGTACCGATATTTTGTTTATTCAGTTCTGAGAGTGATATGTAATGTATTTCAGGCTCAAGAAACAATTTTTATTAATTTTTACTAATTATAAAAATTATGTAGAAAAATTTTTAAATACATAAAAATATAAAGAAGAAATCACCCATAATTCCACAGCTAGAGAAAATTACTGTTAATATTTTAGACTATTGGGCACCTGGGTGGCTCAGTAGTTAAGCGTCTGCCTTCGGCTCAGGTCATGATCCTAGAGTCCTGAGATCGAGTCCCACACTGGGCTCCCTGCTCAGAGGGAAGCCTGCTTCTCTCTCGCCCACTCCCTTTGCTTGTGTTCTCTCTCTCACTCTGTCTCTCTCTGTCAAGTAAATAAATAAAACCTTTAAAAATAAAAAATATATATATTTTAGACTATTTTATCCCAAATTTTTTTGTGAACACATTTATTTTTGTACACATATATTTTTTCCTACAGAATTGAGATTATACTAAACTCTAGCTTCATCTATTCATTTATTACTTGGTATTTCACAATAAACCTTTGATGTTAAACATACATTTTCTAGTTTCTATTATAAATAATGCATCTTTTTATATTGATAGATCTTTCTATATGAAAGCATCTTTCCATATGAATCTTTATCCTCACCTCCGTTTTCCCCAGAAAAATCCTTAGATATATAACTACTGGGTCAAAAAGAATGAAAAATTTTACAACTAGCAAAATGCCATAGGGCCCACCAGAAGACATTCAACAGTCTTTTTACATTCTGTAAGTTCTTTAAGTATAAGACTAACATTTTCACCACATTTTTACAACTATTCTAAATATTTGTTTGCTTTTATTACTGTCAATTTGAGAGCCTGAAAGTTCTTCTTTGGCAGCAGCATATCTTTCTAAAGTTTTCCAGAAGTAACACATTTACTGATTTTTTTTAAAGGTTTATTTATTTATTTATTTGACAGAGAGAGCTCACAAGTAGACAGAGAGGCAGGCAGAGGGAGAGGGGGAAGCAGGCTCCCCGCCGAGCAAAGAGTCCAACGCGGGGCTCAATCTCAGGACCCTGAGATCACGACCCGAGCGGAAGGCAGAGGCTTTAACCCACTGAGCCATCCAGGCGCCCCCACATTTACTGATTTTAAAATGGTATGTAGTGGGGCGCCTGGGTGGCTCAGTGGGTTAAGCTCCTGCCTTCGGCTCAGGTCATGATCTCAAGGTCCTGGGATCGAGCCCCACATCGGGCTCTCTGCTCAACGGGGAACCTGCTTCTCCCTCTCTCTGCCTGCCTCTCTGCCTACTTGTGATCTCTTTCTCTCTGTTAAATAAATGAATAAAATCTTTTTTAAAAAATGGTATGTAGTGTTTCAATAAAATGAAAGCTGTTTGAAATATTGATTTAACATTTCTAAATGCACACAGAAATATGATTCATGAGTGACAGAAATATGATTCATGAGTGACATAACTTTCAGTTATATGATGTTATCTGAAAATGGAAATTAGGTTAGAAAATGAAAAAATGATAAAATAATATCTCACTACGAATAAAATGTGAAAAGAGCTACAATAACGTGGTTTTCAAATATATAAATTGCTGCAGCTACCAACTTTTGAGGAACTTATGAAGATATCTTACAAAAAGTAAACAAACATTGCTTGATTCTTGTTTGATTTTTTTAAGCATTTAGACTGAAGATTTAAACTCATTTTCCTGGTTTATATATTTTATCTGACACTTATTCTTATGGGCAATGCTGGTTGTATGTAAGAATGCTAAGAAGATGGCATTTTACATTGAGAAGCAAGCCACAGTGAGGGAAGAGTGTTCTAGAGTCAGATGTCCCCTGTGGACGGATCCCTATGTCCAGAAGTATAGTACACCATGTCAACCAGAGTGGCTGTGGAAGCAGCTCTTACTTGCACCACATATTAAATGGGTCTGAGTTACTGAGTTGGGGTCCCCTTAAAAGAAAGGGGTCCATCTCCTACAGAGGTGCTAGGCAGACAAAATCGTGACGGTCCACTACATTGTATGTAGCTAAACTGGAAAAGGAAGGGGCAGTCAGTAATCAGTGCCTTCATGTTTTCTTTCCAGTCCCTAGTCTCCTACCCCATCATAAAACTAAGAAATATGATGAATGATGTAGTTAATATATTAAAAGGGGATGTTTAGCAGGACACCAACACATTTGGAAATGCTTTTCTTTGAAAAAAGTATATATGCTAGACAAACTGTCCAAAACAAATTTAGGAAGGGTGAAGAAATACTGGTGTGGTCGGGCACACTTTTCCCTCCTTTATGTTTGGTAACCCACTTTCCCCTGGGTCCTGCTAGGGCTGTGGGCTACCCAGCTCAGCCACAAGGATTAGCAAGTGACCCAGGATGATCCAACCCTTCATCACCCCCGTGACAAAGTGACTGTTCTAGCTTTGGCCAATGACCCCAAAAGAGCCCAGCATACTCCCTGGGGTTGCCAACTAATATACTACAGGTGTGGCACTGTCAGAGGCTACAGGGAAGAAGTGTATCTGCAGAAGAACTAGTGACTGAGTAAGGATCAATTAGGCAGAGACATGTAATACTCTGCTCTACAGAAAACAGGATGCTTGATATTTGTGGTTTGTACCAATTGACAAAAACTAGTTATTTGAGTGCCTTCTGTGTGTGCTTAGAGTATAGATGTACAAAATATATATACTGCTTGGTTTAATATAGACTCTGAACTTTGAGAGATGCTACTCCAATATATAATTCACTAAATCATATTTATCTAAGTATGTTTATCTAAATATGCTTATCGAAGATCAGAGGTTATCCATAGTAGACTTGCTATATGATGTCCATCTGTTCACATCCTTTTCTATCAAAATGGCATCACTCACAGTTCAAGGAAGGGCAGCAGTCACATTCAAGAACATACAATCCCAGGGGCACCTGGGTGGCGCAGCGGGTTAAGCCTCTGCCTTCAGCTCAGATCGTAATCTCAGGGTCCTGGGATCGAGCCCCGCATCGGGCTCTCTACTAGACAGGGAGCCTGCTTCTCCCTCTCTCTGCCTGCCTCTCTGCCTACTTGTGATATCTCTCTCTCTCTCTCTCTCTCTCTCTCTCTCTGTGTCAAATAAATAAATAAATAAATAATATTTTTTTTTAAAAAAGGAACATACAATCCTACCACTCCTCTTACCAGCCAGAAAGAAATTACTAAATCCTTTATTTGGTTATTATATTTAGTTACTTGTCTGTCTCATTTCACTAGAATGAAAACAATGATTTTGTCCTACTTTGTTTTTCTAGGGTATCCTAGGCACTTAGAATAATTCCTAGTACTTATTAGATACATAATAAAATACTTGTTGAATAAATAAATGGGAGTGTTAGGTGGGCAAGGCCATTCTATAAACTGGCAAGCAACTTAAGACCAGAATGACCTGGCTGTAAAAGGTATGCTAAACAAATCAAATCCTACCCTGAGGGAATTTTGAATAGGAAAAAAGAGACTAAAGCAGTAAACAAACAAACAAAAAAATGTATCAAGATTGGCTATGATAGGGGCGCCTGGGTGGTTCAGTCAGTTAAGGGTCTGCCTTCAGCTCAGGTCATGATCCAGGGTCCTGGGATGGAGCCGGTGGTGGAGAGTGCTTGGTGGGGAGCCTGCTTCTCCCTCTCCCTCTGCCACTACGCCCCCCACACTTATTCTTGCTCACTCACTCTCTCTGTCAAATAAATGAATAAAATCTGGAGGGAGGGAGGGAGGGAAGGAAGGAAGGAAGGAAGGAAGGAAGGAAGGAAGGAAGGAAGGAAGGAAGGAAGGAAGGGGAAAGAAGAAAAAAAAAGAAAGAAAGAAAGAAAGAAAGAAAGAAAGAAAGAAAGAAAGAAAGAAAGAAAGAAAGAAAGAAAGAAAAAGAGACTTGTTATGATGTAGAGAAAGGTCAGGTACCACAAGGGGTCATGGGTAAAACCCAAGTTAGAGAACAACAGAAACTCTACGCAGACTTGCCAGCAGAAACAAATGAAGAGTATACACGCATAGAAGGAAGCAGAGATGCCACAAGAGAAAGGCTGTACAGTCAAGTTCTACTCTGGCATTATATATATAATGTCAAAGTTCAGAGGTATTTTTATGATATCCTTTCCTCAAGCTAGAATGAATATGTCTGTATTACTTGTCACTAAAGAATCCAAACCAGAATACACTGTAACAAGCACTGTGATAGATCAGCTCTTTCAAAATGGTAAAAGATCTGGAAACAATTACATTAAAAAATTTAGTCAGAAAACTTAAAAAGAAAAGTAGGAATAGGGCCTAAGAGAATATCCTGCTCCAAATACCTGAAGAGTTATTACATGAAATAAAATGGAGTGAAGCAGATTAGAGACAAAGATAGAATTCTGATTATCTTTTAGTTATTTTTTGAGTCAACATACAGAAAGAACCTTCTAAGAAAGACAATTATAAAAAATTAAAAAAAAAAAAAAAAACCAGAATGATTTGCCACAGAAAGTAATGATCATACCTGAAGTTTTAGAACAAGCTACCAAATTTTCTGGTCTAGGAAAATATACAGAATGGTAAGAGAACAAATCCAGAAAAGCTGGCAAGCAAACTATCACATAAATTCATTTATTCAACAATAACACCATCCCAGGTTTGTGTTAGGTACTGAGGAGACAAGGATAAAACTTGCTGTGAGAATATTCAGAACTTGAATTGAGGTTTTTGAAATGCAAATAAAAGGGCAGATGTAGGCACAGTATAATGACAGCAATGATTAGGAAAGAAGACCATACTGTTTAGAAATCAGGTCAGGAGTCTAATGAAATCAGAGATAGACTAAAAAATTCCAAACTAAAAAAATTCCACATTTTGGAACAGAGCTATTTCTTACTTCTACTTTGATGTACTAGCAGCATCATTTAACCCAAAGATGAGAAATGTAAACATTCAAGAATCCAAATAAAAAATAACTAAGGGACTATCTCCCCCACCCAAAAAAAAAGCTTAAAAGAAAGAACAAAGAAAGAAAGAGAGAGAGAGAAAGCAAGCAATCAAGCTTAATAATGCTGACATCCTTTCATGGCTTAAAAAGCAATTCAGAATTGTCTATAAGTGCAGGATGCACACATGAAGACTTCTTCTCACAATGACTTTGCTTTTTAGATGATTTATACACCTAGCAAAGTTTAAACTCAGTCTAGTATTATACTTTAATACTGCAAAGATATTCATGAAAAACTGTGGGAACTGAGGCTTCTGATTATCAAAGTGATAGCCAGTTTTAACTGCCTGTATATATCAGATTTGTGAACTAATTAAAAAAAATGCAGAAACAAATCATGAATAAAATGGAGTTTGCAAACTAAAACAAACAAAACTGTGGGAATTGAAGTATGGACTTTCTGACTGGCTAACACATTTCAAACTAAATTTATTATTATTTACATGCAAAAACAAAAGTTTCTTTAGTTCTATTAATAATGAAGTGTATTTATCTTTTTCTGTGTAGCTTTTTCACTGAGCATTATACTGGGGGGAGGGGAAAATAGGGAGAGATTGGTAAAAAAGGGTACAAACTTTCAAGTATGAGTTGAGTAAGGTCTTTTCAACATCTATTTATGATAAAAATTCTTAATAGGTGGGTATAGAGGGAATGTACCTCAATATGATAAAGAACATACATGACAACCCAACAACTAACATCATACTCAACAGTAAAAAGCTTTTCCTCCAATATTACAAAGAAGATGAAGATACGCACTCTTGCCACTTTTAAAACATAGTATTAGAAGTCCTAGTCAGAGCAATTAGGCAAGAAAAAAGAAATAAAAGGAATCTAAACTAGTAAAGAGGAAGTAAAACTGTCACTATTTGCAAATGACATGATATTATGTATAGAAAACCTTAAAGACTCCACCAAAAAAAGTTAGAACTAATCTACAAATTTAGAAAAGTTACAGGATACAAAATCAATACATAAAAATTGTATTTCTATACATTAATTAAAAAAAACTATTGGAAAGAGAAACTAGGAAAATGATCCCACTTACAATTACAGCAAAAAGAATAAAATACCTAGGAATGAATTTAATCAGGGGAATAAAAGACCTGTATACTGGAAATTATAAGACACTGATTAAAGAAAGTAAAGAAGACAAAAAAAAAGAAATTAAAGAAGACACAAATAAATAGAAAGGATTTCCACACTCATTAATGGAAGAGTTTTTCTATATTGTTAAAATGTTCATACTACCCAAAGCAATCCACAGATTCAATGCAATCCCTATCAAAATTCCCATGGCATTTTTTATAGAAATAGAACAAACAATCCTAAAATTTGTATGAAACCACAAAAGACCACAAATAGCCAAAGCAATCATTAAAAAGAACAAAACTAGAAGCATGAGTCTCCTTGATTTCAAAGTATATTACAAAGTTATAGTAATCAAGATAGTATGGTATTGGCATTGGTCATCATATCAGGGTTGTGAGATGGAGCCCTGCATTGGGCTTTGTGCTCAGCAGGAAGCTGGCTTAAAATTTTCTCTCTCCCTTTCCTTCTGCCCTCCCCTGCTCATGCTCTCTCTCCCTAAAATAAATAATTTTTTTTAAAGAACTACAACTTAACACAAAAACCAAGTGATCCAATAAAAAAATAGGCAAGGACCTAAGAAGACATTTCTGCAAAGAAGAGATACAAACGGCTAATACCATATAAAAAGATTCTCAACATCACTAATCATTGAAAAAATGCAAATCAAAACCACGAGATATCACTTCACACAGATGGCCACTATCAAAAATCTAGAAAATAAAAAGTGTAGGTGAGAATGCAGAGAAACTGGAACCCTTGTACACTATTGTCTAGAATGTAAAATGATTACAGCCCTTATAGAAAACAGTATGGAAGTTCCTCAAAAAATAAAAAACAGAATTACCATATGATCCAGCAATCTTACACTCAAGGATACATCCAAATGAATTGAATATAGGATCTCAAAAAGATATTTGCATATCTGTGTTCACTGGAGCATTATTCACAATAGCCAAGAGGTGGAAGTAACCATAACATCGACTAACAGATGAATGGAGAGGTGTGCCTGGTTGGCTCAGACTCCTGATTGCGGCTAAGGTGATGATCTCACAGTTGTGAGATCCAGCCCCATATTGACTCCATACTGGGTGGAGAGCCCACTTAAGATTCTCTCTCTCTCCCTCTGCCCTTCCCCCTTTCCTCCCCCTCTCTTAAAAAACAAAAACAGATGAATAAAGAAAATGTGGCATATATATATACAATGGAATATTACTCAGCCTTTAAAAAAAGGAAGTCTTGTCATACAAATGAGCTTTGAGGACATTAGGCTAAATAATATAAATCTGTTACCAAAAAAAAAAAAATACTGCATGATTCCATTTATATGCAGTATGTAAAGTAGTCAAGCTCCTAGAAAGAAAGTAAAATGGTAGTTGCCAGAGGCCACAGGCAGGGTGGAAAGGGGAGTTGTTCAGCTAGTAAAAAGATTCAGTTTTGCAAAATTAAAAAGTTCTGGGTCTGTGTTGCAAAACAATGTGCTAGAGTATATGTGCTAGAGTATACATATAATAGTTAACACCACTATACTACATACTTACAAATGTTTAAGATGGGATACTTTATATGTTACATGTTTATTACCAAAATTTTAAAAAAAGATGGCAAAACCAAAAACTCATGGACAACAATTACAACAAAACTAAGCGAAAACATGGGCGCCTGGGTGACTCAGTTGGTTCAGTGTCTGCCTTTGTCTCAGGTCACAATGCCAGAGTCCTGGGATAGAGTCCTACACCACGCTCCCTGCTCTGCCTGCTTCTCCCACTGCCTCTCTCTCTCTCTCTGCCTCTCATGAATAAATAGATAAAAAAATCTTGAAAAAAAAAAACCTAGGTAAAAAGGTATCCACAAAAATACTGCAATTGGAGAAAAACTACTAACAATCATAGAGCCTGAAAAATATCAGCATCTTTTGTACAAGAGTAAGAAGGAAGCAACAATAATGGCTTGAAAACAGCAGACAAGAAAAGAAGAGAACCCCAAGATAACCAACAAGTATTCACTGGAAAGCTGAATAGCCAATTTAAAAACAGCAACTAAAAATGAAAGAGCAAGGGTAACACTTCTGCAACAAGAACTAAAATTGCTGGAGCAATTAAGGCCCCCATACTAGAGAAACTACGGGGAGTGGAATCAAAACTGAGCAGGAAAGGACTTACACTACCTGACTTACAGACTTATAATAAAGCTACAGAAATCAAGAAAATATGATAGTGCCATTAAAATCATAAATATATTATATAAATTATATTAACAGGCAATAAAAGGAAAACTTTAGAACTGTCTCAATAAATGCAGGAAAAGTATTGGACGAAATATAATACCCATTCATGATTTAAAAAAAAAAAAAAACCTCAGCAAAGCACAAATACAACTTCCTCAATAGGTAAAGAGGATTTATAAAAAGCCTATCACTAACATCATACTTTATGGCTAAAGACTGAATGTTTACCCACAAAGATTCAGGAAAACGATAGGAAAACGATGTTCACTATCATGACTTGTATTCAACACTGTATTATAAGTCCTAACTAGTGCAATAAAAATAGAATACTGTCTCTATTTGCAAACAACTTGTAAAAAATCCTAAGAAATAAAAAAAGGCACTAGAATAAATTAGTTTAGCAAGACCTCAAAGAGTCAGTATAAAAATATTGATTGTATTTCTGTATACTAGGAATAAAAATTAAAATAAAAATACCATATGCCATAGCATCAAAAACTCTGAATATTTAGGGTCATTAACAGATAAATGAATAAACAAATTGTAGTGTATCCACACAATGGAATACTATCCAGCACTGAATGGGAAAGAAAATCGCTGATATATGCAACAACATGGATAAATCTCAATTATGTTGAACAAAAGAAGCCAACACAACTGTATACTACAGGATTCCATTCCTCTGAAATTCCAGAAAAGACTAATCTATACGGATAGAAAGGAAATTAGTGCTTGCCCAGGGCTATCAAAGGTTGACTGAAAAGGGTGTAAGAGACCTTTTTAGAGTGATGAAAATCTTATTTTCATTGCAGTGATGCTTATATACTTCTGTCACCAGAATTAAGACAATCCGGGAGAAACATGTCTTCTTTAAATTTTGCCTATGGAAGGATGAAAAGAGTCCTAACACAACTCATCTGTAATGTATACATTTCTCCTATATTACACCGTGCTCTTCTAGTCTGTGTTTGGACAGGTATTGTGAAACAAATGTGCAGTATCTCAAGGCAGCCTATCTTATCTTTGGATTACTATCATAGCAGAAGATCTTTCTGAGAAACTGATACATGAAATTTAATTATGCATGTATGTTATCATAATCAATTTATCAAGTTCTTTTATTTTAAAAATGACACTAAATGTAATATATGAATTGACACTGAGAAGACACGTGTGTCTATTAAAATTTAAGATTAGTTATTTTTTTCTCTTTTCTGGCTCTCTCTTTATATACCTTTTGGTTTTTCATCACAAAATAGATAGGTATCTTTAGATAAATTTGAATAATTTAAAACCCCAGAGGAGGGGTGCTTGGGTGGCTCAGTTGGTTAAATCCTTTGCCTTCGGCTCAGGTCATGATCCCAGGGTCTTGGGATTGAGCCCTGTATCAGGCTCTCTGCTCAGTAGGGAGCCTGCGTCCTCCTCTCTCTCTGCCTCTCTGCCTATTTGTGATCTCTCTCTCTGTCAAATAAATAAATAAAATCTTTAAAAATAAATAAATAAAACCCCAGAGGATAAGACATGTATTTAGTTTTTAGACACATCAGGTTGAACAGTGTACCTCAAAGATTCATGTCTACCTAAAACCTCAAAATGAAATCTTATTTGGAAATATAGTCTTAAAAGATATAATCCGTTAAGATGAGGTCATAGTGGATTAGGGTATGCCCTAATCCAGTGACAGGTGCCCTGGTAATAAAAAACAGAGACAAAGGGCACCTGGGTGGCTCAGTTGGTTAAGCATCTGCCTTCAGCTCAAGTCATGATCCTAGGGTCCTGGGATCCAGCAACACATCAGGCTCCCTGCTTTCAGCAGGGAGTCTGCTTCTCCCTCTTTCTTTACCCCTCCCTCCCACTCAAGCTCCCCCCACCAAATAAATAAATAAAATCTTTAAAATAAATAGAGACACAGATAAACACACAGGGAAAATACCACTTGAAGACAAAAGCAGAGACTGTATTAGAGTTATAACTGTAAGTCAAAGAATGCCAAGAATTACTGGCAACCACCAAAAGTTAGGAGAGAAGCAATGATATAGATTTTCCCTCAGAACCCTCCAGAAAAAACAACCTTGCCTAACACCCTCATTTCAGTCTTCTGGTCTCTAGAACAGTGAGAATATACTTCTATTGTCTTAAGCTACCACCAATTTGTAGTACTTTGTTATAGCACTCCTAGAAAACTGAAATATTTGGTAATAACCACTTCATTACAATAATAGGTATTTGATTTTGTTTACATGAAAGAAAAACTTGAGAAAAAATCTGTTTTGCTATAATATCTACCTGTTGGTCACAGTCCACCTTCTTGGGATACAGGATAAATTTAGTCTCATTTCTACTTGACAGTCCTTCAAATATTTGAATACAGCTAACAAAAATCTTGTCCCTTATGCTTCTCCCCACTGCCCCAATCTTCTCTAAATATTTTCAATTTGTCCCATGGATCCCAATATATTTTTTTTACATGGTTAAGAACATAGACTCAGGATCTACACTACATATATCCAAACCCAGTTCCATATCTATCTGCTATGTGACCCAGGGAAAATGACATTACCTTTCTGTGCTTCATTTTTTTGCAGCATTAAAAAGGGATACTGTTACCTGCCTATTAGAGTTCTTATGAAAAAAATTTAAGTAAATATACTTATAAAATATTTCAACAAGTGTTTGGCATATGGAAAACACTATATATAAATGTTATTGATGATAACAATTATGACAACCATGATTATAACAAAACAAGTATGTGCCGGGTTGTCTAAGTAGGACTCAGAGCTGAATATGATACCAGAGATTACTGAGCTAATGTAACCGATATAATGTAGAGAACGGCTGCTCTTAATAATTAGACCACTAACAGTGAAGCCTGGTGTTGTATTAGGTCTTTTGGTGATCACAGGCCTCTTGATATATTGAAGTTACTTTTGAATGAAACATGAAAATCTTTTTTTAGAACATATTTTGATTCTACTATGTATCTATAGAAAGGTGTTTCAGATTCAAGTTATATCTCTGTGAAATTTCTTTAGTCAGCCCAGCAGACTCACTTTTTACATCCTGTGTCTGTTGTCTATGATATTTATATCACTCTGCGGTTTTTTTTTTTTGTTTTGGTTTTGGTTTTTAGTTGGGACATACATACCACAAAATGTAACCACTTTAACAGTTTGATGAGTATTGACAAACTCTCAATAAAAACAATTTCAGTAAGAAAAACAAAAACTGAAAAAATGGAAATGATTTGTGTTATACTAAAAAACTGCTTAAGGGGCGCCTGGATGGCTCAGTCGGTTAGGCCTCTGCCTTGGGCTCAGGTCATAATCCCAGGGTCCTGGGAATGAGCCCCACGTGGGGCTCCTTGCTCAGCAGGGAGACTGCTTCTCCCTCTCCCACTACCCCTGCTTGTGTTCCCTCTCTCAATATCTCTCTATCTGTGTCAAATAAATAAATAAAATCTTAATAAAAAAAATTACTGCTCAAGAAGTTCCTCCAGAGAACATTTTCCAAAAAAACTACATTAATATTGGCATAGGTCTGATTAAATTTTTTAAAAGATTTTATTTATTTATTTGACAGAGATCACAAGTAGGCAGAAAAACAGGCAGAGAGAGAGGGAGAAGCAGGCTCCCTGCCGAGCAGAGAGCCCGATGTGGGGCTCGATCCCAGGACCCTGAGATCATGACCTGAGCTGAAGGCAGGGGCTTTAACCCACTGAGCCACCCAGGTGCCCCAGGTATGATTAAATTTTTAATTTAATTTACCAACTAGAGTCATAGAGTCAAAATTTCTACTTAGAAAAAGTCTTAGCCAAATATGCAATAAACACATTACTGATATTGGTACCAATCCTATTGCATTCTATATCAAAACAATCTGCTTGGAAGTTCAGCAATATGCCCAGCACCTGTTCTCTACTTCACTGAGAATGTCATCTCAGGGGAAATGATTAAAGCAAAAGCACAAACCTAGAAAATCAGAAATTTTAAACTTTCAGGTACATACAATTGACTTACTCATCTTAATAGGGTAGAAGTTGACCAACAGAAACTTAGTTTACCTATTCATAGGTAAAATAAAGATGAGAATGATATTCAACTTGCAGGTCACAAGCTTCCCATCCTCAATTTATAAAATCTGCTTTTTAGCAAAAGATAATTGTTGAAATGTCGTTTACTTGTTCACCAGAAGTCTTATTATGTTATAATACCAAAATAATCAAGTAGAAAATCGAAGCTCCTCAAAATAAGTAGATCTGATTGTGTCTGTGTAGATAAATTTTCAAAGGATAAGGAAAATAAAAACTGTTCATTCACTGAAATGAAAGCATGCAGAAAATTTTATTCCACAAAAGGCTTTCATATTTGATCCATTTAGTATTTAATCAAAGAAGTCTGTTTATTTCAACTGAAACAACTGTGGTTATTCAAAAATTTAGGTAGGAATGTAATATGATTTTCTGATTTTCCAGTATAATCTCCTATTATTCAATAGGTTTATTTAGAACACACAAACTATTTTTTTCCGTTGTTAAACTTAGCAAAGAGCCTACGGGCTTTTACAGAAGTGAAAAAGAATGCATTTAAAATTGAACAGAATACGGGGCGCCTGGGTGGCTCAGTGGGTTAAAGCCTGGGTTAAAGCCTCTGCCTTCAGCTCAGGTCATAATCCCAGGGTCCGGGGGTCGAGCCCCGCATCAGGCTCCCTGCTCAACCCTGCTCAACGGGAAGCCTGCTTCTCCCTCTCCCACTCCCCCTGCTTGTGTTCCCTCTCTCGCTGTCTCTCTGTCAAATAAATAAATATCTTAAAAAAAAACCCACCTAAATGTATAATTTTGCATATTGTGAAGCTCTTTAGACTGCATCTACTTACTTAATAAAATGTCTTCTTTAATAGTAGTAAAGAAAGAACTATAGGCAGTCTGAAATGCTGTAAAAACTGTACAATTTTGGGGCGCCTGGGTGGCTCAGTGGGTTAAAGCCTCTGCTTTCCGGCTCAGGTCATGATCTCAGTCAGGGTCCTGGGATCGAGCCCCGCATCAGGCTCTCTGTTCAGCAGGGAGCCTCTTCCCCTTCTCTCTCTGCCTGCCTCTCTGCCTCCTTGTGATCTCTCTCTCTCTCTCTCTCTGTCAAATAAATAAATAAATAAATAAATAAAATCTTTTAAAAAAAAACTGTATGATTTTTTGTAAAAAAAAATCAATATTTTTAAAAAGAAAGCCTTCTTAAGTTTGTATCTCCAAATACCCTCCAAATGTGCCCTCACCCTGGGCACCATTGACAATCACCCCAGGAGTTCACTCTCATCATCTTTCACCTGGATGACAGCAGCAGCCTCACCACCTCACTCCCCTGATTCCTGCTTCTCTTCACATGAACATGAACATGTTCAAGCATCTGGCAGTATGGAAATGAGCTCTGCAAAGTCAAAGTTCATTATGCTAACTTTCTTGATCAAAATCCTTAAATGATTCTCCCAGCGGCTACACAATAAAATTGTCTAAAGTCGTTACTTTAGGAACTTCCACATCACCCAAGATGGAAATAACAAGGACTGAATTTACCTACCAACCTGTAACAACTAAAAGCCAGACAAAAATATGTGAAACAGTGGTTTTCAGACACTGACATCAGGCAATAGAGGACAGTGAACCCTGAGAGAAAGTAAACAAATAAGTGGGCCCTACAATTGTCCTAGCTTACTCCCTGGTGAGCATTTCCAGACTGCAGGAAGGGGGAAAGGGAAATCCAAGCAGAGTCCAGCAGTGTCCCTGAGCTGAAGCAATAGAGTTGGGCATACAGGAAAGCCAAGAAGGTTGGAGTTCACAGAGCAGAGTACGAAAGAGAAGAGAGAGTCATAGGAAGAGAGACCAGAGATCCACAGATGGTCTCCTGGGTCTTCAGCTAAATACTGATTAGTACTTGAGTATTAGAAAATCACCTGAGAGGCCAGGGAATAAATCACATGAAAGGAACAGAGAAAACGACTCTCCAGAGCTCACGAGAAGCAGGAATGGTTTGTGTTCCCAACAGCCAGGAAGCGGGGGAGGGGGAAAAACCTTAGGCTTCAGGCAGAAACTTCAGAAGGGTATTGCCTCAGTAGCGTGGAAAAATTAACCCTAGACTAAATGCTGCTGTGGGCCCACCTAACAAAAATGGAAAACAAGACAAAAATATCAAGCCATTTCCAAGTGATTTAATTACATTTGAGGACAAAGTTCAAGAATATACAAAAGAACATAAAAATATTCAACACTCAACAGAGTAAAATAGGCAATGTCTAATATCTAGCCAAAGACTACGGCATGAAAGCAGAAAAATATGAGCCATAATGAAAAGAAAAACCAGGGGCACCTAAGTGACTCAGTGGGTTAAAACCTCTGCCTTTGGCTCAGGTCATGACCTCAGGGTCCTGGGATCAAGCCCCACAACGGGCTCTCTGCTCAGTGGGGAGCCTGCTTTCTCTTCTCTCTCTTCCTGCCTCTCTGCCTTGTGATCTCTCTCTCTGTCAAATAAATAAATAAAATCTTAAAAAAAAAAAGGAAAAGAAAAAAAAGAAAAGAAAAACCAACTAAAACAAACTTCAAATCAGCTGATGAAATATTAGATAAGGACATTCAAAATTATTATGAGTATGATGCATATTTTCAGGAATACTAACTTGAGGGTGCCTGGGTGGCTCAGTCAGTTAAACGTCTGCCTTCGGCACAGGTCATGATCCCAGGGTCGTGGGATTGAGCACTTCATCAGGCTCTGCCCAGCAGGAAGCCTGCTTTCTCCCTCTCCCTCTGCCACTCCCCTTGCTTGTTCGTGTGTGTGCTCTCTCTTTTTTTCTCTCTCTGTCAAATAAATAAAATCTTATAAAAAAAAGAAATAGTGACAGGAAAAATATGCTAGATAAAATTAACAAATTAGGCACTACAGAAAAAATGATTCATGAACTTTAAGTTATAGCAACAGGAACTTTACAAAATGACACACAGAACGACACGCTGAAAAAAATACGGAACAGAGCAGCAATGACCTGTGGAATAACTTCCAGTAGCCTAATATGCATGATTAAAGCAGTGCAACAAACTCCAAATAATAATAATAAAGGAAACTGCACTGAGGCATATCATAGTATTATTTTAAAAAGATATAAAGCAAAAATGTTAAAAACCATAGGGAAAAAGGCACATTCTATATAACAAAAATAAGAATGACAGCAGACTTCTCACAAACAATGCAAGCTGGAACACAGTAGAATCACATCTTTAAAATACTGAAAGAAAAAAAAATCAACTCAACATTTTGGGCCCTATGGGCCTGAGATTAATCTCCCCAGCCAAGAAACATCAGACATCCCAGCCTGGGGAACACTTTTGACACGGCAGGCAGCACCAGCATGAACCAGCAGGAGAGCCACATAAACCAAAAAGACCACAATAACATTGCAAAAGCTCTGAAAATTAAACTGCCACTAGAACAACAACTCACAAAATTAGACCATGTTCCATGTGCTAAATCTAAACAGAATGACTAGTTTAATGGTAAAAATGTCCAGGATATAATAAAATCTCACCCATCATGCCAGGAACCAAACTTGAATGAGAAAAGACAGTCCTATGTCAACACAGACATAAATCAGATATTGGAATATCTGACAAGGATTTTAAAGCAGCTGTCAGGGGCTCCTGCATGGCTCAATCAGTTAGGCACCTGACTCCTGATTTCAGCTCAAGTCATGATCTCAGGGTGGTGAGATCTAGCCTTTGCAGTCAGAATGGACACGCTGCTTGTCCCTCTCCCTCTGCTCCTCCTCCCTGCTCATGCAGTCACACTCTTTATCTCTAAAATAAGTAAATAACTAAAATCTTAAAAAAAATAAAGCAGCTGTCATAAAAATTCATCAATAATCAATTGCAAATTCTCTTGAATCATGAAAAAAAGAAAATATCAGAAAATAGAAGTCATAAATCAAAAGGAAATTCTAAAACCAAAAATACAAAATAACCCCCCAAATAAACAAATAAATAAATAAATAAATAAATTTTTAAAGAATTAAATAACAAAAATAAAAATCTCAATAGATAGGTTCAACAGTAGACTACTTACCGTATAGTTTAGAATTAGTGAACTTGAGGACAAATCAGTAGAATTTACCCTATCTGAACTAAGAGAAAATAATGAAGAGAAAATAATGAACTAAGAGAAATATGAAGAACAGAGCCTTGGGGAACTCACGGGACCATAACAAAATATTTGGTGTTCATAACGCTGGAGTATTAGAAGAAGAGAGGCAGCACTGAAAGAGTATTCAGAGATAATAATGGCTGAAATACTCCCAAACTTGGCAAAGCAACAAAAAAATTCAAGAATAAACTCAAAAGCAAATAGAATAAACTCAAAAGCAATTTACATCAAGACACCTTATTATTAAACTTCTGGAAACTAAAAAGAAAAAGCTCTTGAAAGAAGCCAGAGAGAAAGAACACAATGTCAACAGAATAACGCCAGCTCAAATGACATTAAACTGCTCATCAGAAATCATTGAGGTCAGGGCGCCTGGGTGGCTCAGTTGGTTGGGCAACTGCCTTCGGCTCAGGTCATGATCCCGCAGTCCCAGGATCGAGTCCCATGTCGGGCTCCCGGCTCTCCAGGAAGTCTGCTTCTCCCTCCGACCTTCTCCCCTCTCATTCTCTCTCTCAAATAAATAAATAAATAGATAAATCTTTTTTTAAAAAAAAAGAAATCATTGAGGTCAGAAGAAAGTGGCACAACACTTTTCAAGTGTTAAAAGAAAAACCCGTCAACTATGAATTCTATTTCCAGCAAAACTATTCTTCAGGAATGAAGGGAAAATGAATGTTTTCAGATTAAAAAAAAACTAAAAGAATTTGTCACTAGCAAACCTACCCTTAAAGATCAGCTAAAGGAGATTGTTCAAACAGAAAGGAAATGCTACAAGCAGCAATACTGAAGCATCAAGCTGAAAGAACAATGGAAAAAGTAAAAATATTAAGTACATAGAGTAAACTGCATTCTCCTTCTGAGTTTCATAAGTCATATTTGATAGTTAAAATAAAAGTTACAACAATTTAATTCAATGTCTGAATACCTTCTAAAACATTCCCAAATACTTGTTCATCCTTTGCCTTAACATCTGAAGTGAAAATAAAATCACTACCTCCCAAATTATTAGAAAGTTCTTTCTTATGTTGAAATAGTTGTTCAGAATCCAAGTCTCGCTAGGACTGCTGTTTTATTTTTGCTCAGGTCAGTCATCTTCAGATCCAGATCCAACCAATGTTTATAAGTGCAGTTATAATACATGAAGCATATAATCCTAACAACCTATGAAATAAAAATATTAATCTCCATTTTACACATAAAGAAATAATTATCAGATAATGTTGACAAAGTTACAAAGTATAAATAAGTGGCAGACCACAAATGTGAATCCAAGTCATCCTAAATCTACTATTCAAATGCTTCTCAACCAATGGCTAGTACCTTGATGTCAACTGAATCCAAACCTCTTCCCAGTGCAATATCATCCACTCTCTATCCTTATTCCATTAGGCCTCAGGATCACTTAAAATTTCTCTTGTTCTTGAAGCTTACTGCTCGCCTGACTTGCAACCTTTAGTTGCTGTACTAACAGGGCAGATGAATGGGGACTGCCAGAATCAACTCTTCTTTCAACATAGAACTTAATCTGTGTATGACCCTAGTAAATATGTCTAGCCTGGTTCTCTCCTATTTCTTCTATTGTACTGAAAGAAACTAGACCATTCCAGGGGAAGCCCAGAGATATAATAATTATATTATTATAATTCTTTGTACTCTTTGTATAAAGAATTATATATATATATAAGAATTGTATAATTCTTGGGCGCCTGGGTGGCGCAGTTGGTTAGGCAACTGCCTTCGGCTCAGGTCATGATCCCGGGGTCCCGGGATCGAGTCCCACATCGGGCTCCCAGCTCCATGGGGAGTCTGCTTCTCACTCTGACCTCCTCCCTTCTCATGCTTTCTCTCACTCTCTCCCTTTCCTAATAAATAAATAAATAAAATATTTAAAAAAAAAAAAAGAATTGTATAATTCTTTGTACTCTTTGTACTCACTGTAAACAAGCTAAAAATAAGCTCAACCATCTCCCACAAGTAATCAACTACTTAAAGACAACACTGTGTCTTCTCAATTTGCTTTCCATTACTCTTCTCATGTCACTCACTCTTCTAAGTCCAAACACGTTCTTTACTCAAAACACTACTACCTTCTATCTTAAAGACATCAACAGTAATTATGAACAGAAAAAACCCAAAATATAAATATCTTCCCACAGTAAATACCTTCAAACTAGTTTAAGAAACTCCTCACAGATATACACATACACCATTAAGTTTTGTTAAAAACAAAAGAAAACACTACATCAAGAGCTCTCAGGCCTCTTGGTCTCAGTCTCTCACAGAAAAATGATCTTAGGTCCCTTCTGGCTCTAAAACTCTACACATGATAACAAATACTAGAAAATGTAAAATATATACATTTTACCACTAGAGGGCATAAAACTATGATTGTTGACAAAAACCTCTTCCAGATAGACTACCTTGCTAGGAAAACTATACTATTTAAACTATATGAATTTAAACTAAGCCTCTATAATTTGTCTGCTGGCAAAGAACTCCAGGCTACTGCATAAACATCATTATTTTGTATGATGTAGAATAAAGGACCACTTTCTGCACTGGTTAAATTTATCTTAAACCAATAATTTTGTAATACTGAGAAAATAGCAAACCTTGCAAATGAAAGAGAGGTAGAAGAAGAGAAGAAAGAACGGAGGTATAAAGAAAAAGAGAAGAGAGGAGGAGGTTGGTGGGGGGATTGGGTAAATGGGTGATAGGCATTAAGGTGGGCACTTGTAATGAGCACTGGGTGTTATATGCAAGTGCTGAATCACTAAATTCAACCCCTGAATCAAATAATACATTGTATGTTAACTAATTTGAATTTAAACACCCTCCCCCAAAAAAGGGAAAGGAAGAGAAAAAGAAGCTTTTTTTTTTTTTTTTTTTTTAAGATTTTATTCATTCATTTAACAGAGAGAGAACACAAGCAGGCAGAGAGGCAGGCAGAGGCAGAGAGAGAGGAGCAGGCTACCCGCCGAGCAAGGAGCCCGATGTGGGACTCGATCCCAGGATGCTGGGATCATGACCTGAGCCGAAGGCTGCTGCTCAACCAACTGAGCCACCCAGGTGTCCCAGAAAAAGAAGTTTTTAAAAAAAATTTCTGCAGAATAGATCTGTGCCTTTCAAAGCATTTTCAAAATGGATTATCATTATATCACAGAATATTTAACCTCTGTTCATAATATAGCAAAAAAAAAATTCCCACATGAACATTTCAGACACATTTCTTAGAAATAGTTTAAAAATACTAGTAAGTTAGCAGTATAATATATCTATCCATCCTTTTAGAATGAAAAGAGAATAGCAAATTCCTAACAATTCCTACTATGACTTGCTGTATCACTTTAACTATGCTTTTTAGGTTTCCTTCCTATTGAAGACAAGTTACTATGTGACAGGTGCTTAGTTTTAGCATAAGAATTTTAAAATAGAACATTTTTAAACTAAGGAGAA
This sequence comes from Nasua narica, assembly GCA_028533885.1. NCBI lineage: Eukaryota > Metazoa > Chordata > Mammalia > Carnivora > Procyonidae > Nasua > Nasua narica. The sequence goes on along the minus strand of CM052815.1, from coordinate 39,715,673 downwards.
AAGTTATTGATTGAAGAACAGCAAAGGTTACCATGTCCATTTTTCTCAAACAAGAGATTCCTTTTTGTTGCACAATGCAACCTGGCATTATACATATAAATTTTTTATTAAAACTCATTCAACATGTCCCTATCAATGGATTCCCTAACCCTAAGTCAGTAAAGAAGGCAGAAAAATCTCCATATTTTAAAGTATCTCTAGCAACCTGCGCCTTACAAATCAGTCAGGCTTTTAAAGAAATACAAATGCCAAATTTCTTCTTCTCAAATATTTTAAAAATGTCTTCCACTTACAATGTTCTCCCCTTCACAAATCCATGTTCTTCTGCATCTCTTAACTTCCAACTCAAAGTTCACCTTTGAGCAGAACTACAGCACAGATCATCTTAGCCATATATTTTCTGCTCAACCCTTCTCAAAAATCAAATTTCCTATTCTGCAAAACAAAAACCAAATTCTGGACTAGTTACGATATACTTTACAACAGGCTGTTTTCCTTGAAACTCCTCCAAAAATATACATTGCCTTCTCCTACCAGATAAAACAGCGTCTTTCTCAAGCTCCTCATGTCATCTATCTATACTCCTCACTGAGCACTTCTGCATACATAGCAAATTAAGGCCAAAGTGGGATTTTCCATCTTTTCTGTAAAACCTGTATCTCTCCTCCATTCCCTGTCTCAGAGAGCGGCACCTTATCCATCTAAGTATTCATTGTCTTTGTTAGGATTAGGTTTAGCAGCATATGATAGAAAACATAAAATATGAGCAGTTTAAACAAAATAGAGCCTTATTTCATTTCATTTAAAGAACTCCACAATTAGGAGTCCAGGACTGACAGATGTATAGTCTCAGGAATCCAGCTTCTTTGGGTTCACCACTCGACTATCTATAGGGTTTGGCCCTCATTCCCTTGGTTTAATATGTCTATTCGAGCTCCATAAAACACATCCACATTTCAAGTAGAAACTGAGAAGAAAGAAGGGCACAGATTATTTGAGGAGAATTCTTAGAAGAACAATATAACTTATATATCACTGGCCTAACTCTAGTCATATAAGCCACCCAACGGAATGAGAGCCTTAGTTAAGTGACAATCGTTAAGGCCGAAAAGAAAAAAAAAGAAAAAGAAAAAAACCACAGTTTTGTTTCTAAAGAGAAGAAAAAATCAATATTAGGAAGAAACTAGTAGTTTCTACCAGAGTCTACCCATTAGCCTGACAAAGTGCCAACACATCGTATAGAACCATCTGTTAACCAGGCACACGGGGACGTCCCCAGGAATGAAACCATGGGTGTGGGGTTTTGAGAGTGACCTGTAGAGAAAGAGCCTTTTCTTTGTGCAATGTACATGTGCTTTCAGTACCTTCATCTTGCCCCAATCCTAGATACCACTTTTTTTGATGATGGAATGTTGCTTACTAGGCATGCCCTACATAGGTAGCTCATATCACTGGTATCCAGTACTTGGATATTCATTCTCTATCAGATATAACAGCCAGCCTGAAGCCTTTTTCCAAAATAGAATATTTGCTTGCCAAAGAGGAGATAGCTTAGCTCCAAAGTCAAAGGGCCCTCATGATGATTCTTCTTTCAGAGCCTGCCACAAGCTCTGTACAGCCACCTAAGGACAGCTTTACACATTACTCAATAAAGGGGTTGTAACAGTACACTGACATGTAGTATATTCTGACTCCAAAGCCAGAGACCCACCAGTTATTGCATGTCTTTTTGATAGCAGGGGATATAAGATATGGTAGTTTATCTTCTACTTCAGAACGGACATCTCAACATATCCCAAAACATAATCTCAGAAACTTACTGAAGGTGTCAGATCCTAAAAATTTCTGTGTTTTACATACCCATCATCTGGGTCTTTACAAAGGATCTAGGGTGCCTGCTGGTTTTCTATCACAAAGGACGTCATCAATTAGCATGATGTCATCACTGCTTGGAACCAGTGAATGTACTTTGAGATTGTGAGATGAACAAAATCCCAACAGACTAAACTATGGCAGAGAGCTAAAAAGCTGTTGTAACTACGGAGGCAATATGGTGACACTATATTACATTGTTGGCTATTTCTAGTATTTCTGTTAAGAGAGAATGTGTGTGTGTGTGTGTGTGTGTGTGTGTGTGTGTGTCTAACGAAAAGCATTTGATAGATCAATAGTTAATCACCAGCTGTCAGGATCTATTTCTAGTAAACAGAAGACACATGGAGCACCAAATACAATTAGAGTGTTTGAAGAAGCAGCTTATGATCATACACCATCATTCTCCATGATCAACCTTCCACACAGGCAAAACAAGAGTTAAAAGCAGCCTGAATCTTTCCATCCCTGAACCTTCAAGTCTTTAATGGTGGCACTAGTCCCTGTAATTCAGAATACGAGACTGCTTTTGGATTATTATCTTGGTATAAAGAGAGAGCTTCAGGGTGTTACACTTGGCTCTTCATACCATAATGGCTCTTAATCCAAGGATATAGAAACCAACTGGGGGATTCTCCCAGCTGTCAAAAATTTATTTCAGGGGTACCTGGGTGGCACAGTTGGCTAAGCATCTGCCTTCAGCTCAGGTCATGATCCCAGAGTCCCAGGATCAAGCCCCGCATTGGGCTCCTTGCCCAGCCAGGAGTCTGCTTCTCCCTCTGCCCCTCACCCCACTTGTACTCACTCTCTCTCTTTCTCTCTCTCTCTCCCCTTCAAATAAATAAATAAAATCTATTTAAAAACCCCACATTTATTACAAATATGCACTAAGAAATAAGATATAACCACAGGATGAATTCATAGACTCACCAGGCCCACATGAATAGTTTCAGGCCAAAGCTTCATTCCCTGCCTGATTTCTATAAAGCTACCATTCTGCCTGGTGAGACAAGGTCATATCCTGAGTCACTAGGAATTAGCATTAGCTCAGGTCCCAAAAACCCCAGAAAGGTTTGAGTATTTTCCTTTCCCTGATGCAGTTATATTCATAAATGGCCAAAGATCCCTTTCTTTAGGGAAGGCTATGCAGAAAATTAATTAAATCTACTTGTGATATCACCAAAAAAGAAAAAAAAAAGTCCTGCCTCAAACAAAGGTACTTTAGCAAGCTGCCCCCATGTAACAGTATTAGGGACACCTTAATCAATTTGCCTACCATGATAACCATGCCCACTTTGCCTCTGATGGTTAAGATGTTACTTACCTCTGCCATTCCAGGATCCCACTGAATTCAAGGGGACCATCTTATAATAGCATCTCCCATATTTATAGCAAAGTTAGACAAGACAGCCATTACAGCACTTTTTAAGGATGCTGCATTCCCCTCATCACTGTATTTTCTTTTTTTTTTTTTTTTTAATCACTGTATTTTCTTAAAGATAGTGGAGAATATCCATCTTAAGGGACATAATTAGAGAGCACGGAAGCCAGCCAAACATAATAAATTCACCCCAACATTCCTAACTCCCCAATTCTGGGCATCCCAACTTTATTCAGTATACATCACCACTGAATCAAGGTTTCGGTCAACCAAACAAGCAATTAGAACCAGTCCTTGCTCCTTGAGCAATTACCAAATCTGAAATCTCTCATTAAGTAAAGCTACATTAATAAATTCAGCCCAAACAAAAATTAGATTCCTCCTTTCCTGGTCTAGCACCCTCAAAATCCAATTTCATATCTATTTCCTAGGTTTTTGCTAAAATAATTGAGTAAAATATTGGCAATTCTTTTGATTCAGAAAACCTGTCTTTCAGTTTGAAATTGGCCCGTTGGACATGCTAAGATCTGACTTTAGCTATAGGTCTAAAGACCATGAGATGGTAGGGATGGGAATGAGAATAGCCCTGGCTCTACAAGGTGAGGTCAGGGAAAGAGGGGTTGCTTATGCTGACAGGGGAGGCTCAGTAAAAATTACAGAGTAAGAATACTTGAAGGAAAAAAAAAAGTAAAGAATACCTGGAGTCCAATCCAAATACTCCAAGTGTCGCCATTCCAATTCTTGGAATCTCTCTCTTTTCCATTTGATGCCTTAACATACACCAAAGAAACCAGATTAAGCTGTGACGTCAACCTACATTGTAGGTTCAACAACTTGTTGGATCAGACTTGGCACCTGATTTGGTTCTGACAGCCCTGGAGTCGTAGGGTGTAAAAGATGCTTTGAAGTCAACTGCAAAACTCTTTAGTTCTCCAACCATCATTTCAGCCAAGATTTTTTTTTAAGGACTATTTATTTATTTGACAGAGAGAGAGAAAGAGAGAGATCACAAGTAGGCAGAGAGGCAGGCACAGAGAGAGGGGGGAAGCAGGCTCCCCGTTGAGCGGAGAGCCCGATGTGGGGCTCAATCCCAGGACCCTGAGATCACAACCTAAGCCGAAGGCAGAAGCTTTAATCCACCAAGCCATACAGGCGCCCCTCAGTCCAGATTTTAAAATCTGATGCTCCTGCCATTTGCTTTAAATCAGAGTTTCTCAAGTTCAGCACTATTGACATTGTAGGCCAGATAACTCCTTGTTGTATGGTGGAGAGGAGGCAGTCCTATACAGCAGCATCCCTGTTCTCCACCCACAAAATGCCAGTAGCACCCTCCTCCCCCAGTTATGACAATCAAAAATATCTCCACACATTGCCAAATAGCCCCTAGAGAGCAAAATCACCCCACCAGGTTAAGAACCACTGCTTTAAACTCTGTACTGGAGTTAAAAATAGCTAATCCTCCCATAATCTTTATATTCCTTTGTCTCCTAAAATATATCGCCACTCAGCCCACCTAAGCATTGCCTTCAACAGGTACTCCATTCCAGATGACTGCTCTGAAAACAAGTAACTTTTGCCACGAGGCACCTTGGACTGATTACAAATGACCCTTCCATATCTCTTGAGGATCTGTTGCCTATAATACTTTTGGTACCAATTACTATCATGGTCCAGGATCAGAATCCATTCTAGGTAATTTAAGCAAAAAGGGATTTAATACAAGAATCAGATGCTCACAAAATCACTGTAGAAATGGAGAGGCAGGCTCTATCTATAGAGTGAATAACCTCCCAAAATCAACTCCTAGCCCATAAAACCCTCCTACCTCAGCCACAAGCAGAAAAGTTGTCACTATCACTGCAGGGAGCTGGCAAACAAGGAGGCTGCTGCAGAAATAGAAAGCCAACCACTTAATTAGGAAGCTACGGCACAAACTGCTAGCTCAGAACCATTCTCTCTCTCTCACTGTCCATGCCAACAAAATTCAAATCCACTCCCACCTCTATCTCTGTGTGATTCAGTTCCAAATCAATGTATATCTGAAAGGTGGAACTTAAATCATGCCCAGAAACAAAGTAGCTAGTAGGAAAGAATGTACTGGTCATAAACACTATTAAGTACTCTCACTCTGAAAGTTACATTTCTCTTTGTCATTTTAATAATGTATTTTCCATTACTTTCCTGCATTACTTGAAAACGAAATTTCAAAGCAAGGTAAACACCATCTTATTGGAACCTCTTTGTGTGATCATCTGGCCTTTCATAAAAAGAATCCTCTGCATCAGTAACAAGCATGTACCTCGTATGATTTTGAAATTCAATATTCTTCTATACCTAGTACAATGGTTTTGCTTTGGGTCCTCCTCATTTCTTATATAGACTACTGCAATGACTACTTAACTGTTCTCCCTGACTTCACTACAAATCATTTAACTGACTTCTCACCACATTCAGGATTATGATTAACTTCCTAATAATCCGAATCTTTCCTCTCATCCATACCCTTATGTGCACTCTAGTTTCAACAACCTTTCTACAGCACCCCGAACAAATAGGTCCATTTGAATTAATCCATCTGCTTTTATATATGTTGTCCCTTCTGCCAGAAACTCACTTTGTCAATCTCATCTTCTTTTCCTCCCATGATCAGGTTAACTCTTACACATTTTACATGATTAAGTTCAAGTGTCATCTCTTTTTAGAAATGTTTCCTGACACCAGTATCCCAAGACTAAGTGTTCCTTTTCTGTACTTCCATAATATCTTTCATTTTTTAAGATTTTTTTTTTGACAGAGAGAGAGAGATCACAAGCAGGCAGAGAGCAGGCGGGGGGGGGGGGGGGGGGGAGCAGGCTCCCTGCCGAGCAGAGAGCCTGCCAACTGAAGGCTCAATCCCAGGACCCTGAGATCATGATCCAAGACGAAGGCAGAGGCTTAACCCACTGAGCCACACAGGCGCCCCCTACTTCAATTATATCTTATTCCAAATCTTTAAGGGGGAAAAGTCCAAACAGTTCTGTACTCTCCAGAAGGACTTAGCTACTTTAAAACATAAGAGAAATAAAGGAATTATTGGGCTCATTCAATGCTGAGAGTATTAGATTGAAACAATTGGGCAACAAGGAAGCTGAGGGTAGGAGGGTAGGTCAGAACAAAGTTAAATAGCTATGGAATTCTAACTAGGAAAGGGAAAAAATGATGCTAAAAGGGAGCTGAGAGATTATTTCACTCTATTGTTGAAAATACCCCCCCCCAAAAAAAGAAAGAAAATACCCAATTCTCTTATAATCTCCTTTTTCTTTACACAGAGTCAAAATCTTCTCCAAATATTCTCGCCAGTTGACATCCCCTGTAATTACAAAGAATGTCTATTCCTTCCTTAACATATACAAAGCTGTATGAAGATAATAATCATGATTCTAACATCCTGCCCTCCCATTTCTTCTAATGGAACTAAGAAATCTCATTATAGGTTGCTCTAATCCTTATTACATGTATCTAATTGGAGTCACACGACTTAAAGAATGTGAAAAATGGGTTCAAAATAGGAACTTTTAAAAGAATTAAAAAGCTAAGAGATAAGAAAATTCATCTTAGGAAAAAGCAAATACTTAATTTATAAACAAATTAATGTCTAAATGAGCAGTCTAAAAAGTCACAACACATAATTTAGGAACTAAAGGTAAGTATGAGGTATTCTAATTTCCTAACTTTCCATAGTAAGTAATCAGCAGACACTCTACACTTGATAATTTAAGAAACTGAAGTTCAAGAACATAATTTAAATTATCTTCTAGGCTAACAGTATTAACATAGCAAACAAATTATCAGGAAATAGAGTGACAAGTTAGTTACTAGGTTTACTAAGTTGTCCATCTTCTGTATTACAGAACTAACTGATGCTGTCTAGTTATTCAATATATTCATTCCTCTATCATGTGTCCACCAACAAAACAAAAACAAACAAACAAAAAAAAAGAGGTCTTACTTTAAGAAAACAGGAATGAGGATGGGCAAGGTAAGAGATACTTTTTTTTTTTTTAAAGATTTTATTTATATGAGATAGAGACAGTGAGAGAGAGCATGAGAGGGGAGAAGGTCAGAGGGAGAAGCAGACTCCCTGCGGAGCCAGGAGCCCGATGTGGGACTTGATCCCAGGACTCTGGGATCATGACCTGAGCCGAAGGCAGTTGGTCAACCAACTGAGCCACCCAGGCGCCCCGGTACGAGATACTTTTCACTTTATATTCTAATTACTAAGTGTTTTGGTTAAAAAACAAAACAAAAACAACCAACTAAAAATAAAAGTTATTATTACATATAATATAAAAAAAATAATTTGTGATTACGTACTCAAAAAAATAAAAAGCAAATGAAACAACCACTGACAAATTTAGATAGTTTCTTTTATTTATTACTCTGAAAATATCATCACTGTAAAACCACAAAATGCAAACTGCTACAAGTCAGAGACAGCGATGCCTCTACCAGAAGCCGATATGTGCTGCTACTTCCTAATAATATTTATGAAGGCAAAAAAACTCTAAGCCCTAGAGAGATGTTACTACATTTTATAATAATCTCTGAGAGGAAACATAACTACCAATTACTGGACTTCTTGTCCTTTAACACAGTGCATATAACAAAGCTATTACCAAGACCTACGGCTTCTTCTCCTAATTTCTCACTTGAATTCATTCCCTCCTCTACCACCACACTCTTGGGCTTTCATAATTTCTTGCCTTAATTTGTATCCTTACCTCCCATTTCTCCCCCTTCTGTGCACGGATATTAAAATAATCATTATAAAACATGTAAATTTGATTATGTCACATCCACATTTAAAACAGGTCAATGGCTTCCACTACCTATAATTTAAAATCGAAAGTCCTTGACATGACATTTGAAGTCTTTCATCATCTGGCTCCAGCCCAATCTTGCTGGCTTTGTATTTTCACACATCTTCATAAATGTTCTATAATTCAGGCCACACGAAAACTATTCACAATTCTTCTGAAAGGTTATTCATTCTTAAGATCCCACATACTTATTTATGCTCTTTCTTCTTCCTAATCTATTTTTTAACTTCAATATCCTTATTTCTTATAGATATAATATAGAAATCACATCCTCTTTAAAGTCTTCTTGGTCTCCTCTCCTCGCAACCAGATCAGGTTAAGGTTCCCTTTCTCTGTGTCTAAAAAGTGTCCTGTCCCTAGTGTTCTGTTTATGCCTCTATCTTGTCTCCTTTCACTTATTACTTTCTGTTTGCTTGATCGTCTTCTCCATTAGAATATTACCTTTTAAGATCAGGAACTGTGACTTTTCTCTTTGGGTAAGGCAATTTACAAAAGCAATATTCAAAATGACATGTCTTAACTAATTAAATTAGCACATGATAGGTCTAAAAGCTGGTATCTACAGTAGGGAACTTAATATTGAAAGGACTTTTTCTACACAAAAAGGAACAAGGGAGAGTTCTGCTTCTGGTACAGCTAAGTAAGCACCTACCAGATCAATTCTCACACAGATAACTATAAATTATAAACAAAATATAAAAATCAAGTACCTAAAGACACTGAAGAGTGACCAAAAGAAGGCAAACATCAGAGGGGAGTCAATACTTGGAAAAGAGTGTTATTGGGTGAATTTCTCATTTACAGCTTTTTCCCGAGGGTAGGTCCAGTTAACACCACAGGGAGTACCTAAAACTCCATATAAACCTCACAACCTTACCATCTTGAAAAACCAGAGGACAGAGTTCAGGGAGAACACAGATGGTGTAAAGAGGAATCTCAGAAAGAAGAGAGCCAAAGAAACAGAAACATAAAATCTAGGTACAAACTGTACAATTTCCTGGCTGACTTCTGAACAGCATATACAAGGAGTAAACTGTAAGAAGACTAGCTAAGGATAAAAGAACTGAATTAGGACCACCACCCAAAAGGGAGAGCTTAGAATTTGAGTCCAATCAGGTTAATTATTTGCCTACTAAACATATGTATCAACACTCTTTGAAGGAATATAACAGAATTCAGAGATTCCACAACATCATATTCATAATGTCAAGGATACAATTCAAAATTCTTTGACGGGGCGCCTGGGTGGCTCAGTCGGTTAAGCACCTGCCTTCAGCTCAGGTCATGATTCCAGGGTCCTGAGATCAAGCCCCATTTCAGGCTCCTTGCTCAGCAGGGAGCCTGCTTCCCCCTCTGCCTGCCACTCCCCCTGTTTCTGCTTTCTTTCACTTTGTCAAATAAATAAATAAAATCTTTTTTAAAAAATACTAAAATAATTTCTTTTGACTGGAGGAAAATGATACTAAAGGGAAACTTAGATCTCCAGAAAGAATAAAGAGCACTGGAAATGTCTGGAAGTGCATTCGTTAATTCAACAAATAATTAGTACCTAAAATAAATAATGTCTTTTGGGCAGTAAATGTGTTTCATTAACCTTGTATATAAACCATTTCTATTAACTTATCCTGTATTTTCAGGGATCTTTTATCAGTTCTACATGTTCTATTATTTTTTATTCAAAGTGCAAGGGATTTTTATTCAAAGTGCCATGGGGAGGCAATGAAGGACAGTGACACAATCCAATTTTTGTCTATTGTGAGAATAATAAATAGATCTGTAGGAGGGGAATAGGTAAGATGATGACGGCTTGAGTAATCTAGGTAAGAAATGATGGCTTGAGTAAAGGCAATAAAGATTGAAAGAAGTGGATGGATTTAAGATACATTTAGGAGACAGATGACAAGACATATTGAGGAATTGAACATGGGACAGAAAGAAAACACAACTGATGTCCATAATGAGCCATAAGTCTCTTTATCTCCTCCTATAGACTTTATTTTCATGTTTCACAAAATTCATAGGTTCAAATCTTAACTTCCTATGTGATGGTCTTAGGAGATGGGCCTTTGAGAGGTGATTAGGTCATGTGGATGAATAGGATTGTTGCCCTTATAAAAGAGACCACGGAGAGCTCCGTTGCCCCATCTGCCATGTGAGCACACAGCAAGATGGCTGCCTATAAACAAGAAAATGTCCTCATCAGACATTGAGTCTGCCAGCACCTTGATCGTGGCCTTGATCTTGAAGTTTCCAGCCTCCAGAAATATAAGAAATAAATGAATGTTGTTTATAAACCCCCCCAGTCTATGGTATTTTTGTTATAGCAGACCGAGTGGACTAAAACACCTTTATTAAACTGTACAGTTGAAAGTTTTATTCATTTTATGAAATCAAGAATATAAGTAGAAGTACACAGTAGGTACACAGTGTTGAATAAATACTTTTACTTACTGACAATAAACCTAACAAGCTAGAAAATTGAACAAGGCATGATCTTTTATACCTAAAGTTCTTTTTATAGATAGTTCCTTCAAACTGCCTTAATTCCTCCACCTTGCCCTACCCCTATGCAACAGACTAAATGATGGAATCCCTTACAAATTTATATGTTGAAATCCTAAACTGTAATGTCATAGCACTGGAGGAAAGGACAGATAGAAGGTAGGGCTTTACGGAAGATAATTTTGGAAGACAATTGGTCATGACAGTAGAGTCCCCTTGAAGGGGATTAATCCCCTTATAAAGAAGTTGCCAGAAAGCTCTCTTCCCCTGTTTCCACCATGAAAGCATACAACAAGAAAATGGCAGTCTTCAATCTAAAAGAATGCCCTCAAATAAGAACCCAATAAGGCTGGCTCCCTAATCTCAGATATACTGCCCCCAAAAGAGAGACACAAATTTCTGTTGTTTATAAGCCATCCAATCTATGGAACTTTATTAAAGTGGCCTGAACTAAGACACCTAGCTATTTACACAGCTAGCTCCCTCTACTCCTTTACATGTTTGTTTGTGTGTCACCACCTCAGAGTGCTTATCCTGACCACCTTGTCAAAAATAGGAATCCCCATTACTCTCTACTGTTGCACTGTTTTTCCCTTTCTAACACTTGTCACAAATTCTAATTATGGTGTTATTTTCTTTTGCTTTCCTTTCCTTTGCTTTTTATTCTCTGAGACCCATGTAAGACCACAGCCCTATGAAAACAGAGACCATGTCTGCATGGTTTACCAGGATCTGATAGCTAATACAAGAAGAAAACTGAAAGTGCTTACTAATTTTTTTTATTTTATTAACTGAAAGCCAAAAATAGGCTAACATAGTCATGCATCTCAAATACTGTTCCATTTTAATGGTTTATTTAACATCCCAGTTTACCATTCTGGGGAAAGAAGGTTTGAGGAGACTGATTTAACTAATAAATGTTCATGCAAAAATTTTATTAAAAATAAAGAGAACAGGGGCGCCTGGGTGGCTAAGTTAGTTAAGCATCTAACTTCAGCTCAGGCCATGATCTCAGGGTCCAGAGATGGAGCCCCGCATTGGACTCCTGGCTCAGCAGGGTGTCTGCCTGTCCCTCTCTCCGTATCCCCCATCCTGTTCATTTTCTCTCTCAAATAAGTAAATAAAATCTAAAATAAAATAAAGAGAACAGGGGCACCTGAATGGCTCAAATGATTAAGTGTCCATCTCTTGATTTCACCTCAGGTCATGATCTCAGGGTTGTGGGATCAAGCCCTGTGTTGGAACTCCACAATCAGCAGGGAGTCTGCTTGAAATTCTCTCTCCTTTCCCTCCACCCGACCCCTCCCCAGTGCTTGCTTACTCTCTTTCTCTCTCTCTCTCTCAAATAAATAAATCTTTAAAAAATAAAGATAAAGAGAATATAAAATATTTCCTTTACTGTCTCTGAGAATCTGTGTTACACAGAATTAGGACTAAAAAATCCTTAAACTTGGTCGCCTGGGTGGCTCAGTTGGTTAAGCGACTGCCTTCGGCTCAGGTCATGATCCCGGAGTCCCAGGATCGAGTCCTATATCGGACTCCCGGCTCTGTGGGAAGTCTGCTTCTCCCTCTGACCTTCTCCCCTCTCATTCTCAGTCTCTCTCTCTCTAATAAATAAATAAATAAAATCTTTAAAAAAAAATCCTTAAACTTAAATGAATAAAAAAAAATTACCGACAATCTTCCAAACTAATTCATATCAGGAGCATATCTTAAAATATAACTTGAGAATATTACCAATTAATATTTAACAATTTCAATTAACTGGGGCACCTGGGTGGCTCATTGGGTTAAGAATCTGCCTTTGGCTCAGGTCATGATCTCAGGGTGCTGGGATTCAGCTCCACATGGGTCTCCCTGCTCAAGGAGAAGCCTGCTTCTCCCCCTCCCTCTGCCCCTCACTCTCACCCGTGCTCTGTTGCAGCAAAAACTCAATTTCCAATCAAGAAAGCAGTTGTCTAATTGGTATAAGAAAGTTCTTAAAAAAATAGTAAACATCTAAATCCAAGACAAGGAGTACTCTCTGTTCCTAAAAACTAGTTGTAGAGGCTGTATTTGTGCTATTATAAATAGAAATTTATTTCCTAATAATTGTTCCATCTTTATTGTCTTTATTATCTCTACAGGATAAGCAGATCACAATGACTACATAGTCTTTTTAAAAAAGAGAGAAAGAGCTGTTTTTTTGCTTGCTTTCTTTTTTTTTTTTTTCGCTTTCATTTTTTAACTCTGTTAAAAGCAATCTTCAATTCATCCATCCTGCAATAGAAGATCTTAAAATAACATTCTGTGAAGTTTACTTCTAACTATCTATCCCAAGGGAAACTATTTTTACTAATACCCAGGAACATTTCATCATTCTAGACTCAAACATTCGTAGCATTTGTAGTAAATTAAAATATGATACCATTTACTATCAGATTGGCAAAAGTTAAACTGACAAGATCCAGAGCTGATAAGGGGATTTAAACAAAAACAAAAACAAAGAACAGCATTCATATACCTTGCTGGTAGAAGTGTAAATTGGCAAAATTTAGAGATCAATTAGTAATGTGTTTCAGGAAGTTTAAAAACGTGCAGGCTTTTGGAGTACCTGGCTGGCTCAGTCAGTTGAGCATGTGCCTCTTAACCTCCGCGTTGTAAGTTCAAGGCCCACGTTTAGGAATACAGATTACTTTTTAAAAAAAAATATGTATTTTTTAAAAATAATTAAAAATAAAATTAAAATGTGGAGGCTTTTATTTAGTATTTGTTTATTTGTTTAACAGAGAGAGAGTACAAGTAGACATAGCAGCAGGCAGAGGGAGAAGGAGAAGCAGGCTCTTCACTGAGCAGGGAGCCCATTGCGGAACTCAATCCCAGGACCATGACCTGAATCGAAGGCAGATGCTTAACTGACTGAGCCACCCAGGTGCCCCAAAAATGTGCAGACTTTTAAAACAAGAATTTCATTCCTAAAATTTTATTCAATAGAAATAGTCAGAAACGCTATAGAAGCCTGTTTACTGCAACACTGTTTGGTAATGTTGAAAAAATTTAAATGACATATATCATTTGGTTTTTCACACTCATAATGGGTTAAATGAATTATACTGTAGTCACAATAAGTCACAGTTTAGTCATAATAGGCATAATCCATTTTTTCAAATGACAGTATGCAGCTATTCAATATAGCATGTATCTTTATTTATTAGTATAGAAAAACAACCAAAACACAGTAATTGGGGGGGTGTAACAAAACAGCATGATAGTATGAACCAATAAGTAAAAAACAAAATATTTTGTATGTATATGGTACTCATGTATCTTTTAAGTAGTACATATACCAAAATATCCACAAAATTATGTCTCGATGGTAGGACTTATTTATATTTTCATTTTTTCTGAATTTTTAAAATTAAATGAGCATCTACTACTTTTATTACAGATGCTTTCATTATGAAAAAATTTATTTCCCAAATACCAAGGTTGCTTTTAAATTTCCCCAAAATAAATCCTGCTTCTTTTATAACAATATGAAGTTCTTCAGAAAAGACATCTCTTTTGTACTTAGAAGTAAAAGCTGCTTTCTCTGGTAGGCAGTGACAAATTTGTGCTGTTTTATTCACGCTCTCTCTAGCCCTAGAGTAACCAAGAATACGTACTGGCCATCTGGGTGGCTCCAGTTGCCTGAGGTCAGGAGTGCAGTCTGTGATTTATAGTTCTAAAAACATAAATGGTCCCAAATAGTTCCTTCAAGCCAATATTTTTTCATTGAGATACATTTGGCATAAGCATTGTATATGTTTAAGGTATACAACATATTGAATTCATACATTTATACTGCAATATGATTTCCATTGTTCATAAGCTAACACCTCTGTCACCTCCATAATTATCAATTTTTCTTCTGGCAGGAACAATTAGGATATACTCGCATAACACAGCTTAGTGTTTAGAATACATTTTTGCTGTCTACCATTGTACTGTGTATTAGATCTTCAGGACTTATCTACTAGTTACAAGGATGTATCCTTTGTTTTTTTTTTTTTTAATGAAATTTTTTTTTTTAATATTTATTTATTTATTTATTTATTTGAGAGAGAGAGAATGAGAGGGGAGAAGATCAGAGGGAGAAGCAGACTTTCCACAGAGCCAGGAGCCCAACATGGGACTCGATCCCGTGACTCCGGGATCATGACCTGAGCCGAAGGCAGTTGCCCAACCAACTGAGCCACCCAGGCGCCCCTACAAGGATGTATCCTTAAACATCATCTCTCTCATTCCCACAAACCCTGGCCCATTAACCACAATTTTACTCCTTTTTTGAGTTCGGGAATTTTTATTACCACCTATAAGAGACAGATAGAGTATCCATCTTTCTCTGACCTCACTTTGCATAATGTCCTCAAGGTCTATCCACATTGTCGCAAATAGCAGGATTTCCTTTTTTTCTCATGGCTGAATAATATTCCTCTGTGTGTGTGTGTGTGTGTGTGTGTGTGTGTACCATATCTTCTTTATCCACACATAAACTGACTGACACTTAGGTTATTTCCATATCTTGGCTATTGTGCTTATTCTTTTTTTTTAAGATTATTAATTTATTTATTTGAGAGAGAGACAGAGATAGAGATAGGGAGAGAGAGCACATGAGCAGGGAGGAGAGGGAGAAACAGGCTTGCTGCTGAGCAGGGAGCCCGATGTGGGGATCAATCTCAGGACATTATGACCTGAGTTCGAGGCAGACGTTTAACCGACTGAGCCACCCAGGCACCCCTGCCCATTTTTTAATTGGATTGTTTGGTTTTTTTGGTGTTAAGTCCTTTATATGTTTCTGATATTAATACCTTATTGGATATATCATTTGCAAATATCTCCTCCCATTCACTAAGCTGCCTTTTTGTTTTATTGATAGTTTCCTTTGCTGTACAAAAACTTTTTATTTTGGTGTAGTCCAATAGTTTGTTACTTTTGCTTCCCTTCCTTGAGAAGACATATCCATAAATATGTAGCTAAGGTCAGTGTCCAAGAGAATACTGCTTATGTTTCCTTTTAGCAGTTTCATGGTTTCAGGTTTCACATTTATTTTTTTTTAAGATTTTATTTCTTTATTTGACAGAAAAAGACACGGTGAGAGAGGGAACACAAGCAGGGGGAGCAGGAGAGGGAGAAGCAGGCTTCCACTGAGCAGGGAGCCCAACGTGAGGCTCAATCCCAGGACCCTGGGATCATGACCTGAGCTGAAGGCAGACGATCAATGACTGAGCCACCCAGGCACCATTCAGGTCTCACATTTAATTCTTTAATCCATTTGAGTTTTGTTTTTAAGATTTTTATTTGTTTACTTGCCTGAGGTCAGGAGTGCAGTCTATGATTTATAGTTCTAAAAACATAAATGGTCCCAAATAGTTCCTTCAAGACACAGAGAGAGAGAGAGAGAGAGAGAGCGCACACAAGCAGGGGCGGGGGGGGGGGGGCAGTAGGCACAGGGATAGGGAAAAGCAGGATCCCTACTGAGTAAGGAGCCTGATGTAGGGCTCGATCCCAGGACCCTGGGATCATGACTTGAGCTGAAGATAGATGCTTAACGAACTGAGCCA
This sequence comes from Nasua narica, assembly GCA_028533885.1. NCBI lineage: Eukaryota > Metazoa > Chordata > Mammalia > Carnivora > Procyonidae > Nasua > Nasua narica. The sequence goes on along the minus strand of CM052815.1, from coordinate 39,699,477 downwards.
CCCAGGGCACCTAAGGAAGCAGTCTAAGAAAGCAGTCCAGTTCGATACTTTGGATGTAGCTGTCCAGTTTTCCTAATGCCATTCATTGAGGAGATTTCTTTTCCCCACTGTATATACTTGCTTCATTTGTTATAAATTAACTGACCAAATAAGTGTGGGCTTACTTCTAAGTTCTCTATCCTGTTCCAATGATCTATATGTGCCAGTATGTTCCAATGATCCATTTGTGCCAGTACCACACTGTTTTGATTACTACAGCTTTGCAGTATAATTTGAAACCTGGGATGATACCTGTAGCTTTGTTGTTCTTTCTCAAGATTGCTTTGGCTATCTGATATCTTTGGTGGTTCCATGCAAATTTTAGTATTATTTGTTCTCATTCTATGAAAAATACTTGTTGGTATTCTGATAGAAATTGCACTGAATCTGTAGATTATTTTGGGTAATATAAACATTTCAAGGATATTAATTCCGAATCCACAAGAATGCTGTATCTTTCCATTAGTTTGTGTTATCTTCAATTTCTTTTATAAATGTCTCAGTTTTTAGAGTATACGTCTTTCACCTCTTTAAATTTATTCCTATGTATTTATTATTTTTGGTGAAACTATAAACTATTTTCACCAAAAATAGTTTTTAGTGGGGCGCCTGGGTGGCTCAGTTGGTGAGCAACTGCCTCCGGCTCAGGTCATGATCCTTGAGTTCTGGGATCGAGTCCCGCATCGGGCTCCCGGCTCCGCGGGGAGTCTGCTTCTTCCTCTGGCCTTCTCTCCTCTCATGCTCTCTCTCGCTTTCTCTGTCTCTCAAATAAATAAATAAAATCTTTAAAAAAAATAGTTTTTAGTGAAACTATAAATGTCTTTCATTATTTCATTATTAGTGTATAGAAATGCAACAAATTTATTGTATTATTTTTGTATCCACAACTTTACTGAATTCATTTATCAGTTCTAACAGTTTTTTCATGAAGTCTTTAGGGTTTTCTATATAGAGTATCATGTCATCTGCACATAGTGGCAGTTTTACTTCTTCCTTACCAATCTGGATGCCTTTTCTCACTTTTTAATGTCTAACAGCTGCAGGTAGGAGTTCCAATATTAGGTTGAATAAATGTGGTGAGAAAGGACACCTTGTCTTGTTCTTGATCTTAGAGTAGAAGCTTTCAGTTTTTCACTCTTGAGTTATGTTCCCTCTAAAACCCAGTTTGTTGTGAGTTTTTATCATGAACAGATGTATTTTGTCAAATGCTTTTTCTGCATCTATTGAGATAATCATATGGGTTTTGTTTTAAGATTTATTTATTTTAGGGCGCCTGGGTGGCTCAGTTGGTTGAGCAACTGCCTTCGGCTCAGGTCATGATCCTTGAGTTCCAGGATCAAGTCCCACATCGGGCTCCCAGCTCCACGGGGAGTCTGCTTCTTCCTCTAACCTTCTCTCCTCTCATGCTCTCTCTCACTTTCTCTGTCTCTCAAATAAATAAAATCTTTTTTAAAAAAAGATTTATTTACTTTAGAAAGAAGAGAGCTAACAAGCAGGCAGGGGGAGGGGCAGAGAGAGGGAGAGAGACATCTCAGGCAAACACCTGCCGAGCATGGAGCCTATCACAGAGCTCAAATTCATGACCTGAGCCAAAACGAAGAGTCAGATACTCAACAGACTGAGCCACCCAAGCAGCCCCATGTGGTTTGGTTTTTTTTTCCCCCGCAGGTGGTTTTTATCCCTCCTCTTGTTAATATGATGTATTGAATCGATTGATTTGTAAATACTGAACTACGCCTTGCACCTCTGGAACAAATTTCACTTCATCCTGGTGAATGACTTTTTTAATGTACCTGTCAATTTGGCTTCTAATAATTTTATGAGGACTTTTGCATCTATGTTCATCAGAAATACTGGCTTATAGTTCTCTTTTTTTGTAGTATCTTTATCTGGTTTTGAAATCAGGGTAATGTTGGCCTCATAGAATGAATTTGGAAGTTTCCCTTTCGCTTCTATTTTTTGGACCAGTTTAAAGAGAATAGGTATTAAGTCTTCTTTAGGGGCACCTGGCTGGCTCAGTTGGTGGAGCATGCAACTCTCAATCTCAGAGTTGTGGGTTTGATCCCCACACTGGCTACAGAGATTTCTTTTAAAAAAAAAGGTTTGTTTTTTTTAAAATTTTTAAGTGTTTTAATGGTTGGTAGAGTTCACCTATAAAACCATCTGATCCTAGGGACGCCTGGGTGGCTCAGTTGGTTGGGCGACTGCCTTTGGCTCAGGTCATGGTCCCAGTGTCTTGGGATCGAGTCCCGCATCGGGCTCCTTGCTCCGCAGGGAGCCTGCTCCTCTCTCTGCCTCTGCCTGCCTCTCTGCCTGCTTGTGTTCTCTCTCTCTTAAATGAATAAATAAAATCTTTAAAAAAAAAAAAAAAATCTGATCCTAGACTTTCCTTCCCTCAAAGTTCTTTTATCAATGATTCAATTTCATTACTAGTATTGAATCTGTTCAGATTTTCTATTTCTTCCTGATTCAGTTTTAGAAGATTATATGGTAGGAATTTATCCATTTCTTCTAGGTTATCCAGTTTGTTGGGCATATAATTTTTCATGATATTCTCTTATAATTCTACGTATTTCTCTAGTATCAGTTATTATTTCTCTTCTTTCATTTCTGATTTTATTGATCTTTTTTGTTCATGAATCTAAATTTTATAAACTTTATCCTCTCAAAGAAAAGATTGGTTTCATTGATCTTTTCTAATGTTTTTTAGTCTCTATTTCGTTTATTTCCACTTCTTTCTACTAGTTTTGAGCTTTTTTTGTTCTTTTTTTTCTAGTTCCTTTAGGTAGAAGGTTAAGTTATTTCAGATTTTTTTTCTCGTTTCTTGAGGTAGGCCTGTATCACTATTAACTTTCCTTTTAGAACTGCTATTGCAGCAACCCAAAGATTTTGGACCATTTGTTTACATTTTCATTTGTCTCCATGTATTTAATTTCTGCCTTAACTTTTTTTTTAAGATTTATTTATTTTAGGGGCGCCTGGGTGGCTCAGTGGGTTAAAGCCTCTGCCTTCGGCTCAGGTCATGGTCTCAGGGTCCTGGGATCGAGCCCCACGTAGGGCTCTCTTCGGCAGGGAGCCTGCTTCCCACTCTCTATCTGCCTGCCTCTCTGCCTACTTGTAATCTCTCTCTCTCTCTGTCAAATAAATAAAATAAAATCTTTAAAAAAAAAAAGAGTTATTTATTTTAGAGAGACAGAAGGGAGGCAAAAGGAGAGAATCTGAGTGCTCTGAGTGCTGAGCCTTGTGTGGGGCTCAAACCAAGGACCCTGAGATCATGACCCGAGCTGAAATCAAGAGTTGGATACTTTTTTTTTTAGATTATTTATTTATTTGAGAGAGAGAGAGAGATCACAAGTAGGCAGAGAGGCAGACAGAGAGAGGGGGGAAAGCAGGCTCCCCACTGAGCAGAGAGCCTGATGCAGGACTCAATCCCAGGACCCTGAGATCATGACCCGAGCTGAAGGCAGAGGTTTTAACCCACTGAGCCACCCAGGCACCCCAAGAGTTGGATACTTAACTAACTAAGCCACTCAGGTTGCCACTCCTCTTTGACTTCTTTGTTGACTCAGTCACTGTTTAGTAGTATGCCATTTGGCCTCCATGTGTGTTTAGTAGTATTATCATTTGGCCTCCATGTGTTTGTGTGTTTATAGTTTCTTTTTTTGTAATTGATTTCTAGCTTCATACTACTGTGGTCAAAAAGATGCTTCACATGATTTTGATCTTCCTAAATTTTTTGAGACTTGTTTTGTAGCTAACATGTGGTCTATCCTGGAGAATGCTACATGGGCATTTGAAAAGAATGTGTATTCTACTGTTTTGGAATAGAATGTTCTATATATATCTGTTAGGTCCATCTGGTCTAATGTGTCATGCAAAGCCGCTTTTTTCCATAATTTTCTGTCTGCATGATCTATCTATTGATGTAAGTGGGGTATTAAAGTCCCCTCCTATCACTAATGTGTCATTCAAAGCCACTTTTCCCCTTAATTTTCTGTCTGCATGATCTATCTATTGATGTAAGTGGGGTATTAAAGTTCCCTCCTATCACTGCATTATCACTGCAAGTTCTTCCTTTATGTCTGTTAATACTGCTTTATGAATTTTGATGTTCCTTTTTTGGGTGCATAGATATTTACAAATGCTACATCCTCTTGTTCAACTGATCCTTTTATCACTATGTAGTGTCTTCGTCCTTTGCTAAAAGTATTTGTTTCAAAGTCTATTTTGTCTGATATAAGCATTGCTGCCCCAGCTTCTTTTTTCACTTCCATTTGCATATGTTTTTCCGTCCCTTCACTTTCTGTCTGTATTTGTCTTTCACTCTGAAATTAATCTCTTGTAGGCAGCATATAGACAGATCTTGTTTTTTAATCCATTCAGTCACCCTGTCTTTTTTTTTTTTAAATAGGTCTTCTGATTTTTTTTTAAGATTTTATTTATTTATTTATTTATTTATTTGACAGAGAGAGAGATCACAAGTAAGCAGAGAGGCCGGCAGAGGGAGAAGAGGAAGCAGGCTCCCCGCCGAGCAGAGAGCTGGACATGGGGCTCGATCCCAGGACCCCGAGATCATGACCCGAGCAGTAGGCAGAGGCTTAACCCACTGAGCCACCCAGGCGCCCCTAGTCACCCTGTCTTTTGACTACAGCATTAATCCAATTACATTTAAAGTAATTATTTATAGACATGAACTTACTGCCATTTGGTTAATTGTTCTGATTATTTTTGTAGTTCTTCTCTATTCCTTCTTCTCTTGTTCTCTCACCTTGTGGTTTGATGGCTTTTTTAAGTGTTATGCTTGGATTCCATTCTCTTTATATTTTAAAGTAAACTCTACCCCATGACGTGGGGCTCAAACTCATGACCCTAAGATCAAGAGTCACATGCTCTACCAACTAAACCAGCCAAGCACCCCTCCATTCTCTTTATTTTTTGTGTATCTAGTACACGTTTTTGATTTGTGGTTGCCATTTTATTCATATAAACATCTTTTGTGCACAGCAGTCTAAATTAAGTTGATCGTCATTATATCTCAACACATTTAAAGCACTAAATTATTACTCTCTCCTCCATGTTTTATATAGATGATGTAATATTTTACATCTTTTTATTTTGTGGATCCCTTGGCTAATTTTTGTAGACATAATTTATTTTACTAATTTTGTGTTTTAACCACCATACCGGCTTTATAAGTGATTAATCTGCTACCTTTAATATATGTTTGCTTTGACCTGTAAAATCTCTTCCTTTCATTGTTTTATTACTTGTAGTTATGGCACTTTCTTTTCACTTACAGAATTCCCTTTAACATTTCATGTAAGGCTGGTTTAGTGGTGATAAACTTAACTTTTGTTCGCTTGGGAAACTCATTATCTCTCTTTCTATTCTGAATGATAACCTTGCTGGGCAAAATGTTCTTGGTTGTAGGCTTTTTCCTTTCAGCACTTTGACTATCATGCCACTCCCTTCCGTAAGAAAAGTTTCTGCTAAAAAATCAACTGATAGACTTATGGGGTCTCCCTTTTATGTCACTGTTTTCTCTTGCTGCTTTTGAAATTCTGTTGTTGTTGTTTTCTCTTTATCATTTTTCACATTTTAATTATTGTATCTTGGTGTGGGTCTCCCTGAGTTCATCTTTATAAGAGCTCTCTATGCTTCCTAGACCTAATTGTCTGCTTCCTGCCCCAGAGTAGAGAAGGTTTCAGCTATTATTTCTTCAAATAACTCTTCTGCCCTCTTCCCTTTCTCTCCTCCTTACGGGATCCCTATAATTTGAATGTTGTTATACTTTATGATGTCACAGAGTCCCCTTAACCTATTCTCATTTTTAATTTTTTTCCCTCTTGTTGTTCAGTTTGATTGCTTTCCATTACATTCTTCCAGATTTGGGGTCCATTTTTCTACATCTTCTAATTGCTATTGATTCCCTCCAATGTATTTTTTATTTGTTAATGAATTTTTCAGCTCTGACAGGTTCTTTTCTCTATTTTCCCTTTTTATTGAAGTTCTCACTCAGTTCATCCACTTTTTCCTCAAGTCTAGTATCTTTATAACTCTTACTTTAAATTCTTTACCATGCATATTGCTTATCTCCATGTCATTCAGCTCTTTTACTGTGATTTTGTCTTGTTTTTCATTTGGTACATATTCCTCTGTCTCATTTTGTCTAACTCTCTGTTTCTACATATTAGTAGGCCAGCCACCTCTCCTTATCTTGAAAGTAGCGGCCTTGTGTAGAAGAGATCCTGTAGTGCCCTATAGTACCTGAACCAAAACCAGGCACTCTAGAAGTGACCCTCCCCCCCCCCATGGGCTGCATGCACCTTCTTATTGTGCCTGAACCACAATTATCTTCAGTCTGGCTGCAGTGATGCTCTTTGCCTGCTGTGGATGCACCGGGTGGGGTTTGCTCCCTGCATTGTTAAGAGGCATGTGTGTGGCCACCATGGGCTCACTGGTGGACAGGGATAGTACTCATCCTAGCTGTCAGCAATTAACTACAGTTGCCAGTACACTGAAGGAAAGGGCTTGCTTTGTGTCCAGCAAGCTAAGCCTAGCTGCAGGAACTATGGACATGCTACTGCATGGGGTTTCCAAACCCCCTTGCCAGGGGTCAGTTTAGGGCAGCTACAGTCCCAGTCACGGCTGCCTGTTAGGTGTGGCAGGGCAAGGGTCGCTCTGGAGGGATGCCTGCCAAGGAGGGTGGGTTGGTTCCTATGCCCATTTTTTAACTAGACTGTTTGGGTTTTGTTATTGAGCTGTATGAGTTCTTTATAAATTCTGGATATTAACCACTTATCCAATACATGTTTTTCAAATATTTGCTCCCACTTCATAGGTTGCCTTTTCATTTTATTGTTTCTTTTGATGTACGGAAGCTTTCAAGTTGGATATAGTCCCAGTTGTTGGTTTTTCTTTTGTTGTTTATGCTTTTGGTATCATATCCAAAAAATTCATTGTCAAAAACAATGTTGAGGAGCTTCTTCCCTAGGTTTTCCTACTATGAGTTTTATGGTATCGGGTCTTATATTTAAGTCTTTAACCATTTTGAGTCAATTCTTATGTGTAAGACAAAGGTCCATTTTTTTTTTTTTTTTTTTTTTGCAGTTATGTGGTTATCCAGTTTTCCCAACATGATTTGTTGAAGAGACTATCCTTTTGCAACTGAATATTCTTGGCTCCCTTATCAAATATTAGTTCACTGTATTTGCAGAGGTTTACTTCTGGGCTCTCTATTCTGTTCCATTAATCTATGTATCTATTTTTATGTCAGTACCATAATGTCTCATTACAATAGCTTTGTAGAATAGTTTGAGATAAGGAAGTGTGATACTTCCACTTTTGTTTTCCTATCTCATGATTATTTGACTATGTGGGGTCTTTGTGGTTCCATATAGTTTTCAGGATTGTTTTTTGTTTTTTCTGTTTCTTTGAAAAATGTCATTTGAATTTTGATAGAAATTGTGTTGAATCTATAGATAGATTGGAGTAGCATGAATATTTTAACAAAATTAATTCTTCTAATCCATGAATACAAGATGTTCTTCAATTTGTTTGTGTCTTTGATTTCTTTCAACGAAGTCTTGTAGTTTTCATTGTTCAAATCTTTCAATTCCTTGGTTTATTCCTAGGTATTTCATTATTTTTTATGATGTTGTGAATGGAATAGTTTATTTTTCAGATGTTTCATTGTTACTGTATAGAAATGCAACAGATTTCTGTTTTTGTATCCTACAACTTTATTGAACTCATTGATTACATCTGTTTTCTAGTTGACTCTTTGGTATTTTCAATGTACAGGATCATATCATCTGCAAATAATGGTATTTTACATCTTGCTTTCCAATTCAGATTCCTTTCATTTCTTTGCCTTGCCTGACTACTGTACCTAGGACTTCCAGTATTATGTTGAATGCCAGTGGTTAAAAGAGGGTACCCTTGTCTTCTTCCTGATCCTAGAGGAAGCACTTTAATTTTTCTCCATTGAGTATAATGTCAGCTAGGGATTTGTTATAAATGGCCCTTATTATGTCAAGGTATGCTCCTTCTACACCCAACCTGTCCAGAGGTGGGGTTTTTTGTTTGCTTTTTGTTGTTTTTTTAAGTAAGCTCTATGCCCAAGGTGTGGCTTTAAAGCACAACCCTGAAATCAAGAGTCGCGTGTTCTACTGACTGAGCTAGGCAGGTGCCCTGTTAAGGCTTTTATATCATGAAAGGATGTTAGATACAATCAAATACCTTTTCTGCATCTATTGAGAGGATCACAGGATTTTTACCCTTCATTTTATTAATGTGATGCATCACATTTTGATTTGCATATGTTGAATCTAAAGACAATATTTTTAAGTCAATATTTTCAATCAAAGGAGATAAAAGGGTATATAAGACTTATTTTTAATACTGTATACTGATTTTCATATCTGTTTACTGTGTCTTCTCTTTAAAAGCTTCATCTTAGGGGCATCCGGGTGGCTCAGTGGGTTAAAGCCTATGCCTTCAGCTCAGGTCATGATCTCGGGGTCCAGGGATGGAGCCCCACGTCAGGCTCTCTGCTCAGCGGGGAGCCTGCATCCCCCCCCCCGCCTGACTCTCTGCCTACTTGTGATCTCTCTCTCTCTGTCAAATAAGTAAATAAAATCTTAAAAAAAAAACTTCATCTTAATGCACATTGAACCCTTTAGTTATCCCTTTTAGAGTAGTTACCTTGTCATTCTCTCCATTTTTAACATATTTTGACAGGACTTCTTCACATATGTGATAAGCAATATGTTCTAATCTTTATCACAACTGTAGAGAAAGAGATATTTTACCTCTACGTTAAAACATAAGAACTATGCAGCCAAGCCCCCCTCAAAGAAAAAAATCTTACTGCTGCCAGATAATTGTTCAGATGTTCTTACTCTGAGTAAACTTAAATAAAGAAAATCTTATTTATTTGACAGAGAGAGAGAGAGCTTGCACAAGGAGTGGGAGTGGTAGGCAGAGGGAGAGGGAGAAACAGGCCTTCTACTGAGCAGGGAGCCCAATGCAGAACTCAATCCCAGGACCCTGGGATCATGACTGAGCCGAAGGCAGATGTTTAACCAACTAAGCCACCTAGGTGCCCCTATTCTGAGTCATCTTTACTTCATAATCTTATCTACACCACTGATATTTAAGATTCGCTACACTAAAAAGTATCCATTTATTTTTCTTTAACCTGTTGGTATAACCCCTAGCCAATTAAAAATTTTTTTTCTTTATAATTCATAATTGCTATATTATTTTAAACAACCTATGATACTTCTCCAAAAAAGGAAGGAAAGAAGGAACGAACGAATGAACCAACCAACAAACAAACTATGATTAGTATTGCAACCAAGGAGATGAACCAGATCTCTTTTTAAGAAAGAATTTGGGATTATACTATAGAGAGGGTAATTAGTTGTTAGAGCCTTTAGGTTCTACCACAGCTTTCCAGCCAAAACCACAATCTTCCCAGGCATATCCCAACTAATGACTGTGCATGGTTAAGGTATGACGACCTGGTTATTTCTGCACAATATGGGACTCCTCCTAAGAGCAATCTTTGCTCTAGAGCTCCCCATTGTGTTAGCTAAGACGTGTCAGATCTGTATCATGGTCAGAAGACTCGCCTGGCCCTATCCTGCCTCCTTTAATTTTCACAGGCATTGTTCTCTAATATATGTATATATCTGTGGTAGTAACTCCAACTCAGCATCTTCTTCCCAAAAAACCCAACAGACACAATTATTTAATACTAATATAGTAATATTACTCATCAAAGATCTAGATATAAAACTATAATTTTAGCATCTCAATACAAACATCTATTTCTCTCATTTATATACTCCCTTGGATTCTTCCATGGATACTCACAGGGTAAGATTTAGAAAATGCTGCTTTAGAACAATGTGAAAACAACTGGCATTCTTTATAGGTTTAAGCATTTAATTTTTGTATCAAAATAAAGAATGAACCTTCAGGGGGAAAAAAGATTGATATTAAGATATAAAAACAGATATGCAGAACAATTTTAATGTTTTATTTGGAAAGTTGGTTGATAGTTCTTTTTACCCCTCATTTTGATCCTGCATATGTTTTACTCTGATTTTTTTGAGCCAATTCCACTAAGCCAAAGTCCTAGCTTGATTAATTTTCTGTACATAAATTAAAAAAAAAAAAAATTAAAGTAGGATCCATGCCCAGTGTGGAGCCCAATACAGGGCTTGAACTTACAACCCTGAGACAAGACCTGAGCTGAGAACAAGAGTCAAGAGTAAAACACTAAATCAACTGAGCCACCAGGTACCCCAAATCATTTCTTAAAAAAAAAAATTTGGGGACGCCTGGGTGGCTCAGTTGGTTGAGCAGCTGCCTTCGGCTCAGGTCATGATCCCAGGGTCCTGGGATCGAGTCCCACATTGGGCTCCTTGCTCGGCGGGGAGCCTGCTTCTCCCTCTGCCTCTGCCTGCCACTCTGCCTGCTTGTGCTCTCTCTCTCTCTCTCTGATAAATAAATAAATAAAATCTTTTAAAAAAATTTATGTGCTGAATTGAGCAATTAAATTGCTCTATTGAGCAATAGATCAACTCAACATGTCCATTCTATAATAACAATTTTTATTTAATATTCATATCAAAATTTTTGAAATATTAGCATCTATCATTGTGAATTGGGGGGGGGCTCAATTTCTGCCATAATGAGTTTCCTTTTCCTAACCAATTCTGGTTTTCCCAGGTCATATTTAAAGATCTAAATTTAGTCCGGGGCAAGAGGATTTTCTTACTACTAGATTAATCAGTAACAACATTTTCCATGTGCAATTATAGTTGGTAGATTTTATTTGTGTTACTTCTACCCTATGAAATGATGGGAACGAAACTATAATCAAAACCTATTATTTCAAAATTATTTTTCTTTGTATTGAGGTCACAAGTCAAATGTCGTCTTTTCAAATGAATTATCTTTTATCTTTATCCCTGTGATGTAAAGGATATAAGTAGTCAAATCAGAAAAAAACACTGGGGACAAGTCTGGTGGGTTGGCTGGACAAAAAGAAAATCATTGTGGCTGTAGAAGTGTGGTAAAGAAGAACAGCAAGTGGTACAGTAGCTCTTAAATGCCTCAGTTTAGATGTGACATGTCAATCTGCTCATATTTCATTGATTAAATTATTCATATGGCCCTCCTTCTATACAAGAAAGACTACAAAGGTAACATTTCCATGTGCCAAGGAAGGAAAAACATGGATGAAGAAACAGTTGTGGATTCTACTACAAATACCTACCTTAAAGTATCTATAAAGATTACAGGGAGACAGTATCACGTTCTTGGCTCACTGCCAACACTTGTGAGCATTCAATAAATCACAACTAATTTATGTTTTGTTGTTTTTATGAATATATGCTAATTGTGTCCTTTCTCAGGTAATCATGAAATTTTTTTTTAAAGATTTTGTTTATTTACTTGACAAAGAGAGACACAGTGGAGAGGGAACACAAGCAGGGGGAGTTGAAGAGGGAGAAGCAGGCTTCCCACTGAGCGGGAAGCCCAATGCGGGACTCAATCTCAGGACCCTGGGATCGTGACCTGAGCCAAAGGCAGACGCTTAATGACTGAGCCACCCAGGCGCCCCATGAAATATTTTTTAAAACCCATTTGAGCGGCGCCTGGGTGGCTCAGTTGGTTGACCAACTGCCTTCAGCTCAGGTCATGATCCTTGAGTTCCGGGATCGAGTCCCACATCGGGCTCCCAGCTCCACGGGGAGTCTGCTTCTTCCTCTAACCTTCTCTCCTCTCATGCTCTCTCTCACTTTCTCTGTCTCTCAAAAAAATAAATAAAATCTTAAAAAAAAAAATTAAAAAAATGGAAAAAAAAAGTTAAAAAAGTAAAAAAATAAATAAAACCCATTTGAGAACCCTGACCATCACTAACACGAAGTGTATAATTACACAAACTTCTTGCCTTTTGTGAAAACTGAGAAAATACTTTCACATCAACTATCTTTCTAACATTTCTCTAGTTCTTTGCAATTCTTTGGTGACAATTATTGACCATACTCTAGGACCATCATTGACAATACCCTAAAATGTTATTAATCCATCACAGGAAACCTGAATCATAATTCCATCTAGATATTCATCGCCCAACATGAATATCAATAACCTTTTCAAGAAGTATGGTCCTCATCTGACCAGAAAGGTACAAAAAAAGAAATAAAAATAACCATGAACATTTGAAAAAAGGTTCAAATTAAGCAGTGTGACTTTCACTTCTAGTCATGTGAATTCAGTAATTTAGACCAAATTTTCTAATGCAAACAATTAGAAAAGCTTAACAGAACATTAAAATCATCTGATTATAGGCATTAAAGAGTCACCAAGATAGAAAAAAGAATTATTGGAACAGATTCAGAAGGAGAAGGAAACCAAGAGATAAGCTATATTTTGGACCACTCTTTCCCTAGTGCAACTACGCATATCTAGCTAAAGATTTAGAAAATAAGCAAGGCTTTTGACAAGCACATAATATAAAGAACAAAAACTAGAGTACAGAATCCACCAAAAAAAGGCCTATCATTAAATACCATGTGTTTGGAATCCATACCCTGAAGAGCTCCTCCCAAGAAAGCCTAAAATAAACTATCTTTGGGATTACAGCCTAGCCTCAAATCATCTCAGTACTTAAAACTGGATTAAGGGGCACCTGAGTGGCTCAGTTGGTTAAGTGTCTGCCTTCAGCTCAGGTCATGATCCCAGGGTCCTGGGATCAAGCCCCACATCAGGCACTCTGCTCAGGAGGGAGTCTGCTCCCTCTGCCTGCCACTCCCCCTGCTTGTACTCTCTCTCTGACAAACAAATAAAATCTTTAAAATTTAAAAATAAAAAACTGGATTAAGGTGATATAGAATCACTAATGCCCCTAGTCACCTGCCAAAAGCGAGCATAAATCTTCATACTTAAACCTTAAGCTATTTCTATAACTTTTCTATTTATAATATTTAATATTCAATCAAGTATGAGTAGACATAAAAAGAAGGATTTTTTTTTTTTTTAAGCAACGATAGATTCCTCCACAGGGATCCAAAAAACAGAGTTATGAGAAACAGACTGCAAGGAACACCTGGGTGGCTCAGTCAGTTAATTGTCTGAGTCTTGATCTCCGCTTAGGTTTTGATCTCAAGACTGTGAATTCAAGCCCCACACTGGGCTCCATACTGGGCATGGAGCCTACTGAAATAAAGATAGATAGATAGATAGATAGATAGATAGATAGATAGATAGATAGATAATAGATAAAATAAAGGAGAGGAGAAGAAAAGAATGAGAAAGAAAAAAAGGGTGGGAGGGAGGGAGAGAGGAAGGAAAGAAGGAAAGAAATACCCATGACTTATGCCCATAATACACTTACACAAGAATGTTCCTAACAGCTTTATTTATAATAGCCAAAAACTGGAAACAAGCTAAATGTCCTTTAATAGATAAATGGATCAACAACCTGAGATATACCCATGCAACAGAACACAACTCAGCAATAAAAAGGAACTATTTAATACATACAGCCACAGGGATGAATCTCAAAATAATTATGCTAAGTGAAAGAAGACCCCCCAAAAGTACATGCAGTACATTTATATAAATTTCTAAAAATACAAGTAATCTGCAGTAACAGAAAGCATATCAGTGGTTACTCAGGGATAGGGAGTAGTATGCATGCTGTAATTTAATAAAAGTTTGTCAAAAGATAGTATAGTCCATATTTACTGACATGGAAAACTTTAGAATATACTTCTGAGGAAATTCTGAGAAAAGAAAATACTGAACAGCAGTTTTCCCCTCCTTTTTATAAAAATATTTTGCATATATACATTATGGTCAAGAGAATTCTGAGAGCGTACACAACAAAATATCAATAATAATTCTATCTGGGGCACCTGGGTGGCTGTCATTAAGCGTCTGCCTTCAGCTTAGGTCATGATCACAGGGTCTGCCCTGCATCAGGTTCCCTGCTCAGTGAGAAGTCTGCTTCTCCCTCTCCCACTCTCCCTGCTTGTGTTCCTGCTCTCTCTGTCTCCCTCTGTCAAATAAATAAAATATTTAAGTAATAATGATTCTTTTAACTGACTGGCATAAATACAGGTGGCGTTTTTCTCACCCTACAGGTCTGCTTTTTAAATTTACAACAAACATGGAAATCTTACATAATAAATATATTTGATAAGTAATTATAGAAGAACAATAGCCCTTTTATCTTCTCTATTCTAAAAATAATTCTTCAAACTGATGGTTGCCAGAGGATGGGGGGGTAGGTTATGGACAAAATGAGTGGATAGGAGAGGAAAGTAGAGGCATCTAGTTATGGAATTAGTAAATCATTGGAATAAAAGGTACAGCTTAGGGAATATACTCAATTTTGATAATATTACATGGTAACAGATGGTAGCTACACTTGTGGTGAGCATAGTATAACCTACAAATTTGTTGAATCACTATGTTGTATACCTAAAACTAATGTAACACTGCATGTCAACTATACTCAAATAAAAATAAAAATAGAGATAATTATCCTTGAAATAAAAGATCAAAGCCAAATGAGAATAGAAAAGTTCTGTTTTCACTCTGACAATTTACTAATATAACACCACAGTCCAAACAGCAGGACTATTCTTTCTCTTTGTTGTTACTGCTACTAAAACAATTTTAAAAGCTTTTTACGTACTTAAACATTTGTCAGAAGCTTCGTTCCAAGTTTTGGCCTTCTCCATACTATTTTTACACTCTAGTGTCTTGCTTTTACAGTTATCTCTGTTTATACGGCTGTCTTTCCCCTTTCCTTTTCTTTTTTTAAGATTTTATTTATTTATTTGAGAGAGAGAGAGCGTATGAGCAGGGAGGACAGGGAGAAGCAGACTCCCCACTGAGGAGTGAGCCCGACATGGGGCTCGATCCCAGCACTCTAGGATCAAGACCTGAGAGCTGAATAAACTCACTGGGCCACCCAGGAGCCCCTGTCCTTCCTTTTTCTATGTCCTTTGAATATCTGCACTCATCAGCACTCCCAACCTTATTTTACCTTTTCTTCTCACAGGAAATATCTCATGAGTTTTTAAAAAATGTTTTCTTTTCCTCAAAGAGCAAGATATTAGAAGATTAAAATTTCACCAATTCTACCATATCAAGACATCACATTCAGATGTCTCTCAACTCTCTCTGTTACTAAAAGTACTTAACTCTTGGGGCACCTAGGTGGCTCAGTGAGTGAGTTAAAGCCTCTGCCTTCAGCTCAGGTCATGAACTCAGGGTCCTGGGATTAAGCCCAGCATCCAGCTCTCTGCTCAGCAGGGAGCCTACGTCCCCCTCTCTGCCTACTTGTGATCTCTCTCTCAGTCAAATAAATAAATAAATTTTTAAATAAATAAATAAATAATAAAAGTGCATGGCTCTTTTATAGCTAACTATAAAACACTGCAAAACCCTTCAATATAGTTACCCAATATTCAACATTTTCTGTGCTTCATTTTGGGGTTTTCCCAAACTGCTTTGACCAAACTTTTAAACAGTAAAATAAAATGTACAAATATTTACCATAATAACTTATAATTATTTAATTTTTACTGGTATTACATAACATTTATACATTGAGAGGGGAAAAACACATGTGATTCTATCATAATAACACAAGTTATTTTGGTATACTTCCTCCTTTCATCTATTTTCATTTGTATTTTCTTTCAGAACTGTAATTACTTTTTTTTTTAAGATTTTATTTATTTATTTGACAGAGACAGACACAGCAAGAGAGGGTACATAGTAGGGGGAGTGGGAGAGGGAGAAGCAGGCTTCCTGCCAAGCAGAAAGCCCGATGTGGGGCTCGATCCCAGTACCCTGGGATCATGACCTGAGCCGAAGGCAGACGCTTAGCAACTGAGCCACCCAGGCGCCCCCAGAACTGTAATTACTTTGCACGTATGACTTCGGTATTTGGTTTTTTTCCCCAAATATACCATAATCACCTTTCCATGTGTCTATATGTTCGAACATCACTTTTCATTATAATGATTCTAGTGTTGCTGAAGATTATGGTTTTCTTCAATATTTAGTTACTATAAATAATGCTGCAATAAACATCATCATAGGGGCACCTGGGTGGCTCCGTGGGTTAAAGCCTCCGCCTTCGGCTCAGGTCATGATCTCAGGGTTCTGGGATTAAGCCCCGCATCAGGCTTTCTGCTCAGCGGTGAGCCTGCTTCCCCCTCTCTCTCTCTCTGCCTGCCTCTCTACCTACTTGGGATCTCTCTCTGTCAAATAAATAAAATCTTATTTTTAAAAAGAAATCAACCTTTGCTGGTTCTTTTTTTTTTTAAGATTTTATTTATTTATTTCAGAGAAAGAGAGAGCATGCAAGCAGGGGGAGTTGCAGAGGGAGAGGGAGAAGCAGACTCCCTGCTGAGCAAGGAGCCCAATGCAGGACTCGATCCCAGGATCACAACCTGACTAACTGAGCTATCCAGGCACCCCAGTATAGAAGATTCTGAATGCAGAGGAGAAAGAACACAGAAGACCCTGAATCTTGAGCTCTGTGGAAAATAAAAAATGGCTCAGTTTGACTGGTGCTTTATATATTTCTATAAGTGAAAAAAATAAGAATAAAAATTGGAAATGGGTTGAAACAAGATAATGAAGGAATTTTATTAAGTAGACAAGGGACACTTGGCTGGCTCAGTCAGTAGAGCATGCAACTCATGATCTCACTGTTGGAAGTTCAAGCCTTACAATGAGTGTAGAGATTACTTAAAAATAAAATACTTGAGGGGCCCCTGGGTGGCCTAGTTGGTTAAGTATCTGCCTTTGGAGCAGGTCATGGCCAGGGTCCTGGGATCAAGTCTCACTTCAGGCTCTGCATTGGGGTCTCTGCTCAGCCAGGAGTCTGCTTCTCTCTCTCCCTCTGTGATCTCTCAAGTTTTCACTATCTCTCAAATGAACAAACAAAATATTTTAAATAGAAAGAAAGAAAGAAAGAAAGAAAGAAAGAAAGAAAGAAAGAAAGAAAGAAAAAATTGTTGAGGGGTGCCTTGGTGGCTCAGTTAAAAGTCCAACTCTTGATCTCAGCTCAGGTCTTGATCTCAGGGTTGTGAGACTGGCCCCCACACTGGGCTCCACAATGGTTATAGAGCCTACTTTAAATAAACGAGTAAGTAAGTAAATAAATAAATAAATAAAATCTTTCGGGGTAAAAAAAGGAGACAATAGAGGGTAACTGAAGTGTTTTTCTTTTTTAAAGATTTTATTTGTTTATTTGACAGAGAGAGAGAGAAATCACAAGTAGGCAGAGAGGCAGGCAGAGAGAGGGCGGGGAAGCAGGCTCCCTGCTGAACAGAGAGCCCAATGTGGGGCTCGATCCCAGGACCCTGAGGTCATGACCTGGGCCGAAGGAAGAGGCTTTAACCCACTGAGCCACCCCTGAAGTGTTTTTCTAATCTGAATAATGCACAGGTTAATATAACTGGTAGGTATTTCATAAAATTAACAAAAATCTTACATGACTCTGAATGTGTAAATAGTGACATTTTTTATCTGGAGACCTATCTTAAATCATAAAATTATAAAATATTCTCTCTATATAAAATATTCTCTATATCAGAACCTCTGTTAACTTTCAATCTTTTTCAGAACCAACTTCTAAAAAGTGGGCCAAATTCAGGAGAATGAGAAAATAAGCCATAGACTGGGAAAAAAATATCCGTAAGCAATGTATCTGATAAAGGACTGTTATCCAAAATATACAAAGAATTCTTAAAACTCAAAACTGAGAAAATGGACAACCCCATAATTTTAAAATGAGCAAAAAATCTGAAGAGACACTTCACCAAAGATGATATGCAGAACGGGCAAATAAACATATAAAAAAATGTTCAGCATCATATTTCATTAGGGCACCACAAATTAAAACAATGAGATACCACGACACATCTATTAGAATGGCCAAAATCCAAACACTGACATCAAATGCTGACAAAAATATGAAGCAAAAAGAACTCTCACTCGTTGATGGTGGAAATGTGGTACAGCCACTTTGAAAGACACTTTGAGAGTTTCTCACAAAGCTAAATATACTCTTCCTATACAATCCAGTTAACTGTGCTCCTTGGTACTTACTCAAAGGAGTTGAAAACATATGTCCACACAAAAACCTGCACATAGATGTTTAGTTTGATTCATAATTGCCAAAATTTGGAAGCAGCCAAGATGTCCTTCAGTAGATAAATGGATTAATAAACTATGGCACATACAATGAAATATATTCACAACTAAAAAGAAATGAGCTACCAAGCCATGGAGAGACATACAGGAACTTAAATGCATATTACTAAGTGAAAGACACCAATCTGAGAAGGCTACATATGACATAATATCAACTATATGACATTATGGAAAAGGCAGAACTATGACAATAAAAAAGAACAGTGGTTGCCAGAGATTCAGAAAGAGGGAGAGATGGACAGGTAGAGAGAGGATTTTTAGGGTAGCAAAACTGTTCTGTATTTTGTATGGATTCTTTGTTTGTATTTTGTATGGATGATTATGATATGTTAATTTAGGTTCATCAGCTGTCACAAATGTCCTGCTCTGGTACAAGATGTTGATAATAGGGAAGGCTGTGCATGTGGGAGTAAAGGATACATGGGAACTCTGTACTTTCCCTTCAATCCTGCTATGAAACTCAAACTGCTCTAAAAAAGTCTATTTCTTTTGAAATACTTAATGATATCTCAAAAGCACGTGTGAGTTCCAAATGTAATAAAACAATGGTTTATTAATGCTTTTTTTTCTTTAATGCTTTCTAAAATCCTAGTGTGATCACAGAATTAGAAACATCAAATAAGCATGCCAGAAGCCTGTCCAAGTTAAGCATCAAAGTCTTGATTGAGATTTACATTATAAGAGTGTATTATTCGTTTGTTAAAACTCAAATTGTACATTTATGACCTGTGAATTTTATTTCATATAAATTTTACTTTAATTTTTTTAAAGTTACAAAAGATAAAATCTGATTTTAAAAATAAAATATCAAAGAAAAAGGTCTTTAGAACTGCAAGCGGGTGTGTAAAAAAGGAGGAAGTGGAAAATTTAAATACATAATTACTTCTCTCTGTACAGAATATCTAAGGAAGGATGTGCAAGAAATGGCTCTTCAAGGGAAACTATGTAGCTAGGAGGCAAGAATAGGACAATATTCATCTCCTAACTTTGTAATTCATGAGGCTTCCTTTTCCATTCAAAACAATTTAAAAATGTATATATACTCATGACCACTCTTATTTTTTAATTATTTTTTAAAGATTTTATTTATTTATTTATTTGACAGAGAGAGAGAGAGAGAGAGATTACAAGTAGGCAGAGAGGCCGGGGGCGGGGGGGGGGTGGGGGGGGGAAGGCAGGCTCCCGGATAAGCAGAGAGCCCGATGTGGGGCTCCATCCCAGGACCCTGAGATCATGACCTGAGCCGAAGACAGAGGCTTTCACCCACTGAGCCACCCAGGCGTCCTCATGACCACTTTTTAAATGGGGTTGTTTTAAGATTTTATTTATTTATTTGACAGAGAGAGAGAGAAAGATCACAAGTAGGCAGAGAGGCAGGCAGAGAGAGAGGGGAAGCAGGCTCCCCGCTGTCAGGTGTGACGCCAGCCTAACACCCACTGAGCTGAGAGCCCGAGGCGGGGCTCGACCCCAGGACCCTGAGACCATGACCTGAGCCGAAGGCAGAGGCTCCAACCCACCGATCCACCCAGGAGCCTCCTCATGACCAATTTAAAGTAAAAATCAACCCAAAAGTTCTGTTGACATTAAGCTACCTCAGTTTGAGTGATTAACGTCTGAATTGATGATTATAGCCTTGACATTCTGAAGTGTGGGCCTCAAATCAAGCATTAGCATTACCTGGAACTTGTTAAAAATGCTGGTTTTAGAGTGGTTATAACAATTGGATATAGATGTAGATACATACATACATGTCAAAAGTTGACATATACCTAAAATATGTGAATTTTATCATATGTAAATTATACCTAAAAAAGATAATTTTTTTAAAGAAAGAAATAGAGAATCTCAGGCCCTACCTCTCATTTATTGAATCACAATCTACAGTTGTAACAAATCTCCAGTTAATTCATATGTACATTAAAATTTGAGATGCACACAAAAAAAATTTAAGATGCCCAAGGTTTTGGGGGTTTTTCTGTTTGTTTTTTGTTTTTTGTTTTGTTGTTTTTTAGATTTTACTTATTTATTTTTGACAGAGAGAGACACAGCAAGAGAGGAAGCACAAGCAGGGGGAGTGAGAGAGGGAGAAGCAGGCTTCAGTTTGATCCCAGGACTCTGGGATCATGACCTGAGCCGAAGGCAGACCCTTAATGACTGAGCCACCCAGGCGCCCCAAGATGTACAATGTTTTGGAGTGTTTGTAAATTTTAACATAGTTTGACATTGTAGGCAACAGTCATTCAAGACTTTTTTTTTTGAAGAGAGGGAGGGAGCAGAGATGGGGGGAGGAGCTTGCAAATGGAGAGAGAGAGAGAATTAAGCAGGATCCACGCCCAACACTGGGCTCGATCTCAGGACCCTGAGATCATGACCCGAGACAAAAGCAAGAGTTGGACGCTTAATCGACTGAGTCACCCACACGCCCCTGAAAGCTTTTTTTAATGTCTCTCAAACTGACTATAAACTCCACACTTAAAAGCAGGGGCCATGTTCATTTTGTACATTCCTGGAACATAATAGTCATCAATAAATATTTGCCAGATGAAAGGAAAAAATGGCTTATATCTCCTTACAATTATTACTAAATTTTCTATTTTTACCAGAACCCCTTTCTATTCTAGCTTAGTATCTACCTATCTTAGCCAACAGATAGAGCTGAGAGCTTACAGACAAAAGATTCATAGCATCATTTTGTTATGACTATAGTGGAAAAGGAAGAAAAATAGTATCAGCCCTAGCCAATAAAGCAGACACATGTATACATTTTTCAGTTGTTTTCTTATTGTAAGAAGTTATCTTAATATTTTTTTTTAAGATTTATTTATTTATTTATTTATTTGACAGAGAGGAGAAAGATCTCAAGTAGGTGGAGAGGCAGGCAGAGAGAGGGGAAAGCAGGCTCCCTGCCGAGCAGAGAGCCCGATGTGGGGCTCAATCCCAGGACCCTGAAATCATGACCTGAGCCAAAAGCAGAGGCTTAACCCACTGAGCCACCTAGACGCCCCAAGAAGTTGTCTTAATTTTAAAAACACCTCTTTAAGGGGCGCCTACCCAGTCGAATGGACATCTGACCATTGATTATGGCTCAAGTCATGATCTCAGGTCATGAGATTGAGTCCCAAGTCAGGCTCTGCACTGGGCATGGGGCTTGCTTGGGATTCTCTCTCTTTCTCCGTCTGCCCCTCCCCCCACGGCAGCTCACACCCTAAAAAAAAGAAAAACACCTTTTTAAGAGTTGATGTTTCATTTTATTTATTTTTAAAGATTTTATTTATTTATTCGACAGAGAGAGAGAGAGCACAAGCAGGGGGAGCAGCAGGCAGAGGGAGAGGGAGAAGCAGGCTCCCCACTGAGGAGAGAGCCCTACTCAGGACTGGATCCCAGGACCCTGAGATCATGACCTAAGCCAGAGACAGATGCTCAACCGACTGAGCCACCCAAGTGTCCCTGACATCTCATTTTAACGAAGCAAACAAACCTTGCAAAATAATTAACATCCAGAAAATTCTGAAATTTTCAAATGATTTTGTAGAAACTTAACTGGGTATTATAGTCAATAAGCAAATAAAGTTACTAGAAGTTCTTTCTTTCTGTTTCAAAAGTTTTAAAATAAAGGAGAGGTGCTAGCAAAGAAACAAAGATTGGCAATGCAACCACAAAGTTGAAAGGCAGCTGGATAAATTTAGCTGAATAAGCTCACCTCAGAACACTAAATCCTATGCTATCACAAGGGATGACAAGAAGCTACCTGATTTACACTTCAGAACTCTCAACAAGCTCCATAGTTGGCAGTACCAGATACCTCTAGAAAGGTAAGAATTGTTTAAATGCCTAGTTAAGAAGCAGTTAGATCCCCAGATACTCTCACCTCTCTATGTACCTACGTGAGACTGTACTCACTCCAACCAGCAGAAGAGTTGAGATTTACTATCAGTAAAAAATTTAAAAGAGAATAACTGGCATTTGGGAATACTTAGCATTTGAGAGCAGGAACATCAAACTGAAAAGAGACGGAATTGTGTAAAAGTTTACATAGTGAATTCTGCAATCTCAAATTTTCCTCTACCCCACTCTCCAAATTCTGGCAACCAAATCTATACCTCCCAGCAGGAAATAAAAAGATCCTTCTCTGGGAAATCTGACAAACCAAAGATAAAAATATAAAAAACAAGGGAAGTTATCAAACTCAATTCCAGCATGATCACTTTTAACCAATGGTGAAGCCAACAGTCCAAAACCTCACAATGACTACAAGAATAGGAGAAAGCTAAAGAAACCTTCTGACATGGAAGATTAAAACTAAAACAAAGATGGGGGAGAAGCTAGAAGAAAAAGACTTATTCAAGGAAAGAAAGCTTTTCTTAAAATCAGTAATATCTTTAGACATAAGAGAAAAGTGGCAACCATAAAAAACAAGAACCAAATGTTATGAAAAGGAATATTAGAGACAAAAAGAGCTGCTGAGCTGCTGAAGTATTTTTAATGACAGTAGAAAATGAATAGGAGATAGAAGAAAAAGGGACAAAACTAACAAAACAGTAAAAAGAATAACAACAGCAAAAAAAAAAAAAAACAGGGACACCTGTGTGGCTCAGTTGGTAAAGCATCTGCTTTTGGCTCAAATCATGATCCCAGGGTCCTGGAATCAAGTCCTGCATGGGGCTTCCTGCTCAGCAGGGAGCCTGCTTCTCTGTCTCTCTCTGCCCCTCCCCCCGCTCATATTCTCGATCTTGCTTGTTCTCTCAGTCAAGTAAATAAATAAAAGCTTAAAAAACAAAAACCAAAGAGATGAAAACAGGCTACCAGAAAAAGAAGAGAAACAGTGGAGAATGGAAGGACTTAAGTTCACAAGCTACCAATTTGGAAGAGCCTACTGTAGGTCTAGAATAATGAATACAAAAAGACCCACTAAAAGCTATGAAGTTCCAAAAACAGGAACAAATATAAGATCCCAAAAGCTCTGTGGGAGGGAAAAAAACACCACACAAAAGACTGAGAATCCAAGTAGCACTAGACCCTCAGCAATCTTGAAATCTAAAAAACAAGGGATCAATAACTTCAAACTTGAGGGAAAATTATTTCTAGTTATCCAAATTATCAATCAAGAATAAAAACATTTCATAAAATCTTTAAAAAAAAAAAAAAAAAAAGGGATGCCTGGGTGGCTTAGTTGGTTGAGCAACTGCCTTTGGCTCAGGTCATGATCCCGGCGTCTTGGGATCGAGTCCCGCATCGGGCTCCTTGCTCCGCAGGGAGCCTGCTCCTCTCTCTGCCTCTGCCTGCCTCTCTGCCTGCTTGTGTTCTCTCTCTGTTAAATGAATAAATAAAATCTTTAACAAAAAAAAAAAGAATAAAAACATTTCAGGCATTCAAGGCCTCAGTATATTGCTTCCCTTGTACCCTCCCTTACTCAAGATGCCACTAGAAGATATGCTTCAACAAAATTAAGGAAAGAAAACTAAGGGCGCCTGGGTGGGTCAGTTGGTTGAGCGACTGCCTTCGGCTTGGGTCGTGATCCCGGAGTCCCGGGATCAAGTCCCATGTCGGACTCCCGGCTCTGCGGGGGGTCTGCTTCTCCCTCTGACCTTCTCCCCTCTCATTCTCAGTCTCTCTCTCTCTAATAAATAAATAAAAAATCTTAAAAAAAACAAAAACAAAAAACTAAGAGGTGAGATCCGAGAATAAAGAGATCTAACACAAGGAAGAGGAAAAAAGGCAATTCTCAAAATTATGGGGGTAGATAAATTCCAGGACATCAATGGTGCATCATACAAAGCAATCAACATAGATTAAAGCATCTCAAAAGGCCCAAGGAGAGAGATCTTCAAGAAGATAAAGTTAGTGGAGAGATTTTAGATAACTGGCAGAACTAGTTGAGTTTGTATTAATGATAAGCAATAGAAAACTAAGCAAACAACAACAAAAGATTATTTTTTTCCACCAAATATGTTTATTTTATTTTTTCAGTGTTACAAGATTGATTGTTCATGCACCACACCCCGTGCTCCATGCAATACGTGCCCTTCTCGATACCCACCACCAGGCTCGCCCAACCTTCCACCCCCCTTCCCTCCAAACCACTCAGTTTGTTGCTCAGAGTCCACAGTCTCTCCTGGTTCATTGCCCCCTCCGATTTCCCCCCATTCACCCTTCCCTTCCTTCTCACAATGCCCTCCATGATTTTCTTTATACTCCACACATAAGTGAGACCAGAAGATATTC